>CM052973.1:2500-1228770 GCA_028554685.1 Agrotis ipsilon | reverse complement strand
TTTACCGAAACGGAAACATTCCGGAGGTTTATATGGTTAGTCATGCATGTTTATCTTGCCAGGGTACTCCCTGGAGATCGACATGTTTGATGGTCCATAATAAAGTATTCACAGGGCAATAAAGAGAGAAAACGTATACATTTACAAGACGTTTAGTATAGCGAGGTTTATTAACATAGGTGTCTTTCTTTTCTTTTATGTTGAGGCCGCAAGAACATGGATGAACGAAGGTGTAGTTCTCTAAGAGAATGTGTTGGACCCAGGCGGACCTCCCGAGAGACGCGGACACCGCCAGACACAAGATGTCGTGGTGCCACTCGAAGCCGCAGCCGGGGTCGAGGGCATACGCGTTCACCTAAAGAAAAGCGTGGCAGCCAAAACCATCAGTCACGGTCGAGGCGGTCGAAGAGAAGACGATCGCGGTCGACTATTAGCCGGTCTCCGTCCCGGCCACACTACTCAAGAAAGGCGAGTCGTCGTACTGGGCGCTCCATGACACGATCATACACTCCAGGGCAGCACGAGTCGTGTCACGTTGAATCCAGGCAGTCACAAAGGAGCAGAGTTTTTCGCCTTCATATACCGCCCCGTGAAGAAACACATCGCGAGCGTGAGTCAAATAATAACCTGTTTATTGAAAACTTTATGAATGCGCTTAAGAGTATGAATAATACAAGCGATCGCGATAAGTTTCCTGTTTTAAATAATGTAATACCTGATTTTGACCCGTTATGTAAGGAACAAACGGTTGATACGTGGCTTCATAAGGTTGACGAATGTGCACAGATTTATGGTTGGAACGATAAACAAGTAGTCCACTATGCCCTACCGAAATTAGCAGGGGTAGCTAAAACCTGGTACCAGGGTCTACCCTCACTACTATTTTCTTGGCCAGAGTGGAAGTTAAAGCTAAAGGAATCATTTCCTACTAGGGATAATTATGCAGATTTGCTAACAGAAATGCTAAATAAAAGGGTACGCTATGGGGAGTCATTGGAGATATATTACTATGCTAAAATGAATCTTGTAAATCGTTGCGAAATATCAGGAAAACGCGCAGTTGACTGCCTAATAGCAGGTATAGAAGATCGTGGGGTTAGGTTGGGAGCACAAGGCGCGGAATTTACGGAACCGGAATTACTACTAAAGTTTTTGAAAACTGTGAAAGTAGGTCAAGACAGATTTACAAACGAACAGCAAAAAGTTAAGGATAGGGATAGGCGATCACAAAATAACACATTAGCCAGTAATAAAGTAGGTCCCAGTTCCCAGAAGTCGACCGGATCCAGCATGGTCTGCTACAATTGTAAAGAAACCGGTCACCCGTTCTTTCGTTGCACTAAACCAAAGATTCAATGCTCTAAATGTAATTGGTTAGGGCATACGGACACGGAGTGCCCTGGGAAAAAGCAAAGTACCAACGATAAACCAAAAGCAATATTGAAAGTAGATAACACAGGCGATTCAAGTGCCAAGTATAAAATGCCTATTAAAATAAATGGATTGTTTTCAGAATGCCTCGTTGATTTGGGGAGTGAGGGTACTTTGGTTCGTCTCAGTGAAGCTCAGCGTTTAGGATTAGACTGGAAGGTAGGAGAAGTGCCACTCCTAAGAGGAATAGGCAACGTGCCATATAACCCCCTTGGCAAAGCTAACGTCGCGATCGAAGTGCAGGGTGTATTAGAAAATCACGTGGAGATACTAGTAGTAGATGATTACTTAATAAATTGCCCTGTACTACTGGGCCACACTTTTACCGAAAGGCCCTCAGTCAAAATAGTAAAGACTGATTCTGATGTCATTTTTCAAAGGGTCAGTGAGGAGTCCGTTTTCATTTGTCCGCTTTTATGCATGGAAGAGACGCACATAGGTTGCGGCGAATTAAAGGCGATCTCAGTTAGCTCGCGTAATTCTTTCTCAGGAAAAATTTATGTGAATGGAACCGTGCGTAATAATGAAGGTCATGAACATTACTTGTTGCCTGGCGAGTATCAATTAAAACAAGGTGTGGGTAGGATTCTTATTCAGAATATTAGTGACAACCATCTGGTTATAGAGAAAGATAGTCTTATAACTAGGAGCCACACTTTAGCTGAGAGCTTACAAATCAAAAAACTAGATTTTAGTGATCGGCCACCCATAGATGAATCACCAATCAGCTGTGGAGAAAATTTAACAAAGGATCAAAAAGAGTCACTAAAGGTCTTGTTGGATAAATATAAATATTGTTTTTCCAGTAGTTTAAAAGATCTAGGGTTTACCACGGAAACTGAAATGGTGATTCAACTGGATGATCCCGATCCTGTCGTTTACCGCCCATACCGGTTGTCCTTTACTGAACGCCAGCTAGTCCAAGATATGATCAAGGAAATGTTAGAAAGCGGCATCATAAGGGAGTCTAACAGTCCTTACGCGAGCCCTATAGTGCTAGTTAACAAAAAGTCTGGGGAGAAGAGGTTATGTGTGGACTACCGTGCCTTAAATAATAAAACAAAGAAAGAGCATTACCCTCTCCCTCGTATCGAGGATCAGTTAGACTTATTGTCAGGCAGTTCAGTATTTATTACCCTCGACTTAGCATCTGGGTACTATCAAATCCCAATTGCTGAAGGTTCTCGAGAGAAGACTGCTTTCGTCACCCCTCAGGGTCAGTACGAGTACAATAGGATGCCCTTTGGGTTAGTCAACGCACCATCAGTCTTCCAGCGTACAATGAACAAAATCATACACAATTCGCCTGCTTCATCGTATGCATTGGTCTATATGGATGATATCCTGATTCCAGCCAAGTCGTTCGATGAGGGGATGGTACGTTTGGAGGAGGTGTTGCGGTTACTGGCAAAAAGTGGTCTAACACTCAAAATGAGCAAATGTAACTTTTTTTATGACAAAATAGACTACCTGGGGTACGAAGTCAGTTCAGAGGGTGTTAGACCAGGGTCGCTCAAAACGGACGCCATATCCAAATTCCCTACGCCAACAAATGTTCACGAAGTAAGGAGGTTCTTAGGCCTTGCTAGTTTCTTCAGGAGGTTTGTCGCCGGATTTGCCTTAATAGCACGTCCGCTGACTGGCCTATTGAAGAAGGACTCTTCTTGGAATTGGGGTACTGGAGAACTAGAATCGTTTGAGAAATTAAAACAGATTTTAGTACAAAGACCGGTCCTGGGACTTTATGATCCTGGTGCACTAACCCAACTCCACACCGATGCTTGCAAGTACGGTGTAGCCGGCATTTTAATGCAACAGGACAAGTCTGGTGCGTTCAAACCTATTGCTTACTATAGCAGACAAACTAGTCCGGATGAACAAAAATTACACTCCTTCGAGTTAGAGACCCTCGCTATTATTGCCTCATTGAATAGGTTCAGGCATTACTTACTTGGTATTAGATTCATCATAGTTACGGATTGCAACGCCTTGCGTACCACTTTGAGTAAACGCGACTTAGTCCCACGAATTGCTCGCTGGTGGCTGCAGTTCTTAGAATATGATTGCTCAATAGAATACCGCCCTGGTGATAAAATGGCACACGTAGATGCCCTTAGCAGGGGCGCTATAGACGATAGTCCAGACGTTGATCACGTGTTAGATGTGCTTTCAGTAGGAACTGATGATTGGCTTGCAACGGTACAACAGACGGATGCAGACATTAAAAATGTCGCGAATATTTTAAGTGATTCCAAATGTAAAGATGCTGTTGATATATTCAAAAATTACAAGCTCGTAAATGGGAGAGTATATCGTATAATTGACGAAAACACTATCCGTTGGGTTGTTCCAAGTGGCACCAGATGGCAACTACTGAAAGCCAATCACGATGATGTGGGACACTTTGGGTTTGACAAAACTTTAGCGCGCCTACAAGCGACTTATTGGTTTCCAAAGATGAGACGGTTTGTAAAAAAGTACGTCTCAGCTTGCCTTCAGTGCGCACATCACAAGCTGCCAGGTGGTGCCAAGCCCGGTGAACTACACCCCATCCCTAAAGCTATCATACCATTCCATACCATACATGCGGATCATCTGGGTCCTTTTATCCGCACCAAGCGTGGCAATACATTCATCCTTGTTATCATAGATGCGTTTACTAAATTTGTTGATATCACCGCTGTACGAAATACCAAATCGGCAACAAGCATTAGGGTATTCAGAGAGCATTTTAGTTACTTTGGCGTGCCAACCCGTTTGATTACGGATCAAGGAACAAGTTTCACTAGTAGGCAGTTTAAAACGTTTATTCAATCATGTGGTATAAAACACGTGCTCAATGCTGTCGCAACACCCCGAGCAAATGGCCAAGTGGAACGATACAACCGAACCATTTTGGCAGCGCTCGGGGCAATGAACCACGACAAACCGAATGGTTCATGGGATGAACATTTACCAGACATACAGTTGGGTATCAACACCACTGTACACGCCACTACCAAAAAGACCCCAGCAGAGCTTCTTTTCGGGCGAAATTTAACTAATCCATCTGAAGGGTTGTTAAATGATGTAATAAACGAAGTTACGTCTGAGGTCGGGGAAAGTCTAGATGATGTTAGAGCTACAGCCGGTGAACTTATTAGGACACAACAGGACAAGGACAAGAAACGGTATGATAGATATAGGAAAATGGGAGTGCATTTCAAAGAAGGCGATTTGGTTAGAGTTATAAGAGCCGCGACAGGAATAGAGGGGCAGTCTAAGAAGCTCGAACCTAAATGTAAAGGCCCTTACAGAATTAAAAAGGTGCTTCCCAACGATAGGTTTGTGGTCGAGGACACACCCCTCACAAAGACTAGTAAGAGGTATGAGGCTGTGGTAGCCATCGATAAAATATTCCCATGGATATGTTTTAACGAACCCGTATCAACCGATTGTGATTCAGAGTGTAATGATTGTGAATCTGAATGTGAAGAGGTATAATTAAAGCTATATATTATATCTAGTAATTCATTCAAATTAATAAATATCAATATTGTACATAGAATTAAAATAAGCAGGCAATTAAGGATACTAAATCGAATCTTGTGCCATCAATTATATTGTGTATTACTAACATGTTATGGAACTAAGAAATCGATATTATAGTTAGAAAAAAAATATGCCACAAATTGGTTTAAGTTTTATGTTTAATGATTAATGTCATGTATCATCTAAAAGATTGAAGGTACTAATGGCTGAAATATTTGCTTGTCAACGTCATGGACCAGTAAATACCGATTCATTGGTTAGAGTCACGTACTAATGAGTTGGTGAGGGGTATCAGGTGGCGGATGCCTCTCATTTTAGCGATTAGTGCATCAGCATGTCTCTATCTATCTGGTCAGGTCATAGGCCAATAAATAGTTACTGCTGATATAAAATATGAAGTTAGGAGTGTCAGGTAACCGACACCCTTAAAGATAATAAAGTAATTAGCAGTTTGTTAATCAAGGTCATGGATTAATAAACTAGGAGTAAATCTATAATAACGTGAGCGTTTTTGAATATTAAGAAAAAAAAATGTAATGTACTACTATAATGAATTACAAGTTAATCCGATAACAAAGTACCAATTTTGAGTTAAGGTTTTAAATAATTGTATTAAGGTCATGTAAATATATTACAAAGTAATTGAATTTATGATTTATAATTAAAATGTGTAAACTAAAATGTGCTACTATGATTTGTAGTCAGAATGATTATTGATTAATGAGAGTTTATGTTCAATGAGTTATGTTTATAGTTCATATGATGAAATATAATGTTTTTGTAATGCATAACAACGAGGGACTCGTTGAAAGCCGGATGGCCGAGCTGTTATATGTATGTAAATTATGCCTATAATTATTGATGTTTGTTGACTAATCACAATAATTTCTTTGAACTTGTATGATTTAAAAGTAGTTGTATTGACTTCATGTGATTGGTCGAGACTGACAGTTATTGTCGACCAATCACAAGCAAGTAAAATGGAGGGAATGTAAAATATAGTCTGCAGGCACTTGAGGGATATGCCCGCCGTGCTCAAGCCATTAGAGATTCGGCATCGGTGCTAGTCACTTGTATTGTACTGCAAAATCAGATTATTATTGTACTGCTGTAACTTTAGTAATAAAAGTGATCTTCAAAAGTTAATAAAGAGTGTTTTTTATTCGGAGTCCTTACTTCTGAGTGTTGAACTAGTACGGTTCACAATCAGGATTAACTTTCTTGAGTAAACTAAAGAAAATGGATATTAAAAAAATACAGTGCCATTTATTTATATGAGAACCAATGCAATTATCGGATAGCTATTTCAACTAAAAATAACAAAATGCTATTGCTGAAAACAAGATTTGAATGTGAGAAACGCCTCTCAGCTAGATATTCAAGAATTAAAGATAACAAAACACCAATTTAAGTATCCATTTTTTAAACAGTGATTAAATATACATTATCCACATCACAATAAGTACCATCATTCCATAAAACCCTTAAAATAACAGAACATAAGGATACAGTTCTAACTTTGAACCCTCTTTCCAAAGAAAAACGCAATAACATTATGAACTCTGGAAGTTTTGGGTAACTTTGCATTGGGGTGCGTATTTTTGGTGGCAAGGTCACCGGGACCAACCGCTCGAACAAGTTTATTATGTAGATAGTTGCCAACTGCGTTAGATATTCTAAACGGCTCCTTGGGGATGTTATTATTAAAACATTTTATCTATGCTTTGGTATTTCGAGTGGTTTTGCTAAGAACCTTTGCGGGATTTTGTTGAATGAAATATATTTCATTAAAATTACTACTTAAGGTGTAAATTGACCAGTTTCGAAGCTACCAACCAAAAATTCCATCTCTACTCAAACGTTTTTGCTGGAGCACAACTTTTTCTTGGAGTGAAAATAGCTCAATTTAAAACACTGACAAAATTGTGCGAACGCGTTGTTTAATACTTCATACAGTACATAATTTATCTCTTCTAGAAGATTCTTGGACAGTGTCTTAACGAGAAGAAATCCAGATACTGTACAAGTTCAGAAAATAGTCTGTTTTACAGACTGTAAAGTTAACCAACGAATAGCAAATTGCAAGATTGATTTGATTTCTAACATTAAACCACAATCAATTGAACTCAGATTTACTTTTTCGTTTGCACGCAAGAGCCTATTTCAAATTAAATATTGAACGGTAAAGCAATATGTATATTTTCATAACTTCTTTGATTGATTAAATATTGATAGCACCACATCACTCACCTTGGGCCCTTCATACATAACATCTATTAATACCTTGATACACATTCCATGCTCATCTTCAATCTATAAATTACTAAATAACTAACACCAATTAAGAAATTATTTTAAAATCAAAAGGTCAACATAACCTTTGATGTCTATTTTATGAATATTCAACGGTTCCAGTAATTTGGGGTCATTAGGTACCTTCATGACTTTGGTTAAAAGCGAGCTTGGGATTAATGGTACCACAAGCATTTAATAGACCTAGTACCTTTTTTTTAAATCCACGGTGTCCTTCAATAGCCCTTTCCGGGGTCACGGTAATGAAATAAGTCTCACGACCCCGGCAGGCTTTGGCCTTCTAGAGAAGGGTCCCCGTCATCATGCTGGACGCTCTTTGAGGCGCGCGTGGAACACATCGTGCCGTCGACCCAGACCTAGTACCTATAATAGACTCGACATCGCAGAAAAATCTTAATTATAACAGAACCGCGATCATTTATTGTTCGTAAAACGTATAAAAAATATATGCGTAGAACTTAGCAAATGAAGAGTAAGGCCCTTCGTACACAAGGCGACGCAAGTTTCCGATACCTTACGATTTCGGTATCCAGGCCACTATCGCAATACAGTCCATAGAGGTTCGTAAACACGCACTCGTCAATGGATGTCAAAGTCGTAAGGTATCGGAGACTTGCGTCGCCTAGTGTACGAAGGGGCTAAGAGGACACGCACAATTCAATAAGAGTTAGGTCAGAGTGAAAACTCTGACTTTTCTCTTTTTGAACTTCAGAATTCCAACATAATTCTTTTACACAGAACAAATTGAGGATATTTCTCCACGGTTACAAAATCTCAAACAGTCATATAAGGTCATTTGGTACTTTTTCTGGTTGCTCATAAACCACCCATAATATCGTAAAGTTATGATTTTAGTGGTGGTTAGTCAGCCAAGGATGACATTTTATTTTATTATGGTCGTGATAGCTCAAAGATATGGGCCTGTTTACGAGTACATACATTATGTATGCGTAGTAAAATGACAGGTTTATTAATATGAACGTATGTAAATGTTTAACGAAGTAAATGGGCTTTTGCTTTTCAGGGCCTGATGTATAATGTAAATATGCATATAATCAAATGTAACTAGATTGAAATGATAGCTAAGAATGATAGATTTTTGGTAGACACTCGAATTAAATGATTCGATTAACTATGGATGACAATGTGGGATCTCGTAATGCTGACAGTAAAATTCTAGTTTTTTTGTTGGGATTTAAATATCATCAAACGAGTCTTTCCACCTTGAGTGGAGCAGAAGACACCGACAGACTCTTATACCGACTAAGAACGATCCTGTTCTGTCTCATGCTCTTAAAGTTCCTGGGCCTTTTGATGAGACCTTTTGAGATGGGCCCGTGACGCCAGGACAGTCCCGAGACCACGGAAGCATACAAAAAGAATTACTATATTTTTGGGAAAGCCAGAAATCTTAAATATCAATGAAGATAATTATAGTTCTTTCGTCATCCAACAGACACTTTTGAAAACTGAATTTTAGAGTAAAGTTTAAACGGTGTAGATTCATAAATCTGACGTATCCTCACTTTTTTTCCAGATTTTACCCCCGGTAACTTAAACAAAACTGCTCTACTAATAAAGCATGATACAAAAATATTGAGTGACCTTTCGACCTCAAGTAGAATGTTTGCCTCGGCCTTGCCAAGGCATTTATGTTTATTGATGCGTCAAACGGCCCCGACTCGTTATTTATTTGAATGGATTTCATAAATAAGTAATGCAATGTTTTCCATGATCTACAAGAGAATTTTCTTTCATATTTTCTTGTTTTGATTTGTGAGGTTAGTTGTTTGTAGGTTTGTTTCGAAAGGTTGGAAAGAGGTTTCGATTTTCTCAGAATAAATTGTGTTCAGTGAACTGTTATTTCAGTTTTCTTAGACAGTTTTAGATCATCGCTCGGCCGCTATTTAGTGATTTGTTGTCTAGGGTTAACTGAAATTGAGATAAAGTCTGTATATGGTTATTTGATTAAGAGCCTTTAGAGTCGGGGTGCTAAGACAGGAAACCTCCACGTGCGCCCGTGGACTGATGTTCCCTCTCGGATACGTCCGGGGGGAAGACTAGTTTTTCAGGCCGGTGCACCCTGGGATGCGGGCAAAAACTCTCCCTTAGGCACACAGTGGCCGCCTAAGAGGTCTCTTTGCGGTATGCGAATAGCCTGTCGTGTGGACGCTCCAACGCGTGTCCCTCTGATCAGCAGAGGGCTCAGTGACTGAGCGGGCTTGCGGACGGTGAGTAATGGGTAGCTCGCCGTCCGACCGAGGACCAAGCCCGGGTCGGTGGCGCGTCGTGTTTCGCGCCAAATGCCTGCTGGGGTCGCGGGTTTTTTCTTAACCCAGGATACCGCGGCCCCGGAACGTAAAGGGCATCCGAAGGAACACGGGTGGATTTTAGTCAGTAAGAGTCTGACAGTCCCTTCCGCCCCACCCAGGGCGGGAGGACTCATTTGATGATTTTACCACTTAAAAAAAAGAGCCTTTAGAGTTAGGATTCGAAACCTGTTTTTATTTTCAACACACCATATTTTTTATCCGTTTTCAGCACTTTATAAAACTTCCAGATTTTACTACGACCTCGCTGACACAGTACTTGAAAATAACAGTTACTAAGAAACAAGTCTACAAAATACTCGTATAAAATACTCTTCTGTATCAAAACGAGTACAATACAAAACCTCATCTATCGCCCCCGACTTCCCCCAGTGACACAGTTCTTTAACATAAAAACCCGGTACACGACAATTTTCCGTGACGTCGAGGCATTGAAACGAAGTCATTTTGCTTGCATTTAATAAAAATAACACTTTTTTTTTGAAGCCGGCTCAAAGTAAAGGGTTCTCGCTGAAGTAATCGAGTGTCATTACTCGACTATGAATAAATTACACAAGTTCCAGACCCGCTTTGGGTGCTGGTGTAAATTTTGAGCGAAGGAGATTTTTTGTTTTGTATTTTTTTTCATTTTCGTAAATTGCGTTTCTGTTTTAATTTTAAGAGGTTTTGAGTACGGTACTGTATTTTAGATGTTGCTTGTAGAATGTGAAAATTAATGCTTGACGTAGTCGTCATAGTTACTACTACAATGATTTTCTTTATTTTTACCTAAGTCGGAATATACGGCTGTTTTTGACTGTATTGTTTTGTTGTTGTTGATAAGACTTGGCTACATCTTAATTATTATTTAACTAGAAATTTATTGTGACTTCATAAAAAATATCAGATCTGCTTATTTTATATCTCCGTCCTTTAAAGGCCTGGCTAAAACTGAACCCAGGATCATCTTGATCCCCAAGTCCAATCTGAACCAATCTGAAATATATTATTTATAAGAAACTGAATGTTTGAAAAAATAATCTTTGTGAGATAGATGTGACAAACTTTTACAGTAATGAAACTCTTCCGGGTTCGATTTTTTCAATACTTGGATATCTCGTACTGCTGCCGTGTGTACTTCGTGTAACAACAAAGATGGTGATTATAAAACCGCGATTTGTTTAAACAAAATTGTAACCAAAACACATTAGCAGCACCCATCACGCCGTATTCCCATCAAACCAACCACAAGTTGTATCGTACGGAGCGAGTGAAATTCGTTATTATATCACATTTGAACTCGACCCACGTTAAAATTGCCAAAGCCCGCCGGCAAATTCACCCAGCAAGGCGGCTTTTTGGCTTAAAAAATATTATTAAAGGGTTAATGTTAAGGGTTATTCATAACACTTTAGCGTTACAACGGGGTACAAAAAAGATTCTCCGCTGTTTAGGAGTTTTTGGGCAGGATTTTGAAGACATGAAGGTTCGTTCGTGGCTTGAATCGCAATGTTCGAAGACGGATGTTAATCAAAGTGTGTCGTGACAGTTTATGTTCGGGAGCTTTGTTAAGGAGTTTATTGGTACTTTTTAGTGTAAGGTGAAAAGGAGGCTTGTAAATGTTAAGGTGTTTTTCGTTTTGTGAGCGTCGCGTGTTGATTTGAGGTAGAGAACGAGGGTACTTTGTTTCGCACAAATTCTTTCGTGTAAATCAAGTTTATGGCCGGTGAAGGGTGAAACTTGTTACCGTGAGTGGTGAACTGCCGGTAATCGTCTCGGGAATAAAGGCGGTGTACAAAAACAAAAGTTATTGGCGTTGAGGTTTATACTTACATTTATTACATACCTGCGTGAACTTAGCCTATTTGCTATCTTGACACTGGCCTTTATTCTTCAAGGGGTGAGCAAAATCCTTATCCAATCTATCTAACAAACAAACGTTTGTATTTATAATACCTAATTACAAATGCGAACGTATGTTTATTTGATACCTTTTCAATGCTAAACTACTGAACCAGATATCCTTAAAATTTTGCATTTCCGCTGTCAAGTGTAGAAGTAGAAAACTGACCTACTAATAAATGAGGCCTAGTATTATATTTATGTTGACATTTCACGAATTACTTATTGTATCAAAACACAATGTAAATTGTAAAGTAAGTGTGGCACTTTGATGCAAAGAAAAGACTGCAAAAAACTTCTACCCTGTGAAGAATAAACCAACTTAAAAACCTTTTTTCAAGGAATCCTCAAGTCTCTTTCCTTTTCCCTACTAAAAGATAGCTGAAAGTTGTAATGAGCTGTTTTCGAACACTCAAGTTCTTACAGTCTAGGCAATCTAGACATTCCAAGTTTTATGTGTTAAAAAGTAACAAGTTTTCCTATTGAGTCAGTGTTTTGTGAATTGTTAGATCTTTTTAAATGGAATCTAGGTAGACATAAAATCAAGCCTGTTTAGCTCAAACTGTGCAGCAGATGTGAACTCGTTTTACTGTAAGTTAGGCCATACATGAAAACAGTTAGTGTCAACTGCTTTAAGCTGCGACTGTTCGACATGTTCACGTATGCCTGGCGAATACCGACTGCTTTTTATAAGCAGTCCATGTACTGCCGATCTAAGATTTAAGATTTAAAAATAAATTGCGTATCTTCTAAATATTATACCCATATTTTAAGCATAACCCTTTGTAACCTTTTGTAAAATCAGCAAATCTGTTGCCACCAACCGTCACAAATCCAGACAAAGATATTACACAAGATAATACGGCTTAGCATCGAAACGGAAAGTAATTTGTACTGAAATTACATCTGATTTAAACCTAGATAGTGCCACTTATCGCCAGGTGTTCTTATCTGATATATTGGACCGTTTAAGATAAACTTTATGACTCTGATTGTTGCGCTGTTTACGCTCAATTGAGATATTTTGACTTGATAAATTTAAGCTGCTTGTTTGAGGTGATTTATGGCAATAGGTTTATTAGCTTCTGGCCTATAACATCAGGAAATGGCATTTTCGAATTTATTTCCGTAAAAATAAAGTTAACAATACTATTGGCGAAGGGAAGGGCTTTGGGGGACTGTCTTATGTCAAAATTTACCTTCAAAAATTGCTGATAAATCAGCCTCATTTGAATACATGACTTTTGATTTTGATTTGTTACTAGTTAATCCTGATCAGATATTAAGCTTGGCATCAGAATTTTAAGTACCATAAGTAATACGCTCTAAAACAAGAATCCCTAATTTGAAATTGGGCTGGTCATGTTTGTAAAGAGCTTCAGGATTAACGGGTCCTCAACTCACGCAATAGAATACAGAAATGGGCGTCGTTGTCAAAGAAGGCCTGTGAATCACTGGGGACACGAAATAGGTGCGATGTTGGAAGGATAAACATAAAATGAAAGACTATGAGGCAAACATCTTTTCTTCCCAGTGGCATTAAAATATAGGTTTCAAAACAAAAAAAAAACAAAAGGTCTAGAGACGGCTTTATCAAGGCGATGAAAGCCTTTGATAGATAAATTACTCCAAAGAACTTATTCTATAGTCAAAAGTACAATTTAAGAAAACTATCTATTATAGAAGATCCTTTTAAACAGAAACACGACGTTTTTGATTATTCTTAGAAAAATTATAGCATTTACTACTTACCTCCTTCTTTTTAAGTGTTGTTAGATTTATACCTATTCTTGGCAGACTCCTTTACTAAAGCTTAAGGGGCTTGCTATCTTAAAAAGTTATATCTTTCAAAGTAATAAATAACTTTTTAAATAGAAAAGTAGAATTTTTCTCTTCCCTAACTATTTTTTTTACCGCAATTTTCTTCAACCAATAAGCTATTTCTTATCTATGCGAAGCTTAAATAATCCACGTTTTTCGACGAAACACGGAAAGTATGAAATACTTTAGTGCAAATAACAGATAAGGCACGTAGTCTGATATTAAATTCAAATTTAAAAACTGAATGGGAGCTACTATGACTATAAAATTATAGCTGGAATAACTGGGAATAAAATACAAGAATAGTATTTTTTGTCATAAATGTAATTATTTTGGATTTCATATTCAGCCAATATTGTTTTTGTTTTTACTGAAAACATGGTTAATTTTTATCTACCTCGGAATTATGTAAAACAAGAAACAGCTATTTGTTATTACTAGAAATACTTTTATTTCAGAACCTAACTAATTACTTATATCTATGGTGACGATGATTGCGTATTATACAAAATTATGAGAGTTAGAAGAATCATGAATAAACGAAAGAACAACTACCATTTTCTCATGAATGAAAAGTTTATTCAACCAAAGCTGTTTTAACAAGAGTTCAGTATGAATTAAAAAATAGCCGAAAGATAAGCAACTCCTAATAAATTCATAACCCTTTCCGAATAAAAAAGATCTTCTTATAAAGATAACAGAACAATTCAAAGACATTCTGTACCCTTAATTAGGCTTAAGATAATTTGATGAAAACAACCGCGAATAATGCTTATAAAATCCGAAAAAACGGGTAGAGTTTATTTCAGTATTTTTTAATGTTCTAGAGTTGAAAGGGGCTGTCTCGACAAGGAAATTGGAGGAGCGCCGCACTTGAGTTGAATAGTGTGTCCAGACATTTGATGTTCTTTGAGAATTCCCATTTTTTAGTAGAACAAAATTTTTTTATACAGTGTCGGTCGTATTGTCGTAGAGTATTTAATTTAGTTTATTGTTCCGTATGAAACAAATTGAACTAGTGACTTTATAGATTTAATTTTACGCAGTTTTTGGGAATTGAAAAATAATTTTATGAAAACTATACATTTTTACTTTTCATACATAATTTATGCTAAAAGAGAAATAAATCAATTAGATTCTAAAATAGATGTTTTAGGTTTTTAAAGGTCGAACTGCTATAAATACATCAAAGTGTTGATTTTGTAATTAATTTCAAAGTAATTTATTGTGAGGCATTTACACTAAACACGAGTAATTCATTTTCATGACCTTATCGTCTTAAAATTAAATAGGTAGGTATTGATTTTTGTTGTTTTTTTCTGTAAGTACTAAAATTATTGAGATATAAATTATTTATAATATCTTTTTTACTTACACAACACAACTCGAATCAGTTACTATACCAAAATTTACTTATTTACTAATGATTCCCGTCAATGGGAAAACTCTCCCTTCTTACCAAAACGCACGGTGTCACTACCCTCGAACAGTACACGTCACGGTCTAATGTCGTCGTCGTACATTTATAACAATATTTTGTTCTCTTCCTCTCTGTAACCCGACCCTTTATTTAGAGGAAATTACCCTGTCCCATACCATGTGCTTGTGCTTAAGCTTAACATTTTATATTAAAAACGTTTATACATGGTACTGTTTAAAAAACCTATATGAAATAACGATGTTTGTGCTTGACTAAAAATTAGTAGAATACATTCTGTTTTACTTTAGAATTGTAAACTTTGGTCACGTCATATGGATGACCATTATGAAACAAAATATGAAAGCTTTTATCAAATATTTAACGTTCAGATACTATGTTGAGTTTAAGTAGAGTCAAATTGTAATAAATACTGCAAAACAAACAGTTTTAATAGAAAAAAATAAGTATTTTCAAAATATGGTTTTACTATAAAATAAATTATCAGAAAATGTTATCTAAATAAAACTATTTTTCTAGACTATTTCAACAGGCGACTGACACAAAGAAAATATCGGACAATAATATCAAATGTATTCGAAATTCAGTTTTTTTAAGCAGTAATTGAATGGAATAGAAGTTTCAATTTCATTTGATAATGAGTTTTTTTACACTTTGTAATTCTCAATACCACAGAGTAGCTTGTATTTCAACGGCATAATGTCGCGGCCTCTCACGTTTTAAAAATATTTACTCATCTCGCTGTCTCGAACCCTTTATTCAGAGGAAATTAGCTTGTCTGGAATTTAAATAAAGGTCCTTTTTGAGAGGAAAAAACGTTAAACGATGTTGTGGTTTATCTCAATTAAACAATTTTAATACTTTCAACCTAAAATATCTATTAATAGTCAATACCGCGCAGAATGTTACTTGATTACAAATTCCCATCGGATTCCCATTTATGGGAAATTTCGAATTAATATTGTAAGCCCTCTTAAATTTTGCAACTTACTTAGGAATTAATGATTGAACAAATTATGAAGTTATTAGCCAAAGTGGTGTAGGGGATTCAAACTAAGTTGGATATCTCGGTTGCTGATAGAGCCAGTTCTCTAACAATTTTGTGGGCATAAAGTACGATGAAACTGTGTAGATGGTCTCTTTTAATACCGTCCAGTAGCGGTTCCCTTAATTTTATCATAATGCGTATTTTTGCTTAATTAATGGTTACATAATAAAGAACACACCATTTTTTTTCCGAAGTGTAAGGCATTGCATAACCCCACCATAGCAACCATGTCCAGAAAGCATCTGCGTTAGTCGGAAGGTCCTACGATACGGTAACGGGCCATACCACCGCAATAGTTTAAATCGAGTCTTATCTATTATTTTCGCAACTAAAGTCTACCTTATTTACTCGTATCTTGTATTCTTTATATAAAAGGATAAAACACACAAATGAACCCTTAAAATCCTTACATAAGTAACAAAAATAAGTACGCAGTTCACACAAATTCCACGAAAATTCCTTCATATTCAGGTGGAATATTTTTTCAGTGAATTACCACAGTATACCAATGCTGAAATAATCAGCACATAAAATTTACATACGTACCTCTACAGAGTCCTACCAAAAACATATTGTGGACTGATTACCATAATATTTCCAAGTCTATATTCAATCTCGGTACTTATATCTCAATGTTTGAGTACGAATTATTTTTCTTTGAAACGTTCATCCGTATTGTTCGCAAAAACTTTTGAAACAAGTTCACAAACGGAGGGCGCCGTGATATGAATAAATTAGAAAAGTTCCCTCTTGTTGTTGGGCCAGGGAACTAACGGGATTACGACGATTGTATTATGCAGATATCGGCCTCTTGAGATAAAAATGATTTAGAAATCTTTTCTCGAAAATAAAATGTCTTTTTTGTTTCCATTGAAAAAATCGGCTGCTTTTAGTTACGACTTAAAAGGGAAAATTGAACCATGAAATCGTCATTTTATTATGTGTCCATCACAAAGGTTTTTCTTAAGATCTATGGAGTAGAACTGCATAGAAATCATAGTCATCGACAAGGAGTCAGCTTTAACCAGACTATAGAGCTTTAAGTCTACACCATTAGCACCAAGTGACTTGTTGTTAAGTAATTATTTTTGTTGGTCTTTCCAAGGTTCATTTTCATGAGAACAATCATGTTCAAAAGTTCCTAGCTTTAGTATACAACTACTTGGAAGCCAGGACGACGCAAAAAAGACCTACAGAAAAATAAAATATCGTATATTTTTCGTCGTTCAAAATATAAAGCGCTTTTGAACCTGCATGTCCTTAGGGAGATACCTACCTGTCTTTTCCGGAACATAAAACTCCTCTGAGAGACGTTATATTGTCATCCCGTTGTCCTTTTTAGGTGTAATCAAGCGACAAACAAACGAGTCTTGTTATTTTGAGAGTTCTAAAGGAAAAAGATTTAGTTGCTTCAAGATACATAAGTAAATGCCTATGTAGTAGGTTTAGTTGCTTTATAATCGTTACGGTTATATATCCCTATAATGGACTATTAGTTTGTGACTATTACAAAGTTACTGGGTTGCGGAGGGCAGATCTATAGGCATTCGTTCCATGTAAAATAGTGGCCCTTATTTTGTTTCGATGAGTATATTATTTTTATATGTCATTTGATATTCAGCTACTCCGGTTCAACTGCAAGCCGAACCCAATATAGTTAGGAGAAGGCTTGGCAGAGATAATGATGATTTTTGATTCGTATTGAGCTTCATTTATTAACCTAATGATGTAATTATTTAAATAAATTACTACATAAATTGGTTAAAAAATTTCAAAATATTTTATTAAAACTTGTTGAGTTTAAAAACCTATATTTGGTTTTATTTTAGCCAATCTCTGTGACCTAAATAATATTGGTATTGTTCATTACATACAGATTAGCTATATTGTGTTGGCACAATGAATTTACTGGTATAACCATAAATGGACCGCAACTGTTACCCTTTCAATAAAAAATAAAATATTTTAATACTAACTTGTAATCTATATTTAACACATGAATCTTTTATTCCAGGTACTGTAATCGTACGAGAAAATTGGCTGTTTGTACGAGTATAAGTGAGTTTAAATGTTTGTAAACCCATCCAGGATATAAGAGAAAAACATCTTTCCGAAATTCACGAGAGAAAAATGATAAATGATATTATTTATTTTGCAAATAGGTTTTCGTAAACACTTTTACAAGTCAAAACACATTTGTTATAACTAGATGAGGTTGGTGTTTCGTACCTGACTACTCTGGGAAAAAACATGCCAAACAAACTCAGAGGTCTCAGTCTCTTTTAAAGTCCAGACATTAAATTGGTTAAGTGATGCGATGACCCTGCAGGTTTATGTCTGAGATGATCTTTTGAAGAAAGAACATACAAATTTGAGTGGACCTGTCCAGTCAGCGCAAGCATTTGTCAGTTATCGTTAAGCTCGACTCGAGTTCAAAAAATCAAGATTCTTCTTATTGCAATTTTTCTTTCATACCAAAACGTCCGTTGTTGAAAGAGTCTATTGATGAAACGAATCGTCCTGTCGGCGAATAGTCCTTAGGTGAAAAATTCTATCGATGATAAATGAATCGTCGTATCGGCGAAAAGTCCAAAGGTGAAAGAGTCTATCGGTGAAAAGGCCTTAAGCGAATCGTCCTGTCGACGAAACGTCCAATGGTGAACCGGTCGTCGGTGAATCGTTGTAGAATCTAACTTTTTATCTTCGACGTATAAATAGGTATTTTAATAAACATTTTAAGATAAAGCTAAAAACCTCGAACAATTCGCTAATTTCATGCCCGCACGCTTATCCGCGCCCCGCGAGGTTAAAATGTCTTCGCTATCGTAATGGTTATATCGCGTCGCCCAGGTTCCGTTGGTACTTTTTAGTGCCGGCACGCCGCTTTTAGGGCCGGCTGGTACTTTTTGGACACTTTTAGTGGAAATTTTACCAAATTACACGGAACTTTTGATGGGGTTGTTGTCAAAGTAGAGTTTTGCCACGGTAATAATAGTCGTTTGTATGTGATGCTGGATTTTAATTGACTTTGTGATTGTGTTGTGTATCGGTGAGTAGGTTGTGTTAGAGTTGAGTTTATCATTTGAAAATTATTGTATAGACTATATTTGTATAATATTTTTTTCACCAGATCTTCATTTAGACTTTTGTCGCGAATTTTATTAGACTCATCATCATCATCAGCCGGACGACGTCCACTGCTGAGCAAAGGCCTCCCTCTTAGACCGCCACGCTGAACGACAATTCGCCACTTCCATCTATCGTTTGCCCGCGACTCTCACAATATCGTCGGTCCACCTAGTGGGAGGTTATTAGACTATAATCTACTTAAAGTCACACATGTGATTAGTATATTCCTTGTTATACCTTCAACTTGCGATATTAGTTTCATAAGTACAAAATTAGTGTGTCCTGTCTATACTCGTATATCTACTGTTTTGCTTACATTAATAAAACACAAATACATTAAAAAAAACGGAAATTAAAAATAAAACCAACAAAGCTGAATTCATCTACAATACATAAAAACAATATGAAAGCAAAGCGATTGTATCAAACATTCCCGACAGAACGTTTGTTCAAAAACCTAATTTAGTGTCAAAACCACGTAATCTAGATATTTTTTGAATTGAGCCTAAAGAGCGATAGGGGATCGGGCCGTTGTTTAGGATATTCAAATATCGCCGTTTATTTCCATTCATGCCTGAAATGAATCCTGAAATTCTTTTTGTTGGAATATGAAAATGTATTTTTGATAAAAACTGTGAATTGATATAATGTTACCAGCTGGTAACATGATATCAATGATGGCTTTTTGTAGTTCCTGTCTAACCAGGAACTACAAAAAGCTTTGGCGTGTCATAACCAATCAATTAGTGTACAACTTTCAAACATTTTTGTATTAATACAGTACATGATGTTACACGAGTCAACTACGAAAGCTACTTTGAATTGAGTTGATTTCAGTTTTATTTATTTGTCGTGATATATAGATAAGCCTCCATTAACAAACGTCGACCAACGAGCTCGGTTCGGGTTGGTCGTTTCCATGGAGATGAACCGGCAAGACGGTATCTTAACGGTAAAGGTGACGATTCCCGCCGAGACCGCGACAGGAGACTGCGACAGGAGACTGCGACGGGAGACTGCGACAGGAGACTGCGACAGGAGACCGCGACAGGCAATGATGAGCGACAGTTCGCGAGCGAGACACAGACAGGAGACAGATACGGTAGCAATCTTCAGACGTGGTCTCCTGTCTTGGTCTCCGGTCGCGGTCTCCGGCGCAAACCGTAACCTTTACACTCATTAAAATGTAGGTAATGATTAGACATGGCTTCTGAAGAAAATCCTGTCGAAATCGTTTATTACAGGAGCTTTACCTGCTTATCTTTTAAAAAGAAAAAAGAAAAAGCTTAACAAAAACATTTCCTCATCGACCCTCGCTCACGTGTCGAGGGCACGTGTCAAATTATTTTTAATTGACCCTTTACTTTTTGGCAAAATGTGAATTTTTCTGGCTTCCTCCTAATTCTGCGTTGAAAAACACGTGTAAAGTTATTGTGGGTACTGCTTTTTCAAACGGGAAAACATTTTAAATTTTTGTGTTTCGTAAGAGAAAAAGGTTTGATTGTACTGTCTTTTTTAATTTTAAATAAGCGTTAATTATCTAAAAATGTGTAAGTATTTATTATAGTACAAATATTTGGGTTGAATGAACTATTATTTTTAATTCATTTAACGTTAGTGGTGGCCCAGTGGTATAGTGGAGGCCCAGTGGTATCGGTCCCGACTTACGAGTTGTAGGTCGTGGGTTCGAACCCCGCCAGGCGTATTACTTTGTGTAATTTATTTCATCACCACTGCTCTCAAAACGGTGAAGGAAAACATCGTGAGGAAACCGGCATGTCCTAGAAGATAATTATGCGACATCTACCAATCCGCACTGGGCCCGCGTGGTGGATCATGGCCCACTCCCTCTCTCAGAGAGGAGGCCTGTGTCCCAGCAGTGGGAACATTATAGGCTGATGATGATAACGTTAACTTTTAGGACCTATGCAAAAATAATGAAATTTTTGTATCACTTGAGCATAAAACAATTAACTAATGAGCGTTTTATAATCAATACTTTAGCTTAAATAATAATATTTTTGCCCAGTGGGCAAAGCAGCCAAATTAATAAATGAATAAGATCAGTAAAGTACTTGAAGCCTGTAATTTTAAATTAAAATTTTAGTTGGTTTTCCCTTAAAATCTGGTAAAAAACTTTCATTATTTGTATTGTATAATTAAAACTATTGTATAATGGGCTGGTATCCGCAACTCCACGTCATATGCGATTATTTTGCGTGCAAATTAAAACTATAAATCTGTTCAAGCAAGCGAGCCAAGATATCTTATACATACCTAATACCAAATCTATCACAATTACATCAGATCAAGTAGGATTACGAAGCTTTCACGAAGCTCGTTTCGCAAATTGCTGAGATAAAAGAATTCCTTGGCGTGCATTCACGGAGCGCGCTCCGTTACACTTTGCACATTATTATGGTGGTGTAATGGCTTCATGGGTTATGAGATGGAAGTTTCTTTCTTTCGGAATAGTTTCTTTACTTTTAAGGAGGGGTTTAAGTGAGGAGAAGTTTTTGTTAGATTCTTTTGTTGGCTGTAAACGGGAAATGTTATGAGCACCAATTTGCAAAAATGCGCACTATTTCCTGTGTTCTATTGTTCACTTTTTGGTTTTTAGTGATTCATGCATGAGTGTGTTTTTTTTAATGCATTCAAAACATATAACCATACTTATTTGTGACATGGAAACCTTGAAACATAACAGTGTGTGTGTTTGCATCCGTAGCCATTTTTTTTCTTTTAATTATTGTGCTCAGTCCCACTTCTAGCCAAAGGCCTATACCACTTTTTCCATCTTTTACGACACTGTGTACTCTAGTTCGTTCCGCCATCTACGTAATCAATAATAAGCAAAGCATTAAAAGTTTAGCGGTCTACTGGCTTTGCATAGGTTCATAATTATTTCGTTACACCGTGTGGATTCCCCGAAAAAAATTTCACTATCAAACAAAGAACACAAAAAAGTGATATCCAGTTGTTAGGAATTTAAGTAATTTAACCAAAAAACCAGCATTTTAACGACAATTTCACATAAGGCAGTCGACTAAAAACACAAAACGTTCACCAAATCCTAGTAATTTAGCTTGTTTTAAGTAGCGGTAGAACAAACTCCCTAGCAACACTTCATATTGACAATGTAAGTACCACAACGTAATGCCACAAACCTCGAGATCTGCCAGAAAAACCACAATATCATTTTACGTCGTACTCAAACAAAGACGAAAATACAAGAGGCTGCTAACTTATATCTCAGTAAAGGCACAGCTTTAATAAGAAGCGGCTCAAAGGTTGCCAGGCAACCTTTATTTCAGTTTCATACAGTAGCTCAGATTTGCCTGAAAAGATTTGATTCGCGTTGGATATGCGTAGAAGGATTCCGCGATATTGTTTCGTTATGATGATCATAATTTTACGTATGTAATTAGAATTAATTGTGTTGGTTGATAATTATTTTATGGATGAATATTAAGCTGTAATCCGTCTCTGGGGACCAGTGTGGGTTGCTATCAAGTATTATCCCCTGCTGAATGGGACTAAGAGAATATTCGAACCATAATGAACTTAATGCTAAGTTATTATGGCGGTGGTACTAAGTTCTTAGGTGGTGAAATGACCAAATATGTCCTCCCGGCCTGTGTAGAGTTGACTATAAGCGTCGTACTGACTAAAATCCACGGTTTTCCTTCAATTGGACTTGAAAACTCTCGCGACAGTATTTCACTTTGTTTTTACTACATTAACATTATTGCCATCATCTGCCTAGCCTTTTCCCAACTTTATTTGGGGTCGGCTTCCAGTTAAACCAGATTCAGCTGGATGTCAGTATTTTACATGGAGCGACTGCCTGTCGGACCTCAACAAATCAGTAACTGGGTATTACGATACCCCATGGTAAGACTGGTTGTCAGATTTTTTACAGCTTCTGATTGACAGTAACGACTGTCAAAGATGGTTACCCATCCACAGACCAACTTCGGCAAGCGCGGCTTAACACGGAAGATCGGCCTGGGTGGCTGTAATTATTTAGCCACGAGCTCCTCCGAATAAACATTATTGCCAACTTAAACATAATCCGTGTTGCCTAAGAAACATGAAAGAATCAGGCCAATTTTACCGGCGGATTACCAGCGTAAAGAAGATGAGCTACAGCTCAGTAGCTTTGAAAACTAGTCTCCATAATTGATTGCAAAGTACAAGCTTAGGCAAAATAATAATCGGTAAAATTTGGTATTTTGTGATAAGACTAATTATAATTTTAAATCACTATTAAGAATAGAGATACATACATTGAAAGTAGACATGTTGCCTGCACGCGTAGCATGACAAATTCTATTTCATTTCTACCAAGAATAGACAAAGTTATTCCTATATAATTCATATTATTTGTTTTCCCGAAAATGGCACGTACCAAAATAAATGTTTTTAGATAAACAACTGGTGTATGGCAACATTTATTTTATACATGTTACAATGCTTTCTATATTGGCATGGTTAGTCCTAATCATGCCAATGTAGTAGACATATTTTTGTCTACTTTTGTGTCGATAAAATCCGTTTCTACGTTATGTTATGATATGCGTACTAGTAGATGTTAAATCACTTTGTGCTTTATTCAACAGTCCCCCTATGGAACTTGAAAAACGATTCAAAACAATTGTAGTACAGGGGCCACTTCAAAATTTCATCAGTTGTTTCCTCTTAAGCGATAATTAATTTCTAGACTTCTCAGAAAGTTTAGTTTCTTCAATATGCAAATACTCATTTAAAATCAAAGCCTTAACCACAAAGAAAAGTCCTAACCGAATTCAACATCAATCTTCAACATTAAAGATTCCAACTAAAACACAAATCGATTAATTCACGAATATTCCACCAATCCTGAAATCCGTTTTCAGGACTACACAACCAATAAAAGTGTTTAATTAGTCAAAATCAATTCACAGGAGACTTAATTGTTCGCTTTCTGAAGCGATAAATCTAAGGGAAATCGTATTTTGTATTAAACAATAGATTGGGGTAGAAATAATGAATAGGGTACGGAGGTTCTATGGGCCCTTTGTGGCCTATATACTTGGAAATGTACGGTAGTTTCGACAGGTGTGTTGATTTTTGGTTTTGTATGGAGTTGTGCTATGTTTGGCAATGGTTGGTGGAAGGTAGGAGACCGCAGGGAGACTCACAGGTATCACGCATTATTGAGTAGAGGTTGTATCAACTTGAAGTACCATTAATTATTTTGCTATAGGGGAGGATTTTACCGTATTAAATTAGTTGAAAAATATTTTAAACGCAGAAACGTCGTAAGACATGCACCTAAACGTTTTTGAGAACGAAAAAAATGAAGGCGAGCAGGACACGCCAAATGCAGTCTCAAATGGTATACAAATTAGCCCGATTATGAAGCATCAGCTAACACTCTTGGTGATAGGTTGGTAAAGGTTTCTTAGTCTTGTGGTAATAACCAATATTATTGTCAAACCGTTAATAAATAAACAACTACTTTCTGGTCTTTTCTACCTTTCTTACAGATACGAACTAAAAATTGTCCTTCTCTATCGATGTTTAGACAGCTAAAGTTATTTCTACCAAGAATATTTTATTTCTAATGGAACGAATAGACTAGGCAAGTTATAAGCCTGTAATAATTGTATTTTGCTTTGTAAATTCAATATTTATTGATGTCATCATTATTCCGGTAGAGGTAATATAATAAATATCGAATTTCCGAACCCAAATACAATTATTCCAGCCTCATAACATGACTAAGTGTGTACAAAGTACTTAGACATAATACCATTATCTGAACCACTTCATTCGGATACTCTCGCAGAACATTATCATTTCAGTAACATAAGAGGATTCCCCCACAATCAAGCGCTTCGCCAGCCTGCCGAACTTAGCCGAGGACAGCCGAAATAACCCGAAGTAAATTAATTTACCAAAATTCGTATTTCTATGAATAATTATACATGGCCCGTTGATTCATCGTGTGAGGTATAATTGAGTTTCGAATGACGTAAGTCGATTCTGTCAAAATTATTACAGGACCCTTTGAGGTCGACAGGATCGGGGACAAATTACTACGGTAACGTCTATTTTACCCAACAGCATAATAATCTTTCAATGTGTTACTAAGGACTTTAGTAAAATTAATGAACCAGTGTTAAAATCCAAATTAGACCTTCTAGTTACATAACCCCCACGCGTGGACAGCTTTTATTATGACTAACTGGACTTGGACTAAGGAAAATGTGAAATAATCCTGTCAATATTCAAGAATATCAAACGACCATAATGAAAATTTTAAAATTAAGTTCAGTCCCTGATTCATTCTACAAAAGTGAAAACATAGAAGTTTCACTTCAATCTTCAGCGCATCCGAAGGGCCAGGTAGCTAATTGGCAATCACTTTTAAGTATGTTACTGCATCAACTTTTAACAGGATTATCATGAGCGTTTTGATTCATTAGAAGATGTCCACTGCCAAACAAGACGCAGAACTTCAAACCAATCAGCCCACTTGTTTCATCGATTGCCCTGAACTCGCGATGTCATCGGTCTACCTCGACCTGTTTCGATTTTAGACTTTATTTTCATCATCATAAGAGTTGTTACTATAATACGAGCCTGTTTTTTTTAACTTAATCCTAAGATTATATCTATTTAGTTTTGACGGCCCTTTATGAGTAGCTCCCTTAGAGGGCTGAAGCCTGCTGAGGTCGCGAGACTGTCTCATCATGTAACCATGACCCTGAAACGTAAAGGGTTATTGAAGGATCACCTTGGATTTTAGTCAGTACAGTCCCTCCCGTCCCGCCCTGGGTGGGAGGACTCATTTGATGATTACACCACAATAAAAACACGTGTTTAGTTTTACCAACATTTTCACTATCTCAAATTAGTTATTATCGAATAAGTATCGTTATGAAACCTATCCTACTTCCCTCAACAACCAAGGGAGTTAGCACCGACTTTTATTAACAAAATCTTTCTTTGCCCAACAATAAGATAATGGAGGATAATCTTGTTTGTATCACAAAGTAAAACTTTATAGACATAGAACAATATTCTGAGAGTTAGAATAAGTTTCTGTTTGATTTCGATCACTTAGGATTTTGCCTTGTTAGTCTTAAGAACTGAAGTTTAACTGCTGAACATAGACCCGATTTAGTTTCCCAGAATAGGCAAGCTATTATAGAGTTTTCATCAAGAGTTTACCGAGATTTGTAACCAGTTGTTGCTTTATCCTTGGATAAACCTAACCAATTTTCGGGATACTTTATGTAACTTGTAATATTTGAGAACAATCAGACTTGTAGTAAGTAGTTTATTTTAAGATGAATAAGCGAAAATTATAAACAAGACCACACTAAACATATCTAGCATACCTTTTTCGGGCACGCCGCAATCGCGGCGGTAAGACCCCTCTTTGAGGAGTGGCTGGAGAGACGTCACGGCGTCCTGACCTATCGCATGACGCAGGTCCTCACCGGACACGTAAGTTTCGGGAGGTACCTGTGGCTGATGGGAAAGGAGGAAACGCCGGGGTGTCACCACTGCGAAGATCGCCCGGAGGACACAGTAGAGCATACGGTGCAAGACTGCCTAGCTTGGGCAGAGCACCGACGTGTCCTCACGGCGGCGATAGGCGGAGACCTCTCGCGCCCGGCATTGGTTTCGGCCATGCTGCGGAGCGAGACGGAGTGGGAAGCGGTCGCCGCCTTCTGCGAGGCAGTAATGCTCGTGAAGGAGGCGGCGGGCCGCGAGAGAGAGAGGACAGCGTCCTCCCTCCGCCCCAACCGCAGTGGTGTACGCCCACGGCGCCGTACGTCGCAAGACGATCTCCGGCCACCGTAGGCGCGGGCATGCGGACAGCGAGTAAAGGGCAACTCGCTGTCCGACCATGGACCATGCCCGGGTCGACGGTGCGTCGTGTTCCACGCGCGCCTCAAAGAGCTGTCAGCAAAATGACGGGGCCCCCTCTCAGAGGGCCAAAGCCTGCCGGGGTCGCGGGACTTATTTCTATTACCGCGACCCCGGAACATAAAGGGCTATTGAAGGACACCGTGGATTTTAGTCAGTACAAGTCTGACAGTACCTCCCGCCCTGCCCGGGGTTGGAGGTCTCATTTGATGATTTTACCACGATAAAAAAAAAAAAAAAAAAAAAGCATACCTATTTGTCGGGTGGAAACCTCTAAAACGGTAAAAACGGTAAAAAGGTAGAACTTAAGAGACTTTGTGGACTTATATCTTACAAAACAGCTCCGGAGTCATCTCATGGAAGCGTGCTCCAGGTCCTCGTATAAGAGACCAGCACCAGAAGCCATATGTGCAATGCCTGGGCAATTGGCAATTTGTAAAGAGGTCTTCCTTTTCCCCCGTTTCACTGTGTCGCTATGACTTCCCTGGGGAGTCCTAGTGTAGCGAAAATAATCTACTACAAAAAAAACAGCAGCGCCATCTATACAAAGACTGAAAAACTAAGAAGTATACACCGCGCATTCAAAGTTATCTTCGACATTAGAACACGTAGGATAATCCGACTATGAATGTCAGGCAGAAAGCCCATAAGACACGACACCCGTCTGGTCGGAAGGTACCTTCCTTTTCACCGGGTATCGAGGAACTTTCCACTCTGTTCCTCCTACCCCCAAACTAGTACACCTTCAAAACCGTTATAATATTTTATCCTTCATCTAGTCTAAATCCTCTTAAACCCTTTGAAGGTCAAACGCGGTTGGTCACAAAGGAAGGAATTAACGCTGGCTTGGCCCCGTCCAGCCAAGTTCATTATCAAAGCGGGTGTAATTATCAGCTGGGTAAATACAGTGGGGGTCGTAAATGTGTGTAATTGTCTCTCTTTTTATCCCGAGTCGTTATTATAATGTGGCGGTAACCGTAAGGGTTTGGGCAGAGTGATAGCGGTAGCACAAAAATGGAATGGGTTACAAGATAATTAGGTTTTGATAATTTACTTTTTAAGAAAATTTTAGAGATTATTTAAATGTTTTGACTATTGAGGTGATTCTTTTACTAAATGGATGGGTGGAGTATAAGTAGTTCGTGATCTTTCTTCTGCTGGGACAAGGTATCCTCTCAGGGCTATAAGCCTCCTCTGGCTCAGTTTCGGTTTGTAAGTGTCACATGTTACAAAATTTTCGTTCTAGGGCATGCCGATTTCCTAACTATGTATTCCTTTACTAAGAAAAGCCTTACACGCACAACTAAGTAAATCTTCGTTAATATGCATTCCCAAACAAATAATATGTTAAATCCCCATTCCAATTAAATTATTTTATGAAATATCCCAAATTAAATTCGCTCCATCAACCCAGTAGCGCCCTACCCTGCGGTGTGTCAGAATATCCGAAAACAATAAAACGCTCGAGCGATTTTAATCCTTTAAGGCTTTGTCTCGCAGACCGTTAAGGGTCGTTTTTGCTTGATTAATCTAATCCATACCATTGTAATTGTTCGCTTACGTTTCGGACTACGGTGTTCCGTATTTCAGAGATGTATACAGGGTGGTATTTATTTATATTGATGGTTAACACTTGAGTGGACTGGCAGATTAAGGCTATACGCTGTTTAGATAATTCTGAGTGGCTCGTGACTGATGAATTCTCGTAATAGCTACCACGGGTCGATGGAATATAAAGCTAGGCTTAGCAGAAATTGGTGGGTATGCTGGCGGCGAGTAGTGGCCTCGCCGTCTGATCATGGACAATGCCCGTACCGGTCGTGTTCCACTCGCGCCTCTAAGAGTTTTCAGCATCTGACAGTGCTACCACAGAGGGTTTCATAATTATATTGTCATAAAGGGCAATTGAAGAAACACGGTGAATTTAAGTAACTACAATTTGGACAGTCCCTTCCGTTCCACCCGGGGAGGGAGGACTCATTGATTTTGTACCCTACAAAAATAAGAATCAGCAATATTGGTGGATTGGTGGCTGTTGATCAGCATCGTGACCCCTCCGCTACTCGGAAAGCGCTTTATGCTATTGGTCATGGCTGTCATCTGTAAATCTTTGACAGTCGTGATGAGTAGTTAGTAGCCACTACTGAGTTTTGGATTACCCAGTAGCTGGTGAAAGTTAAGAAGAGCACAACATACCTAGGTACATCAGAAAATGTTGTTTATAAAATATTTTTTCTTAAGAAATAATAATATCTATTATCTACGGTTTCATTTTCTACAATAGTGACTAATAGAATCATTGAGACATAAGTAAATAGAATGAAAAGATATTATGAAATAAATATAATTAATGAATAGGTGACAATAGTGAGCAAGTGATAGCCAGACACGACACAATTAGGTCACGAAAATGTCGCACCTAGAAATATTGGTATCTGCGCAGTAAATAGGAAAATAAGGTAGAACTTTCCTTGATAGTAATGATAGGTAACAATAATTATCAGATGAATAATTATGGCATAAGCATAATCGGATGAAAATCACAGAATCGCACTGAATGCAAGCCGCTTCCAAGCGGTCTTACTTGAAAACGATCTCCCCATCGTTTTAGGACCTATGTTCAGCAGTCGATATTCCTAAGACTTATATAATGATGATAATGATGATGAAGAAGCATAATCAATCATCCCAATGCTGAAAAACATACCTTTATGTGAGGGCAATGGTTTGGGCATGAAGGTAACCTTATTTTCGCATTTATATAACTACTCGTATAATTAGACAATACTCGTATAAACAACACGCTAGCTATAAAAGATCAAACGAATACCTGTAGGTACTATATAAATATAGATTTTAAAGCTTCGGTATCTACTGTAATCCAGCACCATCCATCATAGTCGCGTTTCACAGTTTTTGGTTTCCTTTCGTTTTTCCTTACAGTTCATTTTTATTCGGAACACCAGACATTCGCTGTCATGATAGTGAAAAATTCTAGATATTTATAGCATTTTCGTGACCTCCGAGTAAGTTTAAATTAAAATCAGATAATGATTTAGGCCATGATACTGTGTGAGATCTTTTACGTCGTGTAATCATCAAATTTAATGATGCGTCGTCCTAGGTGGAGCCAAAGAGACTGTCAGACTTGTACGGACTAAAATCCACGGTGATCCCTCAATAGTCTTTACGTTCCAGGTTCTTGGATACCTGTTTAGAAAGACACGAGATCTTACAGTTCCGCGACTTTACATGATTGTATGTATGCACTGATTTATTTATGTAGACGAGGAGAAAGAACTATGTAAAGCGTGTCTCCTAGCGATCCAACCCAGGCTATGGGTTGGCTATGGCTATGGGGTACAGCTGAACGATCCCTCTGTCGATGGTAGGCCACACCAAGTCCACCTGGTTCGCGACCACTACCCTATCGGACACTGATTCCAAACAGCTGTTACTTTGTTTTGATTACATCATTCTTCCATATCAGTTTATTTTACTCTGACTTTCCTTCTAAATTACTTACATAAGAGTAATCCATATTTATTTTAAAAGATATCACTGAATTTACGGTCCAAAAAATTGTTTAATAATTTTTCTTGTGACTTTTAAATAAATGTCCAATTTACTGCTCACTTCTAAATAAATCTAGGCACTTCATTATTAGGAAAATTTAATTAATCTCCACTAAGTTGAATTTAAAAAGAACTTTAGATAAAAAACTAATGAGCCAATTACACAGTCTAAGAACGGTTCTAATATTAATAGTTAAACTAAGCAGTTGTCCGAATCGTTTACATAATTAGATTGCTACATTATGCTGTTCTGTGGAACTGGTTTCTTTCGAAGCTTAAGTTTTTGGTTCTGCTTATATTAAAGTAATGGTTATAGTTTTGTTAAGTGATAGCGCCAGGTTTTTTTTTAATTTACAGAACAAAATTGAGGAAGTTGCATTGTACTGAATGATTCATATTCTAGTCTCCACTAATTATGCTATAATTATTAAAGCAATCTTTCTTAACCAACCAACCAGCCGGCAGACGATCTCCGGCCATCGTAGGCGCGGGCATGCGGGTGTTGCGCGTCTCAAAAAGCGTCAGCATGATGACGCCCCCCTCCCCCTAAAGGGCTAAAGTCAGCCGGGATCGTGGGACTTATCTCATTACCGTGAACCCCGGAACATAAAGGGCTATTGAATGACACCGTGGATTTTAGTCAGCACGAGTCTGACAGTCTCTCCGGCCCTGTCCTGGGTGTGAAGTCTCACTTGGTGATTTCAGCACGTAAAAAAAAGAAAAACAAACGAAACTGGATAGAATCTAAAAGTCATGGAGAGAGGCCTTTGGCCTGCAGTGTGATGATACAGGCTGACAGTATCTGTTCTACATATTACAACCATCATCTATCAGCCTATTGATAAAAAAGCCATTTGCCTAATTTGAGGTACTTATGTGGGATCCACCACGGGCAATCATCGATAGACTGAGCAAATAACAGGCGGTGATAAGCTTTACGAAGGCCTTCTGGCTGGTGGTCACCATTCTGTCGAAGGCAGCAAACAGATTTGACATTGAGGCAGTTGAAATTTTCACAGATGATGTATTTCTTTCGCTATTATAAAAATGAGCAGTGGTGGCCCAGCGATATCGGTCCCGACTAACGAGTTGTAGGTCGTGTGTTCGAACCCCGCCAGACGCATTACTTTGGGTAATTTATTTCTTCACTACTGCTCTCAAAACGGTGAAGGAAAACATCCTGAGGAAACCGGCATGTCCTAGAACCAAAAATTCGAAGATATGTGACATCTACCAATCTGCACTGGGCCCGCGTGGGGGGATTATGGTCCACTCCCTCTCTCAAGAGAGGAGGCCTGTATCCCAGCAGTGGGAACATTATAGGCTGATGATGATGATGATTATAAAAACAAACACTAAATTATAGATATTAAATATATTTTCTGCCACACAAAAGTTTCACTAGTACGATCAACCGGACTAATACACCAACTAAATTACTTACTGATCACTATCAATAATCAAAATCCGTAATCGAAACCAATAAATTCAAAATGGCGGCCATTGGATTAATATTCCAAATGACCACGATGATAATGTTGACTAATTCATCTACTAATCTTCACGCAGCGTGCGTACTGGTGTAGGCTGAGTTAATTTATAGTTAGTTTGTGAGAAAGTACGTTAATCCGTGATGATCTATAATTATTGGAAGTGATGTGTTTCGACATTGGTTGGTGTTGGTTGTGTGGGTTTCGTGTGTGAACTATGGGTATCGATAATTTCATAGTAAATGTAGTTGTCACTTTCATCACTTTTTTTTTAGCGTGGTTAAATCATCAAACGAGTCCTCCCACCCAGGGCAGAGCGGGAGGGACTGTCAGACTTGTACTGACTAAAATCTACGGTGTCCGTCAATAGCGCTTCACATTCCAGGGTCACGGTAATTGGATGAGTCCCGTGACCCCGGCAGGCTTTGGCCCTCTAAAGGGGGGTGGGGTTGCATCATCATGCTGCCGCTCTCTGAAGCGCGCGTGGAACACAACGCGCCGTCGACCCGGGCATTCGTCCATAATGGTCGTACAGCGAGTCGCCCATATTACAATTTCATAACTTGAGGCACTATGCTTTTTCCTATTTTACGACTTTTTTTTGGGATTCACCAATTTCCTTTTTGTTTTGTTGCGATGTATTCTGATTGCGTTGTATTGACTCATTTGATGATTTTACCACGTAAAAAAAAAGGCTTAGGAGACAGGCCTAGTTAAATAACCTCTGACATTGATTGATCTTATTATGTCCATTCACGTGATAATTTCAAATAATTTCCCACATAGAAAATTCAGACCTCCTCATTTTTTTCTTTATGTACCTAAATTGAACGTTTTTGCCTACTAACCTTTAAATGAAGGTTTTATTTTAGCTGATGAGTAAACAAGGTGTGAATAATTACAAATGTTGAAATGAGAATCCGGTGATAAATCACAAAAAGTGACACTGCCCATCAATTAATTAAAACTTAGAAGGATGTGGCAATCCCATAATGTCTTAAAATATCAACATGTAATGCGTAGCGCAGTTATTGAGTACAACAAAATATTATTTAAAATGAAACTCTTTATAAAATCGACACACCCGGGACACACACAAATTATGTGTCTTATAAAATGAAATAATTTTCTAAGAGTATTTTGGACATCACTGACATTGGTGAAGGTCCTTCATGATGTTTTCAGGATGAAAGATATAGAACTGCCAATGTCAACGTTGACAGTGAAGTTAAGAGCCCTATTACAAAATGAAAGAACACAGTTTCTGTCAATTTGACATCGTGATGCCCCCCGCATAAAAACAAAACACAATCAACACAGCTACGCCTCGTATACCAGGATGAAAACAACATGAGCTTTTGCCATTTTTCTTTCGAATAAACAAAGTGAGATCCCGGGCTTCTAGACACTACTTATTTTCTTGGTAACGAAATCGAATGGATATAATAAGATAAATGTATACCTATCAAAACAAAATAATGGCCACTCATTAAATTACACTTTAAACAAGTATTACCCTTATACTGATCTCTCTTAGCGGTGAGATCGCCCATCGTGTCACACTATTAGGCGCTAACAATAGCTAACGTGCCTCTCGCTCGCACGTTTCGACATTTTGAAAGATATAAAATCAATGATCCCATTTTTGAAAAATTGCAATCAACCATTTTATGTGCAATCACATTGCACAGTTTAGTAAAAAAAACCATTTTCATCGATACAAGTTTACCTACTCAAAAATTTGCTTAACTAGTTTTAGTACTTAAGCAAATTTTTGAGTAGGTAAACTTGTATCAAAAAAAAGTTACTTTGTCTCACTCAGTGAGCAAAATCGCGTTTTGCTCACTGATTTCAGGCAGCAAAACCTACATTTTCGAGCTACTAAAGTGAAAAATAAATGATCGTGCTCATCACACAAACATTTGTCCTGGGTGAGAATCGAACCCACGACCTCCGGCATAGCAGTCAGGGTCACTAACCACTAGACCAACAGGCCAGTCAAGTTATACATTAAACAATCATTTACGCAATGTATTCAGAGACATAATGATAGAAGCAAAACCAGACACTTGGGGTCATTAAGGTGACAGATAAGTATACAGGGTGAATTTTTCAACTGGGCGTGGATGGCTACTTTCGAAACTATGATGAATATCGAAAAACGTTGAAAGGAGTCTCGAGGCCGATTTTGACGAAAACTAAAACTGCATCATTGGATTTTAGAATAATCAAAAATCCTGGTCAGGAAGCGAACCCGCTGATTTTGGAAAAAAAATCACACCCTGTATTATTATACCGTTCGATAGTGTTGCTAATAAGGATCAAATTCTGGGAAGTAATCATATACGGCAAACTTAAGGAAAACGTATAATTACAAAAAAACTGATTAATCTTCAAGGCAAAGATTGTATTTGAAACATAAGTTAACGTTTCTTGTTTAAAATAATGCTATTTTTTAGTTCAAGTCAATAATGTCGTATTGCTAAGTAAAGTGGAATTGTTGAAACGTCAAATCCAGTGAGACATTGAAAACAATGAAATTTTATAATTTCGAATAAATTATGGCTAAGTAGATGTAAAGTAACATGGAAAAATAGCAATTTCATAAAAAACAGCCATTTCCTTATGTTTGCCATATATGATTACTTCCCAGAATTTGATCCTTATCAGCAACACTATCGAACGGTGTAATAATACAGGGTGTGATTTTTTTTTCCAAAATCAGCGGGTTCGATTCCTGGCCAGGATTAATGATTTTTCTAAAATCCAATGATGCAGTTTTAGTTTTCTTCAAAATCGGTCTCGAGACTCCTTTCAACGTTTTTCGATATTCCTCATAGTTTCGAAAGTAGCCATCCACGCCCAGTTGAAAAATTCACCCTGTATAGCCAGAAGAGGTCGGTTTAATCGTCTAATATTCCCAACCAGTGGTTCAAAATATTTGAAACTGGTGTCAAGAGACGGGTAATATTACCAAACGCCGTGATCCAAGAAACTGAGAAGAAATTGTGTAAGGCCCAAGAAGACCATCATGGTCGTTTAACCGCACAAAGAGAGCGATAAATCTACTACGCGGACCATATAAATTCATTGCGACAAGCCACAAGCACCCCTATAATAGACAAGACTATTTCAAATCGACACCATGAAGATTTAAAAAAATTCATCAAGATGTTTTTTTTTTTACGTGGGAAAATGATCAAATGAGTCCTCCCACCTCGGGCAGGGTGGGAGAAACTGTCAGACTTGTACTGACTAAAATCCACGGTGTTCTTCAATAGCCCTTTATGTTCGGGGTCACGGTGATGGAATGAGTCTCGCGACCCCGGCAGGCATTGGCCCTCTGAGAGGGGGCCCCGTCATTATGCTGACGCTCTTTGAGGCGCGCGTGGACCCGGGCATGGTCCATGGTCGGTCAGCGAGTTGCCCTTTACTCGCCGCTCGCATGCCCGCGCCTACGGTGGCCGGAGATCGTCCTGCGACGTCCGACGCCGTGGGCGTCCACCACCGCGGGTGGGGCGGAGGAGGGACATTGTCCTCTCTTTCGGGCGGCCGATGCGATCAGGGGATTGGGGTGCCTAATAGCTGAGTCAAAGAAGCGCTTGGAAATTCAATTCAAATTGGGTTTTCTAGGTGGAAGCTGTCGTTACGGACATATGGAATAATATGGAGTTGTACCACATTTTAACGCAATTTTGAGCAGTTACTTACCTTCGTTAAAAAGTGAAAGCTCAGTTTTACGAGATAGAAATAACCATCCCATCAGAGCACAATTTGGAGCTCACCGAAACATTCTATTTCAAGAGTGAAAGAATCTGTAATCTGTTGTTAAGATCTTCTCTACACTATAACAGATCTGTCTTTATTTAAAAAAATAACCCAGCAGTAACCCGGTATAAGAAGCACTGAAGTCTAGTCAAAACGGTTCAATAAATTTCCTTTGCAAATGTTTAACGATTTGCGCCATGCACTACAGTTAACTGCAGGCGGACCAAGCATCTTCTTGCGGACACGCCGCAATAGCGGCGGTAAGACCCCTATTTGAGGAGTAGCTGGATGGACGCACGTCCTCACCGGACACGGATGTTTCGGGAGGTACCTGTGTCTAATGAGAAAGGAGGAAACGCCTGGGTGTCACCACTGCGTGCCACTGCGAAGATCGCCCGAAGACCTCTCGCGCCCGGCATTGGTTGCGGCCATGCTGCGGGGCGAGACGGAGTGGGAAGCGATCGCCTCCTTTTGCGAAGCAGTCATGCTCTCGAAGGAGGAGGTGGAACACGTGAGGGACAGAACAGCCGCGTGACCTACGACGCCGTGAAGCGATTTCCAATCAGAAAGGTAAGCCTTGGAGAGCTGAGGCTTTCCGTGGTCACTGGATTATCTTATCACTTGCGGGTGACCCTGGAACGTAAAGGGCTACTGAGGACCACCGTGGATATTAGTCAGTACGAGTCTGGTAATAAATCCCGTCCCGCTCGAGATGACACATTTGATGATTATACCACAAAGAAAAAATACAATGCAGCTGCCAAAACGAAATACCGCATTTTTTCATACAAGAAACGCTGTAATAACAGGAAAGACTCTGTAAAGTAAAATTGTGAAAACTCGTGCTAGGGGTACGGATCAATTTTTCACAGATTTTCGGGGCGCACGTTAGAGAGCCAAATCCTGCCGGCGTCGCGGGACTGTCTTGTCAGGTATCAATACACCCGGATCGCAAAGGGTTATTGAAGGACACCGTAGTTTTTAGTCAGTACAAGTTTGAATGTCCCTCCCAGGGTGGAAGAGCTGATCTGATGGTTTTACCACGTATTAAAAAGCCATATCACCAGGGTCATGGCCGGTGGTATGGTGGGTCCTCAGCGAGCTATATTATTCAACCGAACTGGAAGTTTGGGAAGTTGACAAGTCTGAAATTACATTTAATTACCAATTCAGAAAAAAAGCTATCAGAATTATTTACATTAATTATCTAGAATTATATCCACATTCGAATAAAGGGAAAATACAACCAACATTAATATGTATGTTTACATTGCAAACAGATCAGAATGAAATAAATTCAAAATATTAGCTTGTATCAAAAAAGGTTATTCACGCTGCATCCTTGGCGATCGGGAAAAATTTTGGCCACCACTCATGACCTGCGGAAAATTCGAGGTACTACATGTGTCATATGGAATTTGATGTTATAACAAAGATACTAGCGCCGCGTCCAAAGGTCATGAATGGTGGCGTGTATTTTAAATTTTAATGATTACATGACTAATGTCAAAATGGTCGGGAGCGATACGTCCTCCCTCTGAAAGCGCCCCGCGCTGTCTAAATCAAAGAACAAACCGTTCTTGGTTTTATATTGAATTTTGTCATTGCATATTTTAATTATTTTATACTATTATTTTACTTTAAAATGCGCTAATTATTTTTTTAATGCAAGCTAACATAGTAACCTTAGTTATTCAATACTTTTTGATTGAATATTCAGTAAATATTGATAGATAAAAAATATAATTTCGGACGAAAAAATGTCAAATTCTTCCTGTTTTCCAGAATTATTTTTGGTGTTTTTCTGAATGAAAAAAAAAAATCTGATCAATACACTCCAAATATAAACTTTCAGATGTACCATGGACATTTTCAAATGTTATTTTACGATTATACATTCTATGTAATTCAATACAAAAGTATGACAAAAAGTAGAATTTTATTAAACATCCTTTGCAGAAACAAGGTTTTTACTCATGTATGTAAACAAATCTAAAAATGTTTTCAATACACTCCACGCAGAAATAATCAAACTTTCTCGTGTATATATTTCTTTTTAATTTGTGGCCATTTCCTACCCAGAATCAGGTTCAAAACCTTTCACAAAAACAAGGAAACGTGTGATAGCCCTCTTAAACAATAAACATCTTCATACAAGCAAACCGACGCAATATTGAGTTAGTTGGTTTCATTTCACAACCCGCACGACATTTACCTCAGTTTGGCCAAAACTTTAAGTTAATTTAAGTTAAAATATTTCAGCTCTGTCTTATATTGCTAAGTATGAAATGAAGGTTTATGCGTTTAATAAATGAAGTAACAAAAGAAAAACAAATACACAGTTTTCATTACAGACAACCAGTAATCTTGTAAGCTTTATTCAGGTCTCATACTAGGTTCCCAGACACTGAAAACATAATGAAAACACTTTTCAAGTAAAATGAACCAGATATATTGTTCTAATTAGCCATTAAAAGGCACGTGGTACCTTTAATTAGGAGTTTTGGTACAGACATTACGGCACTCTGTTTAGGGACAATATTCCGAATTTAATGAACATTATGAGACGCAGCGTCGCGACGCGGAAAATTAAATTTATATTGTTTTGTCTTATAAATGAAGATAGGTAGGTATAAGTAGGTAGGGAGTATCTTCTTTGAAAGGGGAAATTGTTTTATGTTGGTATATGACCTACTTTGTAGATAATGGCGACGACGGCAGGCTCGTGGCAACCAAATAATTGCCATAGTTACGGGAATTTTTAAGGTTAAGCTACCTATACTGAGGTTGATCTTAAGATGGGACAGCGTCACATAGCGAAGGGCAGCCCTAGAGTTACCTCAGAAAATACGTTAGTATCCCGGAGTATGGACACAGGTAGGATATTTTTTATCCTTATAATACGTTCTCGTGGGATAATTTGACATCAATGTGGAAAAACCACGGTTTCTCTTTAAATTTATGCCAAAGCTGTATTTTTATTTGATGACGTAATTATAGGTACGCTTCGTGTTGGAAAGTTTATTTCATTAAATCTCTCTTTTTAAATCAGATCAGTGTAAAACATGAGAGTAAAACAAAATAATTTATGTATGTAAACCGTATTTCCAAGTATAATTCAGGCACAAAATTGAATTTACAATCCATTTCGATCTAACACCAGAGTGGGATAACGTAAATCCATTTATTTTAATAGAATGTAACGCTGCTTCGTATTTTAACACGTTCACGGACACTAGAATTTATTAAAAAAATGCAATATGACACACGATTTCCTATACAACGGCTGTAGGCGGATTGTCATATATAATAGAACATTATTATGTTTGTTATGGCACAGTTATGGCAACAACCGCCTATAGACGATGTTAGATGCGTCAGCGACCGCGCGCAACGTGATGTCTCACACGGTAGCACCGGGCGGCTGAAGTACGAAAATCTCACGTCGATGAACGTACTGTCACAATGGGGTGCGCGGGAGGGGGTGAGAGGAGAACTCTAAAAAACAACTGTATTTTGGCTTTTCTTATGGCACTAGCGATATATAAATGGATCGTGTTGTGACACAATATCTCATCCTCCTTAAGAGTGTACGCAAAGCGACCGTCCACTGACGGAGTAGCGTTTTTTGTACAATTCATTGAAACGTCGATCGACGTGGTGTCACAACCTAATGTATCTGTATTACGCCTATCGACGGAGTGTCCGTGAACGTGTTAAGGATTATTCCGGTTTCAATTATAAAATAATATTTTCACAGAATCGGTGCTCGTTAAAAAATAGGTAGTATTGAAAATTTTGAAAGACTGGTTATCAGAATTAGGCAACTGACTACACTTATAACAAATGCTTCCAAAACACAGTTAAACACACTATGTCTAAAAAAACATTTTATTTTAACCCCAATACCCTACAAAGTAAGGGCAACTCGCTGTCCGACCATGCCCGGGTCGACGTCACGTTGTGTTCCAAGTACGCCTCAAAGAGTGAGCATAATGACGGGGGTCTAGAGGGTTAAAGCCTGCCAGGGACGAGGGACACGCATTACCGTGACCCCTGAACATAAAGTGCTATTGAAGGACACCGTGGATTTTAGTCAGGACGAGTCTGACAGTCTCTCGCGCCCTGCCCGGGGGGAGGACTTATTTGATGATTTTACCACGTAAAAAAAAATCGTACAAAGTTAAAAAACTGACTTCAGTGTCAGTTTACCAGGATTTTTCTCTCTTACTCTGAAGACACTAAACATTCAGATCATTGCTAGTTAGTGACGTCACAGTTTGCCATTGCCATACAATAAGCTATGGGAGAATCGCGTTTAGACAGCTCATAAAACGTTCTTCAATTTGATCGGTGGTGTCAAGATTTGCGAAGCAGTATTAATTTAATTACAGTAAAGAGCTATTGAAGGACACCGTGGACTTGAGGTTTAGTGGGGTCTTGAAGTGTTAGAGACTATGCACAAAAGACGTTAAACTTTAAAGATGTGATCATTTTACTATGCTGATAGTAATTCCTAGACGTTCTTGAAGTGCTACAGAAAGAATAACCATCCGTTTCCATCTAACAGAAAATTCTTCGCGCTTGTTTTAGATATCACTGTGTAAGGCTTGTTATTGCATTTAAAGATAAATTCGGGGTAATTGGGGCGCTTGCGCAGTATCCAACACTTGAACTTTCTATCCGTTTAGTTGAAATGGACCCCAAATAGCAGCCATAATCTGCCATGAGCCCACAAAAAGTCACTTTCATTTACTGTAAAATGCGCTTGCCTATTCTGAATTGAACAAAAACTGCTCACAAAATCGAAATAAAACCAGAGCGGCCTTTCAACACAACTTCAAACATAAAAATAAAATGATAAGAGAGTACATGCCAAAGTTGAAACAAGCTTCGATTATCACCGAAAGCCAAAACCTCAACTTGTACGTAAGTACACAGAAACAATCCCGATATTGGGCCAAATTTCGATAATACGGCCTTGTAGTACGAACAACCTTAATAGCTTTTTGTTGGGGCTCGCTCTAATTAGCTTCTATCTACTACTATACAAGAACGATTTTTGGTTACGTAGAGGGAGAGATGCAGAAGGCTTACCTTTCAAAGATACTTTATCGACGCATCTGACGTCGCGCGTAGCGATTTACGGCCATCTTAGCATTTATGGGTAACTCACCGTCCGACCAAGGATCAATCTTGGTCGACGGCACATTTTATTCTACGCGAGTTGTGTTGTGTTTGGTCTGTAAAGGGTTAATAGACAAAAAGACGAGAAACTGAGGGCTTCGTATCTGGACGCCATGATCTACTCCTCATAACCTTTTACCCCCATCACACCTATAAAATAAAATAGAGAATAATAAGATACACAATAAGAATATTATGATAAATGTGTGTTAAATATTTATCAACATCGTCACCGTAATAATCTAAATAATTTTAAATTATTACTTTCACTATAAGAATCTTTGATTAATGCATCATTTGGCGACATCTTTTCTCACTTATCTTTTAAACTTGCCATCATCCAGCTCGTATTTTCGAGTAAGCTGTATGCCAAAACGTGCATTGTTTAAAGTAGAAATACTGATCATTTTCCTTCACACCATTTGCGAGGAGTCTCACAAATAATGTAGAAAAGTTTGGTAGGCAGTAAAGTAAATAGATTTTCCTTATCTACTAGTGTAAAGCGTGTGGGATGCATTATCTAAATGAAATTGTAACCCCACGTCTTCATCGAGATATAAGTTGTGATATGTGTTATCAGTGAGTCTTGTCTAAAAAAGTCGTGTATAAAACACTAGTAAATATAACAATATTATTTTACTCCTGTCTGATAATTTCGATAAATTTTGAACAACATTTTTTAGTTGTAAACGACCACCAATATTATATATACTTTATATTTTTTCGCTTAATCAAAACTAAAAATTCGGTTCTATGTTTGTTTTGTAATATTATAAGAATAAGAATAAATTTATTACACTATTACAAAGATAACCTTAAATATTTGTTTCATCTGTAACTAATTTTAAAACATTGGTTTTTTTGATCGGTGGTTCCCAAACTAGATTTTACCTGTACCTTGGGAACCTGAGTTATGAAATCTAAGTATTACTTTTGTATGGTGGACATTATTTATTTCGTTTTGATAAAACATTTTCAATTGTGAGCAATTAAGTTAAACACTAAAATCAGAATTCCAAAGAAAAATAAAATAAAATAAATCCTGTAATTGAATACTGTTACATTAAATGATATGAATTACTGTTTAATCATTTTTTTTAATTATATCGCAGTACGTTTTTGATGAACAATATATTGAACCTTTATATTTTTGTTACAGGTAAACAGCGTTTCGCGAAAAAGCACCCGCAACAATTCCGAGTAAGATATATTCCACGAAAAATATTCACGGCCTTACAGTCTACAATTAAGAGCAAAATACGGTATATATTTTATTATCAGATGGAGCGTAAATAAAATGTAAAATATTCCTCCACGGAATCACTGAGCGTGTAAAATCATTCACCGTTCAAATCATTCATCGTTCATTTGGTTCACGATGGATGCCTCTGAATACACTTAAAAATGACTAAAAATATAATACTTTGTAGACAGCCAATGATCTTTTGTAGATTGGCACGTGTTTTAGTGGTTGTAATAGAAAACTTTCTAGTAAAATATTCATGCTCATTTGAGAATCAAAGCGAGCCTAAAATAGTTTGGTAAAAGCTATGTGATTGACATGACGAAAATAGAGTGAGAGGTCTTTTGGTCCTCCAATCACTTTGTCAGGGGGCTCCTGACAAAGTGATTGGAGGACCTTGGAGGCTTTAAATATCTAATAATTTATCATTTACAAAAAGCAAACGATACAAATTAAAAAAAAAATCAATTCATCCACGCTTCATGCTGTAATCAAATGAGCGTTTTGACTTATGCACGGCGTATTTTCTGCTCAGGCTCAGAATGCACTTCTCAAAATGTCCACCGGTTGCAAAACGTACCTTTCCCAAAATGTCTACTTCCCATAATGCCCACTTCCCAGAATGTCCACTTCCCAAAATCTCCATTCCTGGACACAGAAATGTTGGGCTGTCACACTTCTTATTTAGTTGATATCAATTACGAGTATAATAAATTGTTAGTTTTAGTTCTTCTTTCTATGCATATTTAATTAAGATCCTGGAATAATAGGGATCCTGGACCTGGAGCATAAGGATTTGGGTAAATAGTAGTGTAAAACTGATGATTGGACAGTTCCATTCCTTATTTCATAAACGTTGGAAAGTGACTGAATATAATGCGCATATCTGATCCAACAGACAAATTCTTCACAGCATACATTGCTGTGAAGTATTTTTGAGTGGGATATGAATTGCCTCTCAACTAAAAATGGTCGATTAACTACCTCTTAAAAGTCTCTTATCTCCAAGTTTTTTTATGATGCTAAACGTATCCTTTCAATCGCGTTGACAAATGTCCTAAGTTGCCACATTTCGTTGAGTTAACAAACAAAAAAGGCAATTTGGTTAATCAATTTATAAACAGGCATAGAGGACTTTTCAAACTACTTTTCACTATACTTTTGGTATATTATCAAAAAAAAAACTGTTGCAGAACAAAAATCCGAAGTATCCTTCACCAAATCCGTCCTATTGAGAATTACTTTTCCTCTCTTTCTTTACTATGAAAAGAAATAGTGTCGACACTCAAGAAAAATGTCCTCCATTATCCCTTCAAATCATAACAATAGCGTGATAAGTTCAAACACAGAACCTCCCTAAGTACCGACTTGTTATCCTACCGATTACGATTAGGTCCGCGTACCCGAATAGACTCCATTAGGCTTATTGGCTTACTGGCAACTTGCCATCACTTACGGATAGAATTTTTCTGGACAATCCCAAATGTTTTAGGAAAAAAACAGTAATGGGGCGCAAAAAATTGCTTATCAAAGAGAATTGTATCGTAATTGGTTACGTTTACGGTAGAGATTTGTTATTATCTAACTTAATTGATTGTTGAAGAAGTATAGTTTGCTATCAATGCTCATCTGTTTTGCTCTTCGTGAAATGCTACTAGCGGATTTGAAAAAAGTATCACATTTCGAGGTTGCCTAGTTATGATGATAATTTGTGATCCAATCGATTTCGAAAAAGGCGATTGCTTTAGCTCCGCTGTAGTTGTCATTCGTGACTCTTCTGCCAATATTCTTTGTCAAGATCCTCGTACATACTAGTACAACATCGATATAATTTTTATTAGAATTCCCTTAAAATCCCAACTTTTGTATGTAAATATACTACTTTTGTCACACTTGTGATCATTATTTCATTCAATTCCTAACATTATGTAGTGTCTATTACCTCTTGTTCGAAGTTGTAATTTCTATACCTACTGATTTTCAAGGAAAATTCGTAGTTTTTTGTTACTTTATATTTTGCTAATCCCATTTATCGCATATGTTAGGTTATTTTCAGCAGGATAAGGTTTTTTTAGCAACCTACACTAGGCCCGTGTAGAGGATTACAGATTACTCTCTTGGAAGTAGGTATAGACCTACTTCCTAGATAATGTTATTTTGTGAGCATTTTTATTAATTTCGCCTACTTGGACGACATGATGATCTTTACTTTTTGCGTGTTTGTTACGCGATTACTTCGCCAATTGTGGACCGATTTTCAAAATTGTTTTTTTGTTGTACTAGGGATCGTTCACCTTAGGGAATACTGCAAGTTTCATCGAACTCTGTTCAGCATTTTTTGAGATAGGGAATTTTATTGGAATTTTCTTTTATGTACACAACATGGGCGATGTTAATACCGGTGCTACGGATTACAAAATTCTAGTGCACATGTAAGAAAATGATGTATTTGCCAAGAATTTGGGTTGAATACCTAATTAAACTAAAAAGAGTAAAATAAAAAACTTTTTTCAAAAAAAAATTAACTGCCTTCAAAAACAACCACAAAAAAGGGTAAAATAACCTACAAAATAACTTTTCTTTCGGAAGTCGGTGGCAAAAAGACATCGAAATAATAAAACAAAGCCACCGACTTCCGAAAGAAAAGTTATTTTGTAGGTTATTTTACCCTTTTTTGTGGTTGTTTTTATGTTAGTAACTTAATTACGTCAGAACGACTGAATTGAGATAAGTTATAGTCTTGAATATCACATAGAAAACTGTTTATCCCGGTATTATATTCATAATGGAAAATATGTTTGTGATAGAGTTTGTAACGCATACGAATAAAAGAATAATAGTAATATGAATGACGATTGAAAGAGAAGGAGAGAAAGGGGAACAAAGATGGATGGATTTTATGCGGAATTTTAAATGAAAGAAGAAAGTTAATGATGCCTCGTAATACACAAGAATAGAAAAAGAAAATAAACCTTGAAACGTATTCTACCGACCCGAAGTAAAGTGGACAAAGATAGGAAATTTAATAAAGATAATCTTTCTTTAAATTTCTTAAAAAAAATACTACAGGATACGTTTAAATTATTTTTATCAAGCTTAAATTATCATTACGAAATTCATATCCAAAGAAAATTTCAAAACTCAATAAACGATAATGAACCATCAACATCCCCTCATCCTTTCATCCGATCAGCAGAACATCTATATGATTGATACATAATCCATTCAAAATTAGACATGCTAAGCACCTGAGCCCCAGCGGGGGTGATAAAATAATCCCCTGAAGTAGCGAGTGACGTCATCGATCACCCCCCAATACCCCGATGCATGTACTTGTACCGCCGTGTTCGGATTATGTTTGTATTTGCATTGACACGATGCAACGAGGGATATTAAAAGGATTTTGTTGGGTTTTTTTAACGGGTTGTTTTGGGGGATTACGGATATCGATTCTGTTTTTTTGTAACGTTTTTGCTGCATTACGAGTAAATACTTTTGATAACAATCTGGAAGACTTTGAAGAGAGTTCATAAATCGATCGATCAATAGGTTTGAAAATTCAAAAATAAATGTTGCTTTACGTCATAATGATAGGAATAACTGTTATTAGTGTTATCCAATTACCACGCTGCTTGATAAACCAATTACTAGAAAAAGAAAAAGTAGTAAAAGTCCTTAAATTGGACTGGATTCACAATGCGCACGTCAAATTTCAGCTCAGAAATGACATGTTATACGAGGAACACAAGCTAAACAAAGAATATAGTCGAAGAAAAATAGCTCTCCTAAAAAATACGACACAATATTCCCAGTCTTCTTTATACAAGTCAAGTACCAAAATCGTAGAGCGATCCGTCACAGATCTTCCAGCCCATTTTGTCGCTATACATCTACTATCTATTGAATTTTAGCCGTAAAATTCTCCTGACCATACAAGGCCGTACAAAAATGGGTGCCAAAAATGCCTGGCCGGTAGTAATTTACGAGCTCATGGGCCGAACCAGACGCGGATAAACTGGGTTCATATAAAGTGCTCCCGAATTTTTGTTGGGTGCTTTCTTTTTTTTTTATTTTAATTTATCTAGCACGGGAAAGTGGGCGGTGTTCCGCCGCCGTTATTTTGTGAATACACAGTTTTTACTTCTGCCCTATGAATTGAAAATGTACTCGGTTCTTTGTTTTCATTTTTATTAGTTTTAGTTGAGCTTTCTTTCATAAAATGGTGCTACATAAAAGTTTGCAGACAGAATAATACGTGAAGGAGGATCCAACAATAACAGTATCCATATTCTCGAAACGACACGAGCGCCTTTTGTGAGGAAACTCGTAATTTACACGTAAATTCTGTCTGGCACTTACTGAGACTTCACTCATTTTTTCTTTCTGAAAATACTCAAGGTTAGTGTTGGATTGTGTGTACAGTTTTCCTGTTATAAAGTATAGAGGCGTTGTGAGTTTGGTGAGAGCTCACGACAAGGCTCTCACAGCTTTACCTAATGCGAACTAACTCGAAATTCAATATTCAACACGACATTTTGGTGTAAACATCGCGTGACGCGCTCCTGAGGGATGGCGTAAGGTATGAACTTTAAGAGTTTTAATTAATCTTGTTTAGGTTGTTAGATGAAGGAAAGAGGGGATGGTAATTTGATGAACGACATTAAACGGATTTTTCTTTTATCTACCTGTGTTTCGTTCATAAAGTTTTCATTAATTTTCAACTCGTTGTTTCTAATCATCTAAGTTTTCAGACATTCATAAAAATAAATAATAGTTTGATTACACAAGACGTAATTCAAACAGTTATTGTCTTACGTAATGTGTGTAAATGTAAATGTTTCAACAAAGTTACTATTCCGAAACCAAAAATTAGAATATCCGCATCTGAGTAAGTAACTCGGCCTCGTTGTTATAGTATAATACTAGCATATTTTACCAGTATCTGGTTGCGCTAAAATACAACCGTTTATTTTAACTCTACAAAAAACATCACCATCGCTTCCGCTACCGCTACCTCTCATGACTTAACCACCGCATGTTTTGTTGCGTCATCGATCATCTTCACCAACGCTTTTCGCTCGCCCCGCTCACGTCGAAAATTACTTACGGGACCTAACTACATCTCTACGTCGACAAAAAATAATGCCTCAAAAGAAAAAATATAACACGTACGAAGAAAATTTCCACGGAAAAGCCCGATCGGTCTGACCTCGTTTTATAGTTCAATAGGTTTTGCATAGCTTTGAGGAGATACTTAGTTCGAGTACTGCCTTTATGAGAAAAGCGCAGGAGGATGGTATAATTATTTTTGAGGGAAGATCTAAAAAGTAGAATGATTTGAGTTATTTTTGAGTTGCGTTTTGCTTGGGTTCTCGAGTGAATACTGGCGGTTTTGAAATTGGAATCAGAATTACGTAATTTTTAGTCCTGGTGGCCTACTATGACATCTTAATAGCGTCAATAGTTCCGCTCAGGGCACGAGATGGGTCTAGACGACTTTTATAGCTCTGTCTCTTTCTTACAGCCTAACTTGTCACGCTCTAAGACGTCATGGTAAGCTACCTGAACCCTGAATCAAAGACAGCAAAGTACGCAAAGTTTTCGGTCATATTAAATGGGATTTTAACATGAGTGGAGATATTATGTGGAATAATGTGGATGCACTATCGAGTACACCTCTGCACAATTCTTCGGGTAGTACAAACGCAATGTTAGTATACCAAAGAAAATAACGCATTTTTAAATTATTTCAAAACTACATATTAGTCAAATCTCACATTCACCAACGTTTCCCAACCAGTACAATTTTCCCAACACAAAAAGTCACCAACGCAATACATTTCCGAAGCATTAAACCCGTGCATGCTTACGTCACAGCATAACACGGAGAATGGGGTAATGCAAGATACAAGACGTCATTATATTTATGAGGTAGAGCAAGAGGGAGACGGAGACATCAACGATGACAGGGTGGCGGAAAAAATTGAGACAGGTACGGAATTTTTTATTTGTTAATGTTTGTTCGTCTTTTTTGGGGAGAAAGGACCTATTGTTGGGTGGTGATGGCGTTGTAAATGACTGTAATTATGAAAGTAAAGGAGATGGATTTATCTGCAAGCTAATACACAGGTGTTTTTGGCATTTCATCCAGTAAAAAGTCACTACCACTTCTTATTTTAGCTGTTCCAAACTAAATTAGGGAGATCAATTAGTGGTTACGGGTCTTAGGCATTTGTACCTATATATCTGAGTTATATTGTTGACATGCATCTACTATACTGGAGAAATTCCTACAGCGGGGTAAAGATTCTTTACCTTATCTTGTTTAAAAAGGAACCTTGATGTGTTTTTTTTTAATCGTGGTAAAATCATCAAATGAGTCCTCTCACCCCGGGCAGGGCGGGAGGGACTTTTATGACTAAAATCCACGGTGTCCTTTATGTTCCGGGGTCGCGGTAATGAAGTAAGTCCCGCGACCCCGGCAGGCTTTGGCCCTCTATAGGCCCCATCATCATGCTGACGCTCTTTGAGGCGCGCGTGGAACACAACGCGCCGAAACCTTTGTGTGGCTTAGACATGAAATGAATTATGAGACCAAACTGATAAATAAAAATGACTGAAATTCCACATAATGTTTTTACTACCGCCTCCACACATTTAAAACGATAGTCCTACGTCACAAAACAATAGCGTTTATACCTCACAATACGTTTACGACAGTCAGCCGCGTACCACGCAGGTAGTAGGAAAAATAAAGAGCGTGGAGTCGTCGAGTGATTTCAGGCGTAAGTCACACGAGGCGATTAGTTCAGCTACAGTACCGGTCGCGTGTGTGTTACGAGCTTTAGGAATGGCTGACTGACTGATTGAGCTGAATTTTGGGACTGAGTAATCAGTATTGGTTTTAAAGTTACAAGTCTGTTAGTGTTTACTCACCTCACTCCGTTAGTGTTTACTTCCAGCCTACCAGGATGTAGATAAAATAATTATATCTCTATTATATAAAAATCAATTGCTGTTCGTTAGTCTCGCTAAAACTTGAGAACGGCTGGACTGATTTGGCTGATTTTGGTATTGAATTATTTGTGGACGTCCTGGAAAGGTTTATAAGGTTATACTGAGACGGTACGAAGTGGTTTAGCTAGTACTTTTTAATTTTAAATGTTAAAAACATAATTATATTCAGCTTCATTTGACATGACTGCCAAACTAGTTACAGTAATGCGATACCGTTTGAAAAGACAAGCCGTCACAACCAATATAATGATAAGGTTTTCAAAGACACCTCTCCTCTGCCCTACAACCTCACCACATAATTATAGCCTGACAATCTTAAATCCTACTCGAATGATGGAGGCCTACCGTTAGTAGAAAATCTAGATAACGGGGCTCTCTTGAGAATTACCTAAAAGAAAAATCTCAATGGGTAGTTTCCCGAGCATCTCGGCAATTGCGTTTGCAACTATTAGAACAACAAGACAATCTCGAAAGACAGCTCAATTCTTAAGTCTTTTAGTTCTTTAATAAACCGATACTGAAAGAAACTTTAAATAAATCCCTCGATGAACAATCATAAACGCGTCTTATATTAGTAGATTTTAATATGAAAATCCAATAAACAAACAAATGATTACAACAAATCACGCATTGTTAAAAAAAAAAAACAAAATACGTTATAAAAATACCTCAGTACATTTCGTGGTTAAGCTCAATGGGAGGAGTGAATTTAAGATCTCCAGCTCATAAAAGTAGAAACACAGAGAAGTTAAACTCTAGCCACTAAAACAGTTTCATAGCGGCTTGTTTTGCGTATTAGCTCTTTTTAAAATAAAGTTGAGCATTAAAGAATAATCTATTCATTCTCTAGAGCGGTTGAAAATTCAAGAAGTTGAATTTGGATTCCGTAATGAGTGTCACTGTGCTTTAAGTTAATTATAAATCCTTAATTGAAATCAATATCCAACTTGATGAAAAGACGATCTGGATGAAGTAGCAAGAGAAATTGCAGAGGCATGGAACAAGACTAGCTGAAAATGAAAAGTTTTTGAAGAGACTAATATAATGATACTGTTTCAGGCTAAGGGTTGAAGGCAGTTTACAAACATTTATACTCATACTATAACACCCAGATCCAGAACAAATGATACAACTAATTGGAGATGAAACAATATTTGTTCCGTGCAGAAATCGAAAACCCGCGACTCTCAGTACGCCAGTCAATCGCTCAACCACAACCATTAGGGTACAAATTAAATTAATGAGGTACCAGGCTTTCAGAAATCAAAGGTGATCTCTCAACCGTGCACATCAACCCAGTGAGCCGTATGTCACTCATTGTTATTTACTCCCTCCCTTCTTTTATTAGCTGTAACGAAATTCTTTACAAAGGTCACATCAGCAACACGAACCTCCTTTATTTCGTTCCAATGAGGGCTGTAATAGTGTTACTGGAGTCTCGTGCCCCAGCTATTATGTACGAGCGATTTTAATCTTTATATTTTAATGGGTATAAGCGAGAATGGCGTGGGGGTGGAAAGTTTTTGTTGGTACCAAGTTGGCAATTGAGGAGCACTTATCGCGGTATCGATCGGTGTAATGTATAGTTTAAGTAATGCAGGTGTTCATAAATATGAGGTTGTATGTGCTTAAACTTTCATGTTAGAAGGGAAGTGGGGTAAATTATAATGTTCTGGTCTATTTTCCTAATGGAGTTTGATAGTTTTCAAGGGTACTCTATTATAGTAAGAAGTTTTAGGGGTCAATTTTAACATACCGTGCTCGTAATGGGTGATGATTTCCCTGAAGCAGAAATTTATGAACTGAAATTATTTTTATTAACTTACATGGATTTATTAGATTTTGTAACGATCTGGTACTAAATGCATTGGATTTAGTGCATTTAGTACCAGGTCGTTACAAAATTGTGATTATAAGCGGAAACTCAAAAAAATAATGTTTACTGAAAATGGGATTTAAAGTTATCTAGGAAAAAGTATCGAGCTTAACCAAAACTCCTCTCGTCCCATCAATATAATTATACATCCTGTCCATAATTCCACGCACTCCCCACGCTAATCAATCCAAAAAGGATTTACATAAGTAAAAAATAACAGAATCGCAATTCGCAAAAAAAAATATTCTTGTCTAATTTTTTCCCTCCGCACACAAGAAATTGACTTAATCTCCGAACGAAAGGGATATATCGTAAAAAGAAACATTCAACGATGTTTAATACAGACAAGATCAAAGGCTATCGATTAACCTACGTTTTTTCCCATTTTAGGATCATTTTAGGGTTATTTTACGTTTTTCACATCAAAAGCAACCTTATAACATTACACTAATATGATAAAAAGTGGGTGTCTGTCGGCGTAAATGTCTATTTTATGCATGTTAAGGAAAACGTTGGAAAAATGACGTTTTCAGGAAATTGTCTGTCAGTTCCCGAAAGTTGAATACAAAAAAAGTTTGGCGTTTTTCATGTGGTGTTTGCTTACGTTTTTGGGGTGAAACAGGTCCCTGACAAGGAACAAAAACATTTCCTTGACGGCGTTAAATGGAATATTTACCTTTTTTTTTTGACGTAAAATTTTGATACAGGAGGAGGTAGGTAGAATTTAGTTTTAAGAATGCTCTGTAGTTCTTGTTTTCAGTGTTATAAACGTCAAGCTGTCCGTATCCGAAACACTATATTGCGTTCCAAAACACACATCATTGACACAAAAATAAAAACTAATTCTGTTTCGAGCGGTTTATTAAACTTATGCAATTACCATTATAAATACTGAAATTATAATTATTTTGTAATGCTTAAAAAATATCAATAAAATGCCATACTTACTAATCTAAAGGGTAATTTTAATTTCGTAATTAATCCAGAATATTTGCGATTCAGAGCGTCCGATATTTAGTACGACGCAAATCGATGAGACTACTCTATGATATTAATGACGGGTTCAAGTTGTAGTCTGTAGCGGGATTAGTTTGCCTATAGCGTTTATTAGTATGTAATTATGTCCACTGATGGGACACGGGCCTCCTTTCAAATATCATCTTAATTCTTCTTGATCAGGGATACTACAATATAGGGATTAAATCTGTTGCTTTGGGCGTTTCTAACAGTTTATCATAAGTTTAGTTAGTGGCAACATGATGAAACAGTTATTGACTCCTGATGTGTTGTCAGAACTAAGAAATTCAAAACTAGGCAGTAGGGTTAGTTTAAAAAGAGAGAGAGTTTTTTTTATTTATATTTTTGCACAAGTTACCAAAACGTGCAGTGGCGGACTTAATTATACTTATTTTCATTGACGGAATACGAGAGATCCCCAGACCATTTTATATGGCTCGAAAATTTTACGTCAAACAAATTCTAATATCGAATACCATTCTGTCACCCCAAACAGAATTTTCAATCACGATGACAAAATTGTAATTGGTAGGACCTACCTACCAATTACAAGGCTACAAGGGTATTTTGACCAGTAAATAACATTAATTTATGAATGTTGTGCAATGAATTTTTGTAATATACGAAATGGCTGTAGCAGGCCATTTCTGCGTTTCATTTTTGCCTACGCATAACGTAAAAAATATTATGAAATTACATAATAAGAGTATAATCAAGTAGATCCGAAATAACCACCTGTTGTTAATCTCCTGGTGATTGGTAAATTATTTACGTTGTACGTTGATGACAAAAGCTCTTTGTGTGGTTCTTTCTTCAAAAGACCATTTCAGACATTGACCTTCATGGTCCTCGTATAATATTTTCTACATTTTTATTGTCTGGATTTTAAAAGAGACTGTGACCTCTGAGTTTGTTTCGGCTGTTTCTTCTCAGAGTAGTCAAGTACGAAACACCGGCCCCTTCTAGTTTTATGAAAAGACGTGTAAAAGCGTTTATGTAACATACTTGCATAAATAAACATCATTTCATTTCACAGAATCAAACATGTACCATAGAAGTGGCCTACACCAAGTCTATGTACAGCTTTATGTAAGATCGATGAAGCAAAAACGTGATTTTCAATCACAACGCTGACCACTCATCGCTTAAACCGCTGAGTTATTAAACCACTAATCAGGGACGATATTAAATGCACGAATAATCTCTGTCCGCTGAAAGCGCATCCGGATTTTGGAATACTTTGTAGCGTTTCATAATGAAATCATTAAATCCGCTTTTTAATAACCAGATAACTCAAATATAAATAATTTACATTACGTGCGGTCACTGTGTCACGAATTCGTTAAATTTAATTTGGTTTAATGAATATAAATAATTAATATCAAAATCATCGCTTGTTTAATTATTGTAATGATCGGATTTTAGTAAAAAAATACTGTACAGTACCGTCAGTATGAGTTTTCAGTATTTGAGACGTAAAGTAAACTGGAACTTTGACGACTTCAAATTGACAATTTTCAAGGAAAAACTTGGTTTTTTCTTCGCACACCAGAGGCGCTGTTCCATATTTTCAAACAAGAAACGCTGTAAATACTGGAAAAACTCTGCAGTAAAATAGTGAAAACTCGTGCTAGGGGTACTGATTTTTTTTTGCGGTGGTGGACGCCCACGGCGTCGGACGTCGCAAGACGATCTCCGGCCACCGCGGGCGGCGAGTAAAGGGCAACTCGCCGCCCGACCAAGGACCATGTCCGGGTCGACGGCGCGTCGTGATCCTCGCGCGCCTCAAAGAGCGTCAGCATAATGACGTGGCCCCCTCTCAGAGGGCTAAAGCCTGCCAGGGTCGCGGGTCTTATACCATCACCGTGACCCCGGAACATAAAGGGCTATTGAAGGACACCGTGGATTTTAGTCAGTACAAGTCTGACAGTACCTCTCGCCCTGCCCGGGGTGGGAGGTCTCATTTGATGATTTTACCACGTAATAAAAAAAAAAAAAGGGGTACTGATTTTGTTTTTAAGCCAATGGCTAATTTCATGTCTTAAAAGACTGTCAGTAGGTATGTAAATTAATGAAGGAAAAACAAATTTTTCACAGTAATTTTAGTCACAGGCAAAAATATCTTCGAAATAAAGCTGTTACAAAAACTAAAGTGTCAATATAACTTTGATGCAAGGAAGAACTCATAAATTAAAACTATTAAGGTAAAGAAACACGCGAAACATTTCATGTTCTCTAAAGTAATAATAAATTGGCGCTTCAAAAACTTTAACACATACATAAACTTAACAGCTTATGTAGAACTTTAACTAAATGCAAATCACGAACCTTGCATCATGCAACTACTTACTGCCAACATAATAATATACAGCTCTACTGTTTATGCTGATAACTACAGTACTGTCAAAGTAAATAACACATTTTCATGGTATTATGATAGTTTAGTGGCGAATATCAAAGTTACGATTTTTGCCCCATTTAAAAACTGATATTCTAATACTTTTATTTCGAGTTGAAGGTACTCTAAGTCCGTCTCTGAACACCTTGATTTTTTTACGTTGTGAAATTATATCATGATCCTACCACCCAGTGGACGCTGTCCAGTACCTCACGCGTCACGTCTTCTCCTTCGCTAGCATGACTTCTTCGAAGAAAGGGGCGACTGCTTCCTATTCTGTCTCGCTTCGCAGCATGGCCTCGTACAATGCCGGGCGCAAGAGATCGCCGCCTATCGACGCCGTGAACCTTGTACCGTACATGCAAAATTTCATGAAATGAATGATCGGTTCAGTGATTTGGGCGTTAAAAGTTGACAATCAAACTTACTTTGATTGCTAACTTTATGATGATGATATTAGAAGAAAGTAGAATTAGACCATTGCAAAAGCAGTGTGCGTTTAGTTAGTACAAGTCTAACAATCACTTCCACCACACCCTGTCTGAATACACATTTTTTTTTTACTTTGTAAAATCATCAGATGAGTCCTCCCACCCCGAGCAGGGCGAGAGGGACTGTCAGACTTGTACTGAGTAAAATCCACGGTGTCCTTCAATAGCCCTTCATGTTCCGGGGACACGGTGATAGTATAAGTTCCGCGACCCCGGCAGGCTTTAGCCCTCTGAGAGGGGGCCTCGTCATTATGCTGACGCTCTGTCTGAATACACATACAACAAGGATTATAAATTCATCCACTTTTTATTTTTCATCAAGATCTTTTTATGTGTTAATAAATAAACTATAAACAAAATTAATCCAACTCATTCAGTAAACTGTCACGCATAAACACCCTTAAATCCTTTAGAAGAAAATCCCTTCGCTAAAGCGTTTCACACGACAGCCAGAAGTGTTCAACATGAAAAGTATTCAAGAAACGGGAACTTTTAAAACATTGCCGCGGCATTGTATGATGTAGGGTACATGTAGGGTACGCTATACATTGTTCTATGTATTGTACTATGTACATAATTCTGGCGAACACATAATAAAGTATGTGCCCCGCGATTGTTGCGGCTTCAAGTTTGTGTGTTGTCGCTTGCTGTCGTGTTTCGCGGTTGTGAAGACGCGGTGCTACTGTTAGCGGGGAGTTTTAGGATTAGGAAAGGATTGATCGGTCGAAGAAGACTTAGTTAGTTATTTCAGAGATATTTTTGGTTATATTTCTTTTACTTTGAATAGTAGCAATCCAATATTACACAATACAGCATTTTTTTTGAAGTTTTATATCTCTTTATTAGTTTTTTTTTTTGTAAAATAGTACCTATAGCACAATTAGAAGCAACAGTATATCCACTGTTCGGATTAAAAGCTCTGGAAAGGTAGCGGCTATAATAAAAGACGTTTGCGTGAAGATAATGGTACGACTATTAGTCACATAAAATACGCCTAAGCACGAGTCATACTTTATAGATTAATTTATTCGATTTCTTCACAGTGCTAATGAATAAAATAAATAAAAATATCAGATTATTGAATTTAATATTTTATATTATTTCTGTAAACATAAGAAATGTAATTTATAACATAGCTTTTTGCCTGGCTTTCGCTCAACTCAAAACGCTAACAAAGAGACCTCACAATCTCACCAAGTTGAAACTTGTAACGGCGTTATTTTATTTCATGAAAAAGAGTTCATTTTGAAAGTTCATGTACATGTTTCTGTTGTTCTCAAGTTATATTTGTGGTTAAATTTGTTTTCTGCTGATTTGTTTCCGAGATACAGTTTCTGTTTCACGTCACAGTGCTGCCTTGAGGTTGAATTTACTGTTCGTGGAGAAAATTATATGCTGAAGTAACTGTAGGTGTTTTTTAAAAGTAAAAAGTAAAGATTTTACGTAAGTAGCTGCTTTAGTAAAGATTTCACAAATTAATCTGAAATGCCATCAGCACTTCTGAACGACGTTGTCAATGTAAATATTTCATAGTTTAGATACTAATAACTGTTGTTGCTGCTTTAATACTAATTGTTTTTTTTTTGAGTCATCTATGCTTTTTATGGCTAATAACAATTATTTTTAAAGGCCTCGAAAAACTAAGAATATTGAAGTTTTTTTTTTCATCGTAAAATCATCAAATGAATCCTACCACTTTTTTTTTCATCAGACACCCTGGTGTCATATGGACAGACAGACAGCAAAGTAAACTAAAGATTACTCGAAACTCAGCCATAGTAATTGATCATCTAATAAACAACCACTTACACAACAACTTTACACCATATTATCATTACGACAAGGTTAACAGTACAACATACAACAGATCTCATTCATGTCTTCCCCCATTGTCCCAAATTGCCGGAATATGCCGCGCCATAACCAGTAGTTTGTACATAAACACACAATTGTAGTCGAAGTAATTGGTGTTATGGCGTATTACGTAGTGTAGTGTATTGTTTTCCCATGATACTATATAGTAAATACCATGTTTGTGATACCCGAGGGTGTGGCAATGGTACTAATATATCTATAAATATGCTCACATTTTGCCAGCTCTATTTAGAGGCTTATGGAAAATTCTGGTTGGAAAAAACTTTACTGGAGCTGGGAATCAAACTTATTGGTCGTCAGTGGTGGCCATGGTACCATCAGCGATGCCCTCAGTGGTATGTTCTAGTGTCCTATCAAAAGACAAGAATAATCATTTTCTTTCCTTGAAAGTTCAGGCGACAGATTAAACTTTTAGTACCAAAGACATTTAAGATTATTTTTATTCTAACACGGTGGATGCCGTCGCGGGTAAACTACTACTAACTAATACCGAGACCCCGCAACGTAAAATGCTATTGAGAGACACCGTGGATTTTAGTTAATAGAAGTCTGACAGTTCCTTCCGCCCTGCTCTGAGTGGACTCATTTGATGATTTTACCATGCTAAAAAAAGAAAAACACGATGGATGCCAATACAGTCTTAATCAATCATAAAGTTTTCATTCAGCAGATATCTGTAAATTCAAAATCTAAGGAACAGTACAATACAGTCTATGTAATGTATGTATTTTTTTTTGTATACAGGATTGATCCCATAGTTACAGTATTCATACATAAAGACAAGAAAATACATTTCATCAAACCCATTAGTATGTCCCGAAATATTCACATTGCCACACACACATTCAAAACCCGTGTGAAATCCAGTGTAATGGTCCGGGCAAGCCGATTACCGGGCATAATCCAAGACGGGTAAGCATGCCACTTATGCCTCTTACGACATATTGTCAAGATGCCTCCACAATGCCCATAGAAGGTACGTGAGGGGCGTGTCAAGTAAGTTCGGACTTGGCTGAATTTGTCCGGCCAAGATTTTTGCCGTGTTAGGAAAATAAATATGAGGGCTTATTAGGTTGTTAGGATATCGAGAGAAAAGATTTTTTGGTTCTTAGTTGTGAAAAAATGTTGTCGTAGATACTGTTTTGAAATATCAGAAAGAATCTTTAAAATATCCAATTCAAAAAAATACATTACCCAATTCAGAAAAATAAACATAACGTTATATTATTAGAAACATCGTCTGCTGAGGTTTTTTTCAAATATGTGTCAGTCAGGTTTCCAGTCTATCCGCATGTAGCTAAATAAAACAAAGAATATTCATTGCTGTATCAAAAAACAGTCAAATGTATTTTAACATTTCATATTAAAAAAAAAAAACGACCGGTACTGAGTTTTCAAGTCATAGTGGACAATGGAAGAAAAATACTCCCCTTTTGTGTAAACATACAACACAAATACTGCTATAACACAATTTCAGCATTACTGCCCATAATTCACACTTCAGTTGAGAAAGGCAGTAGTATTGTATTAATGCACGAACCCACAGTTTCAGCGCTGAAACCTTCAGCCTTACATGTTTAACTGAACCGCGGTCATATTGTAATGTTCGTCGAGAATTTCTCCGCGATGTTTGTGCTATTGTGTTCTTGGTAGTTTGGATTGGCTTAAGTCATAAGCTGGAGAAGTTTTGTGACGATAGAAATTTTATATAAGAGAAACTACAACGTAGACAGGCCTTCCATTATGTGGACTGACGACATCGTGAGATTCGCGGGTAACTGATGGATGCAAGCGGCAGATGTTATTTATTTATTTAAAATCTTCCTTACGCTATCGTTATAGGTTCTGTAACTAAGGCGATAGTGTGGCTTATCTACTAAATATTAAATTATTAATACTTAAAACAAGAACAAAAAAAAAATATGAACTATACCGTGAGTTTAAAAAGTTAACGTTTGACGTGGTAGCGCCGCCGTACACAAAGCGACGCAAGTCTCCGATACCTTACGATTTTGGTATCCATCCAAGTCACTATCTCAATACAAATCCATAGAGGTTCGTACACAGGCACGCGTCTATGGATACTAAAGTCCTAAGGTATCGGAGACTCGCGTCGTCTAGTGTACGAAGGCGTAGTCTACAGGGCAGACCTATGTTCAGCAGTGGACGTTTTCTGGCTGTTGATGATGATGATGTATTGGTGTAAGCTAAGAGAAGTTTCGAGTAGTTACATAGAGTATTTTCTATTTAAATAAATAGGCCTGGTATCCAGTATAACTAAGGAGTATCATATTACTCAGTACTAACAAGATTTAGGAAGTCACATTGGCAGTCGTTTCATGTATAATACTATTCTACTAAATCTGATTGAACTGAAAAGCGGACCTCGATGATAGCCTTTTTCAGAGTGAAGGTCTGTGTCCCAGCAATGAGAATATTATAAGATTATGATGATGATGATGATCACTCTCTTTCGGTTTATCCAGAAAATGTGAAACTATGTTCACTCTTAACTTACACCACACCCTCAGAAACATATTTGCTGGTAAAGTTTGCCATAACATGTACGGAGGGCTTAATAGCATTTTGTTTCCATAAAACATATAATGGTTGAGTTGTGTTTCATGTACTTGTGTGGCCTACTATCTGCTAAGTATCGTCTGATGACTTTTTATGTGGTCTATATTTACCGTAAATATTTTTTATTTTGACTTTGTCTTGAGTATACAAAAGTGCTTGAAACTGGCCTACTTGAAATAAATGATTTGATTTGATTAGGTATAGAACTTACAAATCTTCTTTTTCCGGGGTCTCGGAACTATCTAAGCAGAATACCGTGGGTCTGAAACGCAGCAACAACGACCTAAGAAACAAAGTGCATTTTTAGTTTATAATAATGAATGATATTTATTTTGCAGTGACGTTAGGTAGGTAGCTAGGTGTTTTTAGTCTTAAACCTAGGTGTGGCCGGTGTTTCGTACCTGACTACTCTTAGAAAAAAATCCGATACAAACTCAGAGGTCACTGTCTCTTCTAAAGTCCAGACATTATACTTTCAAGCCATACGAAGACTATGCAGAAGTCTGAAATGGTCTTTAAAGGAAAGAACCTCACAGATTTGAGTGGATATGTCCACTCAGCGTAAGCATTTGTCAGTTATCGTGTAGCTCGACTCATGTTATGATAGTAAGAGTCTGACAGTCCTTTCCACTCCACCCAAGATGGGAAGACTCATTGTAATTTCTCCTGATTCATACTTAGTGGTCCTGTAAAGTCTAGAGTACAAAATACCACTAAAATCCAATTAGAAGACTATACCTACAAATCATCGAAATAATCCGAATGACAAACAATAACCGGACAGTCATGTCAACCACACATGACAGATGGAACCAGCTTTTATAACGGTGTGGTTGCTGCCACCACAATGTGGTTGATTATCAATAGGACCACAACAGATTTCGTTATGTGGTCTCATGCTGCGCTAAATTGAAGCAAATAATTGTCAAATTAAATTTATTATTTGTGGCACTTTGGTTTTTGTTAATTGGAGCTTTTTTAGCTTTTGTGTTTTGTTTTAATGATAACGATATAATTGTGGACAGATTAAATTGAAAATGGTTGGTTTAACATAGTATTTTTATAAGAGACTGTTAATGGAATTACTTATTACTTAATTTAGGAATTAAATAGCAATCATAAAGTTATGAACAATTAAATCAATGCTTAGTACACTACACTACCACGTCACTGGTATTGTTAAAATTATGTCGCGTCAGTCGCACAGGGTTAAAATATAATGAACACACAAAAAAAAAAACTAACCGTCAACATAGTTGGGTTAATTTTATTACTTAGATCATAACGTGTTATGTTTCAACTAATGTATGCTGAGACATGGGCTTTTTTTCCCTTTGAAATCATGTAGAGGTCTATTGTAGGTTTGATGAAAGTCTTATAGGTTCCTATATAACACGAGTGATCAAAACCGCCAAAAAGTGATCAAAACTAAATTTTCTTATAAATATAGAGTGATCTAAGTTTATGAAAGTTACACTTAATCAACTCGCACTCCCCAAAAATGTAGCTTCTGTCCCGGGTGGGAACATTAGAGAGTAATTATACTTACATTAAATACCATCACATTATTAAAATCTCAACCCAAGTCCAAAAACAGTTTAGCCCGTCACGAGTCCATAAACAAACAACATCTATCTACCAAACAGTTAACTGCCGAACTTTTTACCGGCAAGTAAACTGACGGATTTATCAAGGGCCCTTACACACGGCCGGTAAAAACTCTCCCCGGAATAAATACATCAGCTCGGTACTGCGGACTTTAATTTATCGCTCCCTGTGGATCGAGCCGGACAGGTATAAACGGCTCGGCCGCTCCAACTTAAACGATAGATTTGCGTGAATTTTTGAGAAGACTTTCCGCGAGTTCTCTCTGGTTTAATTTGTTGAAGTGTTGCAGATTTTGTATCAGGAATACTATTATTTATTTATTGTTAATTTAATACCTATTACCTGCGATCCTTCCAATGGCGACTACCATCCTGTGGGAGTCCAGCGCCAAACAGTTTTACTGTGTTTCATTGGTGCACAGGAATTCAGCTCTTTGGCCTCATTTTTTCTTGTTGGCTTTATAGGAGCCAAGAGTAAAAAATAAGGGTAAAGCATGAACGTTTTTGATGGTTTAAACTAACAAGGAAATGTGGACTTGAAAAGTTCGTGATATAAAAGAAAAAAAGAAAGAAAATTGTATTTATTGGCACAAACTTAAAACTAAACAATACAGATAAAGTTATAAAGAGAGAATAGGTAGTATATATAGAGCCATATGCCACGACCTCTTGTCGCTGCTTCCGGGCATCAATCCTGAATAAAAACACGGACTCTAACGGTAAAAATTATCTAATGTAAAAATAATATTACGTTCTAATAAACATTTTCAACGCTGAATAGCAATTACTTGTGAAAATAACAGCTCTTTAAATTCGCAAGTCACTAATTACTTTACCATGTCACCGGTTTTCAGTTCATCCTCAACGACATGAGAGCATAATGAATTGATCCATTTAATTTCCACTCAGTAATCAACAAACAGCAATTAGTTAAATATTAATCACTAACTCAACTCTGCGTAATTTATCTTTACGTTCGAATGTTTAAGTAGACGCTCCCATTCTCTATTGCTGAGACAATTTTGTATGTATATTTGCAATGATCTCGAAAATTACTGCACACATTCTGGTAATTCGTTCACCGTTGTGTAATTTGTTGGTTTCCGGTGAAGAGGCTTGAAGATGCGTGTAATGGGGTCAAGCAGAGAAAGTAAAGCAAATTATGAAGATTTGGACAGTGATGGGTGAAATTATTTGATAATTTGGGATATAAAACGTAATGATAGAGAATTTGTATCACGAAGCTTCACAAAATAGTTTTTATTTGTTTATAATTGAGTCAGTTTTGTTCTAAGGTTTGGAAATATATTTCCAATCATTTAGAATAATTTTGAATAAACATTTATTGAATATCTTTATTTACTAGTTATCTACATTTAATGGTTGATGACTAGAGATAGGATTCAGCTGGTCTAAAAAGACGTTCGTAAAAGAATCATAATACAAATTGCAGCATAATGATTTTATCTATTACATCAATTCAATTACTTGAGGAATAGAAATGAATATTCCCATTTTTCAAATTGTATCGCAGTGGCCGTTTTACATCTTAGACCCTTCGTACACAAGGCGACGCAAGTCTCCGATACCTTATGACTTTGGTATCCATTGACGACTGCCTTTGCGAGAACTCTATAGATTTGTATTGCGATAGTCGCCTGGATACCAAAGTCGTAAGGTATCGGAGACTTGCGTCGCCTTGTGTACGAAGGGGCTTACTTTTGTTCGAACAAATGACACGGTTAGCGCACTGGTTGAGCGATTAAATACAGCTGTGCAGCGTGTCGCGGGTTCGATTCCCGCACGGACCAAGTATGATGTATGATCCGCAAATAGTTGTTCCGGGCCTGGGTGCTTATAAACATACCCACGATACAGGAGAAATTCCTAGGGTGGGGCAATGTTTAAAAAAATACAATTAAGAAGGTTCCTAAGGTGTTTATTTCGACCTAGTTTCAGTAAATGTTAAATGTTATTTTGTAGTTAAACTTGTGCTGACTCCAAGCCTAATTTGCTGAAATTTTTATTTTATTACCCTTTTTTTTGCGTGGTAAAATCATCAAATGAGTCCTCCCACCCCGGGCAGGGCGGGAGGGACTGTCAGACTTTTACTGACTAAAATCCCCGGTGTCCTTAAATAGTCCTTTAGGTTCCGGGGTCACGGTGATGGAAATAAGTCTCGTGACCATTTTATTACCCTACGAACACTTTACCAATACTCTAACCAAATAAATATAAAACTCAATCAGAAACGTTATTTCTTCGTAACATCAATAATCTAATGACGTCACTCCGTCAGAAAAAAAAAAACGCTACAAAAAACCCTATCAAAAAACCATGAACAAGTTATTGGTCCATTATAAATCCCATGCTGAGTTAATAGAGTATAGTTTTATCATCAGTTTCACTATTAATAACTCTTTTTTTTTGTTCTCAGGTGAGCGATGGTGTTCCTATGGGGATCAGAGGTAATCTGTTTATTTGGATTGTAATGAAGAATGTTATGGGTACGGCCATTATGGTTTTTTTTTGAAGGAGTGTTGATTTATTATTTAATCATAGTTCTATGGTGAGAAGGTTTGGGAATTCTGGCACAGTGTTTATGGGAGTAAAATGTTCATCGTCCCAGATTTTAATATAAGTCAGGATTCCCTTATTCATAATATGGGATATAACCTTATAAAAATATTACTTCGGGATTTTCTGTGTATTTGATTTCACAGATAGTTCTTTTGATTCTAGAATAACTTTGTCAGTTTTCACAATGTTATTTTGAAAATACTGGAAAATTCGAAAAAAAATTGGACGGCATTTTTGTACACTAGTTTCGGAATTCAACCGATAACATAATGTTAGTTTTGGATAATTCTCATGTCGACAGAAACGCAACTTGTCATCTGTCAGGATGGACTCGTAACTTTGTCAACAACGCAACTACCTTTATCGACAAAATCCTTTTTATTTATATCATTTTATTGTTTGTCGAGCTGCGTCTTTGACGAGATGAAAATCTGACGAGTTGCGATTCTGACAACATGCATTTTCTGGCGATATGCGTTTCTATCGACCTGAGACGGATCCGTAGGTTTTTTTTAAATGTCAATTTTAAAGGTCGATTATTCCGTCACGTCCTACATTGGTAATACAGATCTGTCAGAAGCAGCATTTATTTTAGGGCAGTATACACACTGGAAGACAAAACATCAAATCGCACGTGCGAGGTATTCCACGAAGGGCACCTGGCACCTACGAAAAATGTTGAGCCTTATGTCGAATAGATAAGGTGCAAGTAGCTCAGGTGCCATTATTACTGGGTGCTCTTCGTGGAATACCTCCGCTATTCAGACTACGTATGTGACGTTTTGATACTTGTTAGTCGCGCATTGTTATTGTTTAGTGTTTCGTGCGAATAAAATAGCGCTGTACGTAGCCAAATCTAGCTGACTACCTCTTTCCAAAGGTCGATGTGCATTATTTATCGGTGCTGTCTGTGAATTCAAACCTCAATGAGTTAAAAAAAGAATAAGTATCTTATTAATGGACTCATTCAGCCATATCATTACTTTGTTTCACCTACCTCGTAAGCAACTAAAGTAGGTAGCATTTAGTGCAAATTCCAGTGTTCACTGAACACTTTAACAAAGTGAAAACTGCACTGAAATGCAGGTTGGTTTCAGTATATTGTGTTGAAGTCATTAAAGCACAAACTTGGGGTATAAACACGCGAGTTAAGCGAGAAAATATGAGATTACAACATGCATCCCGCTGATGTGCACACACGCTTACTTTTGATATCCTTTCTTATTCAAAATAGAAATGTGAATAATGTTGAATGGTTGTACTATGAATAGGAACCATTTTTGAAATAACGACTTTTTAGTGTTCTTCTATTGTAAAATTTTGATCTCATAAAAGTTTGTTTATTACTCCAATAATTTCTTTGGACATAACTGACAATGGGAAGTTTTGTGTGTGTTAAGTTATAACATCGAGTACGCATTAAATTTTTATGTATTTATTTAACTGGATGCCCTGTATGAAAAGGGAATTGTATCTATATTGGTTTGCCTTACAAGGAGATGTCGGGTGAAAGTTGATATCATTTAATTCACTTGTACAGTAGGCAAACGTTATGGGAACATTATTATTAGATTTACCAGCCCTCAGTTATTAACAAAGGCCTATTCTTGTATTATGAAAGAATAATTATGAATTGATCATAAAATTGGTTTATTTTTTTGTCCTTCTTATGAAATCATACCAATAATCCAGTAATATTTGACTGACTATCGAAACTGTAACCATTTTTGCTATAGTGCAGAAATTAAAATCCGCATGAGTCCTCCCGACATGAGTGCACCGGAAGAGACTGTCAGACTTCAGACTCATACCGACTAAAATGCACCGTATTTCTCTAATTGCCTTTTACGTTCCTGGGTCACGGTAAACCGTTTCAAAGTCCCGTGACCCCGGCAGCCGTTTGTTCCTCTATGGAGAGGGTCCTCTCTTAAAGTTAATAATACTTTTATAATCTGTTGTTCGCATTCACACGATAAATCCTATTACAATTCCGGGCGCCCGATGGTCGTAACTCATATTTAAATTTTATTATCACTCAAATATCCTTTTGGCTACGCAGGAGTATTATAATGTTATGAGAGCTGTAACTTCTACATTATCTTTACGACTGTGACGATTGGTGCAAGGCAGAGGCGACAGAAAACAAAGAGATTTATGATTTTGCATAAAAACTCCTACTTATCTATACGTGTTGAAGAAATCACTTTTCTCAGCATAAACAATATTACTCTGCTTTTTTAAGATAATTAGTGACACATTTTACTACATTAGACTGTGGGTCTAAAAAGGTCACCTTAGTCACAATATTCACAATATACATTACGACTAGATTTGTAAAATGGAATATTCTATTATACTGCTTAAGCAATAGAGTAGATATTTATTTTTTTAAGATTATTTTCTCACAATTCTGTTAGCAACATTGGTAAAGTGAGGTTTATGAAAACTCTGTAAATTTGAAAAAAAAAATATTAATTTAGAGCATTAAACTATCGTCGGTACTAAAAACTTAACACAAACATACAAAATAAATAAAATGAGAGTCTCTATTTCTAAAACATTGAAACCACTACTCAAGAGACAATCGCTTCCATTAACTCCAAAATGATAGCCCCATTCTTTTATAACTTATCCCATTCGCCCCAACCGCCATAAAAGGGGGATGAACAGTGAAAAAGACATCAGGCCGCGGGATTCCAGGGAGGTGTGAACCGATCACATGATCGGCGTTTACGACCACCAAGATTTACTGCACAATATGTTTATAACAAACGTTATAACGGTTGTTATTACAGTGACGTTTTAATTAGCTGTTTGAATTTGTGTTTGTTTTGATTGGGAATATTATTGGAGCTAATGGTCGGTGGAATTGGAACGGTTTATTATTATAATGAGTTAATCGGCGGTAATTATTACGAGTAGTATCATTGCCTAGCCTAATTAGAAATTTTGATACATGACTAAAAATTGGTTCTCATTAAAATTATACGTACGCCTGAAATTGTGAGTGTAGAAATTAACTTATGGGAATTTTCCCATTAGTGGGAAAATTCCTAATATTATTGAATAGAATGTCTCAAGATTCTATCATAACTTTGACGATCCCTAATACTCTTTCAAATCAATTTCAAAAAGGCAAAGAATACAAAAAGAAAAAAAACACAAATTGGGCCTTATCAATAAAAAACGAAACTACTTTTCAACTTTCACCAGATTTTCACACAACTTATAACGAATTTGAAAGCAAAATCTCTCGGTAGGCAACATTTTTTCTGTGTGACGACTCGTCACAAAAGATTCTCGGGGGTTGAAAGGGGTGAAAAGGGGGTCGAAGGGGGTGAGTTTCAACCCCGCTGAGCTACTCATCCGCAACAAACGATGAGCACTGATTAGCGATGTTGTTGTTTATTCGTTGCTAATTATATGGGTGGCGGGTTCTGTGTTGTTTATGTGGCACGTTACGCTTGTTATTTTTAAAGGGTGTGGCTGTTACGTGCTTTGAAAGAGGCCTTCAAAATTCGAATGATAAGCTTAGTTCTTATTCCTTTGAAAACATTTCTTTCTCACTAACCACTAGACCGTATGACTGACCTGTTGGTGTAGTGGTTAGTAACCCTGACTGCTATCCCGGAGGTTGTGGATTCGATTCCCACCCAGGACAAATATTTGTGTGATGAGCATGTTTATTTGTTCTGTGTCTGGGTGTAATTTATCTATAATATGCATGTATTTAGAAATATATGAGTATGTTTATCAGTTGTCTAGTACCCATAACACAAGCTCTGCTTAGCTTGGGACTAGATGGCGTTGTGTGATAGTTGTGTAATATTATTATATTACATTATTATTTCAATCAGGTATTTCCAAACATTTTACCTTTGATATTTACTTGGGGTTATTAATGCGTCCCGCCCTTCCCTTGTACATGTTTAAGTTTTCGACCTATCCAGTAAATTTTCCGAATTTCTCTCGTTTCTAAAATCTTGTCCTGGCGTGACATAAGATAAATAATTTCCTTACCAATTTGATACAATAATTTGATAGCTATGCAACATGTTATAATATTTTTGCGACTTTCTTTTATACTATGTAAAAAGTATGGTTTTACATTGAAATATTGTATGCAATAACAGAAAACAATATTTACAATTCTATTTTTTCAAGAAACATTTACACCTCGAAAAAACATGTTTTTTCAAACGCTCAGAGCAGTGTGTTTCAAACTCAAAAGAGGATACAAATAAACTTACAATATTTCTCCCCGTAAAAAACCCTGCAGGCACTTTTCACACAAAACATCTATCCTAGCTACCTTTGTGTTAAACTTGAATCCTTCTACTATTATTAAGTTTAGACTCAGTTGAACCATAGAGCTTCTTTGTAAGCCTTCAAAAGCATTCCAATGTTGCCAGCTAAAGCTAAATTCCTCATACATTTCACCAATGTAAACGCGGAACTAATAAAATTTGCAAGTAACAGAGCTAAACAAAATGGTATGAAATTGTTAGTTGCTGCAACATGAATAGGTAACACGTTACAATATAAATAAATTATTTGTTTGTTTAGTTTATTGTTAGTTTTATAGGTAGGGATAAAAGGTATATGGGTTCTTTTATTCTGGGAGTTGTAAATGTCAATCACATTGTACATTCTGTAGTTAAAAGGGCAGGCATCGTTTTGTTTTTTTTTTTTAAATTTATTTTTTAAGTTTTATGCCAACTCGCACTGGGCCCGCGTGGTGGATTATGGCCCACTCCCTCTCAAGAGAGGAGGTCTGTGTCCCAGCAGTGGGAACGTGGCTGATGATGATGATGTTAAACTTTTAAAATAGCTGTAGCAACTAAACTCACAATCAAAAACTACTTTGAATTAAATTACTGAGACGCTATCTACAGCGGCCACGGACAAAACTAAACAAGTCTTTACTTTGATGTCTTCTTTCATTGACTTTCTTTAATGAATGCCGTTCATTGTTTCTTTGAACTTTGTCATTAGTCTATGGATAGTTTTTGTCTTTGTCAATATTTTGCTTTTTACTGTAGCATTAAAGACGTGGTTACTGTGGTTACGGATAAGTAAACAAGTCTATTGTTAAGTTTAGAAGTCTGTGGCGTTAGATTCCATTTTCATGTTTGCTGTAGGGAAAGAAGACAACTACGCCTTAAAAAAATAATCAGCGCTCACACTTGTTTCAAATAACATAACTATGTTATTTCATTGTATCAAGAAAAAGGGATATTTGCAAATTACCTACTTAATTTTGCATTTAATTTAAATAATGCCATTACGAGATTGAACCTACTTTAGCTGAAAAAAAAGACTAAAACATAATAAAGCGCATTCCATAAAAATAAACCCCTAAAATGATGAAAGAACAATGCAAATCCTAAGCCGTATTGTTTTACGTAAAACATTGTATAACAAAAATATGGTTATCCACATAATCTTTTAATCCCAGTATAACGAAGTCAAACATTGTACAGTGACTTTCAACTGAAACTCTAATCAAAGTACATGTTTGGGGTTGAAATCCTATTAATTCAGGACCTTCTAATATAGCTCCGATGTTTTGTATGAAAACGGTAGAAAGAGATTTGATTAAGCAGAAAATTTTGCCTTTTCGGTCATTATTGGAAAGGCTGGAAAAGTTGGCATTGCGGTTTGAGATTAATAAAGAAGAATGTTCTAATTAAATTCCTAAAAAACCGGGATTATTCGGAGATTAAATCCGCATAATGAGGCCCTGTAGGTCCTTAATTGTCCGGGAGGAATGAGCTCTGTAAACGTGGATTACAATAACTTGATGTTTAAATAGCTAGGCTTCCTAGCTTTATTATGATTCATTCTCTCTTTTTCAATACATTTGCTTATTATAGGTACCTACAGGATTAATAAAAAAGTATTTCATTTAACTTTAACTAGCAACAATTTTATTGATAACGAGCGGTTTTTTTTTATTTGAAATTCAAATTATAGTAGCTAGCTTATTTATAACTCCAGACAACAGAATCCGTTCAGCTGTTCCAATTGTCCATCCATTCGTCCATTTAAACATCCAAACTTTCGCATTTAATTAGATGGTTAAAGTTACTCTATTCGTCTATCACAGTGACTTTAGATAGAATGTTTTAGTTTTCTTTTAAGTTTAAAAGAAGTTCGTCATCTAATTCTAAGCTTTCGTTTTGTTAGCTATACAATTTTCTCATAGACATGCTATTCTGTAACACCCAACACTACATAAAGCACACATCGACGACTACGTTACAACAATATGCATCGGAGCACAGCCGTGCACGCGCACAAGTGTGCCACCCCTTATGCACGGTGCATCAAGCACAGCTCGATGTACCAGACCGTATGATAGTCACACCACACGTCTTGTTGCTAAGAATCTTGATTGTATTGTGCTTGCATTTAATACTGTTATGAGAATAGATATTATGGATGTTTGTTACTCTTTCATCAAAAAAATATAGAATGGATTTGAAAGGAATTTGGTTTGATGAATAACACCTATTCATAGATTTTCCGGATTATATAGCAAATTCTTATTTTTTTTCAAAAAGAAATTGTTCTAGATTTTTAATAAAAATCTAATGTAGGTCATTTTAATTGATTATATTTTAACTTAAATATGCCACTAAACTACACATACCTTGTATTCAGAGAACCTTGTGGCGCGTAACTAAATCTTGTTCCTTGATCGGACGGCGGCGGCGTGCTAGCATTATCTACTGTGTGTTACTGTTACTTGAGTGCTGGTTACTTTTTAGGATAAAGTAAAAGTATTTTCATTAAATTGACAACAAGTTTCACAGAAAATAAGATACTAATTTAAAGCTGGGTTTCATGCTAGATAGAGAAAACATAACGTTAAAATAATTAGATTTTAGTAAACTTTCATTAAAGTTAGATAGATTTAAAATAGATTTAGCTAATGTCAAAGCTTTTTGTGGCTACATTTTAATGCTAGTTAGTGCGGAATTAGCTGATATTAATGAACCACACTTTGTGGTACATTTGAATTTAATTAAAGCATTGTTACACTTTCCTTGTTTTGTGATTGATTTCATTTTCAGTCTGGACAGTTGAAAATGTATTATTGCTTTATAACAGTCCCTCTTTTAAGTAACTTACGGGATCCACCTTTTTCTTGAACTTAACAACAAAAATATGTTTTTCTGACAATGTCTACATTTTAAATATACAAACTAAAGCTAGAAAGTAAAAATAAATAAAACTATACATTTACAACTAAACTTACACTAAGACAAGACAAGACTAAGACTTACCTTTTAAGACAGTTCCCGACCCTTGAGGCTCCTATTGACTAAAACTGCCCTATTTATTTTATTGCTCTTTATGGTCCAGGGCCATAGTGCCCTGTATAGTCCGGCAAACTAGATAACTCCTGCACTGCTTACCCAATTTAGATAACTAAGACTAATAGTTCAAAGCAACAAAAAAAAAATAAGCTTACCAAAAAACAATTAAAAATCTCCAAAAAACAGTTAACCTTCACATAAATCCTTTCATCCTTACTAATGAGCTTAGGAACAGCGCACAGCTCTAATCCTGCCTATCCAGTTTTCATAAATCCTGACTCGTGGCCTTTGTCTATTTATAATACACATCTGTCCTTTGAGGGGAGACTGAGGTTAGTTCAGAATAACTTGGATTAGTTAAAAATGGATTCGAAGGTGACACACCTGGTTTTACATGGGAATTTATGTGTCTTTTTTGCTCTTTATTATAGCTATTGGTAACAACTGTTACGCATATGGAGTGCAAAATTCAACATACACGCGAAGAAACGCAGGTTTGATGAGCAATGGGTAGTTCATCATTCGATTTGGACTAATACGGCGACGGCGACGGCGTGTTGTGTTTAACGAGATTACGAGCAAAGAAGACTCAGTGTAATTGAAGGTGCCCAATAGGTCCAATGTGTGCCACGGTTGCAGCAAAGTTCATAGAGGGTACCGTGCTCTTGGAACTTAAAGGGCAATTGAAGGATGAGTGTGAATTTTGTCAGGACGAATGCTATTAGAGTGAAGTACACTCTAATAGCATTCTTCCTGACCTTCCACCCAGAGCATTACTGATAGCAGTCCACTGAAGGACATATGTCTTTCCAAACACACGCTATTTCACTCGATCAACGGCTACCTACTCTCATCCAGCTGTTACCGGCCGCCTTGTGAAGATCGTCGCTCCTTCTTAACTGAGGGCGTTTCACCTTACGTTTACCGATTCGCGGTCTCCACTCGCGAACATCCAATGGTCATCGTTTCTATGACTAATACCGATTCAAATGCTCTGACAAAATCGACTACCAACATCCTTCATGATGAAGATTCGTGGACAAAGAAGCAGTCGGATTTAATCAGTACATAGAACGGGTGACTATTATCATAAACAGCGAGTGTCACTTCATTCAAAGGTTTCAGTCTCAATAGCCACTTATAGATGTCGCTACTCGTTATGCAGACCATTTGCACGCACTCTCCGAATCTCTTATCATTAGGCAAGTGTTCGCAACTAAGATAAAGGCACATTTTGTTTTATGACCCCTTGACTCGATGGGGGAATTTTGTTCTGGAAAATTCGTCGTAGCTGATTCGAATTCGAATGAAATTAATTGAAATAAGGTCGTTTATAGTATTTTTGTACTCTTGGTATAAGGATAGCTATTCATTTGTCCTCTAAAACCTATGAGTATAAAAAAAAATATTGTATGTTTATATAGGCATGGCTTTTAGATCTTGTGTCAATAGGTATTGCTTATAATTGACCATTTTTGGAAAATCTCATATACATTATTTAGAGAAAAAAATTCAACACAATAATGAATATCAGTATGTTTCAGTCCACCACAGGCTACCTTTAACCCGCTGAGCGATACCAGTGGGTGCAGTAGGCCCCGCCGGACCGCCTGCCTAGCGACAACCATTTTTTTAACTGTGTTCCGCCGATGCGCAGGAGTTTCAGTTCCTTTTGGGTGAGCTGGCTCCATTTAGGCCTCATCCTTGCTTATCAGCTAGATTGAAGTTAAAAGAAAACCCGTTTAAAAAACATCTTTACTGCAATACTGGTACAGGGTACATAATCATGTGAACGTGAGATTACAATCGCAGTCAGTAACTAAAGATATGTAAACAAGCAACTAAAGATGTTACGATTTGTGCAAGTGAGAAAGGTCAATGACACTTCGTATTTGCTTTTAAATGCAATTGCGTGTGAAATATACAATCGACTTTATTGCGTCTCTAAATATAACATTTTACGATCTAATAACAAACACGTGCTGATGAGTCCGAGTTGATCATTTCAAGAGGAAATTTAACATCACATAAACAACCAATATTATTAAGTAGTTTATGCTAACGTAGTCACTCTGGGCCGACAGGTTAAATCTGATTTAACTTTTATTAGAAATTCGAGAGTAAATTTTACCTTTTCACACCTTCACTGAATTGAAGTGATTATCCGAAAATTTTGCACAATTTAAAAATAATAATTTAATTAATTTTTTTTTTTTTTTTTTTATACGTTGTCAGTTGTGCAGAAACGGATGAACTCCGAATAAAAGTATTTTCCCCGAGAAAAACATTCTTATGTTAATAGACGGTGGTCACAGGACTTATTCCAACACCGTGACACCGGAACATAAAGGGCTATTGAAGGACACCGTGGATTTTAGTTAGTACAAGTCTGTCAGTCCCTTCCGCCCTGCCCGGGGTTTGACCAGGTATTCGACTACACACGATCTTTCTTATCATGATTAAATTATTATGTAGTACTATACAACCATCCATGGTACAAACGGACTACATTTCTCCAGCCCCGGGTGGAGCGGAATGGAATGTCCTACTCGCTGACTACAAGTCCACTCTATTCCGACTCGTTCCAGGGCCATGATATCCGAAACACAAAATGCCGGTTCCCTAAATGGATAACGTACTAACTATTGAAGAGCTAAACGACCTAAAAAACTTCAAATTAAACGATCAAGGAAGTCCATAATGAAGTAACTTGAGACCTAATTAAGCTCAAACGATCTTAATTAAAAGCTAAAAAGATACTCCTTTCAACCCGTTTATAGCTCAAATTAACCCATTAAATTAAAATAAGCTACACAGTAGCCCATTGACACACTAATAAAAAACAGTAAGATCACTAATTAACTCATAATTAAAATTTGTTACTGAAAGTTGCTGAACGATCGACTGATACACAGCGTGTTGCAGGTTCGATTCCCGCACGAAACAAAATATATTTGTATGACCTACAAGTAGTTTTTCCGGGTCTGACTGACACTGCACAGAATATACACAAGTATGTGAGTTAAGTTTAGAGAAACGCACCCATAAGACAGTAGAAATTGCTAGCACGGGGTAAATAAAAAGTATAATATAGGGAAACTTAACGTGGTGGGTTTCAACAACGGAAAAAAAATACATGATTCTTGGTTTTGGGATCAAAAACCATCAGTTCAGAAACATCAGCAGTATCAGTTTTTTACAGGGTACAGTATGCAATTGGCCGTAGGATTCTCCAAGTTATATAACTTAACACTCGATAACTTTTACCGAGCTACCACCAGCTGCCCTGCAAATATTGTTTCTACGTCCAGCCTGAGGACATTTTAATACCTACGCTTGCTGTCGCTTCTTTTATGAAATATTGAAATAATATAAATATACTAAGTAGTGTTTAGAGACAAAAAAAACACCAGTTTTACCTTCTATTTTCCCAAAACATACTGTGAGGTTTTCTTTTATTTGGTTTCCATGAGGTTTTTACAGGTTCGCTAGATAATTTAATTTAACAGATTTGAACTGAGCAGGATCAGAGAGCCAAACTGATATCAGTTACACAAAAAGTTACAACCGGATTTGATGTGGGTATTTAAAAAAAAAGTCAAAGCACCAGCAGGCGTAGCATGGCGCCGTAGAAAGGGGTTTTGTCGACGGAAGAATAGACAAAATGACAGAACGTAGAAATATTTTTATTGTTTTAAGCATGGTAATGTAAAAAAATTGGAAAATAAACGTTCTTTTCTTCAATAGTGTAAGAATGGTGTCATATTTGTGCAAAAAAACAGTGGACTTGTGTAGAATAAACGATGAAATAACTTTGTCTTTTCTTGGTAGAATAGACATAGAATCGCCATGCTACGCGTGCAGCTGCGCGCGCGCCGGTACAGTGCTCTGTTTATTGTATGGTAGCATGTGTTCCTTATGTTTATGTTACGTTGCGTTTCGCGTTTATGTTTATACGGGAGGTTTTTTTGGGAATCATTTCGATGTGTGATTATTTGTGTGTTGACTTTGTGTCTAAGTGGATGACGTTTTTTGTGATTTCTGAACGGATGTGGTAAGGATTGTTATTTTTGTTGCGTGCGGTGATTAAGCGTTTTGTTAATGTGTAAGTAACATTCATTCTAATATATCAACCAGTCCAAAAAAATACTTGTTTTATAAGACTTTACAACGCATCGTCACAAACTAATCTAAAACTAATTTAAAAAGGTTTACAAGTTTACTTTACATGCTGCAAGAACTTTTTTTTCGGGGGCGAGGGCGGGAGAGACTGTCAGACGTGTACTGACTAAAATCCACGGTGTCCTTCAATAGCCCTTAATGTTCCGGAGTCACGGTGATGCTAAAGTCCCGCGACCCCGGCAGGCTTTAGCCCTCTGAGAGGGGGCCTCGTCATTATGCTGCAAGAACTTGCATGTAAGTTTGAGTATATGGCGGTATTTGTTTTATCAACTGAATTCACTGTCCATCAATTATAGTCGGCAAGTAGTTAAACTTTCATACAACTCTTACATCGACTAATTAAGGATTGACTCAGTTTCTTTTTTAATTTATGCAAAAAATTTAATGTAATTATTTTGGAAAACGATAGAAAAGATTTTCGGCCAATAGTGGAACAGAATAATCGAGATTAACAAACAAACAAAAAGTAACAGACATAATATATAAAAAAAAAACCGACCGAATTGAGAAGCTCCTCCTTTTTTTGAAGTCGGTTAAAATACCAACACAAATAGCCAAACGAAATCAACATTACGAATAAACAAATCAGCATTAACGACAGAACTGCTAAAGATCAGCATGATGCATAAATTATAACAGCAATCAATAACACGAACATCAAAACATTTAGAAAGCCAGCGTCTAACAGACTTCCCGTCCCTTCTCCGAACTATTTGTCGGATGCAAAGGGAACTTCAGCAAGAGACTGTCTGTCTGTCTGTTTGAACTCTAACAATAAACAGATACGTCCAGACAGTTTGCTTCAAGTCCAAGCTATACGATTACAGATCTGATGTCTTGTAGCTTGAAGCTGTGCTTTTGTGAGTCAGGATTTGTGGATGGTTTGAGTCTGATTGTGAATTGGATAACTATTATTTGTATTTTTTGAAAATAGGTATCTACTAGCCAGATCCTTTTTTAATTTTCGTCTATATTTAAGAGCAGTACCTATTCATTTATAATGTCTTATAATTTTTTGAAGAATGTAACTTGCATTGGTAATATAGATTGACTGTAATGAAATAAAAGCAGTCGTCGAAAAGGTTAACTACGGGGACTTGTCTTTTTTTTTACTTAGTCTCATGGTAGAAGTATTTTGTAACAATGAGAAAACGATCAAGTATCTGTCAGTATTAAGTATATCGCTCTGAATCGTAGTGTGAATAATTGTCAAGATTATGAATATTGAAATACCGTTTCCCAGTTCGTAACAACTCAACGTTCCCATTTCGAATCCCCGAAGTGCGGTACTCCCTTTATTATTCCAAGTGCAAGTTACAGAACTCCGTCAGTACGTATCGTATCCGTTCCATGAATTGGAATTCTCCAAAACCATCGAACATCTCGATGTTCAGGGAGGCAAGTTCCCGTGAAGACAATGCGGAATGCTCCATCGATGTCCGATTTAATTAGAATCGCTTCGTCGCATCCCATAGGTGTCGTGGCAAACGGCTAATAGATTATATCAGGTAAATGTGACGCAAGCTTTGAGGGATGCTTGCGAGATAAATGAATTAAATTCATGTTCCGAGATAGCAGTTCGTTTGATCTAGATAATATTGTTAATTTAGGTTGGTTCTCAAATGATTATGTTTCCTTTCTGTTGAATAAGAAATTATTCTGTTCACTTTTTATGTTTCCGCCACTGAGTCAGTGATACTAGGAGGTCATGTAGTAAGAAGTAAGGTAAAATACAGATTTATGTACAGTCTGCGTTTACAGCCAATGATGAAATGATTGTTATTCTCAATTATTAGCTAAAAAGGGTACCGAAGGATAAATCAATAGTCACACTCCAGAGAAATCAAGTAGCAACGGAAGTGGCCAACGTCAAACATTTGATTCTGTTAATTCTACCTTTAAAAACAAATCAAACCTAGAGTAACCACAAAAGAATACACACCCTCCTCATCTCACAGACCTTTATAAACAAACTTAACCTTTCCCAGTAAGGACAAGATAACGTCAACAAATCCAGCAGCAGTATGTGCGCATACCGTCCTGCACTCTGCTTATTTTGATATGTCAACCCACTTCGGTATGAGAATATTCCTAAGTTTAGAAACCCTTTGTTATGTTTTCACATAAGAGAAAAGATAACATGTGAGGCAAATGTTAGGAGTAACGAAGTTTCTCTGAGTGAAATTCTGTAATAATATTTATTTCTAAGGAAGGCTTGCTTGTATTTTGGAAGGAAATTTGAACTAATAGAGGATACTGTATAAAAACATTTTATTCTTCAACCGCTAGACACCCAACGTGCCAAGTTTATTCCAAAGCTCTTTCCCTTATGACTTTATTGACGCTTTTTTTTCGGAAAAAAACGTTAATCAGTATCAGACTGCAATGTTCAAGCTGCTGGGAAGTCCTAATTTGTTATGGCATGATATTATCTTTTTTTACCTATGGCAAAAATAAGGCATTATATTTCCATGCTTGAAAATCAACAGTAGCACTAATAGATAACCCTGAAGTAACCCTAAAACACAAAAACGTTTGAAAACTTACAAAGCATCAAAAATAACACGAGAAAGCATTCATATTTCAAATCTGCCTTTAATTCCCCTCGTCAAAAATCTTCGGTTTCAAAGCTTGTGGTATTTAAAAAAAGACTCGAAGCATTCAGCGATCTAGCGGCAATATCTGGGAACTTGGGAAAACTAACATGTCCAGTCTTTCTTTTGCATTCATTCCCGACCAGTAGCGGTTGGAACGCTATGCATACAATATGTCCGATTTTAGGGTTCGCGTGCGATTCAGCAAAATGTCCTTATGCTCTTTATTAATACAGTTTTTTTGTATTTCTTTCTCGTATTGTATTTATATCACTCCGTTCAATTTGTATAATGCCTTTATTTTAACTGTTTTAATCATCATCATTTCCGTTTATTTCTGAAATGTTTCTTTGATTTCAGATTTTTGTTTTTATCACCCCTCAGAATTTTTCTCAATTTTCTATTACTTCTTCGCTATTTAAAAATTTTGTACTTCTAGGCTAATTCACTTTAACTTAGTGAATTATAACAGTTATTAAGTTTTCGTTCCTATCAGATGCTCTTGTTATTCGTCTATTTATATTATTTTATCGATCAAAATAATGGAATCCACCATCTTCAATACAAACAGCATAACTCATACTGTTCCCCCCATCCCAAATAGTTTCGCTCCTGGCATTTCTGTTTTTATATTTTTTTCTCCGTGGTAGCTGTGTAAACGCTACGCCAAATCCGGCCTATTTTTGTTACCGGCCAGTGAACCGTTTCCAGCTTTGTTTTGATTTCTACCAATCAGAAATTCAATTTAGTGCGGGAACACATATATAATCAAGACTTTTTGGTAGTTTTGTATATTTTTTTTGTTTTCAGTAAAGCTTTTGACACAGTTGTATAAAAACTTCGCTGGTTATTTGATTTTGCTATAGTTTTAGATTTGGTTTGGCTTTGGTCTGTTTCGTTTTGATTTGTGTGTTGTTTCAAAGCACTATTGTATATGTATTTTTAGTCCCTTTTCATGTTTTTGAATGGAATATTTTATCTAAATTTATACATTCGTGTCAATACTGTCATATCCCTGGTTTTGTTTCACGTTATACGTTTTCCCTGCTTTGTCAACCATCCCGCTGTCATTATTCTCGTCTTTTTGTCAATTCCTTGTACGGAAAAGACTTTACTTTCTTTTTTTTCATTAGAAAAACGATAAAAATCTTTTTTAAGTGTATCTGCTAACTTACCGTCAGTATTCAACTCTGCAAAATTATCTCTTTTATCTGTTCTGTAGTAATGACAGACCTTTCCAATGATAACACTAAACAACGTCTATTAATTGCGAGTTATTAGTCAATGGTATTTAATTTCAAACACTATTAATAGCTGTAGCAACTTCTGTGTTCAGTTAATTGTTCGATGTTTGTCTTAGATCGATCATCGCATCATCCTGTATTAATTTTTTGGTATATAAACATAAGCATTAATTATTAATGTTATATCTATAGCTATTATTACACAATCACACTGTATAATAACAAGGTTATTTCTATTATTTTGTTATTTTCTTTTCTATTGCATAGACGAATTTCTGAAGATTATTATGATTAACCATAACATGTTTATTAGTTGAAGTGAAATCAATGGCTAGGAGTTAAAACCGTACCAAAATACAAATTAAAAGTATCTCAGGATGATTAGATTAAAGTTAGAAAATCCTAGATCTGCACCTGCTTCCAAATCCTACTATTACACAGATGAGGCAACTGCATTGACTGTCCTAACTGACACTTATCGATTATCTCTCCCTCCTTACAGTCCGACGGTAACAAGTCTTTGGTTAGAATAACCGGTGGCGCTCGTAATCAGCCAAACTGAGACGAATTGCTAATCCCACACCCCAGGCAAAGTTTACCGTTTAACTAGGCTCAAGTGTACTTCCCTGAGAAAGATTTTACAACCGATGAATTTCTTGCTTGAAAGTGGATAGAAGAAATAAAGGGTTCCCAAAGGGTTAATAAATATGAAGAACTTAATCAACGTCGGCGGTTTATAGAAATTTCTATTAATAAAAGTTTTAGCCACTCCAAAAAGGGATTTAGTCTTAATCGTTATGAAAGCTTTCCCTTTCATTTATTTCGCATTCCATAAAAGATTCATCTGAGCATGTCTTTATCCAAAATAATCTTTACAAAACTTACTTAAGTCAGCTCTTTTTAAAACATGGCCTTCAGTTTCTAATCCTAAATAGGCACTCGCTGCAAAACCTTTCAACTTTTTAATTCCAGTTAAAAACTTTTCAAGTAAGTGATTTAAGAAAACACTTATATTTCACCGGGAATCTTAGAAGAGGTAGCATAATTTCCGGAAAAAATCTAACCCTCACTTTGCTAATTCCGGAAACTTTCTCTGGAGTGTTCGAGGACACCTGTCGGCCGTTACGGTAAACTTCGGAGGAATCCCCCCCTTTTTACTACCTTTTGAATCGTTTATCTCAGCGGTGTTTTGGGATGAGTGTATTTGAAACTTTGCGATTGCCCATTATGCTGTTTTTCTTTTTTCCGGCGTCGAACTTTTTCAAACGCCAATTGTTGGGGCTTTGGTAAAAAAAACAAATCGTTGATTTTTAGGTCGCGGGTTATGGGCGGTTTGTTGCACGCTCTGACGTAATCAAGATTTTTTTGAAAAAACTTCGTGTGTTTTTTCCCGCGGATAAATGCATACGGTTTCGGAAGATGTACGTTTCCAAATAGATGTATTTTGGTTCGTTTTTTGTTAGATACGTGGTTTGGCGAACGAACAGTTTTTTGTAAATATTTTTAGGATTGCATACACGAAGCAATTTTAAAACACGAGTACCTATTTCAAAATAAAACTCCAAGCGCATTGTCTCGCTACATTTTTAAACAATGGGAGGATAAAATATCTTCATAATAAGAGATTTTTGCTTAGAGCAACTTAAAATTGCAAACGTTATTAAATATTTTTGTTAGCAAAGTAAGTACCTTGCAAGCTGCAGAAAAGTGTTCTTATTTTATTGGCCCGATAACAAAAGCTGTTTGAATATTCAACTTCTTTCTGGACAACATTATGAAATATAATAAGAAGAGAGGTATTTTTTGCAGATTTTCTTATCTTCTTTCAAAAGGATTAAAAATAAAAAGGGTTTACATAATATTATTTTTGATCTACATCGAAACTCATTAACCTGAAAATCACTCTTAGAAATGGTTTCTAAATTATGTCCCAAGTCTCAAACGAGACTATTAGTTTAAATCTCTGTCAGTAATCCGCTTATAGTTTTATAATAAAACCAAATTACGCAACAAAAAAATCGACCTTGTGAAACTACTTCCATACAAAACCAAAAAGAAATGCATTTCCATTTTTATTGTACAAAAAGTTCCGTAAAATATAATCTTGATTGTCGAAATAACCCGCACACTATGACTTGGGGTCAGGCCATTGTGGCCGTTCGTGGCCATTCATGGCCCACGCAGCGTGGTAACCGATGGTATGACTATTTGTCATAATCTCGCGTTGGATGCAGCGCTCGTAGGTTAGAATGTAAATTTTGAATATTTGGGTGTTACGGATTACATTGTAGTAAAAATTGGATTTGAATTGTAAAGATTAGGATTTTGACATCGGTTGACGGCATGAGTGGTGTACAATTTAGATCTCAGTATCTTTTACCCAAGTGCGGTAAACTTAAAAAAGAGGGACTTTAGATACATTTTTTATTGTGTTTTCTAATATTATTCCGAATATTTTATACCTTTGTTTGAATTTTGGTTAACGTTTCATACCCAGCGTCTTTCGGGCGGCTTTGGCACAAAAACAGATACTTCAGTATTTAACCCATTTTTGACCCTTAACTACTTCTGAATGGTTTAAACTGGTTTAACTAAACCTGGAGTGATTTCAAAATTCGTAACACCACACAAAGTTCTATTAAGAAAGCATCAACCATTACGTTACTGCGGAAGAGAGCCAGAAATAACATTAATAAAACTTAAAAACTAATACAGAATGAAGTTTCACAGTTTATCATTCCATAACTAGCAGCAGTTATGAGAATATTTTGTGTAGCGCCACAAAATTAATATTACCTTAAACATTGATTAATGGATACAAATGAACAGGCTGACTTGGAAATTGTTTGATAGACGACTTTAGGACTGGTTTGGTTCATACAGAGTAGTAGGTACACTTTTAGTGGAAAGAAGTAATTAAAAACAAGTAATGTAATGTGTGCGTATGCAACCTTTTAAAGCTCTGTTTTATTTTATCAAAACCAAAAATAGAAATAGAATAATCGCAGAAAATAAAGTAGATGGTTTGGATTTTACGAGTAAAGCGAAACCAAACCACTTTAAATCATTGCTTTGTTAATCGTATAACCAAATTCGGACAAGAAACCGTAAATTTTAAAATGGAGTTGTTCTATAATATAATTATTATTGCAATACTATAAAGGAGTAGGTATTAATGCGGTGGCTTTTTCCTTTTTTATTTAGTGTTTAATCTTAATTAAATGATCTGATGAAGAAAATAACGATGCATTTATTATAATATTCCACAACTATCACACAACGCCATCTAGTCCCAAGCTAAGCAGCAGAGCTTGTGTTATGGGTACTAGACAACTGATAAACATACTTATATGTATATTTCTAAATACATACATATTATAGATAAATTACACCCAGACACAGAACAAATGATCGTGCTCATCACACAATATTTGCCCTGGGTGGGAATCGAACCCACGACCCCCGTCAAAACAGTCAGGGTCACTAACCACTAGACCAACAGGCCAGTCATTTATTAATTCGTTCCTCTGTATTCATTCTAAAAAAAACACATTATACCACGATAAAAGACAGCACAGCGATCACAAATTTCTCTCCCAACATGGACAAAAAACCCTATTTTTATTTAACCCCGGTAGAAAGTTTACATCTTAAACAAACCGTGTGTTACATAACATTGTTTGATAAACAAACTATATTCGGATCAAGACGGGAAACATATAAACATGGACCATAACGAGTAACAACAGTTTTATACAATAATTTTCATAGAAACAACTTCCTGGATTTTGTCGTAACTTTGTTTATCTGTTTTTTGTTTTATTCTTTGTTTTGTTTATTGAAATGTTTCTTTTGTGCTTTGTTTTGAAGATTTTAATTTATTTGAGAAATTAAAACAAGAAAAGTTTACCGAATAATGCATTTGCTTTATGTTCTCTTGTTACAACAAAAGTTCCAAATTATTAACAACTAGCTGTTGCCAGCGGCTTCACCCGCTACAACTCCAAAATTATCTCACGGGAACATAAAATCGGGATAAAAACTATCCTATGTGTTAATCCAGGTTATAAACTATCTGTGTACCAAATTTCAGCCAAATCCGTTCAGTAGTTTTTGCGTGAAAGAGTAACAAACATCCATACATACAAACTTTCAGGTTTATAATATTAGTAGGAGGTATAGTAGGATTACGAAACTTGATAATTAATGTGATACTCAAATATATTCAGATAGATAATATTTATGTCAACAAACAAAATAATGAAATTAGCATAAACACATAAACACTTGTGCATCTAACTGTACTAAGCATCCAACCGCAGGTGGTAAACCTAATCTCTTACAACGTTGTACAGACGCCCACAAAACGCGGCCTAAATAAGAAAAACTATTGTTACCCATAGTTTTATTGTACTTTTTGTTTTATAATATTTTATCTGTTTGTATGACAAATTACCAATTATTTTGTGTACGTCTGTATTGTCTGATAGCTACTGGATTTTGAGAACTTTTTTATGTTTATTTTTAGGATAAAAATAGTGAAATTCTGAGCGGATTGGGTCGAGTTGAGTGGTAGTAGGACTAACGATCAAACTATTGTGTTTCCAACAATATGGATTAGTATTCAGCTTTTTCAAAGAGAAGTTTGGAACATGACTTAATTTTTTTTTCTGTACCGTGCGTTGTTTTTTTTAAACATTCTATTTTTATATCTATCTTTTATTCTGTATAGACAAGCAAAATAAAATAATGGCTAGAAGATACTACCTTAATCTCGTATTTACTAAAGTAATAATATGATAACAAAAATCTTAAAAGCAGAAATTGCCATATAGGCTAGCTTTTTGAAACCTGCATTATTGACAATCATTGTGTATGTTTTTATTATTCTGCTCGACGAAGATTCCTAAAGAATTTTGTTGAAATTGGCTGCCAATCTAATTTGTTGCAGTGAAATTCCCTGCCTCTCTGCCAGAGTCTTTATTTCTTGATAGCTAAAATCATGAGTGTTCTTCAAGTCAAGAGTGAATAGGTTACCTTTTAGGCAAGCACACTACTCCGTCGATCACATCATTGCCTACCATCAGATGCCCTGGGGCCTTAGTCAAACAGCAGACGATAGCAGACGACAATCGTTATCGTTCATCAGTCACCAATACATTTTCAACTTTATACCCCAGCTCGTAAAGTTGAAAATCTATTGAATTGGTGGCTATCTAACCTCCGAAATCAGATACTAAGGGCTGATTTTTCAATATTCAGATAGCTTTTATCTGCGGAATAAAAATTGCGGTTTGACAGCTTATCCATAGGAAATATGCCAAATCGCTATTTTTATTCTACAGATAAAATTTATCTGACTATTGAAGAATCAGCCCTTAGTAATACGATACCACTTGATAATTCTAGATATCAAGTTCTAACTACTCGTATTAATAATATCTTTATACATAATAATAATAAAATACCAATATCCATTCATTTATTAATAACGACACATTACGTCCGGCTACCAGATATTGTTAGATCCCGTGACATTTGTCCCCCGGCGACATTATACTGCCATTATGATGCATTCAGATAAACAATCTATGACACTGATGCTGCGACGACTCCCACGTGGTCATGTACGTTTTATTCGGCTATTGTTGTAGTTTTAGATACAGTTCACAGCACGGTTGCGCATTGGCTGGGCGATCGGACTGCTGCGCTGCGTGTCGTGGGTTCGATTCCCGCATGGACAAATATTCGTATGATCTACAAGGTAGTTGCTCCGGGTCTGGGCGATGACACAAAATCATCATCATCATCTCTGCCATAGGACGTCCACTGCTGAACATAGGCCTCCCCTTTTGATCCCCACATAATACCGGTTGGAAGTGACCTGCATCCAGCGTCTTCCGGCGACCTTTACAAGGTCGTCTGTCCACCTTATTGGTGGACATCCTACGCTACGCTTGCTAGTCTGTGGTCTCCACTCTAGCACTTTTCGACCCCTTCGGCCTTCTGCTCTGCGAGCAATATGGCCTGCCCATTGCCACTTCAGCTTGCTAATCCGGTGGGCTATATCGGTGACTTTAGTTCGTCTACGAATCTCCTCATTTCGGATTTTCGAGAGTTTGTATATGTGACTTTATATGTATGTAAGCGCACTCACGACACAGGAGAAATTTCTAGTGTGGGGCAACGTTTTTTTTTTAAAAGGAAAGAAAGTTCACCGGAGCTTATAGTTTTAAATGTAGTAGGTTACAGCTACTTTTTTATTATAATATTTTACATAGTGCACCACATTTTATTTTTGTCGTAGGTCTTCGTGGCTGCTACTAAGAAATTCTTAATGCGAAAATTCAATAACACTTTTGCTCGACCTACGAGTCGAACTTAGAACCTTATGCTCAACAGTCACACTTGCGACCGTTATACCAACGACGTGGGAAACGTTTGGTTTATCTGCGTACACAAACCAAGAGACAACACAATATACGAGTACCTACCTAATTATATGCTTAATTAAAAAATGTAATACACCCTACATAATTAATATTGTTAAATTATACACGAATCTAACTATCCCTAACAAAACAATGTCTTAGGTATTTCGTCTAAAACAATCACCGGTCCTACATTGTACACCGTACAGGGTCGGACTGGGCTGGAAGGGGCCGGGTGGTTCCCGACACTAAAAAAAAATCAAAACAAGTTTTAGTTCCAGGTTCAAACATTTTTCGATTTTTTTCTTTTTCATTTCTCTTTATTTGTATGTAAGTACGAACTATGTAATGTACTAGTCTCGCTCTAGCGCCTCAGACAGTTTTCGTAACGTAACCTTAAAATAAATAATTTAGAATTCAATTAAATCTATGTTAATCAAACTTGACAACTATTGCTGCTGCTGTATTGAAATTGGACCAGAATATTTATTTTTATTTATGTATATTATCCAACTTGAAAAAAAAAACATTAGTAATAATAATTATACCAAAGAATACTTAGATACTTGTATTTTGGATTAAACAACAATCGGCATTAATTTTCTGAAATATACAACATCAAACACACAAGTGCATGCTAGCGCCTCTGATCTAGTTTACATTTATGTCGCTTACAATAGCTGGGTTCTAGCCTACGCTGGCCCCCTATCCTATCTATCTCCTCATTTGTGACAAGACCCGCAAGCCAGAATTTCAAGGGAAACGCGCAGTTTGGGGCCCTGTCCTGGCCCTGCCCGGTATAGTCAGTTCGACCCTGGTCCGTAATCCTACATTTCATTTTACGACGCAAAGTGATGGGCCCTAAAACAGACTAGTGTCTTGCTATGTCATCCTAGTCCTTTTAGTACTTCGAATAATGGAGTACGGTGGGGTAGAATAGACTTAAGTGATTCTTACTTATATATTGAGGATACAAATATGTAAGGGACGAATCATAGATAAGGTTTTAATACTTTTTAAGGCTAATGGAATATGTGTAGCCCTACATTTGGGAGATCAAAAATCAAAGATTTAGTTGGATAGTTGTTTGAAAAAGGCTAGTTATATTATGTTGGCAATTCACGAGCCGTCGATCGTGGGTCCCAATCCAGTCAGTGGCATAACTTTGTGTAACATAATTCATTACCAGTACTCTTGAAACGGTGAAGGAATATAATGTGAGGAAATAATGAGGAAATGATTTTCATTTCAAAAAAGACCACTGACTACTACGTGAATTTGACTATGTAATCTTCAAAACTGTAGTATTCTATAGACTGGCCTGTTGGTCTAGTGGTTAGTGATCCTGACTGCTATGCCGGGGGCCGTGTTTTTATTCCCACCCAGGACAAATGTTTGTGTGATGATCATGGTCATTTGTTCTGTGTCTGGGTGTAATTTATCTATAATGTATGTATTCAGAAATATATAAGCATGTTTATCAGTTGTCTAGTACCTTTAACACAAGCTCTGGTTAGCTTGGGACTAGATGGCGTTGTGTGATAGTCGTGGAATATTATTATTACTATATTATTCTGTTTAAAGCACCAGCCTTATACCTCATGTTAACAGAAACTATTAATTAAGCACTATCTAGTTTCGAAAATAAACCTAAGATTGATGACCTGTCACCACGTTTCCTACCTTCATAATAAATCAGCTTAATGCTGTCGAAACAATCTCATAATATTTTAATATACTTTTAAACTAAAAGCGGATTTAATTTTCAATCGCTAATATTATGCAATAATAATCGGATTACTAATTGATGATAAATTTGACGGATATTGACGGCAACCCGACTTTATGATACCCACGGTTAGTTTTTTAAGAGCAACACAATACCAACCTTATTCTAAGGTTCATAGTGTTAAGTATGCTTTTAACAGTAACTGTGAAAGGAGTGTAATAGGATTTATTTTGAATGAAAAGTGGCTGTGACTAAACTCCCACTACGTTTAGTGACAAGTTGGTACTTGATATGATAATTATTATCGCTAAGTAGACACTTAGGTGACTTTGTCTTCGGATTTTTTGTTGTATGTAAAAAAATCGAGAGTTTTTCATAATGCGGATCTAATTTATCATCAGTAAGTAAACAGTTTTACCTATGTCGGTAGGTTACTCGTTGCTTAAGGAGTCGATAAGTTGTCTTCAACAAAAAACTATTTTTTCCATCAAATTACCGTCAAAATTGTCATTAAATTTACGCCACAAACACGTGAAAAGTTAAGTTTAAAGGCCTCTGTACATTAGAATAATCATTAAGTATGTACAGGACTAAATAAAATTACAAAATCCAAACATTTATATCCTTTATCAGGCAACTACAGACGAAACCTAAGCGCACATACTATCATACTATAATATGACATAACGCAATGTGAGAAGCTAAACTATGACTTCCCTCAATTATAAACGTATACTAACTTAAACTGGCGCGCTTAACTGAACAGTTAGTCGGAATATATAGCTTAGATAAACGGGCTACAAGCACTAACGGTAAAGGCGTCGTTACACGAGACAGAATCAACATAAAGTTTAGTTAGCGAGCTATGTTGAACGTTTGGTGGAAAAATACGGCTAGCATTGATAGCATGGTATGGTTATGGTGATGGTTTATAAAATGTCTAGTGCTTGAAGAATTCGAAGGAAAAAATGTATTTTTTTCAATTGATGTGAAGAAGTAGAGTGTAGTTGTTAATAAGGTGTTTGACCATGGAAAAGATAAAATAATAAAAAAAAACCTTGGGTACCTATTATCAAATAATTTCAATTTTACAAACATTAATTTGATCAGAATAATTACACAATAACTACAAAATGCAGATTTTTGATGAACCCAGCTAGTGAGATATTTACAGTAAATTGAACAATCCTTATCGTTAATTACGATCGCATAGTGCGTACCGTTAATATTTCGTCTACTTCAGACATTTTTACGATTTATTTAATAAATAAAAAAGTAAAATAATTATGTTAAACATAATCTTATGCACCGTGTGAGAAGGCCTTAAACTCCCTAAACAGAGGCATCCAACACGGCAGAGGTGAACTTTCGAGAATGTTCTGATAATGCCTCTAACATAGCACTAGCTGAGAATTTAAGTATCATAGCTGTTGCAGAATTGCTCACTGCTCGCTTTGATTGTAAGGCTTAACGTTGTTACGAGTTATGTGGGTTCGTGGTAACCAGCATTTATATTTGGAATTTAATAAGGTTTTAATGTGCAGTTATGCTGTAGTAATAAAGTACTAGATTATGTTTTAATCGTGTTTTCTAAGGAATGGTTTTATTTTAATTAGAATGCTGTTTGAAAATGTACAGAATGGTAAGAGGTAAATGGTTATTTTAAAGCCAATTTTGGTAGAATTTTGCCTCATCATTCAAAGGGGGATTATGAAGCAAGATTTTAAAACTCCCTAAGGAGTAGAGGGTTCTAAAGCAAGTTGCAAAGAACACACAAGCGTACAGTTTGGCGAACTTTGTAGAGTTATTGCGATCCTTATCGAAGTTCGACGAGATACGATAAATAACTTTGTAAGGTTAAGACTCCTCTAAGGTTTTATAGAGCTTTTGTTAATCTAACAAGAATTTAAACATTTCATTAAAACCGAAAAAATAAAAGAACAAGAAGAGCTCGCGGTTAAATAATGACAGCCGTAGGTACTGCGTGGCAGCGTATGTGACGATCATCCAGGATAAGCCGTGCTTGACAAAGTCAGTTAGTTGATGAGTGATGGTCTATTACATTCCAATTTTAATGTAAGCCAAGGAAAAGCCTGGGCTCCTGGGTGCTCATTTATACATCTTTGATAGAAGTTGCTAGAAGTAATCAGTGCCCCGAAAGTCTGATAATCAGTCTGACCAGATTGTATCGTGTTGTCCCGTGTTAACTGGGCTGTTACTCCATGTTTAATACAATGAAATACAAATGAACGTAATTATAAAAAAAAAGTAAGGCAGACGATGAAATATCAAGCCCGTTCAAATGTAATATTTACCTACCTACAAAAACGGGTAAATATACTTTCCGCACTGAAACTATAATAACAAAATACTTTTCCATTTTGAAAATTAAAATATAAAACCCTTAAATGCAGTGTTAATAAAAAGCTCTTTATTTCCTGGGTGCTATTATTAAAACTGTAAATATTATACTTATTCCCAGCGCTGCTGTGTTTCGAATATTTTCCAGGACTTTATTTTTTCAGAAAGTTTTACTATAAAACGGCCTTCAGAAAATTATTCAACTGGAAATTTTAAGCTGAGTATTTATATTTAATTAACAACTGAAACAAAAATATATATTATGAATATAAAATATCTGTTAAATAAAAAACATGCGAGAGGTTTCACAGTCATTTTTATTTAGTGAAAAATAGTTTCAGGCACTGAAATTATAAATTCTGTTTTACATACAGTACCTTTATCAAGTGAATATTTTTTGTGTGTGTGTGTGGGCATTTTTCTATTGGGATAATATCTATTAACCACTATAAATTACCATACATGCAGTTGCAACTGCCTACTATTTATGTACTGTTTCGGAATTTAGTCAAAACCAGAGACCATAATATTTTTTAAACTTTTGCATTATACGTCTACTTCTATCTCTTAACTATTAGCGTAGGGTAACATTCAATAGAAAAAAGGCTTATTTTGTTTTGTAACCAAATCTAAAGATTGAAGATTTATACTATTTTTATGAATAATCTGTAATTAAAGATTTTTTTTTTGGAATCTTCAGTCACTACGTTAAAAATCATCAAGAAAAAATGACTAATAAGTGAAACCATTAAGGACCAAGCACGCATTACATGGCAATCATGTTGGATAAATTTTTTAAACATTATTACGAGTTATGTTGGTTCGTGATACCCAACACTAATATTCGGAAGTATCTACCGATCAATACGAAATTGTCTACCACAAGAACTGCAAGGCATACAAGAATCTTTCGAGAACAGAAAGTCTCTAATCAGTGAAGCGCTGGGAGCATGGCATGAGACGCAATTTGGCAAGCTGAGTCTCGTTACAGCATAAGTGCACGAGCTTGCATACATCGAATGGACTTGCTGTAGGAAAGAATAATAAAATGTGTGTAATATCGTGCATCGATAAATTGTGGAATAAAATTCTTGCATAGGTACTAATAACGATTATTAAAATTAGTGTTTAAGTAATAGTTTGCTTGCCAATACTTTGCTGATCGTTTTTTATTCAAATGTTGTGCTCATGTTCATCAATAATATTTGTGCCCGATTCTAGGAAACAAGCTTTATCTTCGTTGTAATTTTTAAAATTTATGAAGCAGCACTCTTGCCTATCTATACATGCAAAATCAAACACTAACTCATGCCCTCGGCTTCTCTCTAGTTAATTTAGAATTTGACAATCCATTCCGATTGTTCATGCTGCACCATCTATTATCACACAATATAAACGTTTTTCTCGGGAACAATACTTTTTTGGGGATGATACTCTATGTTCGTCTCTGCACACATAAGAAGGTGTACCTACACGAAATTTCATGATTTCACGTGACAAACAAACAAGCATTAAAATTAGCAAGTTAGAATACAAACTATTCGCTACATGCTGCAAATAATTCACATAGCTTCATAGACGAATAATCTTCCTACAAGCAAATATCACAGCGTTCATAACTAGTTATAATTGCCAAGAGGATTGCATATCGTCGTACACTAAGAGCCAATTATCCTTAACTATACCGTAGGGATCTCACAAAGGTAAGCTTCAAGGCAAAGCTGATCCTACTTTTTCATTTCATCACCGAAACGATTTACGTTCGTGGACTACTTGTAAGAAGAGTTAGACAACCGTGGTTACTTGTGGGTACCCCGAGATGTGTTTACTCACCCGTGGCTCAACTGGCTTTGGGAAGATTGACTCAGGCTGTACCATTGGTTTCTAGAACTTTTTCACGAACGTTTCGTTTACTATACTCCTAAACGTCGAGTTCATTTTTGGGGTTTCCCTAGTGTGTTTCAAAGTTATCATTATTCATACCATTGTGATAGTCTATTTTTAAAATTTGATTACTGGAAGCTTCATACTCAAACCTATTTGAAATCTGTTTCAAAACCTTGGATTGGATGACAATAATATTATCAGAGTTATTTAATCATCGTTAGAGACTGATTGTCATTGTAAATGTCAACGGTCTTTAGTTTTGATTGTATTATAGTCAGAATACACAAACGTGTGGAGTGTTATTGTTGAAATGCGAATTGAAAAAGTTTTTAATGGTTGGTAACGCAAAATAGACGAATGGTATTTCTTATTTATTTAGCGATAGGCTCGTTTTGATATCTAGACTAGTTTTCCAAAAATCAACTTCTGCCGATAAAGCATTAGTTACACTGCGTCAATATTGACATTTGCGAACCCTTCATACGTATTATTTGCCCAAATAACGTTCTCCTTATCCAAACAAACATCCTGATAATATTCGTTCCAAAAATCTCTTTCGAGAACCAACAGTAGGATCATGTTTGCGTACTCCGTACGTTTTTTGAATGGCACCCTCCTTGCTTTCTGATTTCTAAATAAGATACGGTTTCAAATCTCATGCCAGACATTCTGTTATTGAATGCAGTTTTTGTCTGTCCCAAAGATGTTTGGCGACGAGGAATTTTTCGTTCGCGATGCCATAAAGGGTGGAGTGGAGACAGGATTTTTGCCAGAAAATAGATGAATGTTTGCTTCCAAGATGTTTGCTCTGATTAAGTTTTTAGTGCCCGTATTGGAGAAATTGGATGGTAAGATTGGACATTCTTGGAATAGCTGGTTTTTGGATTTGAGAAAAGGATTTTATTAAAAGTTTCTGATGTCGAACAGCAATAACTTCTCTAGTACCTATTTAGGTCTTATCGTTGCATTTGTCTGGATTGCTTTAGAAGATTTGGTCATTATTCTTAGATCTCCTTGTATTAGATTGATTTCCATTTTTACAAATATCTACCTTAGCTTCTAATGGAACTTGCTATCTGTAAAATATTTTATTCCGTTAATATTGAATACTGCATTTTATTCATATTTCACATATAAATTTTAGCTTCCATCTCCTCGCAATTTTCTTTAAGAACCTGGAATTTCCGTGTAACATGACAAGCGCTAGTTTCCAATAAGCAAGGACAGTATTTCAGCATCGCATTTGAGGACAGCGGAGGTAAATATATGTGCCCTCCGAATTTCAAGAGGCACGGACATTCGCCCACCTGCGCCCCGGCTAAAGAGAAGTTATGCGTTCAATTTTGTTCTGTGAAGAAAGGTGGGGGAATTGTGGCAAGAGGTAGCGGGGCGGAATGTCTCATCTAGTTTGTGTTAGGAGCGATAAAGTTGGTAGAAATATTGGGGACGGTTATTTCGTTTTCTTTTAAGAAGTAGTTGACTCATTTGTTTATTTTTTCATGACCAAGGTTAAGTTTTCGCATGTTTTCTGCAGTATTTTTTTTTCAATATTCTTATCATTAGAACTGTAGAGTTCATCATAACCTAACTAACTGGGGTGGTCTCTTTACGGCTCTAAACTTTTATCAATAAAATTTTATGTAAGTATTTGTTGTACCACCGGGCTATCACGTCTTGATGATTATGACACGATAAAAAAAAACAAATTCTTGGGATTAGGCCGAAACTACTATCCAAACCGCATTTGCACAAAATACCATAATTTTCGTTTCATTGTAAATAGGTAAAATGATTACTTATACTCTTGTCTCCCTCAGAGCAAGAATGTTTGTTAAACTTAGCATTCTAAAACCCACCGGTTTCTTCAATTGCCCTTTGTTTCCTAGGACTACAGCAACCTTTTAAAAAAACAGTATTTTAACCCTTAGTACCCAGTCCTATCAAATCCCGTCCGGTTAAACGCCGTGTAATATTTTTTGTAAATAGAGTAATATTAATATTCCACAAAATCACACAACGCCATCTAGTCCCAAGCTAAGCAGAGCTTGTGTCAGAGACCAGTTGTCTCTGTATAAACGTACTTATATATTTCTTATAGGGTTTTCTTTACTAACCCCAAAAACTTCCTATCACTCAAACCTCTCCCTAACTGTCATGATAGCATCAGGAACCAAATAGAGTCTCTTCAGAGGCACAGAGGCTAGATCTCTTATTTCTCACACACGTTATTTGTTCGCGAACAGTAATGTGATTTCTCTTTTAGTTTCCTTTTGCGAGCTATTTCTGGAACTTTGTCCTTATCATATTTTATATAAAATATGTGATATAGATAAGAAATGATAATGGATTTCTATTTTAGGATATAGAATTTGATTTTTGAGATCCTAGAAGGAGTTCCAAAGGTCAGACTTGTTGTAATTGAGAGGTCTACGGATTATAGAAGTACTAAAGTTATGAGTCAAAATTTATTTAATATAAGATTTTGACCTTTGACTTTATGTATCTACGTGTCTAGGTACTATGATCTAGAATCTAAAAAAAACATTTATATGTAAATACTAAAACTGTACCCTTAGCACGAGTTTTCAGTATTTTAGAAATAAAGGAAAAAATTAGTTCCTTTTTCGCACACCAGAGACGCTGTTCCATTTTTTTCATACAAAAAACGCTGTAAATACTGTAAAGTAAAAAGAGTGAAAACTCGTGCTAAGGGTACTGTTTATGGATTATGTACATGTAAACAATATTACACTATCTACAACTTTCAAGTCATACCATTTGAAGCTAAAACCACTATAAAAGCATTGTCCATAACAATAAAACACATGTTTTCTAAATGTTTTACAACGACACTTTATAACCGAATAACTCACGACGGTAACCGATCAACAAAAATATCACGTAACACTATTGTTTCACCCACAAAAATGTAAAGACCCATCCACGCTTACAACAAGATCGTATTTGTTAAGGCGCAATCTCACTAGAAGAATTCGCCTGTAATGTAAAAATGCAGTATATGTAACACACAAATGAGTGTAGCGAACAGAGCATTACAGCGCGCAACTTGTAACGTTAAAACTTGTTACAATCACTTGTTTTTAAACAAAATCATAATATTGGGTTGTTACATTACAGATGAATGTAAACGGTACCATCTAGTTGTAATGTAACAATCCAAGATACAGTCTGTAGCAATCACATAATAATAACTTTATACCAAGTGCAATAATTTCGCCTTTGCCAGTAATTCCAATAGTTTGTTAAGTATTAATCTATTCTAATGAAGCTATTCAAAATCGAATTTAGACGTTACATTACACGCTATTACTCTAGTGCTTTAGTTGCAAGATGAAATCTGACCAGTAAGAGCGCTGTTCCTGTTCAAATCTGTTCTCAGCTTAACGCTCCGGTTACACGGTGGGTGGCCGTATCGGTAACAATGGAGGTTCGTAGGTAATTGTGTACTGGTTACTTGATTCTTTGACAGTTATTGGCACTTATTTGATCATCGGGTTGAGAGTAGGAGGCCTTGATAAAGGGATAAATAATAAACCAGCTATGTATACTTGCTTTGTTCGGATGGTTAAAGGTTTACCAAATTGGGAGTGTATTGACTGTGTTAGACTCCTTTATACGCATAATAGGTGGGCATTTAGTCTGCCTTTATGGAAGTTTATTAAATAGTATGTATAGTGATATTGTAAAGGTGTGTTACAAATTTTGATGTACAATGAAGTAGATATTCTATCTATTTATTCATGAGAATGTTTTTATAGATGGCACTGTTACAAATTATTGCTGTAATAGACAGTATACCATTGTAAATGATGATATGCTCAAATCTTATAACAAATGTGGAATTAAGTTGGATTGTTTACTTCAAATTTTTCGTTTCGAAATTTTTTGTTTTCCGTTTGGTAATAATTTTATTTCGTCTTTTCACATCTGTTCCACTGAATCGATCATCCCATTTTGCAAAATACTTTTTCAGGTAGGTATACAGAAACGAACATACTCGTAGAGTACATTTTATTCACTAAAAAGACTATTACTGAAGAAAATAGCAATAGAAAGAAAAATTCTTAATAAACGCAAGTGAAGCCACGGGCAGTAGCTAGTAATTCATAAATATGCGCTTGGTTAAAACTATACCATTAACGCCTGAAAACTAGTGGTGTTGTAATAATTTTAATGAAAAGAGTCCAATTACTTTTCAATTTGGATTAACCCTAAATGTCCACTTTATGAGCCTTTCATAGCATTAATTTATTTGACAGCCTTTCATCAATTACCGTAACTACCAGAAAAATGGATACCAATTTATAATAATTTCACTTTCAACCTAATTTTTCATACAAAACAATTAAGAAGCTAAATCTGATGACAAAGTACGGGTAACATTCATCAGTTCTTCTCCAATTTCTTCATCAATTAATTGGTCAATAAATTAGGCGTTAGAGTGAGTTTGGGCAATTTTTCAAACATTAAATTTAACGTGGGTATTGATCTGGCCCACTCGTTCATCACCCACATTATTCTTGGCTCTATCGTATCGCTGACAGAAGGTTTTGGCGTCCAATATCTTAAGATGCGATGTAAATTTAAAGATGTAGCGGACAATGCAATTTTTTTGTTGATCGTCTGATAGACTTGCAAGACTTGCAACTTTGTAAGTTGAAGTGGCAATGGGCAGGCTACATCGCTCGTAGAACTGACAACCGATGGGTAAGAAAGGTTCTCGAGTGGCGAACTGGCGACCATGGACCGGAAGACGCAGCATAGGTAGAACCGACGACATCGTGAGAGTCGCGGGCAACCGATGGATGCAAGTGACGAATTGTCGTTCGGCGTGGCAGTGTAAGGGGGAGGCCTATGTTCAACAGTGGACGTCTTCCGGCTGATGATGATGATGATAGACTTGTAAGAAGGTTACATTTGATATGGTTTGCTCTTGACTCGAACCTAAGCCACAAGTGATAGACAGTCTGCAATGAATTGACCTAGCAGAAACTTGTTCAATGTAATTTAGGAGGGATTGCGTGCGTTTGGAATCACAGATGCAGGTCGTGAGTTCTAGACCAGCCTTTGTGTTTTCCCCAGCAGAATGAAATCTTCATTGCTTAGTAAAGAGATTTTGGGACCATTGCTAACAACGCCTACCATGGCAAAAAAATTTGAAAGCTATTTGCTACTTTGTTTAACTTAATTTTCTTTCTAAACAATGTGAAAATTTTCATCTTTCTTAGTACCTAAACATAATCTATCTTATAAATTATTCCTCCAAAGACGAAACTGTTCAGTCCCTAAAAAGTAAAGTCGATATTTATGTTCCCAATACAGTATATTTACTCCAATATTGACTCCATAAATATCTTCAAAAATCGCTTCCACTCCCAAATTGGCCCATCCCTTCCGACTAATGCCTGTCACAGGGGAAGAAGTATCGCTTTATATAAATTCTCCAGTTCAATTAATTTCAGTTATGTCGGACGGTATCGACTAGGTTTAATTAACCTTTGTGGGTGATGCTCTAAGACAGATAAATAATTTCGTAACGTTAGAAGGTTGAAGTCAAGATTTTTACTTTGTGTTGCTCGAGTTATCTTACACAGGTTGAAAGAAATGTCATTATTAGCTGTGTGCGTGTGTGTTATGTAGAATTACAGAAGACGACTGTAATAATTATACGTATTTAAGAATTAGTAAAGATTCACTTCTAGATGTAAGCTACAAGGGCGATCAGACCGGGGAGTTTATTTTCTATTGGATCAGATGGGGATTAAAACAAAATAAAATCAGCAGGTGATTAAATCAGGGATACGACCGAACAAAGAATAAGTGGTTTTGAATCTCTTGAAAGATAATACATACCTCGCCCCAAGAAGAAGGGGATAACCTGGATGTGCACAGCTATGGCAGGTTCCAGGTGGCACTTGAAAAGAATACTTGGGAAGATATTGGTGATACTTCTGCTCAGGAGTGGTTAATAAATGAAATGTAACTCTTTCCAGCATAAAATAAGCAATTTTTACACCTCCTCGCTTTAAAAGCAAGCCTTTTGTCCTAGAACGAAAATATTTCCACTTTAACCTGATCCCAGCGACCAAAGGCAAAACTAAAATAAAGTTAGCGTATTTTTCAAAGTGACAGCGTTGTTTTAGTAGTCTGCTGATGGACTTTAATAATTCAGGGACCAACAAGTTGAATGGAGTGGCGACAAAGACCAATGTGACATACTCGTAACTACGTAATCAAAAATGCGGCCTAGCAGAATAAAGAAATAGCTGAAAAAGAGCAATGGACGGACGACGGATGTTTCTAGATAATAGTCTAGACGCAATAAATAGTATAGATAACATAAAGGATAGCATTATTTTGTCTAGTCTTTGTTTTCAGGATAATGGAAGTTATTCTGAAGAAAATAGAAACAAAGAAATTCATAAAAATAAATGTTTATTTTGGCGATTGAAATATTGTGTCACTGAATTGTTCTAGTATCATTTTCTTTTTTCGTACCAGTCATAAAAGTATCTCAAACTATCTGAATATTATATTCAAAGATTTTGTAGCAATAGCCTATCTGCTATAAGTTTTTAGACTGACATGGTCACTATAATTATTATTTAGTTTTAAAACGGGATATTTACCATGTTTATTATTTGTTTTGAGTTTCCAATATTTCGGCACTGTTGCAAGCGCCATGATCACGGATGAACTGAAGATATTGCGGGTGGATGTTTATGAGCAGACAAATCGGTCTACCCTCCTTCTCGTTCGTTTTTTGCGTTCGACACCAATGTTATTGTCACTCGTCTCACTCACTACACGATTTTGTTCCCGACACACAATATTCAGTTCATCCGTGATCATGGCGCTTGCAACAGTGCCGAAATATCGAATATAAAACAAATAATAAACATGGTAAATATCCCGTTTTAAAACTAAATAATAGCCTATCTGCTCTTTCGCATTCAATTAAAAATGCGGGCAGAACCTCCAATTAAAAGATAGTTCATAGACTTCAGTGGTTTTTCATATGATAAACATACATCCATTCTTACAAACTTTCAGATTAGTAAAATAAGTTTTTCCTTTAGGGTACCCTCGGGTAAAACCTAGTTCTATAGTAAATCCCCTGTTCTAATAAATTCCACATTCTATCAACGTAGCTATAAAACATAAAACACTAAACGCTGCACTTTCCCAGTAAAGTTTTCTATCAACTAAAACGCTATCAGATTGTAAACACTAGATAGTAATTTAATATACTACGATAATTAACTGTTACTGAAACTCAACAAGTTCCCATAAAACATTTTAATTACGCTATCTACGCTAACTATAGTTTCGTGTAAATCGTTCAGAACTAACAAGCGGCTATTCTATGGTATTTAGTCTGCTATTTTAGTATTAGCTATCTACTGCTATTTAATTAGGAAGCACTCAGTTTCTATAAAGAGTTAACGAGCGGCTATCTCTTATTAAATTGGAAGTAAATTGGATTTTGTGTAACAGCTGATATTATGTGAGTTAAGTGGTTTATCGATAGCGTTGTTGAAAGATTTTAATTGAAATCAAATCATCATTATCATCAACACCATTCTCTTATCTTGCTGATTCATTTGAGATCCGCTCATTAATGTATTCTTCTTGCATACTTCTTTATTACTCATTATCTCCTTTCTAGCTATTACATTCTTCACACAGTCCATTCATCGCTTTCTAATCCTCCTCTGAAGTTCCACACCCAAAAATGATGAGATATTGTAAAACAAACTCTGTTACTACAGGAGCCGCTAGGTAACTCTTTGATACAAATTAAACCTGTCTCATTGGTTATAGCTTATTCTAAGAAGATTAAGCCATGACAGGGAATCGTGAAATAAGCTGTTGTTGTCCTTAGGGCATCAAAACTCACATCATTTTAACATTTCACATATTTTACTTCTTGTCAGATTTGAAGACTTTAAGATGGATTGGTTGTATGAGAAGTGATAAATTAATGTGAAAGAATTAAATTATGCTTTGAAGTCTGACAGGAGAGAATGGAAGAAGAAAACGTGTTTCGCTGATCCCAAGATAAAAGATGATGATGATGATAATTATGAAAATTTTCACCCTATACAAATTACAATGGGAGAAAGACCCCATCTTATAGATTTGAAAAACGAACGTAATAATCGACAAGAGACCTTTTCAAATAACGAAATAAAAATAAAGGTCACGAGCCTACGTCCATTTATCTTAACAGAATCCTAAGCCGTCTCTATCGTAACCTAAATGAAAGCTCGTATTTCACAACAAAACATACTAGACCTATCGATTTTACGAAGGACAACTAATATCTGAGCCTGTTACTTCAAGGATAGATCTACTCCAACAAAGTTTAAGTGGTACTAGAGGGTCTAGAGAATCGTTCAACTAAAATCGTGAAGCAAAGATAATATAAATAGACGTGTCATTGTTCGATACACGTGGAACTAAACTTTGTAATCGTAAATTGGTCGTATAACATTCTCCTCCGTATTTAATTAATAATCACTACGTAGTATAAAACAAAGTCGCTTCTCGCTTCCTGTGTCCGTGTATGCATATATCTTTAAAACATCGCAAAGGATTTTCATGCGGTTTTTTAATAGATAGAGAATTGAATTACAAGAGGAAGGAATTTTTATGCATATAACATGCATTATAATGTGCAAACAGTGATCTATTTTATATGTTAAGATATTTTTATTGTAAATACATATGTTCTTTTTATAAAAAAATTAACAATTATTATTATTATATAATAATTATAGTACAGATTGCACCCGTGCGCAGCCGGGGCGAGCTAGTAACTACATAAAGGACGGTTTGAGGAATGAGTGATGAAACCCGGTCTGAAGAGCTCAATAAAAAGGTTAAAGAAACACTACAATATTTTATGGTTGAAGGAGTCAGATGAAGAAGAATATAAATAAAATGGCAAATATCAGATCATATCGAACACTAACCAAAATGATCTTATACGTCTGACCAGAATAGAAATTATTGTTTGATCTCTGAATTTGTTTTAACACGTATGAGAATAAAAGAAACTGATCAGTCGGATAATATATGATACACTGTAGCCCCATGTAAAATACTGATATTCAACTGCATCTAGTTTGATTAGAAACCGATACCGACATTGGTGTAAAAGGTTAGGAAGCTTACCAACCTAATTTTAAAACAATAATATAGCCTATGAAAGTCATAAAATCAATTTACAGAATAAAAAAATCAAACCCAGATGAATCATAGTTTGGAGACCTCTCAATCTGTTTGTTGTCCTTATTGTATTTGATAAATCATTTGAATTCTTTATCTCCAAGTGGTTCGCTTTTATTAAAAAAAATACACCCCACTCAATAGATAAAAATCCAATGTATTGTAAAGCGTCAAGAGTATAACATACCCAACAATATCTCTCATTATACCCATAAGATCATTTGATCAAAAACCTCTTAAGCTACAATAAATGATCTTCATTACTAAGTGGACTCGCGTATCAATCAAATGAATGACACACGCAACCTTGACTTGAAATGTACCAATATAATGTTGTTTTTGCATACAGTGACTATACCTTAATCACAATAATTATGAGGTTCTTATGAAATCTGTTATGGTCGATTATGGTTTAAGAAATAAGCAGTAGCGTGGTAATCTTTAGCGGCGATAAGACCCCTCTTTGAGGAGTGGCTGGAGAGACGTCACGGCGTCCTAACCTTCCGCGTGACGCAGATCCTCACCGGACACGGATGTTTCGGGAGGTACCTGTGTCTTATGAGAAAGGAAGAAACGCCTGGGTGTCACCACTGCGTAGATCACCCGGAGGACACAGTCGAGCATACGGTGCAGAATTGCCCCGCTTGGGCGGAGCACCGACGTGTCCTCACGGCGGCGATAGGCGGAGACCTCTCGCGCCCAGCACTGGTCGCGGCACGCTGGCATGCTCGCGAAGGAGGAGGCGGGCCGCGTGAGAGAGAGGACAAGGTCCTCCCTCCGCCCCACCCACGGTGGTGGACGCCCACGGCGTCAGACGTCGCAAGACGATCTCCGGCCACCGTAAGGCGCAGGCATGCGGGCGGCGAGTAAAGGGCAACTCGCCGCCCGACCATGGACCATGCCCGGGTCGACGGCGCGTCGTGTTCCACGCGCGCCTCAAAGAGCGTCAGCATAATGACGAGGCCCCTCTCAGAGGACTAAAGCCTGCCGGGGTCGCGGGTCTTATACCATCACCGTGACCCCGGAACGTAAAGGGATATTGAAGGACACCGTGGATTTTAGTCAGTACAAGTCTGACAGTCCCTCCCGCCCTGCCCGGGGTGGGAGGCCTCATTTGATGATTTTACCACGTAAAAAAAAAAAAGCGTGGTAATCTTTTGTAAACGTGATTTTGATTAAGTAAGTAAGATAATTTTTCACAAGTATTATTATACGAGGGCTATGGTTTATATCTTATGGCAAACACTACAAGGGCTGTTTCGAGCTAGCACGGGATAATAGCTCCTGAAATGTATTGGTGTGCTGTCCCACAGGTGGGCAATGGCCTCCCAGCATTGGCTAGTTAAAACATGTAATGTGGTTCGACAACTGAAAAATAAACTCCTGCACAATTCTTATTGATTTCGTTGCAGGATCCAAGACAGGTAAATTCATTCAAAAGTGCCGAGACAATGGTCTCGGGGCTTTTGTGGTGGTTGCTACTGTTGATTATGGCTTTCAGAAGTTGCAGTGGTTTGGGAATACTGTGGTGGGTTTGTCCCAAATAAGAAAAATAACCAAAGTAGATGTAATTACTTACAAGACATGGACAAAGTAATTTGTCTAGATAATAATAAGGAGAAGAATAAAGTTTAATTTTTTATTGCTTATTCTAGAAATACATAAGACCACCCATAACTTCAGTGATTTATGGCATCATCTTGGATAAATCTGTAAACTTATTATAATTGGCAGTTTAAATAAATAAATCTAAACCCAAAACCTTTGTGACATGGCAATTTAAATTTAGTCTTTCCAGACTTTGATCATGAGTTTATCAACTTCAACTAGTACTTTAGGAAAATCCTCCATAATAATTTTACTGCCGAAATTCAACACTTAATCGTAACGCTCAACTCTTAAATCCAAACCACACTTTAATGAATTTCGTAAGTCCATCTCAATGACACTGTACCACAGACACACGTGGGTGCTGATCGATGCCCATGCAAGCCGTCAGAACACAACAGAATAGAGACAATTACTTTTTTACAATGGCGGACAATGCCTTCGTTGTTTTGTGGCTGTTTGTCTTGTGTTGGCTGCTCTCAAGGTCATTGTGGAAGAGGTGTGTTGCTATTAAATGTTTGTAATCACAAACACGTAATGAAAGTTAGTCGGAAAGTTTTAATTATTTGGAGTAGGCCATGTCAATTAAATTGTATAAGCAATTATGTAGCTGTAACCAGTGGCTTCGTCCATGTGTAACTAAAACTATCCGATGGGAACATAATTCCGGTATCTTATATTTTATTACAGATTTTTAACTATTTCTAAGCCATATTGTATCAAGATCCATCTTGGCGTGTTTGAGGAACACACATTTATCCACGCATCCAAACATCAAAACTTTCGCATTCATAGCAATGCCATATTTGGTTTCATTCTTAGATGCAGTATTTAACTGTTCAGTACCAATATCAATTCAATGTACTACAATTGTCTTCCCTCCAGTTTTATTCTTAAAATCCATATCTCAAGCTTCTAAAATCACATTACCATTTTGTGCTTTATTCAAATTTTGGGAGTTCGTAAAACTGCCATTCATCTTGTTTTATTGTATCTGGCAAAGCAATATGTCTACGTCGTATTATAGTTTCTTAATGTCTGTGACATGACCAATGCCTCACCTTATATCATTTTTATGAGTAAATTAACACAATCCTACATTGTTAAATGGTTCTGGACCGTGTAGGTGACGAGTGGGAAGATAATGCTTGGTTGCAACCATCAATTGTGGTAACAGTATTGAACTTGTCAGTTGTTTCATTATGATCGCCCTTGAGGTCACAAAAACTGGACTTGTTACAACTAAAACGATCGTTACAATTGATGTTTTGATTAAAACTCCTACTTTTAACAAGAATTTTATTTAGGTCGACAATATGGCGTGGTAATGGACTTAGGGACCACCCGTATTTTTCTTGGAAGTTGTTTAACGTGGAAGTAAGGCGGAAAACAAGTTCCTGTGTAAGGAAATGTCAAGTAAATCATAATTTTCTCAGTACAGTTTGAACAACTGTAAAGGAAAAGGTACAAAAATTGAAGAAATAACTCGTAAACAGGACTTCTATTTAAAAGTTTACACTTTCTTCTCAGCATGACGCTAGCAGTAACGTTCATCTTTCATCTTAAAATTATTTACCCTTTAAGATTTTGAATAGATCTGGATTGCTCCTGGTCTATAAAAAATCTCTTACAATAGTCAAAAATATGGGAAACTATTTCATAATGTAGATTCATCTCAAGTATTACTTCTCCCATTAGAATATACTCTTTAGTGACCATTGTGTAACGCAAACCGTGTAGTCATTACCTCATTGTGTATTATCAATGTCTACACAGTGCGAAGTGACAGGTAATTAGTTCGCTGCCTACGGACAGAGGCTATTGAAAAGAGTAATTAACGGCTGTACATATCATTAATATTATAATAAGTTTAAGAGCAAAATGTAAAATAGATTTTCTACAATATAGTGCTTCATAATACTGCTTTACTCGCTTGAAGTTTTGGTATTCTCTGGAAATATTATGTATCCATGTCCATATGAATAAAAAAATATCCTATAATATATGTATAGTCCCAACTTAATCTGTTCCTACTTGTATGCCATTTTTGTTTAATAGAAAAATGCCAAACTCTCAAGGAAGATACTTTCGCATTCAAAATATTGATATGTATTGTACTAATACGAATCTCAGTTACTGTAACTAGACTTAACACTACCTTTAATCTATCAGTACGAGCATTCACATTCATTAATACTTCAGCATTTTGCTAACAGGAAATACTCTAGCTTTAACATAACTTATCACTACCTCAGAACACCAATCTAGATGCACTCTGCGGTATTTCGGTACAGTCTTGCCAGGTGTACCGAAAAGCCTCAATAAGAGCGGTGTGAGCCGCGAATACACCCAGCTTAAGGGTGTGTTACACGCTGTTTGCAAAGTCCAAGCTACACTAAGTTCTACTTTATGTTCCGGTGTAAAGCTTGTGTAGTATGTGTTATATGGTCTAACTAAAGTGGTACTAAGTAATGTATTTGGTTTAACTAGTAATTTATTTATGGTTTAGTAGGTATGTTGATTGCACATTTTTTTGTGAGTGGTTTTTTGTTTCTCCGGGTAAGCGAGAAATGGTGTGTTGCTCTTTTATCGGCAAGAATTTTTGGCAGTTAGATATAGAATAGAACCATGACGCTATTAGAGCTAGATAAAGAAGATGAAGGACCCAGTGTGATAACAAGGATATAGTACAGAGTGATCAGACGTAACTCGATATATCATGCAAATTGATGACTTTTTCGGGTATGGTTTCCCTTGATAATCAATTACTTAGAAATTACCACTTCAACAGGGTTAGTAAGAGACTGAAGTTTCGAAAGACGGAAGATTTAGTGTTGTAACTGAGAATAAAGTTCAGGCTGGACTGGTAGCTGAGGACTGTCGTTAGGCTGATGATGATAAAAATCAAATGCTCTGATACGATTTTGCAGTTCACAAGTTTTTCAACAATATTGTATTTGATACACGTATAACTAATACATTTTTTAATAAGTCTAAACATTCTACCAACCGCAACCTGTAGTTACTAGTAATGAATGGCTTAACGTCGAAGTGTCGAGTTATATCTTGTCATACAAATGGGCATTCGAGCTATGATGATGCCATACTGAGTTGAGGATATTATGAGCTGTCACCTCAATTGATTATTCCGCTATCATTTCAGTTGATTGTTAGTGTCATTAGCATTCATTAGCACCTTTGCATCGATATTGAACTACGATCCATCGGATCCCGGCACAATAATAATGTCAGTGCTGTCTGCATTCCAACAATGCAATGGAAACAACAATAAAACAAGGATTAGAATTTCTTATTTGCTTAAACAATACATTTCACTCCCATTTTGTAAAAATAACTGAGAAAATCAAAAGCAATAGAATGAAAGAATCTGAGTCTAACTAAATTGCAAATGAAATAAGTAATCAATTGGAGATTTTTTTTTTTTGGAAATACTATTTTTGCGATAAAAATCGTGTAAACAATTAATAATTATATTGAAAATGGCAGAATCGTATTTGCAGAACAAAAATCTACTCTCCAAAACCAATTGATGAAATCTGACAAGATTAAGTCATCCCCGTACATTTCAGCCCTTCCTTAAGCAGCATACTCAGAATCTTAGCACGAGTGACGTAATATAATAAGAGTAGCTTCGTGCCAAGGATCGCAATGCAAAGCCTTTTATTATAACTGCACGGCCGAGTTTAGCCAGTTATTGTTGGAAGTCCCCGGAGAACGTTGAACGGCGACTTCTGCAGTGTCTTAAACTATTTTGGTTGGTTGAAATTGTTCTAGAACCAACTAAAGTAAAGACGAGTATATTTTTTGTCGTGGTAGAAGGAGTTCGTGGAGTATTGTAACAGCCACACGTATCGATTTTCAACGTTAAGCCACACTTGCCAAGATCGGTGTGTGAATGGGTTACCATCCATCACAATACATATCGAATTGGAAACTCGGAAAACTAATTAAACTGTTGGTTCTGACTGTGATTCTGAAAATTCTGACAATCATCGTTACTATGAGATACCCAATTTGTTTAGGTTATACTGGAAGCCAACCCCAAAATTATAATGCAGTTGGGAAAAGGCTCAGAATATGATAACGTAATAGGACTAAACTTATTCTCACAGGTGGCAAAAATACCACACAAAAGTAACACTTTTTATATTAATTACTTCATAACGGTTATGTTGTCTAAAAAAACGTCATAATTAATTGCTAACAAAACAAAGCTCCTTAAATACGGTGAACATATAATTTACTCACAAACTATTTTACTTACATAATAAGCAGTTTCATAGTGTGAAATTATAGTTTATCTAGTGGTGTTAACAACCGGTTATTATCAAGTCCAAATGCCAACATCCTTTTATGTTTAAAAATAAAATATCAATTCTGTATGATAATAGATATTAATTTTACTTGCAATTCTAGTTCGATAATTGGTTTGATAACAAGTTATTTGAATATTGATTTAGTTCTCACGATTTTATCCTGTTGTTGAAATTCTAGTTTATCTAGATGATGTTCTAATTATTTTTAACGCTACTTGACGCAAAAATGTGTTGACAGGTTTGAGATGTAATTAACGGTAATATTTTATCACCTTTTATTGCTAGATTAAAATGAAGCTCAGTCACAACTAATTAGAGCACTTATAAATTTGTAAAATAAGCAACTGACCAAAATTAAGTTGTTCGCAGGATTACTAACACAATAAATTAGTTGCCAATCGAATTAATTCAAAATTATGATTTACGACGTTATAAATAATAATATAGAACCTTAAAATCACATGGAATTAGAAGAAACAGGTTGATAAACTCATCATTATGATAATTATAAGCATTAATGACAGGAAATGCCGCAGTGATTCACGAACAAAATCATTAGGTGTTTAAGGAATTTTACACATGAACGATTTAAATCAAGTAAATCGCAAAATCGCGTTTTTGATTGAAGAACATGGAATATTTAAGATGCTCTTCTTGTCTTCTTCTTCCATATTTTTCACAATTCCTCATTTCAGCAGTCTCCACCATTTCAGCTGTATTATCGTTGACACAGTTCATTGTTGTCCATTGTTGGTTTTATTTCAACCGCTTGGTTAACTATCGACATTCGTATAAACATACTGCAGAGATATAAAAATTAAGACTAGCACATGATTTTTTTCACTTTTGTCGAGTGAATAATATATCTTCAGACAAGTCTTTTCATTTGGGCATTTTTTTAAAGATGGAATATTTTATAGATTTGATAAAAGGCCATCATCAAGATAAAGGTGTTTAAACACTAACATGAATGAAGCAATGTGAATGCATTCAAGTGAAATAAATAGGTAACTGAGCGGAGAAGCCTAGTTAAATTAATCAATTAATTGCTAATTACCTCTGTGAATACTGTGTTAAGTGATTAATTATTCAATTCAATAAAACTCTAACCAAACGTATTGAAATTTTTTAACATTGTTTTGTTTGCAATGACTCTGGGGAAAAACTCAACAAACAAATAGAAATTGTGATACATTTTTTTACCATGAGTTGTCTGATTTAAATGAATGATGTAGTCGTGTCGTGATATGTAGTCTAGGCTCTCCATTTAGTAATAGAGAAATGTACAGCGTAAACAGAGACTAGTAAACTATATGATTATTTTTATCAAAAAGTTATTTAAAGCGTCATTGCCTGCATTTTTTTCGAATTAAAGTTGGGGTTTATCTCAAAGAATTTTACAACCGTAAAAAAATTAGTGTTGAGTATCTCGTTTATATAGTATCTGTGATGTTGGTGAACTTAGCAGATCAATCTTCAGCAGAACTTGAAAAAATGTAAGTTCTGCTGGCATGGGGCTAAGTCCTAGGCTTAAATAAACAGTCGTTACTAAGCCAAAGCCAAGCCTGGGGTGCTAAGACAGGAAACCTCCACGTGCGCCCGTGGACTGGAGTTCCCTCTCGGATATGTCCGGGGGGAAGACCAGTTTTTCGGGCCGGTGCACCCTGGGATGCGGGCAAAAACTCTTCCTTAGGCACTGTGCCTAAGGGGTCTCTTTGCCCGTATGCGAATAGCCTGTCGTGTGGACGCTCCAACGCGTGTCCCTCTGATCAGCAGAGGGCACAGCGGCGCACGGTGGGCCGAAAATCGGCTTTCATAGACTTAGGCATTTTATTTTGCAAGTGCCATTTTTTATGCCGGATATCACTTCTATTAGTTATAACAATATACAAAAATGACACCAGATTTGATTCTGCACAAAAACGAAGGAATTATATTTTTTTTACGAAAATTTTGTATGGAGCTAGTATGAAAAATCGAAATATCTCTAAAACGGCAGGGATAACCGTAATATCCTTATAGGGGGTTATAGTACTAATTATTTGTGATTTTTTGACATAAGTTACATAATGGTTGTGAATGCCGTTTTTTTTTTAAAAATCGTAAAAATATTTTCATTTATTTTCACCTATGAAACGTTCCTTTTAGTGTTAAAGTTGAAGATTTCAGAGCTTTAACAACTCTTAACATAAAATAGCATGACCTCTATAGACCTGAAGGACTAGACAGAGGTGAAAGAAAAGTTATTTTGTAGGTTATTGTACCCTTTTATGTGGTTGTTTTTGAAGGCGGCTATATTTTTTTTGAAAACTCGGTGTAATCGATGTTCATACATAAAAAAAATACCGACCGACCGAATGGAGAACCTCCTCTTTTCTTTGAAGTCGGTTAATAAAAAAAATGGACTGTTTATATACTTTTTATTGAAAGGTAATTTAAATAAAACAGAAGTAACAAAAATAATATCAAAGTGCATAATAATTTATGAAAGTATTAACTAAACATATGATACAATAAACAAACATGAATAACAAAAGAACATAAAGAAAAATAATTGAATTTTACAAATTTTCTTTACAACTTTCGTTGTCGGACTCCAATTCCGAGTCAGAATCCAGATTGGATACACCTACAAACGCGAACTCAGTTTCCGGAAACTGTATAAGGTCGAGAGTTTCAGCAAAAAAGGTTGTCTTCCTTTTGGCATCTAACTTCTTACGGCCTTTGTGCACTTAGGAAAGGATCCGAAGAAACAACAAGCATATTTAGGATATCTTGAGTAGGATCTTGCCTGCTTCTTTTCCGCGAATGATGTTCCCGAAACCTCCTAAAATCTTTGTTTCGAGACTCTGAGGCTTCTTCCGAGAGAGTCCCAATCGGGACAATATCATTTTTTTCGATTATGTCAGCACCGTGTATGTAGTTTATGTACGGTTGATGACATGTAGTACCAGTCGTATAAGTCCACGTACTTTTCTACTGTTTTGCGAGCAAAATCTTTAAATTTGATGACATTTATCTTCTCACCAGATGTTATTGCTTGAAAAATAACAGAAAATCTTTTTATCAGGTCTTGATCCAACCCAGTAATAGCTGCAGTTTTATTGGGAAACTCGAAAAACATCCTTGCGGTATTCCCGTCATTGGTAGTTCCCGAGCCTTGTTTCACTATATCAATCAATAGATTGAGCTCCTCTTTAAATTTATTTTGAATGTTTTTTTTTCTGTTTTGTATTATTTCTTTATGCTCATTACTTCTTGCTGCCCACTGTTTGAAGTCAAGTCTGTACGCAATGTGTAACAGACATTCCATGCAATTTATACGGGCATGTAGGGATGATAGGCCAAATTCGTTTATGTCAGAACTCACAGTTTTTGATGTTACAGCATCTAAGTGGTTCATTTCTGTTGGTTTTGCTAAGCACAGGTAGCATGATGCATTTGATCTAGCTTCAGAAAGGTACGTGCAGACTTTTGCGTCGATCATTGTCATCATTAGTTTATGAGTCACCCTGTTACTTAAATTAATGCACTCTGTGGGGTTAAGGGCCTCAATTTCCTCATCCATTTTTCTTTTGTTAACCGGACGACAATAAAAAGTTGAGCATGGTTTCGGGTTTGTCCATATAGTATTATCTCCATCTGTAAGTTTCAGTGGCACCAAGGAGGTCATAAAAATGCTTGAATCATCATGCTCGCCGTCCATTTTCTGCTTGTATCGGCTTTGATTGGAAGCACCATCAAATCCCCACTTCGATATCAGCTTTAACTGCTTATTTTCCACATTATCAGAAAGACTTTGAAGAATCCGCTTCACCGTGATGTCAAGTAAAGCTTGAAGTGTAATTCTAGCTGATGAATCAGTAACTGACACTGATAGATTAGTTGGGTAGCATGCAAGCTTAGTTTGTTGCAGTTTGTAGTAGGATAGGTAAATATCCTTAGCACCTTCCCGAATGACAGTCTCTCGCAACGTAATATATTGCCACTTTGAAAGCATAAGTGAAAGAAGTAATCCAAGTGCTTTCTCTGGTGTAAATATTACTGTTTTCACTGGTTTCTTAATGCTTTCATGGATTTTAACGGCAGCTTCTGGATTTTTGATCATATATTCGATTACAGATGCGATATCTTCATACCCTTCTTCTTTTAAACGCGCTGCAGCTGCATATGCCAATTCACAGGAATCCTCGCCTATGTGCTCACTAGACACTCTTCTGTCTAGTCCTTCAGGCCTATAGAGGTCATGCTACTTTATGTTAAGAGTTGTTAAAGCTCTGAAATCTTCAACTTTAACACTAAAAGGAACGTTTCATAGGTGAAAATAAATGAAAATATTTTGACGATTTTTAAAAAAAAAACGGCATTCACAACCATTATGTAACTTATGTCAAAAAATCACAAATAATTAGTACTATAACCCCCTATAAGGATATTACGGTTATCCCTGCCGTTTTAGAGATATTTCGATTTTTCATACTAGCTCCATACAAAATTTTCGTAAAAAAATTATAATTCCTTCGTTTTTGTGCAGAATTAATTCTGGTGTCATTTTTGTATATTGTCATAACTAATAGAAGTGATATCCGGCATAAAAAATGGCACTTGCAAAATAAAATGCCTAAGTCTATGAAAGCCGATTTTCGGCCCACCGTGCGGCGGTGCGGGCTTGCGGACGGTGAGTAATGGGTAGCTCGCCGTCTGACCGAGGACCAAGCCCGGGTCGGTGGCGCGTCGTGTTTCGCGCCAAATGCCTGCTGGGGTCGCGGGTTTTTTCTTAACCCAGGATACCGCGGCCCTGGAACGTAAAGGGCATCCGAAGGAACACGGGTGGATTTTAGTCAGTAAGAGTCTGACAGTCCCTTCCGCCCCACCCAGGGCGGGAGGACTCATTTGATGATTTTACCACCTTAAAAAAAAAAAAAAAAAAAAAAAAGCCAAAGCCAAGCCTAAGTCGCACTGACTTAGGCTTGGGGACGTCATATGTCAATATTTTTTATAGAAATTTCTGACATTTGAAGTAGCCAAGCACTGACTTTGGCTTAGTAACGACTATTAACCCAGGCCCTAGAGCTCCCTATACTGCTAAGAAATAGTTATTGCGTTTTTTACTTCAGTTAGTTTTGCATGAGAGGGTAACAAACTTCCATCTATCCGTCCATGCTCTGAAACTTGCGCATTTACAACCGTATTAAGATTTATTAATTATTACCTACAAGCTACTTCGTCAAGATGCTTACTGTTTACCAATACGACCCAAGTTAATTAAGAAGCAAAACTTAATAACAGCTAAATATATTAGTTTACGCAGGCTACAATATTAGGTAACTATAATAATATTTACTCCCGAAAGCAATTTTCCAGAGTCAAACTTACTAAGATTAATCATTTAATTGTTAATATAACAATATTTAATCTAACCTTGTACATGGAAATATAAATTATATACGATATTTTTAATTTAAACTTTTGACACTGACTTTTACACCAGAGTCGTATTTCCAAGTAATGCTAGAAAAATTTGTTCAGGATAAAAAGTTTTTATTACAGATAGTGATCGATATCTGTGTCAAATTATATTCAGTCACTTGCCGGGGTCCCAAGATTAAAGGGTAACCGTGGCGTCGGATCGTAAAGGGTTAAGAACGCCTGACATTCCACAACGACCGTAAAATCAACACGATCAGTCTATATAAGACATCTACTGTTGTATAGGCAGATTGTCAGTCAAGTTAGTCAGTTCAACAGTCACAGGCAGGCAGCGTAAAGCCAATCAAACATGCAAACGGATCAGGATGTGTAACTACTATGCGTTATTTGCCTTACGCAAACGCAACGTCAATTCAAAATGGCGACGATCAATCTATTCACAGTATTTAATGTTCAATTATTTTGACGTCTATAATTTTTCTACAGCAGATAGCAAATATTGCTAGTATGGTCTGTGAGTTGGTAATCCTTTCAGCTTTCTTAAAAAAAAGGTATACTTGGCACATTCAAAGACTAAATAAAATTACCTCAAAAACCTATAATTGAAGGACACCGTGGATTTTACACAGTACGAGTCTGATAGTCCCTCCCACTCTGCCCTGGGAGGGAGAACTCGATTAATGATATTACCATGATAAAAAAGCCATGGTAGTGACGAGAAGAATAAAGGCGGAAACACATTGTTAAAAGCGACGCGACCCGATGTAACGTGATGCGTGTTGACTCGAATTCAATGTGCAGGCATGGCGTCGCGTCGGATGTACATAGTGTGATTCTGGTGTACAGAAAACGATACATTTGATTCGACTCAACACGCATCGCGTTTCATCGGGTCTTGTCGTGTTTTAATAATGTGTAGGCGACTTTAAAGACACTAGATTTAGCACCAGAAATCTCGTGCTTAAATACCATAACGTTTTTTTTAGTTCGCGAGCTCTTCAGATTTTATCAATCGCCGAATTGTAGAATGCCGAAAGATGACCTGTCCAAGCGGAAACTCAGTCCAACGAACTTCATGATGTCATAGACTTTTAGCAGTAAACCGATATGACTACACAACATTCTTGATATTCGCATTAAGATACCATCAGTATGTGTCTAGTTCCGGTTCAAATCAAATCCACGTCATTTATAAACCTTGGACTGTATGTAGAAAATGTAAATGGCAAAAAATATTGACATGGCTGTATGATTGTGCAAAAACTTTGTAACAATTGTTTGGAAGTGTTTTGTGCAATACCACCCAAGGGCCTTAGCCAAACAGCGGACGACATTCGTTATCGCTCAGCAGTCATTAATACATTTTCAACTTTATACTGCAGCGCGTTATGTTGAAAATGTATTGAAGTTTACAGATCGTTTTCGATTGTTTCGTTCGTTATCGCTCAGCATTCTTTAATAGAATTTCAACTTTACGCGCTGGAGTATAAAGTTGAAAATATATTAGTGACTGCTGAGCGATAACGACTGTCGTCTACTATTTATTTGTCTATAGGGGCAGGACAGAATTTTTGTGTGATGATCACGATCATTTGTTCTGTGTTTGGGTGTAATTTATCTATAATATTTATGTATTTAGAAATAGATAGGTATGTTGCACAAGCTTAGCTTGGGACTAGATGGCGTTGTGTGATAGTTGTGGAATATTAGTATTATTTCGTTTAGGGTCACTTTATTTCTGTAAACTTAATCTGCGCGGGCTGAGCGTGTACCCACTAGGTTTACGTATGTATGTCAAAATAACAAGCATTGCAATGGTTATACTCGACTTAGTGTAGAACACCGTTTTTGAATACTCGTATGCGTGATCTGAGGTGACGATATTAAACGGTCAGCTTTTGATTGACACTTAGCTAATTGCTTACCTTGATAGAAACATGTCGTGATAGCGAGACAAATACTTTTTTCACACTACTTGCTCGTAAATGTCATATTATACGGCAGGCAAACCCTAATGTAAAGCATGACATTATTCCCCCTCGCTCGAGCCGGGAATAATATATGTACTGAATTTCATTATTCCCGTGGGAATAATGTGATTTGAATTTGGAACCTCAAAGAAAACCATATGAAAACTTTCACCAAGGAGTCGTATCAGTAATGGCGGCCGCTGGCAGCAACAGCTGATCGCTTACGGTGGTGCCAACTTCAAGTTCGAAGGTTGTCGTACCACATCAAATTTCAAAAATCGAATTTATTTCCTCGCAGTAGGTGTGAAAAGCAGAGTACGCTCCTCGGGAGTAAAGCTGCCTTGTCTTGGGCTGTCTTGAATCCCTCGCTACACTAAGGATTCTTAACCTGGTGAACCTCCTCGCTACGCTACGGAGGTTCACCCCAGAATCCTTAGTGTCGTTTCGGGATTCAATACGCCCGTGACGTAAGGCAATGCTTTACTCCCTTGGTGCGTAATCTACTATTTACTCTACTTAGGGCTTTGTCGTTTAGCCACACGTCTGACGATCATGTCCCATGTTTCTTTGTTCAATGTTTCAAATATTTGAAGATTTCCTGTAGTTTATATTAGCAAATAACTTGATTTATTGTTGACCTTTAAATTTGAAACTTTTTTAACAGAAATTCGGTTTTGAGAGCCACCGACAAACTTTTAAGATCAGAACAATAAAAACTTGGAAACGGCTAATTTTCTTTATCGTCGAGTACTTTGTCTTTTATTGCGAATACTAAATTCTATTACAATCAGTAGACACTGGAGAGTTTTCATAAAATGCTATTAACAACTTTTTCAAACGATAAAATTAAAATGTCACGGTATATCAAAACTTAACGAACAGCGTCAAAGTCGATTTCAGTTTTTTCGTCGACTTTGAAAAGATCTGTGGTATTTCTAATGTAATTAACATTGATATAAAACTCAACTATAAAGTTTGTAGTACGTGTTAGAAACTAACTTTTCATATTTAGAATTTTTTAACGAATTCATTGAATATTAAAAAACGAATAATTATTTTTTGGTTTGTATTCATGGAATATTTAAATTAATAATTCAATTTTAGTTTTCCAAAGAAAATAAGTTCTAATTCAATAAATGAACCTAAATACAGGTTTAGCAGCAGTTTTCGAAATTATTATTGACTACTAAAGATATTAATATTTTATTATGTATAGTAGCTAACACATCTAAGTTAAATAACATAATAAAATTATTAAGTACTAGGTTCAGTGTTGCCAATGGCTCTGTTTGATTCGAAATTTATTCCACAAGAACTTAAAATCAGGTTACAAAACTATCTGTGTATCAAATTTCGTCCAAAACCGTTCAGTGGTTTTTGCGTGAAACAGTAAGAAACATCCATCCATCAAAACAAACTTTCACCTTTATTATTATTAGTAAGATAGTAGTATAAATGTTAGAAAAACCTAGATTGCTCCGTATCTATTTAAGCAATTTCTCATTTTCATACCCCATTAGTAGGAACCTGTTAAAATAATCTATATATATAAAAATGAAACCCGTTTTCCGTTGTCACGACATAACATGAAAACGGCTCGACCGATTCGGATAATTATTTTTTTGTTGTGTTTGTAACCATCGGGACCGGGTTTTTGGCGGGTCTTCCACCCGTGCGAAGCCGGGACGGGCCGCTAGTATTGAATAATATCAAAACTCACATTCAAGTCACCATTTGGTCGGCGCGTCGTATTCCACGCGCGCCTCAAAGAGCGTCAGCATGATGACGGGGCCCTCTAGGGGGCAATGCCTGCCAGGGTCGCGGGACTTATTCCATCACCGTGACTCCGGAACATTAAGGGTTATTGAAGGGCACCGTGGATTTTAGTCAGTACAAGTCTGACAGTCCCTTCCGCCCTGCCCGGGGTGGGAGGACTCATTTGATGATATTAAAAAATAAAAAAGTCACCATCTGGTCGGGTTACACACATAACTAATTTTAATTTAAATAAACCAAAAATGTACAAAAGAATAACGTTGTACCCTCAAAAGTGTGTAACTTCGGGTCGGTAAATACCGCAGTGATTTACTCGAACAATTTGCATACATATCACATTGCTACCGTTTCAAATGCTGAAGTATATACTCGCCCCTCATAATATATTAGGCCGAGTGGTCCTAAGTTTAGAATACCGTATATATTTTACTTTGTAGATATTGCTATCTTTACCATTTCTAATTTTCCGTTTTATTTTGGAGTTTCACATCTTTTTCTCTTATCTACGTGTAAGTTTATTAAATTGCTAATAGAACTAACAGAATTAAGTTTTATACTGGTGAATCGCATCCTTTTCCCACATTTTATTTATTTAAGTATTAGAATAGTGGTGGACCAGTGGTATCGGTCACGACTTACGAGTTATAGCTCGTGGGTTCGAACCCCGCTAGGCGCTTTACTTTGTGTAATTTATTTAATCACCACTGCTCTCAAAACGGTGAAAAAAAACATCGTGAGGAAACCGGCATGTCCTAGATCCAAAAATTCAAAGATATGTGACATCTACCAATCCGCAATGGGCCCGCGTGGTGAATTATGGCCCACTCCCTCTTTCAGAGAGGAGGCCTGTGTCTCAGTTATGGGAAAAATTGTAGGCTGATGAGGATGAAGTAGGTATTATACTTTTTTCTTTGCGAAACAAATAAATTGCATACGATATGAACGAGATTAGAAGTAAGAACTCCCTTACTTTAACTAAAAAAATGGCGGTGTGGACTGTCCAGTTCTTCCAAAATGCAGACGATTAAGTACCTCGGTATCTTCATCATGTGATGTCAATTTCATTGACCCCAAACGCACAGTAGCTTCTCAAGTATCCAAAAATACAATAACCCATAACAATGATTTTAAACGATCAATACCCAAAAAAGTGTGGGCATCTAAATATACCTTTTTTAAATAAATCTCAAATAATAAAAGATCGTCACTAAAAAAGAAAAATATACACGTAGGCGACGAGTGGGTAAGTAAATATGGAACTACCCACATGAGATTATCTTTTGTATGTTATAAGTGTTTATGTGGTGATGCTGACAGTCTAGTAATACTCGCATTTCCGTGTCCGACAAAGAATCTATCTTGTTCCGCTAATCGGATTAGAGCTACTTCCTGAAATTGCCCAATATATCAGGTATTGTTGGCTTATTTTTCTCTTGTCCAAGCACGTTTTAAATACGCAAAAGAATGAGCAGTGATTTCCAAAGTTAAGTCACACGAGCCGAGTTTGGTTTGTGGATGGGTGAGCGGCAACGATAGTGAGTTTACTCATGCCTCGGAATGGACCCGGCAATCACTTCCAGATCTTTGCCAGTCGTTACTGTACGCTAGAAGCTTGAACGTCTGAAAACGTAATCTTACCAAGGTGTATCGCATTACCCAGTTACTGGGTTGTGGAGGTCAGGGAGGGAGTCACTCCATGGTGTGAAATACTGATAATCAGCTACAGAAATTAGACAATTTTGTTACATTCCTTTATTTTTTTAAAATAATATAGGTGAACAAACTAGGTCATATTTTGAATTACGTTCGTTTTTCTCATTTTCTGGGAATAAAATGTCGTTGGAGACCTCACTGAGGCTATGAAACTATCAACAATTGGTGAGAATTTTCTCAGGATAATTTCTTGTTTTGGATGGCAAACAAGAGGTAAGTTCTTCTTCTGAGAATTCTTTAAGAATGATTCGACCAAGATATCGTACATTTTCACCACTTGGTAAACTTTTTTTTTATCGTGGTAAAATCATCAAATGAGTCCTCCTACCCAAGGCAGGGCGGGAGCGACTGTCAGACTTGTACTAGCTATAATCTAGAGTGTCCTTCAGAAACCCTTTGTGTACCGGACTCGCGGTATACGTGTGTCCGCGACACCTTTTTGTAATCTAGTAATCCTTTCGAACTATTTGAAGAAAACTTTGACACGTGACGAAAAGAACGGTCAGTATATTTCAAGAATACAGTAGATACCCTTAGCACCAATTTTCACTCTTATACTTTACAGCGTCTTTCCAGTATTTACAGCGTTTTTGTATGAAAAAATGAAACACCGCCTCTGGTGAGCGAAGAAGGAACTAATTTTTTCCTTGAAAAACTACTTTACGTCTCAAATACTGAAAACTCGTGCTAAGGGTACTGACTGTTCTTTTCGTCAAAAATTAGACAGAGTTTTATTAGTTATTTAGTTTTTGTTTAAGTCACGAACTCGTGCCTAATACCTAAGATAACTTAATCCCACTAACGATACGTGTGATAACTTTCGGCATACACTCGGCCAAGCCGTCGGCGACAGCTTGTGAAATCAATAATTTTCAATACAGATCGTGTGTTGCCTACAAAATACCTAGAAAATTACCAAAACACATTTTCTACGAGCAGCCGGATATTATCCGTTGAACCACCCTTTGGCTATTCGGGGGTACTTAATTATTATTTTAAAATTCCCTGCAGACTGCCCTATGATAACTCAATTTCTTTGGGATTAGATGTCTGAGGAGAGGCCGGAGGCAGTTTTGCGTTGTTATTTTAAAACAGTGTCATAACATTAATATAGAAAAAAGCGACTTTAATGTTTTTGTAGTAATTTCTGTCGGTCTTCCAGAGCACTTATAGTAACAATTTAAAATGTCACTTACGGGATATCTTCCGTGATTATTAATTGTTTTGAGTTCCCGATATTTCGACGCTGCCGCTGTTGCAAGCGCCATGATCGCGGGATGACACGAAGGAAGGAAGATATCCCGTAAGTGACATTTTAAATTGTGAAATAAAAGGTGATAGTCTAAAACAGCACTATTAATGTCGTGTTTTTTTTGCATGTAAAAATTATTTACTTAATTATTAAAGCTTGCAGACTAGAAATAATTGAAATAATAACCACAATAGCATTGACATTTTCCATTTATAAGCTTTCAAAAATAAAAAATTACATTCCATCTTATCTATTTTTGTTTAGCAAATATCTGCTTTAGGTAAGTAAAAAATACTTAAATGTTATGTGAAAAAGCCATCATTTTTAACCATAGACTAATCTAGAGAAAATCCGCTCGTTCATGACATTTTAAAGACTTGCTTATTCGACCCTCTTAAGTGAAGTATAATAACAAAAACCCTTGCCTTCTTTAACGCCAAGATCCCTTATAATTTAATTATATCTAATCAATTAAACACATTCCACATGACGTCTTAAAACCCAAGAACACATCACGTGAAATCTTTCCCTTATTAAATACCAAATTATAAAATAAAGCCCTGATAAGACCTTCGTGCTATATTTAACTTTAATCTGTGGGTAAAAGGTACTAGGAGAACAAGAACGTACGTTGGTGGGTAATTTTCTTCACTGTTCATTTCCTTACTGAGGTAGATGAGTGGGGTCACACTACGCCATTTTGTGATTTATTTTGTGAGTGTTACAGTAATTATTAGGTTGGCAAATTGGTGGTGTTTCGTGTTGGTAAATCAAAATATACTAAGCACCATGAAAAGGCGTAGAAAAATTCGTGGTTATGGTTTGACTTTAGGTATGTTGTTCATCCATCATCATCATCATCTATGTTGTGGTTAAGCTTTTAGTCTACCCGGGTCGACTGTCTATCAGCCCTTGTCATGATAGCCTTTTATTGGGTGTTATTGTTAAAATACCAAATTATAATCTGTCGATTCGTATCCAGAATTGACCACTAAAGAAGTAATAAATCTCCTAGAGTTTTCAGAAAGACACGATAAAGATAAACATCAGCCAATAAAATAACTACAACTTTTTTAATAAATCACAGGAGTGAACAGAGTGAAAACAAAAAAAAGGTGTCACCAAAAACGTCTTCATGAAAGAAAACCAACCGTGAATAGAAATAAGCTTTAATAAAAATAAGTTTTAATATAAAGTAAACGCGAATGTAAATATGGGTAACGATCGAGCCTCAAACGTGACCTGTTTGCAAGAAACCACAGATTTCGGTTACATTTACCAATATCCGGCTTTTATTACATTTAAATTATTCTATCTTATCGACGTACGAGTTTTTATAAAGCAATGTTTTTATTCTTCCAGTTATTTTTACGATGAAAGGAAAACAATTGGTTCAGAGATGAGACGCGAGGTTACGTCTGCGATATCAGATGGAAGCTGTCACGTGACTTCGATCTGAGTGCAGTCATGTTTTTTAAACACGCTGTGTTTAGAATTTACGATTAGATTGGCGTAGAAACTTTCACTGTTATTATGGAACTGAATTGCATTCAATTTGTGATGTTATTCCCTTTGCAGTTGTTATTTTAGACTAGTTCTTGTTTGAAGTTAAAAGTTATCCCAGAGGAACGTTGTATCTGGATTTTCATTGGAATACGTTTACTAGTTAAACGAGAAAAAAATATAATGTACCTAGATTAAAAAGACCATTCCGGTACCACATACATGTTTGAAAAAATAAAGAAATACCGCTTAAAATCGAAAATAAGATAATCCTTCCAACAAAATTTTCTGTTAAAATTTTTACTAGTAAACGCAGTAGGAATTCAGCAAAAATATTAAAGAAATAAACTCCACTTTTTTAATGCCTAACTTTATTAAATTAAATATTATAAAAGGCATATTTCTAACGTACAGTGTGTTTCTACGCTGCGCTGAATACACAAAGTAGGTCAACACGGCCCACTGCCGCTTGCACGAAGTTTTCAGTCTATTGACGACATGGAGAATCACGACTTGAGCGTTTTGATTTGCATAGTAATGTGGGAATTAAGATAAAAATAGGCAAAAAACATTCGCGGGAGTAGATAAACCATAGTCAGTGTCATGAAACACGCTCTCTCGCTACTTAATGGTAGTAATAACATAGTTATTTTAAAATTATTACGACACCTTTAACGACAAAGATATTCAGAATAATTTATGTTTGTAAAATAGCATTGCATGGTCTTTGACTGCTGGTCTTCTTAAGAGACTAAGAGTCACTCAATCACTCAACGAGCAATGGAAAGAACTATGCTCGGAGTTTCTTTGCGCTATAAAATCCGGAATGTGGATAGTCACTGACATAGCTCTTAGCAAGTTGAAGTGGCAATGGGCAGGCCATTTTGCTGGTAGAACTGACAACCGATACTAAAGAAAACTTTTCGATTGGCGACCACGGACCAGAAGACGCAGGCCTCCCACTTGGTTGACCGACGGCATCGTAAGAGTCGCGGGCAACCGATGGATGCAAGTAGCGAATTTTCGTTCAGCGTGGCTGTCTAAGGGGGAGGCCTATGTACAGCAGTGAACGTCTTCCGGCTGATGATGATGTACAACAGCACTAATCATTGGCCCTTTCTAAGAGTATATTACCTTTACTATGTAGAGACGCGCCTATAAGGTTAGTTTTCTATTAAAAATTGGGACCTCTAAGTGACTTTATGACCTTTTTACGACTATTGGTAGATTTTATGTACTTGACCTTCAAATGGTGTTACTTTATAGGTAGATTCGGCAGTTTGGGATCAGACATTTGGGTACTAATATCTGGTCAGGGAATTTAATGTTTATTATTTTCTTGTACCCACGTGGGTTTGTTTATAGTAGAACATGCTTTGGCCCGCAGCTTTCCATGAAGATATTTTTTACCGGGAATGTAGCAAATGGATAAAAACTCAACTGTTCTATTTTCGATACCTTTCTCAGAATCCGATCAACTGTTAGTCGTGAAAATGTACCTAAAAGCGATGTGAACTTTTACCGTAAGTAGGGTCTATAAATAGACATTCCAAAATTAGACTAGATAAAGCTGTCAGCAATTCTAAATTGCTTCGCATATTGGATGATAACGTAAGATTATAATCTGATATTCGATTATACACAGGAAAAAATATAAAAATTTTAGTAGGCGTGGGCCTGATCCGTCTAAGATGGGTTTCTCGATTTATATCAATAAAATCTTCCTCGGTTGTAAACCTGTATTTATAACCCAATCGCAGTTATGGCTTTATTAGAAGTTTATAGATAGCAATATAAATAGACAGATTATTTTCTCCTCAGTATTTGTTCAGCTCATTCGCAAGAAACCTTTTCTATTTCTGGGAGGCCATTTTTTTCTGCCATCCGTTCAATTTATTCTAGTTCTTGTTTGAACGATAGTTTTCGCAAGAAAACGGTTCGGAACATGAGAAAAAGTTTCACAATCGACCTATACGAACTATCAAACATTTGTTTGTTAAACAAATCATATCCCATACACATCAAAGAACATTTTCCTCAAGTTGGCATGTTTACGGGCAATGTTCATGTTCCTACTTTTTCACCAAACCTACTCCGTGACGGAATAACAAGGAATATAGCGTGATGCCCAAGCCACCACAATTTGTGTGAGTGGAGGGAACGCGTGAGCAATTATAGACATTATAATTTGTACGTTTAGAATGAGTATCGCGTGACGGGAAATGAGGTGAATTTTTTGAGGGTACGTAATTATATTCGTATTTAGAATGTGGTTATTGGATAACATCGAACGGGTGTAAGTGTAGGTCATGATTTTTGGTGAAGTTATGAATATAGTCTGTTTTAAAGGTAGTCATAATTTTGAGATCCTCACGGTTTAGCGAGGTACTGTCATGCAATCGATTTGTATATCGAGTACTTGATAACTTACGTTACTGGTAGAGGTAGCAAAGAGTTGAGGTTGGCTTCCAGTAGAACAAAATGATGCTGAGTATCAGTACTTTCAATGGAGCCAGCTGTTTTTCTGACTCTCATAACCCATTAATTGGTGTAATACGACTGCCAAAGCAAAAACAAAATTAAAGCCTTACTATGTGTGACAGCAAATAACCGTCTTTTTTTTTTCTCCCGCAGTGCCAACATCAGACGTGCAAGGAGTACTAGGCAAGAAGGCGTCACTGCCGTGCGACATCCAGCCCCTGCACTCCGATGATGACGTGGTGATGGTGCTCTGGTTCAAGGAGTCAGATGGTGATCAGCCTTTGTACAGGTAAGGCAATGTAATAGTTTCTAGTAATAAAGTGTAGTAAAGCATGACTGTGAAGCCTCATCACCAAAGATACCAGCGAAAATTATACAACCATTGATAGAGACAAATTCGCAGTTGGCGAGCCATTAGGGACTGCTGCGATGCGTGTTCTAGGGGGAGATTCCCCCAGAAAACCAAATGTTTTTATGAACTTTATATAGCGTTATGTTCAATTGCTGGTCAGCAATGAGTTGTCGAAACTATTCTTTTTCGAAATATTTAATTATTTTAACATGGTCCCATCATGCTCAAATAATTAACTGGCAAAATTAGGGATGACACTTCACTTAAACATTTGTTGCAGTTGCATTTTCTGAAAGATAGACACATGTTTTTCTAAACCCAGAAATGTATTTCACAACATACACCCAGTGCAACATTTATTTAACTTAATCAAAACCCATTGTATTTTCACTCTTAATACAACTGCTAAGAATAAATTATTCAATAACGAGGAGTATTCTTTAAATAGAAGTCACAACGTGTCGGACACACCATTCAAATTACATCCAAGTGATGGTAATGTACACTATGTACAGACAGCAAATAGTTAGGTATGCAGGTAGCAATTTTCAAGCAGTTTTCCTGTAAACTATATGCATGCTAAGAGTATGTGCTGTATCACTCCATTTTTGTCTGTATATTAGTTGCAACGAAAGAGTTTGGTATGCAGCCTCATTGATACTTATTGACAAAGATAAAACGCTTCAAAATTCGGGAGTAGGGGCATGTGACGTCATTGCACTTAATAAAAATGTACCGACCGAGTGACGTTTTGTGATTTTTAGAAGGATTATATCTTCGTCAATTTTTGTTTACGTGATAAAAGAAAAAATATGGGTCTAATATTTTTTAATAATCTATATAACGGACTAGTAATTTTTTTTGAGTAAAATACCTTATTGCTGACTACCATACCCTATTGATAACACCACATGATGTGCTGTTGATTCTATCAACATGGATCACTTTTACTAATGGTAATGGAATTCGAATTGGTATCAGAGTGATTAATATAAGTATTGCTCAGTACTCAGCTGATTTGGATATGTGGTGAATGGTTATTTATGGGCTTAAGGGCTCAGTTGTTCATACGTAAGCCTTCGAACTTATTATGAAAAATTAGGAAAATTGCCATATAACTAGCGAGATACAGGATAACGGTCGGCTTTCATATTATAATTAATATTGATCCACTATTGGCAAGAATGAACAGACGCCTACCTGAATCTGTCAATCAATCGAATTTTAACTTTCCACTGTTGTGATAAGTGTTGCAGTTAGTTTAGCAGTAGTTGAGCGATTGACTGCTGTGCGGCGTATCGCGGGTTCGATTCCCGCACGGAACAAATATTTGTATGATCTGCAAATAGTTGTTCTATATTTGTAAAAGCTCCCTCAATACAGGGAAATTCCAAAACACTGAACACTTTGCCAGAGATTATTTCCTGCAAAAATCTGAAAAGAAGCCAAGTACAAGTTAATAATATTCTAATACTAAAATTTTCGTCCACCAGCTACGACATCAGAGGCCGCTCCATCAACCAGCCGAAGCTCTGGTCTTCGCCCTCTGTCTTCGGAAACCGCGCCTTCTTCCGCGGCAGTGCCACACCAGCGGTCCTCATGGTAGACAATGTGATAGCCAGTGACGCTGGCGTGTATAGATGCAGGGTAGACTTCAAAAATTCACCTACTAGAAACCTCAAAGTTAATTTTACTGTTATAAGTGAGTATTTGGTTTATTATACTTGATTTTGATGTGACTAATTAATATATTGTATAAGTAGAGGGATTGGCCTACTCTATGGATACGTTACTAGCCTGCCTCATAGGCTTAGATGAAGGCCATGAAAGAAACTGAATATTTATTTCCATAATACTGGCCAACAATAACTCTTTTCCATCAAAAACAGGATACTTTCACGGCACACACACATAAATAAAATTAACGGCACGGGTAGTGCAGTGGCTGAGCGATTGGGCTGCTGCGCTTCATGTTGCGAGTTCGAATCTCGCAACGAGCAAATATTTTGTGTGATCTTTCTTACAAGTACTTGTTTCGGGTCTGGGCGTTTGTGTATGCGAGTTTATTTGTTTGTAAACGCACCCACGACACAGGAGAAATTCCTACGGGGCAACAATAAAAATGGTTTCAAGCCTTCTTCAATACCCAGAACTGATAACTTGGTAACTAACTGAACATATTTCCCAACAGTCCCACCAAATCGTCCAACAATATTCGACGCGAAAAGAAGAGACCGGACGAAACTCATAGAGCCATACAACGAAGGAGCCAACGTGCTCCTCATCTGTGAAGTAGAAGGAGGTAAGTTATTTTTACATTTAATAGCATAACATTAACTTAGCATTTATCCCAAAATTTGCCTAAAATATTTACCGACCTAGAAAAAGTGGGCCAGGCAGAAAGGCATTCAGGATCGCAGGACTGTCTCACAACTGTGGCCCTGGTACGTGAAAGGCTATTGAAGGATTAATGTGGATTTTAGTCAGTACAAGTCTGACAGTCCCTCCCGTCGCACCCTGGGCGGCAGGACTCATTTGGTGATTTTACCACGATAAAAAAAGGCAGAAAGGCTACTGCCATCAACCGGTCAAATGTCTAGGCATCAATGCTAGGACTGTTAGAAAATACCAATAACACTGTACTTATCCTGGTCATCGAACCTGGTAACGCTTGGGACCACAATACTAAATGTGGCAGTCAACACTAAGAAAATAAAAGTGGAAGTGTTTAGCGTACAATATTTTGTGAACTACAGAAAGTATTATCGCTAGCGATGCTCAAATTCAGAGTTCAACATGGTCTTCTTCTTAGTTTCTTGTATTATCATAATAGCCACACGACTGCTATATTTTTCTTTTAGTCCATAACATCACTATCATAATAGTCACACTATCACCATACTTTTCTCTCTTTTTAAATCAAATATATCAAACTTGAATTCGACAAAAATTGAAACTTATTTATATTTTAAAAGTTAGTTCACATCAATGAATATTTTAGTTTGACAATATCAACAAAATTATAATTCATTAACACTTTTAAAACTTTTATGTAAAGCATAGTGTAACAACGTATTCCGTCAAAGTATTCATAGAGTTTCACAGGAATTATAAAGTAATATTCGTGCTGAATGTAGTTCTGGGAATTATTATGAAAAAGAGGGTGAGAGGGTTAAGCGAATGGCTATGTGAAACATTTTTTTGTACAAAGGCCGTTTAAAAAGGCATTGTTTTATTGTCTATTTTATCAGGCGGATCTGGATTTGAAAAATACTATTTTTGGCAAAAAGAAAAAAAAACACATACTTAGTTTTGTCAAAACGAGCCAAACAGCTAAAAATGTTATACGGTTACATTATGCAATAAAGTCAGACCCATATCCATTTTAAACATAAGATTACAACAGATTTATTTAAATCCATCAACAACGATTTATTCAAAATCGTTAAATACAACTACAGTAGAATCTGTTTATTATGACTCCGCTTATAATGACCAACCGCTTATTATGACGTATTACACAGCGAAGTTTGGTTTTCATAGAAAATTCTTTCAACAATTTCGACAAGTGTTCGGAAGCGTCACGTGATACCCGATGATGTTCGGCGCATGTATTTTTGTTTTGAGTCTCAGTGGGTAATAACAATTAATATTATTGACTTAGTTCTATATTCTCTCTCTGTTAAAATAAATACATATTGACAGAAACAGGAGGTTGTTTATTTTGTACAAAATGCTTTGTATGACGTCCGCTTAGAATGACCGTCCCTTCAATGTCATAATAAACGGATTCAACTGTACTTTAAAAATACTACTAAGCAAACGGAATGATTTTTACGTCTGTTGGTACAGTATGTCAAAACTGCACTTAACCTAAACTCAGATTAAAACGTGGCAAGACCAACACAATTAACCTATCCACTTAAAAGGACATGATCTAACTCACACAGATTTACTAGCAAAGCAAATGGCTTCAAGAGAGGCGGTTTAATCTACGTCCAACATGGAGATGTCAGACTTAGGCTAATACAGTTTACTGTCAGCTAGAATAAACCGTAGGCACTGAGACGTGAAGTGAAATGAAACAAGATCTTAGAGAGAGGGAACAGGTGAAATGGAGATAGTAGGAATTAAGGATTAGTTGGCAAATGATGATTGTGCGTTATCCTATGTAAGGACGGGCTCAGACATGTAACACGGAGCTTTAGAGCTAGATGTAAAGTGAAATAATATCAGTGACAAACTGACTTGATTGCCTCATTCTTTCAGTATTTGAATCATGCAAGAGACCGATTTATAGGAATCTGCCTAAGTAGGGCAGTATTGGCCGCGGGACTTACCGAATTTTACCATGACTTTGGACGTAAAGGGCTATTGAAGGACACCGTGGATTTTAGTCAGTACAAGTCTGACAGTCCCTCCCGCTCTGCCCTGAGTGAGAGGACTCATTTGATGATTTACTGCAGTAAAAAGGAGAGCAGTGTGTTCTTGAAGGCAGCAGGTCTGGTCCTATATTCGTAAGAAAAATAGTGGTTTACAACTATAATAAAATTGTGTGGCGATTTCTTACCATTTTGCCGTAGGTACACGAATGTCATGCAAATATGCTATTTTTTTATTAATATAGAGTCAACAATTAGGTAGAGATGACAATAAGGACAATAACAATAAAGTGATGAACATCCAAAACCAAACAACCTTACAATACACCATTAAAATTCAACAACCATCATCCTAAATCATAATGATCCAAATAATTGATAAAACAAAACGAATCAATAACAAAAATCTTTATAGCCGATACAAACAATTAACGATCATAATTGTACCCTTTGAGTTGTAAACAATAAAACATTCCGATCACATACAATTTGGGCCCAAACAACAATGGAACCATATAAATGATAAACACACGGGTATCGTGGGCGTTAATGATGGGAAATGTATGGGAAATGGTTATGATGTTCTCGATAACGGAATTTCTATTTTAGAAGCTATAGTATCAAAGGACAATGTGTTGGCAGGAAATGGTGGAATCTATTGAATTCTAGTGAACTCGAATTACATTTTTGATGAAAATGAAGATAGAACTACTAAAATAGATTTGAAATTCTTGGAATTAGAAACAGTTCTTGTAATTTTGTTGGAATTTATGATTCAAAAAATACATTTCATAAAAAAAATACTGCGTTAAATGTTGGTACAGTGACTGACGTCTACAATTAAAAGTATTCACCGGCAGCAAAGGAAGAAGAAAGAAGGTTTCTTATTTTAAAAATTCTTTGAAAAACTAAATGTCGAAATTCTTATTTTAAAAACTGTTACAATGTTACATAGAATTCATGTCCGTCTCTGTCTTGTTCTTATTCCTTAGAATTCAACAAAAAAAAAGGATGACTAATTCGTACCAACCTGCTCTGAACGAAGCTTATCTTAAGAGCCATAAATTGAGGTAATTCTTATATGACAAATAAAATAATATCATTGTCAATAAGACTCAAAAGATTTTCCAAGACGAATCCCCAACTTGATTCTGAAACGACTTAAACATTATTCAACTTTAACTTGATGAAAGCCGAGTTGTGTCAGAAAGAAAAATGAAGCCATTAAACCTCGCTATGATTGGTGGGACAATTTGTCAATAAGAATAATGATGGCGACCACGAACTCCAGATAATTATCGACAAATGTGTCTATTTTGACACCAGAATCGATTTTCTTGTGGGTCCTGATTTCGTTGTTATCGAAGTAATGATCATATTTGGTACTATAAAAGATGTAACTATCTGAAGAAGTATGGAAGAAAACAACTATACTTTCTTCAAATAAATTGCAATTTGGGGAGAAGAACATTGATAATTATGACAAGTTGCGATTTATATAGATAAAAAGAAAAAGGTCTATCTATACTCAAAGACTGCCAAAGACGATGATAATTAGGAAGAGATTAAATCAAGGACTGATTTATAGTAATAATCATCATTGTTAATTCCTTTAACGATGGATGAACTTTTAAAGATAAAAATTGGTAAGATAGCAAAAAGAGAAGTATGAAAACATGAACGTCTAGAGGCTGTGAGTGCTAAAATGCATTTTACAGATGTTAAAGTCACACGACTTGAGTACTAAGGCCTAAGGCTTGAGTAAAACCCATCAATCCTCACCTTAGGTAATATCCCCGAAGCGCTACAAAAACCCACCATCAGGCATTGATAGAAAGAGGCTGTATTGTAAATTCTCAGATGTTTAACCCCCTGCATACAGCATACAATAAGACATTCTAACAAACTGTTCTTCCCACAGGTAGACCACGGCCACGAGTGACGTGGTACTTAGAGAATGTGGTGATCGATGACTCATTCGAGCAGCGTCCAGACGGCGTCACCGTGAACACCCTGACCTTCCCCAACATCGGGCGGCAGCATCTGAACGCGCGGCTCGTCTGCCAAGCCTCCAACACCAACCTCGCGCAGCCGGAGACCAAAGTTCTTATACTAGATATTAATTGTAAGTGTACGATGCAAATCTAAAACAATTCTTGCCATGTGGTATCGTATTACCCAGTAACTGGGTTCTGTAGGACTGACAGGCAGTCATCATCATCTTCCTGCCCTTATCTCATTTTAGTTGGGGTCGCGCAACACGTTTTTTTCTTCTATTCTCCCCTATCAAACGTCACCGAATCATTTACTCCTTTTTCATTCATATCATCCCTTACACAATCCATCCATCTTTTTTTTGGCCTTCTCACTCCATATAAAATATTAATATTTAGCTGCATTTGGTTCAACTGGAAGCCAACCCCAATATATTTGGGGAAAGGCTAAGAAAATGATAACACGAACACTGAATGAAAAGAAAAACACAATGTAAATAGAAATAAAGTGTGAGGCAAAGTTTTATTTAAATAAAAATACGGTGTGTACCATTTATTTTTACGTTTTTACTATAAATATCTGCTATATAACTAGCACTTCGTACAAATAAAACGATTAAGGTGCACACTGCAAAAAAAAATGGTTGTAGTTTTTCCTCCAATTTGCTTTCAATATTTTAATGCCTGACACTTTCATATTCAGCATTCTATATAGAATATTGCGTACGAATTTTTTTTTTTGAATGGCATGTCGTTTTTTAATGATGCTCGTAAAACGTACACTAATAAATTCGTTATTTTCACAGTAAAACCAATCACAGTGAACATACTGACGAAAGAGAAGCAGGTATCAGCAGATAAAAGGTATGAAGTGGAGTGTAAGACGACGGGTTCAAGACCAGAGGCTTACGTCACGTGGTGGAAGAATAATAGACAGCTGAAGAGGATGGCGAAAAATGTAAGTTGATTGTAATTGCAGAAAGTCTATTTTAGAAATAATTTCTGTGCCTTTACTGACCTTCAGTGTGAGACTATTTTGAGTAACAAAGTTTTTAGTGCTAAAGCACATATTTTTATGACTATTTGAATTCTGGCTAAACTTTTAATAGAGAAAATACTTGGCCTGTGGCTTCTTTGAATTCAGTTGGAAAGTAAAAATAAAATCTTAGTGCTTTTACTTTTTCTACGAATCTACAATCTGAAAGCTAGGGAGTTCTAGGAAGACAGCTCTAAGAAGTGGCAAAGGGATGCTATTTTTAAACTATTCCAATATAAATGCTTATATACAGAAAAATATTGCGGCAACATCATCAAAAATTGAACTAAAACCGTCTCTAAAAAGAACCAACAAACAAAATCGCATCAAGCTGCTAAATCCCCATCCTGGTTGTTTATAACCGCGCCAATCTCAACACCAAACACCAGATTCACTTCCAGAGCATACAATATCAAATGCAATTTAACGTAAAGCGCATCTTTTCACAGTTCTCCGAGAACAACGAGACGTTGAGCGTGCTCAGCTTAGTGCCTGGTGTGGAGGACGACGGCAAATATTTGACGTGCCGCGCGGAGAACAAACATATACAGGACTCCGCTATTGAGGACAAATGGCGGCTCAATGTACACTGTGAGTATTGATGACGGATTGGAGCGATGGATTGGAACGAGAATGTGACGATGGATTAGAGTTTTAATGTTTTAGGAGTTGGAGATAAGGTTTAGTGTTATGTAAAGTTAAATACTGAAAGGTAATGCATGAAAAAAAAGTTTAAGTGAAGATTTAATGCTTTTTTTTTCTATTGAGAGTGTTGTGTATCGTTTTAGGTACTAACGTGTACAATTAGGTGTAGTAACCAACGACTGGGTTATAATAAAATACTGTGAATTTGCTTAGGGAACATTTTCAGCGATATGTAAGGGAAATGTGGTCGATAGTGAAGCACGCTTGCCTAGGAGTAACCTATTAGTTCTTAACTTGATGACCCCAAAGTTTTAGTAGTTATCAAGAAATACACACCTACAACTTATTACGAGTACCTATGACCATAAAATTATCTTCCTATTAGAATCAGATAAGAAAAAAACAGTGGGCCTATTATAGGTGTAGTGGGTTGTCGTACATTCGTCACAAAGTTAATTCGTCACATTTTGTAAGCCCATCACAAAAGTACGTTGAAAGTGATAACGTTAAAATACTATAATAATAAATCTATCTGGCTCTAAGATTTTACTCTATAAAATACATTGAACAAATAAAAAAAGAGAACTGTAGGTACATTAAAATCAAGAACAAAAACTTAATTCAGGTTAAATAATGTCAAATCAGGCAAAATTTCAACCATGTCGTAAGTCGTAATCACATACGAGTACATGCATGTTCCGTTGAAAACACACATTTTGCTAACAAGGACAAATGGAAGCTCGCTGTAAGCATTCATCAGAATTGAAAGGATTTTGATTAAAGAAATGATGATGGATCCTTACATGTGGCGTCGATGTTTTTTTCTTTACTTTGTAAGGATTTTATCTTATGAAAAAGAGGTTAGGTTATCGACCTTGTATTTAGAGTTATGTTTCTGTTACTTACCAACTGCTGGGCAAAACTTTCTGTCCAAGACTTGTAGAAACTTTTCCCAGTAGTATCATAGACTATGTACATAATTTCTACCCAAGACTTGTAGGGCAACTCGCTGTCCGACCATGGACCATGCCCGGGTCGACGGCGCGTCGTGTTCCACGCGCGCCTCAAAGAGTGTCAGCATAATGACGACGCTAGAGAGAGGACGACGAGGAGACGCTCTCAGAAGGCTAAAGCCTGCCGGGGTTCGGAACTTTACCATCACCGTGATCCCGGAACATAAAGAGCTATTGAAGGACACCGTGGATTTTAGTCAGTACAAGCCCAACAGTCCCTCAAGCCCTGCCCGGGGTGGGAGGACTCATTTGATAATTTTACCACGATAAAAAAAAACCCAAGATTTGTAGTTCTTGCCAGAGTCATCGTTCTATCTTAAGAGGTCTCTGAAGTCCTGTTATGCAAATGACATCTGAAGGAACAAGCTTGTAGTCAATCTGTCCCATCCGCTCTACCCATAGCGGGAGAACTCATTTGATAATTTACCACAAAAAGAGGTCCAAAGTGGACTGCCGCTCGTTGGTAATGTCCACTTCGTCTCGTTTCTTCTAAAAGGTCTCCCACCAGGCCTTCTAGCTGTAACTAGGTTGCACATAGAGGGTTTTTGGCTCACAGCTCATTTACGTCCTGCATTATTACTTCACGTAAATAAGGATTAAGCTCACTACAGTGCCAGTGTAAATTACAAGTTTAAGTATTCTGAAAACTTGCAACAATATTCCTGTTCAAAATATTCAAACTTTCCGAAAATTTTAAAGACTTTCATAAATTGAAAAACTTTAATGTTCTTATAAGTTGTTTTCCTGTAACAAATGCCTTTTGTTTATCGAATGTGATTTAATACGTTGTGAAGTCAAGCACATAGTTCTTTTAAGAGTATCACAAAAAGGCGCTTCGTCTACGAAAGTTGAAGCTTCTAAACTATGATGTGAAACAACTTATACAACATGAATTTTCTCGTTTATTTTCTTGTAAAACTTTACAAATATCTTTGAGCTTGTCTGAAGCAACTTTGAGTTTAATGAAAAAACTAATTCTAAACTAAATATCCGAGAAAGTGGTGTTCGAACACGTGTCTCGACCGCAGTATTATCAACTTGGTAATTCAGCTGGAGTCATCTCACTAATTCTGATATCTAACTTGTGATTGGATAACTTTTGACTTCTCGAAGTTTCTTTGTTAAAACACTGTTTTTCTTTCAGTTCAGTTCATTACATTATAGTTGGTTTTATTACTATTGGAGCGGTTGAATGATATTTAGAATTTAGAACTGAATCCATGTTTTTGTAACGAAATTGCAATTCTAGAGTCACTCGTCTACGTTTTACTTAAGGGTTCTCTTGAGACTTAAAAATATAAAAGAAGATAGCATGTGTGTTTCTTTATTTTCTTACTGAAAAAATTTAAGTAAAAAATTACTCCAAAGATAATTTTCTTTTGTCATTAAATTAGTTTTTATCACTTACAGTCATACATTAAAGCATTTAGGGACTGTATTACTTAAAATGATGTCACTCTTTGCTAGCTCTGGGACAACTTTGGGGTGACAATAGTTAGTAACTAGTATTAACTGTTTCAGGGACCAAAGAGAGTCAAATGTTAATGTAATTACATTTATCGTACGTACAAACAACACTATCTATTACGATTGTAACACACACTCCTTACATTTCGTTCACGTTAATACATCTTATCAAACGAGTGTACGTGATCTAGGTAAATGTTGGTAGGTGCGATTTACGTTTGTACGACAATTAATTTTAAAAGCAACAAAGGTTTTTTTCTGTTGCGGACTATCTGTTTTAAGTTTGGAGGCGGCAGCGGTGGTCTGGATGCAGACCGCGAACCGTCGTTTGACGACCCACTACACACTAGAGTAATGTGCTAAACTATTGAAAGTCGCAGCACTGTTTTGTCGAACTCACTTTACATTCTAACCAAACACTTAATGCCATTTACAGCTGAATGCTCTTCTAAACTCTAACCAACAAGCTTGTCCACAGATGTTCCCATCGTCGACCTGAAGATGGGCTCAAACCTCAATCCTGACGAGATAAAGGAAGGTGATGACGTGTACTTCGAGTGCACTGTCAAGGCTAATCCCAAGACACACCGCCTAGTCTGGTTCCATGATGTGAGTAATTGGAATTATTATAATTAACTTAGAGTAAGCTAAGATGATGACTTTGTTGATTATGTTTGGTAATCAAGACGTTGACCTTATGTTTGATACTATTAGGTGATTGGTTTAGATAACGATTGATTTAATTAATTATCTGATAACATTATTCACGTGTGTGATTTTTCAAAGGTAAGGCAGAAGGGTTTCCTATAGTAGGTACATAATATACCTACATATTTTTAGCAATAAAACAACAGTTATCTAGAATTCGGTCAGATTTATACGGACAGTTTATTGACCGGTTAAACGGTTGTAGACAGCCAATTCTGCAATGTACGGATTTAGTAAAATGGTAACATAATGTCAACTGTATATTCCGGAAAAGAGACAGTTAATGAGTGCAATTGCATTTTACCTCATCAAAGTAACTCATGTTATAAGCTAAAATATTTCGGGGGACCACGCTGTGCCAGAATATTGCCGGATAAAAAAGGGATATCTTGCGGTGTCGCTCCTTGAGGGAGATCTATGTCCAGCAGTAGACTGCAAAAGGCTGAAATTATGACGATGATATAAACAGATCTGGTATTCCAAAATTCCTTAAAAAACCGAGAGTCATTAGACACTGACTCTGGATTTTAACCCAAGTCGATTCAGCACAGCATTTATTGGAGCTTATATTTATGCCGTTTTAGAAATAGCATCTACTACAAATAATAATAACTAAGACAGATAATAATCTAACAGCCAATATTCTCATCTAATAATAAAGTATCGTCTAGACAAAAGTGAGATTAACGAAAATCAATAATAAACCGTGCTGAGACAAAAATAAATTAAGTTACTAGTCTTATTGTGATCCTACTTAGGGCAAAATTAGCTTTTTTTTCTAGATACTTGTTCGGCTTAGAACTCAATTATATCTCGAAGCTACAAATAACTAGCTGTTGCCCGTGGGTTTACTCGCTTGTCAACCGTCTCTAAGATCCTATCTATCTCTGTATAAAAAAAAAAACCAAAATCTTTTGTGCCGATTTGATGCATATCTTATGGCCTACGATAATGTGGTCACTAGTAACTAGGAGGCGCTCATCACACAGCGTAGTTGTTGCATTCGTCTAAGGGCGCTCCCTCACCGCAAGCATTCACCTGTAATGTAACGTTACAGATTCGAACATTCGAAGACAATTACAGCATCAAATTGCGTACTTTTATGTTACATTACAGGTGAATGCTCGCGGTGAAGGAGTGCCTTAACCCTTCTTCTGAATAAGCGTAATTCCATGCTAAAAAAATTGCTGAATTCTTTTAGCAGAATCATGAAAACATGTCGTAATACGAACCCTCATTCATTAGAACTAAGTACTTCAACGTGTATAATAAAATATGCATGCAGTATAAAATTACTTGCCCTCAACTCCCGGTAAACTGCAATTCCTTTATGTATAAACGTTCCAGGAAATGCCCCTGGTATTCACTGTTAAAAGACATTTAATTTATAACTGTAATGCATTGGCAACCGCAAGTGCAGGGTCCACGGAGTTATTTGTAATTCTCTATGCTTTGCTCTAGGGATGAGCGTTGAATCAACGAACTAGTTGAATCAACCGTTGATCTCTTGTCAACGTATTAACGTTAACTGTATACGAATCAACTAGTTGAATCCGTCAACGACGTTTATGAGTTTAACTCGTTCGTCTCGTTGAATTAACGAGAACGCAAATGCAACGTTGTTTTCAACGTTGAGTTTTTGGTTCGTTGTTTTTAACGTTGCGCGTCATGGATTGCGAGCGATTGTAAGAGTTGATTTTCGAAATATTTATTTTAAGAATAGTACTTTTATTTGTGTAGTTTGTTTACTTACGTTTACCACAGATGTAGACCTAATCCCAATGTATTATATTATTTGAAATGCACTATTTTTGAGATGCAAAGGTATAGCGAACAGCCGTCAAAAAAATAGAAATAATAGTTTTGATTTCACACTATTTTAGATGTTAATTTGTACATAAAACTGAAGTTCGAATCGAAACTACGTGATTTATGATTCAAGAGTGAGAGTGAGTTAGATTTCAGTAAGTGGATAAATAAGCTACAGAAAAGGAAACATTAATTTTTACTAATCTTACTTCAGCCAGGATCTGCAATTAAACGGATTTATGGGTCGAACCGTCAATCAAACGTTTTCCAATAGATAAATTGAATAAAATTGTTTCTAAAATTCAACGCACAATCGTTAGATAAAAACCGTTTAATGAATCAACGGTTTACGTTGCAAGTTGACAGTTAAATTCGTCAACGAGATGAACACGTTGACTCGTTCAACTCGTTGACGAATTCAACTAGTTGATTAACTAGTTGACAAACGTGAATCAACGTTAACGTTTCGTTGACGGAAAAACCGTCAACGACCCATCGCTACTTTGCTCTGCGTGGACATTACACAGGAATGCGCTTTGTTGTTTAAGGACATATTTGTTTAATGTTTAATTCAGTTGCGAGGTTTTTAATTTTATTTGTTTTGGTGTCTGAAAGCTATTCATTATGCTAACTCTTCGTTACAATGATTGCTAGATTTTTAATTTGAACTTCATACTACCGGTAACGACTGTTAAAGATCAAAAAGAAAAGAGAGATTAATTTTATGGTAAGATCCGACCATAAACCATAACCGGGTCGACGGCGGGTTGTGTTCCACGCGCGCCTCAAAGAGGGTCAGCATGATGATGGGGCCCCTTTAGAGGGCCAAAGCCTGCCGGGGTCGCGAGACTTACCTATTTCATTACTGTGACCCCGGAAAACAAAGGGCTATTGAAGGACACCGTGGATTTTAGTCAGTACGAGTCTGACGGTCCCTCCTGCCCTGCCCGGGGTGGGAGAACACATTTGATGATTTTATCACGTAAAAACCGGTAAAAACTGTTGAATCTACGATTAACTGATAAACATTATTTCCATGTTATGCTAAGATAGAAATTATCTATTCGTTGAATCGATACTACCATCCATGGCACCTCAGCAAGTATTGTTTACCTTGATTATCAACGCGTGTAGTTGCTATTAATTATCATCCTCCTAACTTATCACCAACTATGATGAGATAGGTTATCTTTCCAACTAGTATTTTGAGATTAACGGAGACTTGAGTGAGGTACTCCACGAAGGGCACCTAGCACATGCGATTTTGGCAGGAGCCTTATGTCGAATAGATAAGGTGCAAGTAGCTCAGGTGCCATTGTCAGCGGGTCCCTTCGTGGAATACCTCGTGTTTTTAGGGGGGAGGCCTTTTTTCAGCAGTGAACGTCTTCCAGCTGATGATGATGATGAGTGTTTTTAGATGCGTCTTAACAAAGAAAATGTTCCTAAAAACTTTTCTCCCAAAGTAACTAGCAATTTTCTAGTCTTATGTGTTGTCTTTTCACCTAGAACTCGGAAATCTACCACAACGAGGGAGCAGGCGTCATCCTGAGTGCCCAAAGCTTGGTGCTGCAGAGCGTGACGAGGGCCGCAGCTGGAGACTATACCTGCATGGCAGCCAATAGCGAGGGGAAAGGAACCAGCAATCCTGTCACCTTGCTGGTTAGATGTGAGTAGCTTTGATTTAAATTAGTATTTTTACTTTATTAAAAAAAAAAAGACATTGCCCCACACCAGGTATTTCTCCTGTGTCGTGGGTGCGTTTACAAACATAGAAACTAACGTACAATAACACCCAGACCTGGAACAAATACTTGAAGGTCACAAATATTTGTGCAGATACCGAACCCGTGACACGTTGCGCAATGCCAATCGCTCAGCTACTGCGCTAACCGTGCCGTCAAATTCACGTCGCCTTCGCCGTCAATTTAATTCTGCTGCCATTTTTCCTCGAATCCTATTACACAGGGTAATCCTACTGCTGGGCGATGGTTACTTGAAAAATAATGGAGATCCCACACTACGCTTGCTGATACGCGTTCTCCAGTCCAGAACTTGTCTGTTCCAACTGCTATTTTAAAATCACCTTCAAATTAGAATAATTGTACAATGTTTAACGGTAATAGCGCACAACCTCTCGTGGGGTAACTCAGCCCATGTTACTGAACATTGTTTGTTCTAAGACTTTTGAAAATTCGTAAAAAAAAAATTTGCTTTTTCATACAAAATGAGAAATTGATCGAGCCCATCAGTGCGAAAAATCTTTTTTTTTTGCGAATTTCCAAAAGTCTTAGAACAAACATTGTTCAGTAACATATTGGGCTGAGTTACGCCACGAGAGGTTGTGCGCTATTAACGTTACACACTGTATATTGTAAAATACTCGATACAACTTTTTTCACAGCCCTGCATTGTCTACCATAAACAGATATCATGCAGAAACTCTCCAACATAAATATCCTAACTATACGGTTTCAGTAACTACACAACACTGACTGCAATCTCAAACGCGCGACTAACATTTAGTGTAGGAAGCCAGTGTCACCTGGGAATGGATATTATTATAGGGCTGCATACTGCATAACCCTGGCAATATAATCTGGTTTGCCCCAAATTAGTTTCTTTATATCCTTGAATTTTTAAATGCCTGTCCTCATTCGATGTGACTGATAATGAGCAATAGAAAAATGGAGATGAAACAAAAGAAAATATTTGATTTGTCAAGTAAACAAATCACTTTATTATTCTACTTGATTTACTATACGTTGAGACCCTTGTGTTCTGAGTCGAGCTATACTACACTAAAATCTGTATGGTTCTTTCCTCAAAAGACCATCTCAGACACCAGCATAGTCCTTGTATGAACTGAGCAAAACTAAGAGAGACCTCTGAGTTTGTTGCGGCGGTTTCTTCTCCGAGTAGTCAGGAACAAAACACCGGCCTCATCTAGCTTGAAAAAATATTGGTTGTGACGTGTAAAAGTGTGTTTTATTACCAAATTACAAAATAAATATCATTTATAGATACTGTGGGCCGTCTTATCGCTAAAGTTATATTCACACAAACAGAATCCTCCTTTGTATTTCAAGAACAGACAGTAAAATATCTATTTTCATCTAAAGACAAAAAACACTGCCAGCTCTACAAGATAAAAAGGCTACTGTAAAAACAAAACACAATATAACTAGTGTTAAGTCCGATAAAAGTGAAAGACACCTCAACTGCTTAATAAAATCTGGACACTACTACATGACCCTTTAAATAGTAAAACGAAAAGGGTCAAGTGACAAAATGAGATCTTGACACATAGAATAAATAAAGTATGGATAAAGCTAGACAACGGTATTTTGGCTCATGGCTATGAATCTAGTGGGAATAAAAAAACGTGTTTTTTCACAAAACTATTTTGAGAACAAAATATAGTTCTCTATGTCATTCGATTGCGAAAATATCATCGTTCAGACATCAGCACTTCAACCCACCCAATCGGTCACTTGAACATGAACCTTCTTCTATTAAGATAAAATAGGAAATCTGTTAAATATGGGTACTCTGATGCCCTATTGTCTGTACAACTATGCCTACCATAGACACGATAATTTCGTGACGTATCTTTATAAAAAAAGAAAATCATAACCTTCATGGTCCTCTTTGTGTAACAACCCTAATCCTGTACTCAGCCATTCGTTTGAGGTTAACAAAATTTTCGAGTCGCTTCTATTGCCCTGGGACCTGGATTGGGTACATTTTGAATAACGCTTTCAGGAAAGATGTTTCGCGGACATTTTGAGGCATAATGGACCGAGCATTGGTAACAAAGTAATGAGTGTTTTGTTAGTCCGCTGAAACAATGTAAATGGAAGTTTAGAGTGCTACAATGTGACTGAAACAATCTACGTTTGAATATTGGGTCTGGTTTGAGGTAATGAACTGTTTCTGTTAGTGAAAGCTCAGTTAAGTTTGGGTATTTGAAACGTTTGAACCTCATGTTATCTCTTTGTAACAGTACAACAAAATTATAACCATGTTAAATGGTAACAGGTTTAGTTGAAAACCAGCATCGGTCCAATGCGATTTTTAGTTGTTTGTATATACTTATTTAATGATTATTTTAAAAAAATAAAATCGCATTGCATTTGCAATACTTCTTTTTAGCAAACATCATTGAAGAAAAACAGAAAAAGATTTAAAAACCTTTAATTAATCAATTTTGTTAACAACTAAGCTTTAATTTCTCAATTACTCTACAAACAATTAAGAACACAACATTTCTAAAGGCATTGTAAGCGAGAAAACCATTGTAAATACATGTCACCACAGCATGTGGGAAGCCAAGCAAAGAAACATCCAATTCCCGACTGCGAACACAGAGCAAAAATTTCTAACCATTGCTTTTACAACTGTCAGTTCCACACTCGAAATAAAATCAGAACTAACAACAGCTACTATTTTCCGCACCAAAAACAAACAATTAAGAGAACAACCACGCTAAATATTATCACTTAAAACCGCAGGAAATTATATTAAAATTTTGTTGGGACGAGACAAAAGAGGTTAAATTCCCCTCGAGGAACGTAAACCCTCCCTGTTTCCGTCAACTACGGTAGTGATGTAAAAACCTGAGAAAATGCAATTTACTTGCAAAATTGATGAAGGGTTGCGCAGTGGGCCCTTAAACGGTCCTTTTATATATAGAAGCACGTTTAAAGGTAGACACGTTGTCTAACGAAAATTGGATGGTAGGAATGTTATTAAAATGTTTTACTTTAGGTAAGTTATAGTTAGTGCTGATAAGTTTCTTGTTTAATGATGGACTTTATTTTTGGACGTAGATTACAGTTTAGTCTTTGCACCTGCTTACATATTAAAATTTTAAATATTTTTGATTAATTTCAAGTTTGGTCACATTGGCACAGAAAAATTGTAGACGCGATTCCGAGGCCTTATCACGAGTTTTCGCGATTTTATGGCGTGAAGTAAACTGGTATTTTGACGTTAATTTGATAGGTATTACTGGTCTCTACAGGTGCTTTTTCATTTTCCATACAATTTATGTCCCAATACTCCTAATACTTGAGTGGAGACCGCGACTTGGCAAACTTAGTGTAAGTTGCCCGTCACTGCAAGGTAGAGTAACGAAATGCGAAAGACAGCCGGCAGAGACTGGATGAGGAAAGGTTAAGACCGAGCTCAGTGGTGCACATTGGGAGAGGCCTATGTCCAGCAGTGGACGAATACAGGCCGATGATGATGAACTTCAAGTACTCAGGACGCTGCTTTGCATAGTACTTGAACATCTGTCTTCTGAAAGTGCTTAAAAATAATGATAAAAGTGTCAGTGTAACTCCAATGCATTTTTCTAAAATGCTCGAACTGACCGAACATTTAGTTCATCCCAAATACAGCCGCAGTTTCATAGAATATTCTATGAACAACTAAAACCTTTTGAGTGTATTATTTGTTGTGTGGCATTACTGATAGTTCCATTTTTATTTAATTGAAATAAAATTGTGCTTCTGAATGATTAAACAACCTACTCGTATAGATTTTTTATGCGAAAACAGCATTTATTTACTATTCGCAAGCCTCCAATTTGAACCAGAGGCCCTAGCATGAATTCTACGTATTTTATCGTACAGCTTGAAGTATTACGACGTAAATTGATTGAGAAGTAAAAAAAGCACCTGTAGTACGAAAGAGGAATTTATTTTGTCCAACAAATCAACGTCTAAGTTCCCGTTAAAGCGCGATTCACGTAAAGTATTACGTGGATCGCGTGACTGTCTCATTAGGTAAACGTGGCCCTGAAACATTAACAGCTATTTTAAGGACCACCTTGGGTTATAGTTAGTACAAATCTGACAACATCAGTAGGAGGACTCATTCATGAGTCAAGATGAGCTGTCCTCCTTCCAAGGGTGAGACGGGACGGAATGTCAGACTTGTACTGACTAATATCCACGGTGTTCGATTGCTGACAGCGTCTTGAGGCGCGTGTTAGAAATATGATGTATCTATGTGATAGATATGGTGGGTATTTTTGGTTTTATTGATATTAATATGGATTTTATTGTAAAGTATTCGATGCCAGGATGGTTACTGCTATTAATTTACTACATGTAAAGTATTTCATAAAGACTTGTGTGTAGGAATGAGTTTATAAAGAAAAGCACAAAATCACGACTAGGTATTTATTACCAAGCTACCTCTGTTCGCAAATCCTAGGTCTTCGTGGAGAAGAACAGAGAAAGAAACTCCACGGCAACATATTTTATCAGTACACACATTTTTATAAGACATCCAATATCAGTAATATTCAGATCATAATAAGTATCGGTTAACTTACATTTTCATTGCAGAACATTAGGACACACATTATAACTTTCGGCACCACATCTTGGATTCTCTATTATTATATCACATTAATTACACAGAAAACAACTCAGAGCACAGCTTTTTACCTTATAAACGATTGGATAATAATGACCACGAATGTGGGGGTACATCTGTTTTTATAAACTTAGAATCGTACCACTTCCAACAAATATTACCGCCATTACTGACCAATCACGGATTGCCAAACATTTTAGCTAAATATCTAATGAAATAAGCAATATTAAACAAATCTTATGTAGTAGAACCTTTTTAAAACTTGATTACATCATTTAGAAATTTAGTTATTATTTATTTGTAACCTTTATTAAATTCGATACAAAATTTGACTATCAACTGGCTGTTTTCGTTCGGAAATCAGTTGATCGTAGTTTTAAATATATTTCTATTGTTAATTACATACTGTATATATAATACAATAATATATCTAACACGCGCGTGGAAAAGAACGCGCCGTCGACCCAGGCATGGTCCATGATCGGACGGCGAGTCACACATAACTCGCCGCCCGAGTTGCAACGACGATATTATAATTACTAGACTCCTAATAACAGGCGACCGGTGTCTATCAACACATTAGGCAAAAAAGTCTTATATCCATCTTATTTCGACCACTCCTGTGAGCCGTAAACATACCTTGAGTTAGCCAATCACAACGCAGTACCCCGTCCCCCTCGCTTACGAAGTACCTCAGCGAGTTGACGGAATAGTTTTTGTTCCTTAGGTCGTGCATGCGGAGTCTAGTAATATATCGTCGTTGCAACTGATATTCAAGACTATCAAGCTCACTTAAACCAGTTCCATGACGTCACAGGTCGGACTTTATCATTAAAAGTCCGGCCAAGTGTTCCGAGCTGCAGTTTTATAACGATCGCCAAGTTTCCCCGGTCTTGTTAGAGGACGACGGCGACGTAATATTGTACGTCATACTTTGTCCAAAGTTTCGCTATTGTTTATAGGTATTTATGAGGAGCTGTAGTTTCAAAGGATAAGAGCTTTTTTTAGTTATGTTATGGAATATAATACATGATTTACGGATCGTTATACATTTCAGCACATCACCCTACCCAAACTGTCAATAGATTTAATACAACAACATTTTCTAACATTTTAAACTTTGAGATAAGGTAGACGTGCCAACGTCTATACGTTATGATCAGTACTATTGTGCTTAATTTAATCCCTAAATGTGTTGATAATACAGACATTGTTATGTATAATTATTTTCTTGTTTTTAAATAAATATTTTACAAAATTTTCGTGTTTTTTATCTTTGACAATGTTTCACAGCTTGTCAACGATCTAAATCTAAAGCATTAAAACTTTTTTCCAAAAAAAAAGTTGAGTTAAACAAAATAAACGAATTGGTTAATTTTGACATAAACCACAGAGCAACAAAAATACATAAATTAAAACCGACCAACCGTGAGCATAAGACGAATTCAAATCTGTTTGTTTTTTTCCTAGATGCTCCAGTCTGCGCTGAGAGAAGAGACGGAGAACTCTTCGGTGCGCTGAAGCAGGAGACAGTCTCCCTCCACTGTTCTGTCGACGCCAACCCAGCGCTGGTCTCCTTCCACTGGACCTTCAACAACTCTGGGGAACAAACAGAACTACCTCCGAAGTAAGTTTAGATTATGATTGTTTTAAGAATTAAGGTTTTGCTTAACAGTGAGCTCGACGTGGCGCGACGCTAGCTTACTTACTAAGATAATGTATGTAAGTCGTCACTCAAAACACAGCACGCTAGCGCCTACGTTTAGCGAGTACGACGACGAAGTAAGCCGCTAACGCCACGCTAGCGTCGCACCACGCCCAGCTTACTGTTTGGTGAAGTCTATAGGTACAAACATCAAGCTATGCAAAACCAGAATAAGCTTATCGTTGAACGTGTGACTAGATAATAGGAAGCGAGACCACGTTAAAGTGGTTTTGTATAGCTTGATGTGTAGCCGTGTGTACTATTATATTATTACGCCAAGTCATATTTATATCGGTTTTTGGATCAGCTAGTCTCGTTACAGACATTTTACAAATAGTTTACAACATTTGCTACTAAACTAGGGCAGTTTAGGGATATCAATAAACTATCGTAGGGTACAACTTTGTTTGACACTAAACTTCAAACTACCATTGTTTCCCGTCTTTTCCTTTCATCTCTCATATTTAATATCTCATCCAAAGTACACAATGTTGGCCTAGATATAGTTTCGAAAGTCGTAAACAATGATCAGATCGGACTGTCGGACTAATTTTAGACTTTAATAACATATGTAACTAGAGTTTATTGTGGAGTACATCAGATAGAAAAGTGTTTGAAACGAAACAGAGTGCTTCCAAACGTCTTTTATAATGCGGACAGTGAAGGAGTGGAACTCTCTGCCAGCGACTGTGTTTCCGAACACATACAACCTTAATCTCTTCAAAGTTAGAGTGAACGAAGTGAGAGGCTTCTTCTGGGTAAGCTCGCTCCATCGTCGACCTTGTCTTAGTCACTCCTGACCTAGACTAAGGTCAAGAGCAAATCCATTACAGATAAAAAAATACTTGAATCTCTCTGTCTTCACAGAATTTTTCTTACTCTTATTGATGATGAATCTTTGTCTGGACTGAAACGTCCTAAAAAACATACACTGATGAATCTCCAAAGTTTTCTTGTTTAAGTCCCACATATAATTGGCAAGATCATGATCTCAATCGCACAAAACCCTTTAACAAACAATATCAGTTTGAAGTTAAAACCATCTTATTCAGCCAGTTTTGCAAATTGACATTTTCCGATATCTGCCTTCAATATCTCCACTACTGGGACATCTTCTTCTCAACTGTTTACAGATCCATATTATTCTTACAACATTTCTTCTTTTGTTCAGGTTATACAGCAGTCACGGCCACACTTCGACCCTTAACTACACTCCAACGACTGACATGGAGTACGGAACCTTAGCCTGTTATGGAGAGAATGCTGTGGGGCAGCAGAAAGTACCCTGCCTGTTCCAGTTAGTTGCTGCGGGTGAGTCCTTGTGTTATTCTTGAAAATTATGATGAATTTTGAACGTTGTTTCCTACACAATAAGACATCCACAGTTTTTTACCAATATAGGTTTTATAATTTGTAAGTTGATTGGCAATGGGTAGCCCCAACGACGATATATTACTAGACTCCTAATAACAGGCGACCCATGTGTGTCAACACATTAGGCACAAAAGTCTTATAATTATTCTTCTTATTTCGACCACTCCTGTGAGCCGTAAACATACCTTGAGACAGAAAAGACCTTGAGTTAGCCAATCACAACGCAGTACCCCGTCCCTCTCGCTTACGTATTACCTCAGCGAGTTGACAGAATAGTTTTTCTTCCTTAGATCGTGCATGAGGAGTCTAGTAATATATCGTCGTTGGGTAGACCACATCGCTAGTAGAACTTATGACCGATGGTGAAGAAAAGTTGTCGAGTGGTGAACACGAAGCAAAAGACGCAACATAGGCAGGTCTCCCACTAGATGGACTGACGAGAGTCGCGGGCAATCGATGGATGCAAGTGGCGGATTGTCATTCGGCGTAGTAATCTTAGAGGGAGGCATTTGTTCAGCAGTGGACGTTTTCCGGCTAACAATGATGTTGATGATGATAACTTATTGATTGGAAAATAAAATGAACTTAGTCATTGCAGAATATTCGAAATTTAAATACGATCCGTTTTAGGTGTAGCAGCAGAAATATGATTATAGGCCGAAGATATCGATTTACTTTCTAAACTAAAGACTTTGGTTGAATTACATGAACTAAAGTGCAGAACAGCTATGTTACAGTTAAATTAAAATATGTTGGATATTTATCAAAATTATTTTGTAAGTCAATAGTTCATAAATTATGCGTTATTTTTGTTTTAACAAATTATACCTTTGGACAAAATTAAATCTAAATTTTTACTGACATTTTCTTCCCCACTTAGGTCGTCCATTCCACCTGCAGAACTGCTCAGTGGCCAACCAGAGCATCGACTCTTTGAACGTGGAGTGCGTTGAGAACTTCGATGGTGGACTGCCACAGACCTTCCTCATGGAACTGCTGGAGCTGCCTTCACTTATTGTAAGTCTCATGTTTATTAGCTCTAGAGTTACCAGGTTTTGTGTTACGTGTAACTACCATTGAAAACATAGTTACAATATAGGCTAATAGCTTTAAAGCCGGATATCTTCAAAGTTATAAAATTGCTTATTATTCAGACCCAGGAAAATCAACTATGTAAAGTACAGCGCGCCTATAGTAGTCCAAATCTATCAGGGCTGTTAATTTACTAAGAGTAATTTCGCTTTTAGACAGAATGTAATGAGTCCATTTTAAAATAAAATCTAAGTACCTATTAATTACTAAATAACTAGCCTGTATTTGCCCATTACAGAGCAAATGCCTTCTTTTCTTTTTCCATAAAATGTTGTCTAATTATTATTTAAGAAATTTCTTAATACGAGGGCCACAAAGACATGAAATGTCGTGTTTTAACGTGATAATTGACTTTATTATGAACATTTACCGCCTTTCCACAAAAAAAAAACTGTTGAACACTTTTCTAAAAAAACCTGTCAACCTCAAAACGACATTTCACTTTGATATAAGAGTCGTTTTGCAGTTACACTTTTGTAAGACGAGCGTTCAAGACATGTTTATCTGTTGAACGCTCTTTGTTCCACAAAAGGTAAGGCGGGTCAAGTCTATAATCGCGATAACCAACGGCATTTCCCATTAGTGTAGCCTCCATGTAATCGAGAGTATTATTGTGTATCAGGTCCGCTACAACGTCTCCACGAACCGAACCCCTCCCTACTTCGAGATCCGAGGTCTTCCACCAGGCGTGAGCTACAGGATCGACCTTTATGCTGTGAACGCGAAGGGAAGAAGTGATGTGTCCACGATAGAAACTGTCACTTTGAAGGGGCAGGCTAAGTTTACTGGTAAGTGATTTTAAAACCTTGGATACTATATCACAGTCAACAAATTTTTAAACAAAAAAAAACAGCATTTCTGAAAAATCGGAAGTGGTTATACTGATAATCGTTTTGACAACAACAGTAATTTCTTTTGTATCAAAAGCAAAGCAAAGTCGGCAACGGGAAACATTGTTCATAAAGTTTCAGGTTCAAAACATACTATTTTTAGAGCCTATTTTTCCAAATCCGATAAATTTGAAGTACATGACTTATTAGTCCTATCAAATCTGTTTTGTTGTCGAATCAGATGATAATTTTCATACTCTGGTAACCAAACCTACATCTGATGATTCAATCATCAATCATCTGATATTATGGTCAGATTAAATAATATTGACGAAATATTCGAAGAGTTATTTGTTAAAACATTTTATACCTACGAAGTTTGAAATCCAGGTGCAACATTGACATAATATCACGTAAACCAAACAAACTGGGTGACAGCAAACATAACCCATGCACCCAAAATACATTTCAAGCGCATACATGAGCACAGAACTCTCCACATCCAATCCTGGAACACAATACCCACTCGACTTGCTATTTCTTCGTTTAGAATCTGTTGGTATCGCCATTAAGTGCTTCCCCCAAATAAGCAGTTCTCACGCTCTAAAAAGACGCCCACATAAAGTTTCAACTTGGTAAATAGATCAATACAGAAGGTTCACTTGTAACCACACAGATATAAATGAGCACACCTAGTGCCCATTTCTGTTTTTCGAACGTCCTGACGCCAGCCAGCACATCAAGTTACCCCAATCTATCAGATATTCTCAATCAAATAGGAACGAGTATATTATCAATATCAGGAACCTTCTGATTTTGATAATATACAAAATAGCGTACGAGGATTTGTCACCACTCTTGCTCAAAATGGGTAGACAATTTCAGACTTACGTCTACGTTTCCTCGTGATGTTTTTCTATACTGGTTTCCAAAAAAAACTTGCATGATTTAGAAAAAAACACATTAGTAGGTACTTGCTTGGATGTGAATCCAATGCTATCCCCTTGCAAAAGACGCAAGGCCATACCTATGAACCATCACATTTAAAAATAAATAACATAAACAAAACAAATAGGAATAACAAGCTTAATACAGAATAGAAAATAAATCAGTAGCTGCAAGTCAAACTCAATAGATTGTCTATTCTAACGTAGACCCGGGCGTGCACTACCAACTAAATAATGCATCGAAATACGAAAATATAGACCAAATTGTCGATGCTGTTTTGTATCCGGCTCGAAGGACCGAAATAAAGAAACGAATTTTGAGCCACGGTAGCAAGTTTAAAGTAGGCATACAAAGTAAACCACATTGTGGAACAGTTGTGTAACCTTTTATGCATATATGAAACATCACTGTTGAAAGAGGACACGGATGTTCCAGAAGGTTCCTGTGACGGAATTGGATAGTACGCAACACTCGGATGTCACCACTGTATAGATCGCCTGGAGAACACGGTGGAGCATAGAGTGGGGGACTGAGCAAAACTGGCAGAGCACCGCCGCGCCGTGTCCTCATGAAAGAGATAAGCGGCGGTGACATCTCGCGGCCAGCATTTATAGTTGAGCCCTCAACACATAGCATACTGCTGGGCAAGAAGGGCCGATGAGTAGCAGTCACCTCCTTCTGCGAAGCAGTAATGCTAGCGAAGGTGGAGACGGAAATGAGAGGACAGCCTTCATAACACGAAGATATTTTGTGTATGTTGATTTGAGTTCAGAAAGAAAGACAGAAATATAAACACAAAAATATAAAAACAAAAAAAGTGAACCTATAATTCTAGACGCGGCAGCCAAAAGCAAGCTTAAGTCGCACGCAAAAAGATTTGACTAAAGTGCAGAATATTTCTTCGGAGTCTAGAATTTATGTAGTTAAAACTTTAATATCAACTTTAATCAAAAGAGTCGTAGATTTCATATTGAGTGGGTTTTCTGTTTTATCTCTGCGTCTATGCTTTGAACCCAGAAGTCTGAAATTGTTTACTTATTTGCGATCCAATTCGAACTCTTATACCATTATAATGTATTTCTTTGTACCGAGTTCACGGTTTTTATTACTTGCAAACAGTATTGGGAAATTCCTTTTATAGAATTCACTACAATGTAGATAGTTGTAGGTTTTGGGTTTCGCCTTTAGTATTTTCGAGAAAATAGAAGACCTTTCTTAGACATTTAGTAAAAAAAAAAAGGCGAAATAAGGGCTTTTTTTTCTTTTTTTATCGTGGTAAAATCATCAAATGAGACCTCCAACCCCGGGCAGGGCGGGAGGTACTGTCAGACTTGTACTGACTAAAATCCACGGTGTCCTTCAGTAGCCCTTTATGTTCCGGGGTCACGGTAATAGAAATAAGTCCCGCGACCCCGGCAGGCTTTGGCCCTCTGAGAGGGGGCCCCGTCATTTTGCTGACAGCTCTTTGAGGCGCGCGTGGAACACGACGCGCCGTCGACCCGGGCATGGTCCATGGTCGGACAGCGAGTTGCCCTTTACTCGCTGTCCGCATGCCCGCGACGAAATAAGGACTTGAGAGGTTTATGGTACTAAGAATAACTAACATTGCATGTATGCTAATAAATAATAGATTTGTCAAAGGTCAAAACTCATAAACGACTAAGTAATATGATGTAACAATACTTGCATACCATTATGCGAAGTAATTTGTACAGATGCCAGGACATCAACCTACCTCAATCTGTCAAATTTCATTAAAAAGAATCTATCTTAAGACAATAGTGGTAGGCTAATTTTCGATTAGTAAAATTTGTCAGATTCGGGTAAGTTGTCCTGCTGGCGTCTGTACATAAATAATCTAAGAAAAAGTTAAATTAATTCTCCCAACAGTTGATAATAAGTGCAATATTCTATCAAATTGCTAGTAAAAACTTTCAGAAGAACACTGTTTCTCAAAACAACGAACAGTAAATGCACTAAATTCACAATTTACATTCAAATTGAACCACAATTCAAACTCTTTTTGAAACTTAATCCAAACTAAACGCCATTGTAATTTCTTTGCCGCCAATACTCCGGTAAGGACCATAATAAAACTATGATTGCGACCCAGTGGTTAATTCCTAGATATCCGCAACGCTAAATGAGCTCTAATAACTCAGTCACGCTAACGTGAACCGGTTTTATTTCACAATTGCCGATAGTAGAATGAGTTAATATACGGCTTGGTTGTTTATTCTGAGAAATGGGAGGGTGGTTAGGACTGCGATTTATGATACTGGTTACAAGGACATACTAGGAGAAGCTTGAGGCTAAATATTAACAACCCCACAGGTCTATCTCCAAGGTTAAGAAACTTGCCATGGATGGTCTCCGAATAAGTGACCGTTCATTATAGCGAGTGTCATCCGTGCTTCGAAGAGCATGTTAAGCTGTTGGTCTCGACTTTCGTGTTGTAGACCTTTGACAATCGTTTCTGTTAAAATCTCGAAATTCTTAAAAACAGTCTTACAAAGAGGTACCGTAATTCCATTTAGGTGCGGTCTGCTCCTTTGATCGCACCCAGAGCGGAATGGTTCATTTCTTGAGTTTCCAATCGTAATTTATATAAAATGGTACCAATGAAAGACATGATTTACGAGACAGCTAAATACTCCGTGTTGTGGATACTTATTAACCTACTGACCTAGGCAAGTGCGCAATCTAATTGACGCTAAAACAAATCTTTCATCAAAAACAAGCTCAGAACATACTAGCCAATTAAAACATGAGTCCTCAAACCACACGACTAGTTCATGAAAGCATACTACAGACCTACATACACACAGCTTTATACAGCGACCACTATTCATAACCATTTTGGTTTGGCCGAACACGGGGAGAAACGACCGCAAATTTTAATAAGTACAGGTTGCGTTACACGGGTCAATAAAGCACCTAATTTTGTACTACGTTTGTGTGTAACTGGCTTTTTGTTATTATGGTGAAACTTAGACTAGACTAAGTTTATACTACAGCCTAAGCGCCTTTACTCATGACGCGGTTTGACCGTTTTGCGTCACCTTCCAACGTCTAGTTGAAGCGAAAATCGTTCTAACGACTATGACAAACTGATGCAATTCAACTGATTAACAGCGTCGCAGTAAGCCACACACAACCACCAACGCCTTAATGTCGCAGTTATAAGATTCTGCAACGATTCACCGACGACCGGGTCATCATTGGCCGTTTCGTCAACAGGACGATTCACTTATGGCCGTTTCACCGATAGAACCTTTCACCTAGGGACTTTTCGCCGACAAGACGATTCGTTTATATCCGTTTCATCAATAGACTCTTTCAACATCGGACTTTTCGATGATGAAGATGATAAGTTTAAAGAGTTATAGGTTAACCGTCGTGTAAGCAAAACGTCCGTTGTTGAAAAAGTCTATTGATGAAACGAATCGTCTTGTCGGCGAATAGTCCTTGGGTGAAAGGTTCTATCGATGAACCGGGCATAAATGAATAGTCGTATCGGCGAAAACTCCAAAGGTGAAAGAGTCTATCTGTGAAACGGCCATAAGTGAATCGTCCTGTCGGCAAAACGTCCAATGATGAACCGGTCGGTGAATTGTTGAATTGTTGTTTCTTTCTTTCTTTCTTTCTTTCTAAATTATGTAGTTGAATTGCATCGTATTACGTCATGAGTAAGCCCAAAGTTAGCGTCCTAAGTTATGTCTTACAAAGATTTTGTCTATACTGGAAAATTCCATTATCTGTTATCTCAAGTAGTGGCTAAACAAGAGGCTAGTGAAATTTAGATTCCGAGCAGAGGAGAAATTCCTTGTGGGAATTTACAATAACATTTTGAGTGGTCTAGGAATTCAACGCAAGATGTTTGACTTATAATAGCAGAATTTCATCGCTGCCACCAAAGACAACGAAGTAAGGCATGATATACAACGTGTAACGTTAAAAGCGCAAAACCTCTCGTGACGTAACTCAGCCAATGCTACTGAACAATGTAAAAATATAAAACTTTAGGAAATTCGCGAAAAAAACCTACTGATGGGCTCCATCAATTTCTCATTTTGTATGAAAAATCAATTTTTTTTTCGAATTTCCAAAAGTTTTATAACAAACATTCTTCAGTAACATGTACTGAGTTACCCCACGATAGGTTTTGCGCTTTTAACGTAACACGTTGTCTAAGTCTAAAAGCACATGCAAAACAAGTAATAATAAAAAGAATTAGCCATTTTTCCAAACTTATAGCCCGAAGAAACAACGGACTTTTCTTTCTATAGTTTTCATTGCAAGTTTTTCTTTTCCAAGTTATGAACAGATACTTAGTTTTTCTTTAGTCATTTTGTTTTCTCAGCACTTTTGTCTTTGATTCCGAAGAAAATCTCTTGCTGTTCTAATTAATATTCTTTCGTAAGTCCTTATTGATGCACAGAAGTGTTGTTTTATGATTTTTATATTAGCTTCTACGGTAGATACCATGTGTATCATTATTTTTGTAATGCATTTGCCACATGAATATAATATAATTTTCTCTGAAATATAAATAATAGTACAATAAGAAATACTGGGTGAGCCCTGCGGAACACTAAGGCCTCGATCAAAGACACACGAAGTGATAAGGTGCTTCCTCACCTCGAACATTCACCTGTAATGTAAGGTTACAGGTTCGAACATTTCATCAGTGGCGGAAAACAATCGAGCATCACAATACGCACTTTGATGCTACATTGCACGCGAATGCTCGCGATGAGAGAGCGCCTTTAGGCGGTGCGGTAGAAGTTGCAACAATTACGAATAATTGCCAACGCCGTGAAGCACCGTCTGACATCCCACTTGTGTTTGAACAAGGCCTTACAGAAGTATTGCCAAGGGATGATAGAAGCGGCGTTGGTAAACCAACACAATACAAGATGTATCTTATGAACTCAAAGAGATTTAAAAGAACTATAGAGCGGTCTTTGGAAAAATTGTGATACGAAATTGTTGAAGCCGTGCGTTATTAGCACTGTCTAGCATTGAACTAGACATAGCGACTTTTTACCTAGTGGTAAAAAGTTTTGGATCACAACTTTCTTCGTGATGTCCCGTCTATTGCTCGTATATAGTTATATGTCTTTGTATGAACTCAATGATAAACACAGATCAGAAAAAAACGTGGTACATAAAGAAGCCGGCTGTCAACGACGATATGTTACTAGACTCCGCATGCACGATCTAAGGAACAAAAACTATTCTGTCAACTCGCTGAGGTACTACGTAAGCGAGGGGGACGTGGTACTACGTTTTGATTGGCTAACTCAAGGTCTGTTCTGTCTCATAGTATGTTTACGGCTCACAGGAGTGGTCAAAATAAGGCGGATTTAAGATTTTTTTGCCTAATGTGTTAACAGACATCGGTTGCCTGTTATTAGGAGTCTAGTAATATATCGTCGTTGCCGGCTGAACTCAGCAGGAAGTTAAACAAGGCTGCAGAAGACGATGATACTATAAATTTCTATACGTTGATGTATTTTATATTATATCATGCCCAGTTGACTTGATTGTTTTGCTAAACAATCAAATTAGAAAACAGTGTAAAAATGAACAATTACTTTTTTCATTAAGCGTTATTAAAACCTTATAAATATTTGTTCGCTGTAATATATTATTGTTTTACCACCCCAAGGATTAGCATATCGCCTCGTAACACTCACGTTTCTATTTAAAAATGGCGTGCCCATACTTTTTATGTTAACTTTTAAAACACCAGTATTTGTCACATTTCACTGTGTTTGAAATGATTAAAAGTTACCTTGTTATAAATTTTAGAATTTAATTTAGAATTTGGAATTGTTTGTGGTTCTTTAGATTTATAACTAGTTTAAATTACCGCTCTTGTTTGGGTTGTTACTAATGTTACTTTGTTTTCTAAATAAGGTATTACTACTAACGTACAATATTCTATTGCTAATGTAAATAATCTTCATGTTTTGTACTTTTAACATTTTATCGTTCAGTTCACTATACTTGTGTTTTAGTCGTTTTTTCTACAATTAACCACTAGCCCAGGCAATGACTGCCTGACTGTCAGTGAATCACAATCAAATTGTGTCCAGTTTGTACATCTACTTTCAACTTCGTTGACATATATACTTTCAGTTAAAATTTCTTTTTTTCTACCATATCATCTACTTCTACGTACTAAAGCTACGTTTTTTCATCATCAGTTACAAAATGTGTCTTAACTTTGGGCCCGAAGGCTTCTTTTATAAAGGATCTATTAAGCATCATATTTTTGTCCTCAGGAGAAGGTAGTGCCCTCGGCATGTCTCCAGTACTGGCATCCATAGCAGCGATGTCAGCATTACTAGCAACAGCAGTATGCGGCGTGTTGGCGGTGCTGTACAAGCGGCACGCGGCAAGACATCGGCATTTACCGGCTAAGCATGCGCCTTTGAGGTGAGTCTTAAGTTTTCATTAAGAACCATTTATTTATTTATTACATATTTCAAGCATGTACCCAGAGGACCTAACCTTTAAGCCGAACACGGATTAACTATGGGTGATGCGAAAATTAAAACAGTGTGCGTTAATTTTTGATGTTGCAAAGAATACATAAAGTCCTTGTCGCTTGTATTACTTTTCATAATATGCAACTACATATTATTATTGAAAGATTTTCAGTGGTCTTTGACATAAATTCAGAGATTCAAATCACTTGCTTTATCGCGACAAAAATCATGTTAGTTGACAAAGGCATAAATGTGGAAGCACAAAACAGCGCAGCTTTAGGATTCGCGACCCAGGCGCTAATGCATTTAAAACATTGATAAAAAAAAACAATTATTACGTTATTATGATAGAGATGGCACCACATATTATTACCGCATTGATTGTCAAATTCTAAATTAACATGAACGAATACACGAACAAGATCTAGTTGGATATAAGTACCACAAATCAAAATGGCTTCATGTTGACCCCAGTTTCAGGCGTAGCTTTAAGAAGAGTTTTATGATGAGTATTCCATTACCAAATAACAGGAATAAGCGCTAACCTACCTATGATGCAGTCGCAGCTTTAATCTACCGGTTCCATTCCGTCTCCTAGGACCAGTGAAGTTAAATCGATTCCAAGTTCTCGATTTTGAATCGAGTCTAGTTCAGGCTTGTAATTTGACTTCTGAACTAGTGGTAGTTATAGTCGCATCTGAGAACAAAAGATTATATACCTAGGGTTATTGTGCTATGTGATTTTTGATAGTGCTGAAAGAAATATTGAAATTATATTTATTGGCATTAAAACTCTTTTTAAACCCAGTCGATAGTCGTGTGTCGTTTAATTGCCAAAAGCCTTGTCCAACATAAGGAGGCTCTCGATAGGCAGTGTGATCAGGAGCCTGATTCAGAAAGCAGTTCTTCTTGACACGGCTCACATTTTTAGGTTCCTTTCTCTAGAACTCTATTGAGTTGTAAATAGCTTGGACCCTGTTCTATATTGTCTGGATACTGTCTGACGATGACTGGACAGACCATCTCTAATTCTGCCAAATTCAGAAACACTAATACTTATATGACGTAAAATTTCACTAATGACTACTTGTGAAGTTTTCTTGAACTTTAATAGAGAGTGCTTGAAAAATAACGGCACGCAACACGCAACACTTGATGTGGGTTTAAGGCTGAAATTCGTGTAAAACATGTCACAAAACTCCAATGTGTTTTATAAAACTTTGGAGTTTATCAATAATATTTTAATAACAGCTATTCCCCGATATTTCAACCTCTGCTTAACTCCCATTGGTCGTAGAGAGATGTCATATAGGCTATAGCCTTCCTTGATAAATTGACTGTTGAACACATAAAGATTTTTTTCAACTCTAAGCAGTAGTTTCTAAGATTAGCGCGTTCAATCAAACAAACTCTTCAGCATCATAATTTCATTATAGATTTATTTAGTGGAGAACAAGTGTTACAGTTGAGCAGAGTCTAGGATGTGAACAGCGTGGATATCCTAACATCCTTTTGTTTTCTAAGGCTTCTAGATATTTTAATAATAATAATCTTCCTTTAATCGGCACCGCCGAGGCCGGCCCAGAAAGAGGTGGAGAGACGAGTTGGACTCGTACCATGAGGGCTGGTTCCAAGTGGCGCTGGACAAGAACTCTTGGAAAGGCTTGGGGGAGGCATTTGCCCAGCAGTGAGACAGTGTAGGCTTAACAAAAAAAAAAAAACTTCCTTTTGTATATTCAATTATTTATCAACGCTTTTAGATTTCATGAAATTATTAGCATAGCCAATTAATAAAACAAACTCTGCCTGTAATTTTAGCAATGCCAGACGTAATAGCTAAAACCATGCTTGTACCACTATCCCATAATTCAAAACCACGTCCAGCCCACTATTGTCCATTCAAATCAATAGAGCATTACAGCTAATTAAGGGCAATTAGACACGACCAATAATTAGATGGGCGTCCAATTGAACATTTACGCATTCAAGACAAGTTCCGGGAAATACGTTCGTGGGAGGAAAGAGTATGAAAATAGTTCAGATGAGGAACTCGGATCTCTATAACTTTTGTACCTACACGTCATCGATCTATCTGTGAAGTAAGGTTACGGTTCTTTCCTAAAAAAAGTAAAGTTTGACACTGCTTGTGCTAAAAGATAAGCGAAGGATTAACCTCTCCCGCGCGGACCGCGCAAACGCTAAAATGCTAAAAATGCAACGAGCTCTTACGACTCGTTCAGATTTTTCGGTTAGCGTCTCAAAAAGTTCGATAATTTGTCAACATGGAGCTATCAACACGCATAAATTATACCTTCTTAGCTTCGTTATGAAATAACCTATACGATTCAATAACTGTTTTATATAATTACACTAACCTGGACTCGCAGTGATGCAAAAAGTTTTCATTTTGATAAATTTCACTAGTATAACCTTCAAATTTTATCGAATTCACACATATTTCACTCACTTTTCCACGAATAAAACACTTGAATACGATAATATAATAACTATAAACAACGATAACACATATCAACAACACTGAAACCACTTCAAACTTAAAATATACCATAAAAACTTTTTGTTTTCTAATCAAGCGCGCGAACGACGCGCGCCGTACGCGTCCGTCAAGGCTACTGTGACGTCACAATGGCGGCGTGTACCGCGTGTACGGTTAGCTCGTCAACGCAAAAAAATACAAACAATTTTTATGTTATAATTTTCAAGTATTATTTTGTGTTGTTATTTTATGATAAATGTTATTATATTGTTTACTATTCACATACCAAATTTTAAATAAGTATCGATCCTGTAATTTTGAATCCTATACGATAAAAACAAAAAAATAACTCTGTATAATATTAGTTATAACGTAATTTGTGTTCCAAGACAGATTGGAGCTGATAGTACTATGATGATGACTAAGTACGACATAATCAGATTATGACAAAATGTGGGAAGATAATTATTGCATTCTTTTTCATGATGAAGTTGTCTGTTTGAATTCATAGTTTGCCATGTATCTGTTACGGTAAGTGTGATTATTCGAAAATTATTAATAATTACTAAAATTGAAGATATTAGTAATTAATTACTTTTACCGGTTATTATTAATAATTACAACTTACTTTTGGTAAATGTAATGTATAGCGGGGCACTGTCGGGCTAACATGATAGGTGGAAATCGGTAATTTAACCTCGACAGAAATAGGAGGCGCGATGCGGGAGTCCATCTAGCTATCTTAGCAGGAGGTATGGAAGAGGTATACAGAGTGAGATTTTCAACTGGGCGTGGATGGCTATTTCCGAAACTATGAGGAATATCGAAAAACGTTAAAAGGAGTCTCGAGGCCGATTTTGACCAAAACTAAAATGGCATCATTGGATTTTAGAAAAATCAATCATCCTGGTCTGGAATCGAATCCACTGATTTTGGAAAAAAAATCATACCCTCCGATCAGCGGCGCTAGAACATCGGAATTCCCCGAACGATCGGTGGCTCAGACGATGACGTTACGCCACGCGCCAGATAGCCGCACTCAACAAAGTATTTTTTGTTTACTCGTTGGCGACGGTCGTAATCTCAAGTTATGTTTTTGTTAGAACTTATGAATGGCCCTTTCGGGTCGTGTTAAGTGTTTGTTGACATTTCGTGTCTAATTTATTATATTAATTGGTAAACATTGGCTAAGCACTATCGCCCCATATGGGGTAATGAGCCGCCAACGGTCAAAAAAATTGTTCACCCTATTTGGGGTGATGCGCCGTTGAGCGGATTCGATAGTATTGCTAATAAGGATCAAATTCTGGGAAGTAATCATATATGGCAATCTTAAAAAAAAAGTGTAATATAAAAAAAAACTGATCAATATTCGTATTCGTAATTCGTATTCATGATAATTTCGTATGCTGAATACAGTGGGATTGTTGAGACATCAAATCCAGTGAATTATTGAAAACAATAAAATTTCATAATTTCAAATAAATTATGCCTCAATAGAACATAGTAACGTAGAAAAATAGTAATTTCATGAAAATCTGCTATTTTCTTAAGTTTGCCATCTATGATTACTTCCCAGAATTTGATTTCCAAAATCAGCTGGTTCGATTCCTGGCCAGGATTATAATTTTTTCTAAAATCTAATGATGCAGTTTTAGTTTTCGCCAAAATCGGCCTCGAGACTCCTTTCAACGTTTCTCGATATTCCTCATAGTTTCGGAGATAGCCATCCCCGCTCAGTTGAAAAATTCATGCTGTTTTTACTCAGAGCCAGTAGATATGCCAATCAAGTGGAAACTGTTTATCTTCAATCCTTATTCACTTATGATAAATCCATGTATGAGACAGTGTTTGGAAAAAAATTCAATAAAACACATTTTGTTTTCAAGTAATATATTTACAAAAACCTTTATAAAACATAATATTTGTGTCTATGTAGTGAGTATACAAAATAAAAATGCACGATAAAATCAAAAGCTATTGAATGGATTTTCATGCAGTTTTCACCAGCATATGGAGCGGGTCATGAAGAAGGTTTATGAACATACAATAATAACATACTACGCCGGCGTAACTGCGGGTGACTGCTAGTAACATTTAAAATAAATAACAAAACATATTCTTTTTTTATCAAAATCAATCAAAATCAAATAACTTATATCAAGTAGGCCTGTCACAAGCACTTTTGAATTGTCAAAACAAAAAAAAATTAAATAGCTAATATAAAAAATAGTTATGGTGTCTATGTTAGTATGGTGGTAAGTTTTGGTGTCTACAGTCCCAGTCACAAGACATAAAAACTTGTGAAAGTACCGTTATAACTAGACTTTAAGTATTTAAAACATGGCAGTAACATAAATAAACATACACATTGTTGTAATGTACCAAAAAGTTTCTGTATGTTACGACATATGTTTTTTCTTTAACTCATGTTATGTATTTGAATGTGGAAATAAATCGTCAGTTGTTAACGGGAAGTGCGTGTTTTAATAGGTTATGGGCAAATGTCCTGTTTTTCTTAAGTAAAATACTACAGTTTAAGAAAAACGCTGAACTTTCCGTAGATAATGGCTTCGAACTATATACAAAGTGTTCCCAAATTGAAAGGAAGGGAAAATTATGATGATTGGAGTTTCGCAGCAGAAAATTTGTTAGTGCTAGAAGGCATGATTCAGTACATCAAGATGGCTGTGCCCGGCGCAGAAACAAAGACTGCAGATGACGAAAGGACTAAGGCAAAGTTAATATTGACTATTGATTCAGGGCTGTATGATAATTTTAACGTAACATTTTGAATATTATTTTGGTAGATACCAGGGTGCCGATTCTCGGTTTTAGAGATGGTGTCGAACTCGACAAAAATTTCTAATGACGTAATTTTTTCGACAAATTTTACTGAACTCTAACGTTAGCCTTCGATAAATGGCGAATTTGACATCCCCACTTTTATAATTTATCGAAAAAATGATGTCATTAGATATTTTTGTCGAGTTCGACACCATCTCTAAAACCGAGAATCAACCCCATGGTGTTAAAAAACACAAACATTTTCGTATATAACTATTTATAATGAATGTTTGAGTTACGTGATTACAGTGAGTATAAAAAACAAAAATGCACGATGAAATCAAAGCTATTGAATGGATTTTCATGCAATTTTCACCAGCATATGGAGCGGGTCATGAAGAAGGTTTATGAACATACAATAATAACATACTACGCAGGCGTAACAGCGGGTGACTGCTAGTAACATTTAAAATTAATAACAAAACATATTCTTTTTTATCACTAGACTGTAAGTATTTAAAACATGGTAGTAATATAAAGAAACATAAAGTAATATTGCGAATATTATTTTGGTAGATACATGGTGCTAAAAACACAAACATCTTCATACGTAACTATTTATAATGAATGTGATTACAGAAGGTAGTATGAAATGTAAATTTATAAAAAATAATGCAACCTTGATTTTGAAAGTTTGTGCTATAGAGCAGGACTATCATTTTTAGAAGTACATAGTAAAAAATGTAGTTTAAAAAAATCACAAGGTTTAACAAGTGGTTGCATGTAGAAGGATATCAGCATCATCAGCTATTGTCATTTCCACTGATGGACATAGGCATCTCCCGCCGCCACTGAGCTCGATGTGAATCCATGAGGGAAATTGTGTGAGGTCTGACACAAGAAAGACGACGCCATGCTATCGAAACGAGGCCCTCATGCGAGGGTCCCGGTTCCTTTCAAAGTCCACTTTCACACAACAAATAAATTCACTCATGAGCACGTCTCCTTTTTCGCCCACGTATATGTTCACCTGGGAGTTCTGCTGCAGAATGCCAAATTCTCCAGCAATCCGGAAAGCAAACATATACGTCACACTGGACGCACTTAGAGTGAACCAATTTGGTTTTCTTCATGCGATAGCAAATCACACATCTACTTCTACACTGGGAACCTTTCAAAACTTCAGGGTCATGGAGGATATCCCGCCTTAGCCTCATGAGTTCCGATATTGGCCGACTGATATCTGGTAGACGGAGGCGATGCCGTCTAAGCAGAGAATCAGCAAGTTCAAAACGAAACTCACGATGCCCCATAGGCTGGATATCGCGCCGTGCCTGACAACTCACATACATCACAAGTGCGTTGTGTATACTCACATTCATCAACCTTTTAAAAATCTTATGATACCATTTCAAGCCTCTCTTTCTCTCTAACAAATACATGGAGAGTTTTTGATCTTTGAGATCAACCCCCCCCATGGATTTGTTGTAATCATTCACACACACAGGCTTCACTAGCATTTTACCGGCCTTAGTTCCACGGTAAGTATCGGGGCGGTGATAGGTAGATATAATATTCACCATTTTGGAGTCCATCCATGCTATGATGGACACGTCTCCACAATGGCGAGATATTATAGTCCCCTTACTCACCTTCCTCGATACTTTAGCGATGTCACTAGGGACGTTTCGACGGCATACACGAAGGGTTCCTAAGCAATCAAAGCCTAAACTCTTGAGGTATCGTGCTAGTGATGGACAATTGTAAAAATTGTCCATCACCACACAATGCCCCCGATGTTCAAGGCCTTGAAGAAGCTCAAGAACCACTTTGGTGCTTTTCCCCCCTAGGTTGACTCCAAGCGAAAAATCACAACCAGGCCCATCAGATTTCCCCGTATAGATTTGGAATCGAGCCATATAACCGGTGTTGGACTCGCACAGTTCATATGACTTGATTCCAAATCGGGCCGCCTTTGACCTTATTGTTTGGATCCACGACAAGCGGCCCTTGAATAAGGTCAAAGACTCATCGATGGAAATGTTAGGACCTAGGTTGTAGAGAGATTCGAATTTCTTTCCGAGGTGTTCAATTATAGGCGCCACCTTACGCAGCTTGGCCGACAATGTTACTGAAGAAGAATCTCCATTAGGCGACGATGGCTGATTCGCCTCAGCGGCATTGTCAACAAAATGAAGAAACTTATTCAGTAACAAATACCGATTATAGGATATCAAACGCTTAAACCCCGATAATTGGAGAATGTCGTTTGATGTCCAATAATCTTTCATCGACGTTCGCTGGTCGATAGCCATATACATGTACACCGCGAAAAGAACCATTATCTCGTCTTCATCGGTGTCAGTCCACGAATGAAGGCGAGATGATGGTTTCAAAGTCCCATTCAATCGCTTGGCCTCAATCGTCTGCTTGGCATACCGGTTGGTTTCGAGAACAATCAACCTTATGATGTCTTTATCCCATATGTCGATAAAGGCATCATAAGGTGTATCGTAATCTTTGAGTGGGCCAGGAGTAGGTCCTGAGAACTCCTCACGAACACCCCTAAACGACTCAAAGTCCGAAACCCACTGGAAGTCAGGCGACGTACCTAGTAGGAGGTCAGCTGCGTCGTCCATACCTGTATCTACATCAGCAACAAGTTTCCTAATGGGTTCTTCTAACTCTTCCATATTGATGTCCTTCCCTGCAGGGTCGAACTCGTCATCGTAGTCGCTATCTAAGTCACTCCCGATATCATTACGCCTAGCTGTCCTCCTAGACGTTGCCGCCAATCCCGAAGTTGATGGGCGAACATCAGCTTCAGGGGTAGTGACGGTTATGTCAGATGTGACGCTAGGCGTGAACGATAGAGAAAGCGCATTAGATAGCGGCTGCTCAGCGGCGGTGTTCGGCGGCTCCATCTCGTTCTCCTGCTGCAGCTCGGGCACCAAATCTTCAACCCACCGCGTAACGTGCCAAGGCGCCTCCTCCATTAGTTCCTCGGTTTCTCCCTCCGACATATCCAATGCGTCCACCCGTTCGATTACATCGAAACTGCAAGCAAGTTGACTTTATAAAAATATAACTTAAATAAACACGTAGGTACTAAAAAGTCTAATATAAATAATATTAACTTACCGGGGAGGCAACTCGGGCTTTTTTTGGATACGTCTGACGCGTCCTCCAGGGGTCTGCTCAACATGCACAGCTCCGTTTTCCACGTGCATGGAGCCACCTGGAGTCGCCGAAACCGGGAACGCATGAAGTTGGCTAAACAAATAAAAATACAAATTGCTTCACTGAAACTATATTTATAGAATAATTAAATATAATTTGAAAAAAGTACTTACCGCGGCGGTGGGGAAGGGGACAAATTAATGTCGCGGGGTTCTCCGCTAATGATGCCCATAATTAGGGCGCGACGGGCAGAGGGCTGCCTGGGCGGACCCCGCTCGGACGGAGCTGGGGTCACGCTCCGTGACCTCGTGGATGACATAGACCGAAGTCTGGCCATGCTAAAACAATAAGTAACGTATTAATTAATGACCCTTGGTATGCTCCTAAAATATATCCACTTTTTTTTTATTTGTTATAACATTTTCAACATTAAGTATTCATTATTCCATTAAAAATAATTATATGAAAATAATAATCATAAATAATTCGAAGTATAAAAATTAAATTTCAATTAACTTTTTTTTCACTTAGTACTTTTTTTTGTTACTGTCATGGCGCTCAAGGACATTCCCGACTTTGAGTTTTGTGTTTACAATAGCGATCATAATTTTGAATAGTATCTGTAGTTATTGGCCATATTATGTTCGTAGATAAATAAACTAGATACTTATGTATGTTTCAAATAGCAACAAAGAATATTTATCGTAAAAACATTACAGTTTACGGCAGACATCAATGCAAATTTTAGTACATTACAAAAGTTTCGTTACTTTTTCACTGTATTATTGATCACTTTTTGATAAACTATAACTCAATACAGAATCTACATTTATTTCTCAGTAATTATGTAAAATTTCAATAAGATTACTTACCGTTTGCTCCTTGCATTCATTTTTAAAGCTGCCGCCTCTCGTAATAAATTTCGTCGGATTGGCGCCAGAACTTCGCGTCACCACAGACGTCATTTTTTTTAATTTTTTCATTTGTTTTCACTGTTCCACTAGTCGAATATTATTAAAATCGATAGAGAACGAACTAATCCGTCAAATAATACCAAAAGACAGGGTTTCTAATGCAAAAAAATTATAAAAATCAACGTCCAATGAGCGACTGTCTGTTGTGTGGTCTGTTGTGTACAGAGGGTGTACGTAAGGCGCTCGGGGCGTTTTCGCTAATGTACAGATGGTGTTCATAAGGCGCTCGGGAGGTTAATCAAAATAGGGTGACAGATTTTATTGAAATCATCTCAATTAATTTAAAAAATAAATATTTTTCACAATCAATGCAATCCAGTCATTAATAATGCTTTGGTGGACTATTTCGTGTCTTGTGAAAAAAAAGGTGCTGAAAAACTATTGATATTGATCTTAAAACAATCAGACTCTTACTCTATCAAACTCTAACTGACTAAAAGTTCACACTGTTCCATCAGTTGCCTTTTGAATTCAAGGCAGTCCTACTACCCACTTTTCGTAAATCGAACACTGAAGTTGCAAGACGACTTAGAAGGAAGTTTTACTTCTGACTTTTTTTTTAATCAATGGTACCGATAATTATTATTGTCCCACCGCTCACACAGGTTTTATTGTCCCCCCAATTTAGCCTACAAGATTAGTTAATTGCTAATTGAAAGGACAGATTCAAGCAAATAATTGAGGTGACTGTGGTCAATTGTATTGTTCACACTATCACGTCTTGGTTTGTAGTGCTGGTTAATGATACAGGAGCCTTTAAAGTTTTGGTCAATTGAAGCATATAATAACCACTTTATTTCAATGATTGTATTTTTTTTTATACCTTGTAGAATAAGGAAAGATATTCAATGATTGTATCAAGTGATGCAAGCAGTCGTAAACTATGATTTTGACAGAGTTCAAAATTTACCACATAATTGTCATTATGTAGTTATTGAGAATCTCTTAAATTCAAACTTTTCAAAAGCCTGTGTTTCTATTAACTAGATTCCGATCCGAACCCGTGAAAAAATGTCACAGAAATCGGATATTGCTTACGCACAACTCCGATCTCTGACAACCAGCCGCATACCCCCCGCCCGCCCCGCTGCCTCTCTGCTCGTACGCAGCTCGGATTCAACTCGGACAAGGTGCGCGAGCGTTCATACAAATAATACTATGGCTACTTCGGAACGTCATTTTTCATCCGAAACGGAGGATCTCGGATGACGAAAAGAAATCGGATGACGGAGATCGGATCTAATGCGTAAACTACCATAGAAATAGTTCTACGGCTACGACGGACCGTATTTTCACGGGTTCGGATCGGATTCGGATCGGACGTAGTGCGTAAACGCCGTAAAGATTTGCAGCATTTATTGTGTGGCAAATGAAAAAGAGCCTGTAGTGTAAGAACGAGGAACTAATTAACGGTCTCGACTAGATTTGTGAACTAGGTTGTGTTTGATGACTTTGTTAGAGTTTTTGTTCACTTTGATAATCTATCTCCTCTTTCTCCAACAGTGAAGCGATGTACGTAGAACGCGCCCCTCACTGTCCCACTCCGGTGAAGCAAGAAGCCGAGTCTCGAGCCAGCAGCACGGAGCCTCGGGACCGGGGCGAGAGAGGGGAGCGGGCCGCGCGGGGGGCGCTGCTACATACAGCTGATCCGAGAGACGCTGATGATGCAGACCCGGATATCATACCTAGTTTGTATGGTGAGTGTTTTTTTACTAGTCGAATCTTAAAAGCTTTGGCAATTACTTAAGCCTCATTTAGACGATGCAAGAACTCAGTTGATCAAACAAATACGGCAATGAAGTAAACCAAAAGCTGTTGGAGTAATATTATGTTAGTTTGTTATTGTTCTTCGGTTCCAAAAAAACACTCAGAAGTGGTAAAAAATGTATCCCAAAGGATAATTTTTTTTTAATTTACAATTTCACTGCCATTTAGCAGTTGAAGTCTATAGAGGATTATAGACTACATGAAAACCTTAATATCGAGATGAACCATGAAATTAAAATCAGTGGCGAAAGATCTTCGGAACATCCTCATAGATTACTTTTCTGTACCATACGAGTATCTCTATTACTACAATGGTATCCTTTATTTTAAAGCACCACATTATTTGTTTATTTTATTTTACAGACTAATAAAGAAAATAAAGAAAATGTTACATAAAATTATAACATTATGAAATCGCTAATTACAAGCCTCCACACGTAGACAAAAAAAAAGTGCACTACTACTGTTAAGCACAAAATTCAGGCCTGAAGATATCAACAATTTCATTACTTTTTTTTTTTTTTGTACAGAACGAAGGCCAGTATCGAACGGGTACATGAGCTTGCAGCGGCCGCCATCTTCGGGGAAGATCACCAAGATGAGCGGCGAAGATGTGCGCTCCGAGCCTGACGGAGGCGCCTATTACACAGACTATAGGAAAAAGGATTATAGGATACCTTTAACTAGTGTGAGTATTATTTAACTTTACGCGCTCGGGTATAAAGTTGAAAATGTATTGGTGACTGATGAACGATAACGATTGTCGTTAACTGTCGTATGCTGTTTGACTAAGGCCCCTGAGATACGCAGTGCAGCAGTCAATGGATATAGTATAACAAGTTTTAACAGGATAGCTTTTATACTTTTGAGGAAAAGTGACTGAAACATACGGATGGACAGACAGACAGACATGACGAATCTATAAGGGTTCCGTTCTGCCATTTGGCTACGGAACCCTAAAAATTGTCTATAAATAGTTGTTATGGTTGCTGATACCTATGGTCTTCAGATAGTTGTTCCGGGACCGGCTATTTGTGTATGTTGGTTTACTTAATTGAAAACACACCCACGATAGGGGTCGCGGGATTACCGAATTACGGTGACCCCGGAACGTAAAGATATATTGAGGGACACCGTGGATTTTAGTCAGTATAAGTCTGACAGTCTCTCCTGCCCTGCTCTGGGTGTGAGGACTCAATTGATGACTTTACCATGCAAAAAAATGCACCAACGATACAGGACAAATTTTTAGTATAAGTAGTCTAAACTTTTTTATTTAAAAAAGACTCTTTAGATCCTGTCCTCTATACATTTCGATCACCAGGTTTTTCTCTCCAACCAACATTCTAATACCTACCTTCTCTTTCAGTCTTATCATAGTTTAGGACGCGTGAACAAAGGCGTGAACGCGTGCAGCCCGAGCTCAGCCACAGGCGTGACGTCATCACTCACGGCGCACCGACTGCGACCCGAAGTCGTCACGACCTCACATCGGGTGCAGGAGAGCTGTATATAGATCGTCACGGACGCGTCACGTACCCATCCTGTGTAAATAGCCTTTACAATAAGTATTGACGTAAGGATGATGAATTGTGTAGAAGCGACATTTGTGGTTAATGTCGTGGTTAATGCCTATTCTAGCTACTTTTATAGAACCTCAGTGAGGACTGGCTAAGTTTTGTCAGCGTTTTGTATCTGCTGTGTAGTAATATAAATCATTTACTAGCGGCCCGTTCCGGCTTCGCACGGATCCTCTAAAACCCGGTCCCGATGGTTACAAACACAACAAAAAAAGAATTATCCCAATCGGTCTAGCCGTTTTTGAGTTATGAGCTTAGCAACACATTTTGAGATCCATTATAGATAATCCATTCGCCAAACTTTAGAACTTGTTATAAAATAAAATAAAAAAATAATAACAGTAAAAACGGTTTAGTAACTCATCCCTTTTGCTTTACTCTGCGAGTTCGGTCAGTCGAAGATCGAAAATAGGCATAATTGTCGACGATTCAGGCAATTTCATAGCAGTCTCGCTTCTATACGATTTCATAATCCTGATGGTATTGACTGTGTTCCTTTATAGTCTAATAAAAACAAGATTTTTGTAAAAGATTTATGAATTTTAATTGTATGTTTGTATGTGATACGCTTGTTTGGCCGTCGGTCGGTTTCATGTAAATAGTAGATAGATAAGTAATGCCGGTCTGTACAGTGTTTGACCCTTTTCCTTCTTGTATTTAATTTGTGAATGTGTGTTCTGGAGCATTGGGTATTTTCTAGGAGACTAATTCTGATTATGTAGTATTGTAACTGGTCAAAATAGCAAAGTACCACTTTAGTATAGGCCACGTCTCCAGCACAAATCAAAAAAATTCGTCACGCCAATACATAATGCATTGTTGCATCGTCTTGATGATCGCAAGTTATCATTATTTATGTAGGTAATTAAGCCATACTAAGTGGTGCCCTGCTTTTTGAGCAGTATGTGTAGAGAAAGTTATTTATTTATAAACTAAAACCTTCCAAGCTCTACATTGTTGAAAGTAAAATTTGAAGTTCATAGTTCCGGCAATTACTCTGACTGTTTCATAACTAAAATCCGTAATATTTGAAGAATTCTCAACAAATCCAAAACAAATAATCAGAAACTTAAATAGAAAACACATATTTGAACAGCACTTTACTATTGTAACAAGTCGTTGTAAACCTTTTAACACTCTTAACGATCTAAAAAACCAATAATCATGACATTTCCAAGAGTAACACAAAAGTGACGTATTTGGGACGAAAAGTGACGTTTTTGGGACGTAAAAGTAACAAGTATTGTGACGGTTTGGGACGAAAAGTAACAAATAGGAATATTGAGAATAAACGTTTGTGAGCAAACTGGAGTGCGATTGGTTCTGAGAAAAGGCCAGTTGGCTAGTTTGATGTATCAATTGAAAAGTGAGACAGTGTGGGCTTTGAAAACAACGAACTTTGATATAGTGAAGCCATTTTTTGAACGAGTCATTCTGAAAGTCTGACTATTAATATGAAAATAAATCGTGTTTTAGCAGAAAACCTGTATCTGTGTGCATGCTGCATGCACCAATAGGCAAGATAATAATAATATCTATAGTGAAATAGAAATTTTGGTTGCGAATTAGAAACTGATAAACTAAACACAAACGAATATTTTTTTTCTCAATCCGTTTGTTTTGAAGTACCCATATTATTATCATTATTATCCTGTCAGATTCCGACAACAGATTGTGTTTCATCGGTGCGCAAGACTTCTAGTTTCTTCTGGGTTGAGCTCGCCCAATCTTTGGCCTCATCTTTGCTTTTATTCTAAATTGAGGCTAAAATCAAACCCATTTAAAATAAAATGAAAATTAATTGACGTTGAAATTCTTCTCAATTTCTCAATGTTCAGTGAAAAAGTTTCACGCTCATCGCTCCGCTTCATCACCCGCTGTCTTCCTAACCCCACAGCCGGGCCACACGCAAAGTGTCGTAAAGTCGAACGACAACATTTATCCACAGTTAACGCACCGTCAGTTATTTAACTCTGTTAAGTCGTTGTAAATTGCTCACAACTACTCACAACTGGTATAACATTGTCAGAATTATGTGTTTGAAGCGCACCGTTGACAAGGTAATGAGTTGTGTTGCGGGTGTGAGGTCTCATTGGTTCACTGGTACCATGTTGACATGTGAATCGAATGTGTTTCGATGGTACTTAGTTGGGTGGCTCTTGGTGTATATGGAAAATTTTGATACTTTCAAGTTTGATCGACAATTTAATACCCGTTATTATCAACAAATGATAAATGATATTTATTTTGCAAGTTGGTTGTTAAAAATCACTTTTACACGTCATATGATATTTTTAAAGCTAGATAAGGTCGGTGTTTCGTGCCTGACTACTCTGAAAAGAAACATCCGAAACAAACTCAGAGGTCACAGTCTCTTTTAAAGTTCAGACTTTATACTGTTAAAGCCATACGAAGACCATGCAGGTATCTGGAAATGGTCTTCTAACAATAAGTGAGTGATACCTAGATAAATATTGTATTGTTGTAATTTGAAGTTTGAATACGCGAAGTTACGGAAAATAAAATTATTTAATCGTGACCTAGTCTTTCAGGTGCGTACTAAAAAACAAGCACATGTTTGAGACATCAATTTTAAAGTCTATTTATTATTTCTAAAGTCGTACAAAATTTAAACAACTTTCCGAACAAAAACAAGTTTAACTAGATTTTGGAAACCAAGTAAAGTACTTGATTTGAAAGAAAAACTTTAGTTTCAAAACTCATTTCAAATCTAAGGGAGACAGACAGTTTAATTGCCTGTTCTAGAAGCTGTTTACTTTGTTTTGATGTATCTTGTTTACTGTCTGATGTAAAATAACAGTTTAATCAGAACTAGTGAGTGTACTGTAAAATAAATTATTTTTGTAACCAAATATTTAATATGTACTTTGTGTAATTGAGTTTGTGTGTAAGGGTAGGGTTGTACTGGGAGCTATGTGAACTAATAATTTATTGTGATTGATTTTAATTTGTTTCCCTAATTCAAATTTTTGTGAAAATATTTTGCATTCTACGAAATTCAATTTTGAAGTTGTGCATGGACATAAAATAGTGTCTTCACCTTTATACCGTACCCTTTTAAACTTTACGGCTTAGTTATATTACCTAGTAATTTTTCAACCGAATTTTTATTTTTTACTAGCTAAACCGCCAAACTTCGTACCGCCTCAGAAACAATTAAAAAAGAACCTTTTAAACCTTCCCTGGACTTCCAGAAATCGTTCAAAACTAAAATTAGCCAAATCGGCCCAGCCGTTCTCGAGTTTCATCGAGACAAACGAACAGCAATTGATTTTTTCTATATTTAAGAGATTGTTTATATTTTAGAATATTAAAACAATTTGGTACAGATGCTATTAATAGCACTATCATAGCTTCCAGTGTAATCTCACCCTGATATGTAATTTCATCTGCTCAAGATAATCAAGTGTAATTGCTAACGCTCGTGTTTGTAACTATATTGTTAACATTAAGTCCTGTAACATTTGTTTTTAACAATAATCTGTTAATTTTGTACCGTGTGCGATAACATTATGTTAAAAAATTAAATTTTCTTGGATGTGTGGCTGTTAGGTAGGCCAAAAGATATAATGCTACAAAAAATATTCATAAAAGTGTAATAATATATAATAAAAACCGCCTCTTCTTCAAATACTTAATTTGTTAGATACCGACCGTACACAGAATTTCTGAAAGATGTTTGATGCATGATTTAAATTGTATTGCCTTTAAATTGTATTAGCTAGGCAATACAATTTACACATTGACATCACATTCACATCACATTGTTTTCGTGGTCGTTTCCGACATTTTTTTACAATGAAGATAGATTAACATAACCTATCAACGAAACATTAACATTGCTGTATTTTGGCGAGTCATCATGACGTAACAAACCACACTCAAAAGTAACAAATAAACCATGCATTTGATACGAACATGACATTTGACGACACTTCTCATCGCCTCTGGGTCAAGCCAGGCGTGCATGAATGACGTCATAAAGCCCCGCGCCGTGCAGACGCCGCGTCGACGGCTGCAGATAATATTCCACTTTATTTTAACACAGCGAGCATATGATACGTATAAATGCGTCGTTTCGCGAAGCTGTGCGCCGCAGTGGAGACGTAGGTTTATTTAAAATTAAACTACGTGAACAAAAATGTCAATCGGAAAAATAAGGCTTTTGAACGCTTGGCAAGGGATGACATTGTTCAGTTCGATATTATTGTGTTCGAAAAAATATATACTTCGTGAAAATGGACTCGGCAAGAGTCGATGACATTTAAAAGCTGATCAATACGATCTAAATGAGAGTCGAATAGTATAGATGCGTGTAATAAGTTTGTAACAAGTGATTTTGATGTTACGAAAGTTCGGATTCATAAAGATTGTAGCACCCCTGGCCTAAAATTTTAACCCGTTTGTATCTTTCAAAAGCATGTAACCTTTTAAAAAGTTCCAAGGACTGCTATTTATTTATTTTATCCTAAAACTAAACAGCCACACAACCAAAACCTTTCTGGAGTTGGAATGGAGTTCAAACTTAGTCTTGAAGTGTGGACACTTCAAGACTAAGTTTGAACTCCATTGCGTCTTCTAAAAAATATCTTCCAAAATTTCTGTACATATCACGCAATGGATTCCACATAACCTCGTTCCTTGTACTGTTAGTACCCGCGTCCATTTTGAACCAATTTTGTAATTATGTAAAATTGTAAATAAACTTAAATTAAGTAACGAAATTATAAAATCTAGTCTAATTTAGTACTAACGGTGCTAAGTATTGTACATTTTTAATTAATTGATAACAACAAAAATAGGTTAATGTCAATTGCCGAACTCATACTAAGTATGGGACTTTAAATATTGTTAAAAACATTGTTTCTTGTAAATGTTTCCAAATAAATACAATGTCAAGCATTTATCAATTATTTTGTTTTATTGCCCAAGCTCCCTTCATATCTGTTATAAATAGTGAAAGGGCTATCCCAAAGCCACACTCTCTTGCAGCCTTGTAGCAGTGTTTAACTGCATCTTGATGTGGTGTGGGCCTCCAGCTTAAGGTGTCTGTCTCAATGCCCACAGGTAAAAGTAATCCTGTAATTCGTTGGCCACCTTCATGTTTGATATATCTTATCTTCTTTCCACTCAAGGAGCAGTAAAAACAGCTTAGGAACTAATTTTATATTGCATTACGTTCATGTAGGTACAAGGTCCTGCTTTTAAGTTGGCCAACACGGGAAACTCCGCATCCATAAGAGATAGGGAAAAACTGTGTACCCAAAATTACAAACTTTCAAGAGCGGTTATCTCGAAAACTGTACAAAATATCGAAATTTTCAATAACTAAAACTTTTGGAAAATTCATTCGCTATTATTTTATTCATAAATGCTATGTCGCTGAGACACATGGATTCCGAGATAATAAGCGAAAAACTAAAAAATCTACCTTCAATGCCGCTCCCCTACCCCACAGGTCAAAGGCTAGGGGCGGGGACTTTTGATATGTTTACCTCCTAACTAGACCAAATAAAGTTACGAAGTCAATAAATGTGTTTCAAGATTCTCCCTCCACAACAGCTGTTCCTTGACTAGGCTACTATCATTTAACCTCCTCCAATAAAAATGCATGGAAATGCGAGTGATTCCCGTGATTTCATTTTACTATTTCAGGCATTGCTCGTCTCGCCCATAAAATAGGTAGTCTGGAGAATTGCTCAATAAGCCGGATGCATCGGTTTTACTGCTGCGCGGCTCGCAATGAGAAACGGAACGGGGCGTGGAAGTGACTGTATCAATTGTGGAGGTTTTTGTTAAAGCTTTTAGAATCAAGTGCAGGAATAAGGCGATTTATGTTTCTTCGGTTTATTTTTGAGGGATTTTTGTAGACAGATAGATCCATACTATTCCCAAATTTTAATCACTCCTGGAAGTCAGATTCAGTAGTGGCGATTAAAAGAAAACCGTTGAGTCAATGAAGTTTGGCTCATAGAACTGTCTTAAGCTGGGTACTCACTTAGCAGTGTTCCATGGACCGTAACACAGCTCTGCAAAAGAGAGTTTAAGAAAATGATGAGTACGAGTCTCACAGTTCATGCCGCTTCACCCAAGGGAAGTCTCATGATTATCGGGTTGATTTTTAAACCAAATTAAAAAATCTAGAAACCCACGTAAAAATAAGAAAATAACCCTGCGAGACTGAGAGAGGGGCCACTCAAAACGTGGGGTTTGGTGAGGCCGCTATATTAGATTTGTTATGACGTTTCATAGCTAGTCATGTATTGGCATAAGAACTCAGAGCGTGTGCATAATTTCAGCCTGCTAGCATAACTGGAAGTGCCTTAAAATTGATTTGCAAAAGTCCAACCGGAACGACAAACAAACAAGAAAAGTGAATGTATAAAAACGTGGGGAAAAAAGCAATGACTGCAGGCAGTTACAATAGAAAAAGGAGTATATTGGTAGATTTTTGGAAGTAAAACAGCAAAATCTGTCCCTTACCTACTTCCTGCATAAGCTATCAGTAATCAGCTACCACCGTGTCCCAGGTGAATCAATATTATTTTTAATTCTTATACCGATGCCGATTGTTGTGACTGAAGATTAAAATCGTGTGTCGGAAACAGTCCCAGTATAGCATGGTTTTTAATTGAAAATGATTTACGGGTGTATAAAAATAGGCTTTATGTAGACCGTGTGCCAATGATTTTTTACGGGATTAAAGTGTTTCGAATATAAAATATTAAAAAATTTAAAAATTTTTCTATATTTAAGAGATTGTTTATATTTTAGAATATTAAAACAATTTGGTACAGATGCTATTAATAGCACTATCATAGCTTCCAGTGTAATCTCACCCTGATATGTAATTTCATCTGCTCAAGATAATCAAGTGTAATTGCTAACGCTCGTGTTTGTAACTATATTGTTAACATTAAGTCCTGTAACATTTGTTTTTAACAATAATCTGTTAATTTTGTACCGTGTGCGATAACATTATGTTAAAAAATTAAATTTTCTTGGATGTGTGGCTGTTAGGTAGGCCAAAAGATATAATGCTACAAAAAATATTCATAAAAGTGTAATAATATATAATAAAAACCGCCTCTTCTTCAAATACTTAATTTGTTAGATACCGACCGTACACAGAATTTCTGAAAGATGTTTGATGCATGATTTAAATTGTATTGCCTTTAAATTGTATTAGCTAGGCAATACAATTTACACATTGACATCACATTCACATCACATTGTTTTCGTGGTCGTTTCCGACATTTTTTTACAATGAAGATAGATTAACATAACCTATCAACGAAACATTAACATTGCTGTATTTTGGCGAGTCATCATGACGTAACAAACCACACTCAAAAGTAACAAATAAACCATGCATTTGATACGAACATGACATTTGACGACACTTCTCATCGCCTCTGGGTCAAGCCAGGCGTGCATGAATGACGTCATAAAGCCCCGCGCCGTGCAGACGCCGCGTCGACGGCTGCAGATAATATTCCACTTTATTTTAACACAGCGAGCATATGATACGTATAAATGCGTCGTTTCGCGAAGCTGTGCGCCGCAGTGGAGACGTAGGTTTATTTAAAATTAAACTACGTGAACAAAAATGTCAATCGGAAAAATAAGGCTTTTGAACGCTTGGCAAGGGATGACATTGTTCAGTTCGATATTATTGTGTTCGAAAAAATATATACTTCGTGAAAATGGACTCGGCAAGAGTCGATGACATTTAAAAGCTGATCAATACGATCTAAATGAGAGTCGAATAGTATAGATGCGTGTAATAAGTTTGTAACAAGTGATTTTGATGTTACGAAAGTTCGGATTCATAAAGATTGTAGCACCCCTGGCCTAAAATTTTAACCCGTTTGTATCTTTCAAAAGCATGTAACCTTTTAAAAAGTTCCAAGGACTGCTATTTATTTATTTTATCCTAAAACTAAACAGCCACACAACCAAAACCTTTCTTCCACACTTCAAGACTAAGTTTGAACTCCATTGCGTCTTCTAAAAAATATCTTCCAAAATTTCTGTACATATCACGCAATGGATTCCACATAACCTCGTTCCTTGTACTGTTAGTACCCGCGTCCATTTTGAACCAATTTTGTAATTATGTAAAATTGTAAATAAACTTAAATTAAGTAACGAAATTATAAAATCTAGTCTAATTTAGTACTAACGGTGCTAAGTATTGTACATTTTTAATTAATTGATAACAACAAAAATAGGTTAATGTCAATTGCCGAACTCATACTAAGTATGGGACTTTAAATATTGTTAAAAACATTGTTTCTTGTAAATGTTTCCAAATAAATACAATGTCAAGCATTTATCAATTATTTTGTTTTATTGCCCAAGCTCCCTTCATATCTGTTATAAATAGTGAAAGGGCTATCCCAAAGCCACACTCTCTTGCAGCCTTGTAGCAGTGTTTAACTGCATCTTGATGTGGTGTGGGCCTCCAGCTTAAGGTGTCTGTCTCAATGCCCACAGGTAAAAGTAATCCTGTAATTCGTTGGCCACCTTCATGTTTGATATATCTTATCTTCTTTCCACTCAAGGAGCAGTAAAAACAGCTTAGGAACTAATTTTATATTGCATTACGTTCATGTAGGTACAAGGTCCTGCTTTTAAGTTGGCCAACACGGGAAACTCCGCATCCATAAGAGATAGGGAAAAACTGTGTACCCAAAATTACAAACTTTCAAGAGCGGTTATCTCGAAAACTGTACAAAATATCGAAATTTTCAATAACTAAAACTTTTGGAAAATTCATTCGCTATTATTTTATTCATAAATGCTATGTCGCTGAGACACATGGATTCCGAGATAATAAGCGAAAAACTAAAAAATCTACCTTCAATGCCGCTCCCCTACCCCACAGGTCAAAGGCTAGGGGCGGGGACTTTTGATATGTTTACCTCCTAACTAGACCAAATAAAGTTACGAAGTCAATAAATGTGTTTCAAGATTCTCCCTCCACAACAGCTGTTCCTTGACTAGGCTACTATCATTTAACCTCCTCCAATAAAAATGCATGGAAATGCGAGTGATTCCCGTGATTTCATTTTACTATTTCAGGCATTGCTCGTCTCGCCCATAAAATAGGTAGTCTGGAGAATTGCTCAATAAGCCGGATGCATCGGTTTTACTGCTGCGCGGCTCGCAATGAGAAACGGAACGGGGCGTGGAAGTGACTGTATCAATTGTGGAGGTTTTTGTTAAAGCTTTTAGAATCAAGTGCAGGAATAAGGCGATTTATGTTTCTTCGGTTTATTTTTGAGGGATTTTTGTAGACAGATAGATCCATACTATTCCCAAATTTTAATCACTCCTGGAAGTCAGATTCAGTAGTGGCGATTAAAAGAAAACCGTTGAGTCAATGAAGTTTGGCTCATAGAACTGTCTTAAGCTGGGTACTCACTTAGCAGTGTTCCATGGACCGTAACACAGCTCTGCAAAAGAGAGTTTAAGAAAATGATGAGTACGAGTCTCACAGTTCATGCCGCTTCACCCAAGGGAAGTCTCATGATTATCGGGTTGATTTTTAACCCGGCGCCAATGACGTGAAAATAATAACGGCGACGATGACACCGGGTCATGGTGACCCGGTTTTAATTTGAGTTTTTTTAATAGCTTTTTCATAGTTGCCTTTACTTTTATTATTGTTAATCAAAAAAGAGTATTTTGGTTAGGTACTCAAATGAAAATAATACTTATAAATCAAATATATCAAAATTTATTAATATTCTCAATAACACATGCAAAATGAACTATAAAAACGTAACATGTTGATATTTTTTAATTTGTAGTTATGAATTATTGGAAACAATAGAAATTTATAGTCTTATTGACTAAAACAGAGATCAATAAAACTTATCAAAAAAAAAAATATAGTGATCAGTCTACTTCTTCCTCGATAACAGCCATCGAACTGCTGCAATTGTTGCATTATGGTACGAAATGTTCTGGGCATACAAAGATGCGTCATGCCTGACAAGTGTGCGATGTTTTCTTGTCCTTCTTTGATGGACATATTAGACATCTTTTGCGAGATCCTGGAAATTGCATCTTGTTCACTTCCGCTGTTATTACTACGCTGAGATAAGTAGTTATCATCATCAAAGTCCGAAGCAGCCTGGGAATCTACAGGATTCGAGGAGGAATCTTCATTTTCAGAATCCGAGTCTTGTAACAACGCCATTATCCTCTCCGGATCATTAGTTACAGATTTTTTTACAAAAACCTAAATAATAACAATGAAAATTAACATTGAACACTAAAGTAACGAATAAAAGTAAGTCACAAAATTACGACGCCAGCGATGACGCTGGGTCAAACGTACCCGTTTCAACTTGACACAAATGCCACGAACGCCACGAACAGCATCGCACTGATCATATCAACGAGGCGGATAGAGGGAGGCTATATCTTCAGCTACACGAACGTTCAAAACAAGCGACCGAAACAAAAAAAAAATATGTCCCTTTAAAATTGCCTCGGGTCAATATGACCCAGCGTCATTGGCGCCGGGTTAAACCAAATTAAAAAATCTAGAAACCCACGTAAAAATAAGAAAATAACCCTGCGAGACTGAGAGAGGGGCCACTCAAAACGTGGGGTTTGGTGAGGCCGCTATATTAGATTTGTTATGACGTTTCATAGCTAGTCATGTATTGGCATAAGAACTCAGAGCGTGTGCATAATTTCAGCCTGCTAGCATAACTGGAAGTGCCTTAAAATTGATTTGCAAAAGTCCAACCGGAACGACAAACAAACAAGAAAAGTGAATGTATAAAAACGTGGGGAAAAAAGCAATGACTGCAGGCAGTTACAATAGAAAAAGGAGTATATTGGTAGATTTTTGGAAGTAAAACAGCAAAATCTGTCCCTTACCTACTTCCTGCATAAGCTATCAGTAATCAGCTACCACCGTGTCCCAGGTGAATCAATATTATTTTTAATTCTTATACCGATGCCGATTGTTGTGACTGAAGATTAAAATCGTGTGTCGGAAACAGTCCCAGTATAGCATGGTTTTTAATTGAAAATGATTTACGGGTGTATAAAAATAGGCTTTATGTAGACCGTGTGCCAATGATTTTTTACGGGATTAAAGTGTTTCGAATATAAAATATTAAAAAAAATGTTTTTTGTTTGACATAATTTTGTTTATAATTATAATTGAGCCAAAACCAAAAATAAGATTATTCCTAGTACATCTTCGTTTTACAAAATTATAGGAAAGGAATTAAAGGCGCTATCGAGTCTTGGGCGAGATAATAGTCAGACGCAAGCCTATCGAAGAAAGAAAACTGATCATGATGATTTTTTTTAAAGAAATATTAATATCAGCTACTACGTCTGCACACCCGGTATACCCGATGTGGCATTTTGGAATGAGAAAGTTATTATTTTGATCCTAGATTGCATCAGCTCATTTGATTTTGAGGCTGCTGGCAGCTCAACTACGGAAATGAGAGATAACGTATTACTGTGATATGATAAAAAATTTAAAGCAAACGAATCAAGAGCAATATTGATCATCCTTCCAACTTATCTGTTTACAGGCGTTTTGAGTCATAAAACTTTAAGACCGGAAACGGAAACGTTTTAATTCATAGTTTAAATTCATAAATACAGCGACAATAATTTTATGGATCCATTTGAATTTTGTCCGTAAGAAATAAGAGCGAAAATGCCACTTGCATTCAATTCCGAAAATTTAAATAAAATTTGTCGATGAATGACCGTTTTCTAACAATACAGGGTTGGCAAGTTTTAAAACTTTCCGTGGGTCATGAAATTTAAAAAAAAAAAAATTAGAACACCCTATTTTATCCTTGTAATCTTACTTCAATTATAAATGTGTTTGTGAGGATATGGATTGATGTTTGTTACTCATTAACACAAAAACTGAAACGAGTTTAGATGAAAGTGCACAGTTATAGTTTATATCCTAAAGAATAATAATTATAGAGAATATTATATTTTTAATTTCGGTATGTCATTGCCATTTAAATTCGAAGATACGAGTATGTCTACCAACCCGCACTGGGCCCGCGTGGTGGATTATCCTCTCTCAGAAAGGAGGCCTGTGTCCCAGCAGTAGGAACATTATAGGCTGATGATGATGCTGTCATTGCCATCGGATAATAACCAAAGTTTAAACTTGACGCTGATTACATGTAACTACAATGATATCACATCAAATTATTGTTCAGTCTGGTTTTGTTTGTGTGTACCTAAGATATGGATTTTCTTCTATGTCTAGCCTAAGTCAGAGGTGACACAGACAAAGCCTATGACATCATAGGCATCGAAATAACTCAGAAGAAGCCTATTCACTCTTATTTTGAAGAGATTCGGGTTGTATGTGTTCGGAAACACAGACGCAGATCAAAACAATTCGACTCTTTAACTGTCCGCATTATAAAAGAAGTTTGGAAGCACTGTGTTTCGTTTCAAACTCTTTGCTCGTGAGTTCCGCTATTTTATCAAAATAGGCACTGTTTTTAATTTCTTAGAAAATATTTTTAACCAGGCTTGACAACCCTACCAAAACCTTGAACTACAGTAAAGAGACACATTTTAATAGTACCCCCTGCAGTCAACAAAAACTGGGCAATTTATGATAACACAAACTCACTAACATGGCCATTGGAAACATTTTACATCGTTAAATGTGATAATGTGAGTATTTTTTATTTACTAACTCAAATTGGCAAAACTAACAAATTCTGGGTGAATTATTAAAATATTGTTTAGATAGTCAAAGAGATAGCGATGTTGGAAAAAATAGGGCATGCTTGGCAAAAAATAAAAATAAGATAGATAGAATAATTTAAATAAATTAGGACAGTTTCAATAAAAAATATTAAATTATGATTGTAAACCTATAAGTAGGTATAAGTGCGGCATAGTGTGTGGCACAATTATTCGAGTTGGTCGAGTCACTAAATTAATGACGAAAAATTTGTGCGCGCACATTGCTTTTAGCTTAGTGAAAATGTTCGCACACAAATTGAGTTTTGCCGTTGGATAGTGCTGGATTGCTGAAGTGGTGTACAAAATGTTCACAAACAAATATTCCGCACGCTTTTTTGATGGAATCATACCAACTATGATCAACAGAGCATGTTTTCTTTGCTTCAGGCAGTTAGGGTCTTAAGATAGATAAAAATAGACTGCGCTTCTGAATGTCGAAGTAATATCCCTTGCTAAAACGCACGGAAAATATTAAAAAAAACTGTAGTCTAACAAATTATTTTAGAGGCATTTAAAAAATAGAATGAGGTTTTGTAGCTGCTTAGTTCGTCCAAACCACCTCGATAATTTCCATACTATCTCCTAAACTACAAAATAGTAAATGACTATAGGAAGTCGTGAATTTAATATTGTTGATGTTGACATGCACACTAAATAGCTGTCATCAACGCTGTTCTTAATTAATAAAAGCTTTTAATTTAATGGGGTAAGCGGCAATGGTTCATGGTCTCACACCATGGGTTCCCATGGCGTGGGTGTCAAACAAATTATTTGGTTGGGCAGTCCATCATACAGGTTTCTAGGCCAGATTTGAATACCGATGACATAAAACTGAATGGTCAAACAGTCAAATTAACAAATAATTAATAATAGCTGTTGATGTAACATTCCGACACAAAATGCAGAACAAGGAGATTTTCGAAATGACTGCTTTGCAGGAAAGTGACTGCTTCTTATTCCGTCTCGCCTGCAGCATGGCCTCCACCAATGCCGGGCGCAAGAGGTTGCCACCTGTCTCCTGTGTGCTCTGCCCAAGCGGGGCAGACCTCCACCGTATGTTTCATCGGTTCCTCCGGGTGATCCTCGCAGTGGTGACACCCAAGCGTTTCTTTCCTTCTAATCAGACCCAAAACGAACCGTGCAGTTGTCCCCGAAACATAACCACAAAGGTACTTTTTTTTTTTTTTACGTGTAAATTCATCAAATGAGACCTCTCACCCCGGGCAGGGCGAGAGGTACTGTCAGACTTGTATCTCGCGACCCCGGCAGGCTTTGGCCCCGTCATTTGCTGACAGCTCTTTGAGGCGCGCGTGGAACACGACGCGCCGTCGACCCGGGCATGGTCCATGGTCGGACAGCGAGTTGCCCTTTACTCGCTGTCCGAATGCCCGCGCCTGCGGTGGCCGGAGATCGTCTCGATCTTGCGACGTCCGACGCCGCGGGCGTACACCACTGCGGTTGGGGCGGAGGGAGAACGCTGTCCTCTCTCTCTCGTGGCCCGCCATCTCCTTCGCGAGCATGACTGCCTCGCAGAAGATGGCGACCGCTTCCCACTCCGTCTCGCCCCGCAGCATTGTCGAAACCAATGCCGGGCGCGAGATGTCTCCGCCTATCGCCGCCGTGAGGACACGTCTGTGCCCTGCCCAAGCTGGGCAGTCTTGCACCGTATGCTCTACTGTGTCCTCCGGGCGATCTTCGCAGTGGCAACACCCAGGCGTTTCCTCCTTTCGCATCAGACACAGGTACCTCCCGAAACTTCCGTGTCCGGTGAGGACCTGCGTCATGCGGTAGGTAAGGACGCCGTGACGTCTCTCCAACCACTCCTCAAAGAGGGGTCTTACCGCCGCTATTGCGGCATGCTCAACCACAAAGGTACTTAACAATGCTTTTATCAAAAAAGGAAATGTTGAAAACACACGGTCACTTAATTACAGAATCGTCCATTACAGACTTTATGAATTTTCATTACGAAATAAATGATTTCCATTTTTATGCTCTTGTGGGTTGATTTGATTTTCACACATCAATGAAAGTGAAAATATGAGTGATTTCATGTATTTTTGAAGCTCGCCTACAACATATTAAATTTTATACACTAAAAATTAAATAAAACATGTTTTTCTAAATCGTTTCATAAAAAAGGCAGAGTAGAAACGGGTTCAAAAATATCCACTATTCTTTAATCTTTTATTGTAGAAATAACATAACATTTTTGATTTTTTATGCTAAGTTATGTCAGTATGGACTGAATTTTTTTATAAATTTTCATTTTATAATTTTTTTTTTTTAAATGAAACAGGACAATTACCAAATTCTTTTTTTTATTTTAGTTTCCGTTACAAATTTAATTTATTCACGATCATGGCACTTTTAACATTTATGGCATGGCACTTTTGACAACAATTAAGTTGTCACATAACACTTTATCGGACACAAATTAAAACCCCCTAATCAAACCAATCAGGACCCATTCAAAGAAATAAAAAGGATACATAATAGTCCAAGCATCACACGGTACCTTAACAGCTCATTCCCTCAATTACCAGATTATGAAACAAGCGTGAAGTGAAATTAAAGTCGCATGATCAAAGGTAAATTAGTGTTGTGCGCCTGATCAATATGTGTTTATCAATGTGGGAACGTTTGCTTGAGATGCTGTGTACGTAATCTCTGGGTTAATGTTTACTTTTTTGAGTAGTTGAGGCCATGAAGGAAGCGTTTTAAAAAACGGACTATCGACCTATCGAAAAACCAGCCGTTGTTGCGGCATTAGTTAAACAAGCTGCCGTAACCTTGAAACTTAAAGGACAGTTGATGGAACACGGTGAATTTTCGTCAGTACGATTCTGACAGTCCTCTCCACCCAGGGTAGGAGAACTCATTATAATTTGATGATTTTACCATGTAAAAAAGACTTCATGAAATAAATTCTGTGGTAAATATTATAAATAAATAAATAAAATAAATAAATAAATATTCCACAACTATCACACAACGCCATCTAGTCCCAAGCTAAGCAGAGCTTGTGTTATGGGTACTAGACAACTGATAAACATACTTATATATTTCTAAATACATACAAATTATACATAAATTACACCCAGACACAGAACAAATGATCGTGCTCATCACACAAACATTTGTCCTGGGTGGGAATCGAACCCACGACCCCCGGCCTAGCAGTCAGGATCACTAACCACTAGACCAACAGGCCAGTCGAATTATGTTATGACAATGACGAGATTACTTTCTAAATAACTTTGATTCACTAATTAGTTGGAATTTTTGACTGTTACTGCACTCTTGACCGCGTAACAGCCTATACATATTGGGCACTTGTGGTTTGCTTAAAAATCAAGAGGCTGGTGACCCAACATGTACCCACCCTAGCAAAGCGAGCCAGCGTTTCCGCCCGCTGTCGAATCAGTCGTTTTAATGGCCCCAATATACAAGCGCCAAAGTAATTTATAGTAAAGATAAATCGCTCAATAAACTAAAACTCTGTCCTATTAATTATTTTCATTTTAACTTCAGTGTGATGTATGGACATTTTTTATTTGAAGTTATAAATTGGGTCTCGATTTATTTGGATAAAAGATAATAGGTACATGTCGCTTATACTGCTTTAAAACAAAACTTTAAATCGTTATGGTTTATAGTGAGATAGGGATGTGTGATTGTAAAACGATACGATTGATTTCATTGGAGTTAACAAGACAACTTTAATATCAATTTTAATAAAAGAAGCTTAGTTTATTTTCTGAGGTTGGTACACTACGCACAGTGAAATCAGTTTGGTTATAATCTAATTCACTGATGAATACTGATGACTTACACACTGTCAACACACTTTTGGGTCTAGAAGCATAAAACACTAAAACACCGAAAATTTCAATAATAGGCAAGTATGCAGATGAAGCCTGCCGGGGTCGCGGGACTTATTTCCATCACCGTAACCTCGGAACATAACGGTGTCCTTCAATAGAACTTTCTATTGAAGGACACCGTGGATTTTAGTCGTACAAGTCTGACAGTCCCTCCCGCCCTGCCCGGGGTGGGAGGACTCATTTGATGATTTTATAACGCAAAAAAAAGTATGCAGATGAAGTATATATGCCTGGGAATGGGTTTAAAATCGAGTTAAATGTAATTTTTACCGTTAAGCAATCCTGTATGACAAACAGCTTGATTATCCATTAATTCATACCGCCCCTTTTAACAAATCCTCCTCTATAAACTTACTGAACTAATCACAAAACACTTCTACTTAGCAGCCAAGCAAACAATCACCAATCGATTCTTGAGAACCGCTTCAATCCAGTCCGAAGCGGTTCGAACCAGTTCAAACCGGTTGAAACAAGACGGCTAAGCTAAGACAAAGAGCGCACTTCGACTGCACAAATGAACGCTTCCCGATTATGTGTTCCTGGTATGCATACTTACTACTAAAACGTATGTTTGAAATTTTTTTTTTAAGATTAAGTTGGTATAATACTTATAATAATAGATTTTTGTTAACTTTATGTTTGACTGAGTGTTTGTATCAAGTCTAGTTTTAGCTTCAGGCTTGTAATTTGACTTTTAAACTAGTGCTAGTAATACCAAGTCGTTTCAAAGGTTATCATATTATTAACTTGTGCCTGCGGCTTTGCTCTACACTCGCCCTTTCCCAGTACAACCTTTAACCCTAGGTAACAAAAATCCTTCATATTCTTAGTGAATCTGCCTAGGAACAGGCCTACAAAATTCTGTTATAGACCTTAAAATCTTTATAATTAATTTAAACCTTGATGCAAACACGAGCTGAAACTTTACAGAACAAAGTCTTACAACAAAAGTTATTTCAACTACCATCCCAATATAAGATTTCACTAATCAAAAACACGATAAGATCAGGAGCAAGATCAGGCACGTGCCCGTAACGACGAACTTGGAAAACTCCTTTGTTAACAGATTCCGTTGCCTAGCAACTATAAAGATCCCTAGTGATAAATTAACATTTTGATCGGCCCATCCTGGATTATAGAAGTAATTTACGTAAGCAGTGCGCCAGTATCCTATCAATTTCATAGAAAATTTAGGGCGGTTGCAGATGGGCGACTTTTCTATGACGGTGACAAGACGCAGCAGTTTGTACTTACGTTATCAGCCTATATTGTTGCAACTCCGTGAAAGTGAAGTGACACAAAAGTATTTCGGTGTTTTGATAACTTCTGGATCATTCTAATACAAAAGAAGACACGCACAGGACACTTAATGTACTTTCTTTCAATCTATATAGATAACACCAACTTTAGTTTCAATCTACCTATATTATATGCAACTAAAGTTTATAAAATAGTTTGATGCAATCCCTACAACTTCTCCATAGTAAAAAAAAAACAATTATGTCAAAATTTTGACCGGAACACATTGGTAAAATCATTTATAAAACTGGTCTTAGAATGCAAGTCTGTATCTTACAAATAAGTCTTACAAGCGTCAGTCCGTAGCCACCCTAACAGAGCTCCATCAAAATTAGGGGCCCCTTTCTGTTTATGATAAGGTACAGCTGTTGGTTACTCCTGAAGTCATAAAGTCTTAGGCTTCTCTGTTTTATGGACCCCTGATCTGAATAGGGGATCTCATTTTATAGTTTCTGCCTTGAGATTCTTTGCAAGGTCAATATTGGAAGTAATTTTGTAGTGGAAAAAAGGACCATGGTCGCTTGTTTTAAATTGGAAAATTAATTTTTGAGCTGTTATAGCGTTTTTTCAAGGTTTATGTATTTAGGCAAGGAAAGTGTCTAAAACAATTTTGGGACACCTGAAATATTTAGACTAAAGTACGATTATTAATTCGACTCAGTAAAATGACAAGTACAACTGTCACTGATACAACGAAAAGTACATTTCTTTAATGAACAAAAGTCATTTTACTGACTCGAATTATAATCGCACTTTAGTTAAAAATTTAAGGACGGGTCGGTGTTTTTTCTTTTTTTTTGCTTATGCTACTGGCTGCTGCATTATGTGTTGTGGGTACCAGTTACTTTAGATAGTTATGATCGCGAAAGGTGGGAAGATGGAAGGGAAGCCTTTGTCCTGCACTGGGACGATACAGGCTTACAAAAGCTGTTTCAGTGCCAGTTCGGCTGATCCTTAAAGTTGCTTTATAAATGTCTTATTGACATAATATTAATTTGATCACCAGAACTTTTGAGAAAGGATTAATTATTTACCCACTAATATTGTGCGCTTTGACATAGAATTTAGTTACCACCTGGCCTATATTAAATGTTATACAAACATCATAAACTATAATTAGATACAATAAAACGGAAACATATTACTTTAGACTTGATACTCAAATCACAACCTTATTTTCAATTTAAATAAGGTCAACTTTCTCTAATTTTGTAGTAAAATTTATTGACGCGTATTGTTTAGGTAGCACGCTTCATAAAATAAATATTTCTGTTAAATTAATAGAGTAAATAAATTAATAATCACCTGTAAACGGACCGATTAAGATTACAGAAAAGGACTGTGTTCGTTCTTGTTGAGGGTCTAGAAAAAATAATTGACATTATATCAAAGAGTCGTTTGATTTTTTAAACTGTCGTTGTCTTGTATTGTCATTGTTTGACTTTGATTATTTAGACTAGCTATTTGTAAAATTCTATATATGTTTAATCGTTAACAACAGGTACCTACTTACTGCGGGTCTAAAACTACTTACCTATCACTTAGCGAATAAAAAAAATATACGTAATAATTCACTTTGTGAATGAATATTAGAAGAACTTTTTATTGAACTCATTTGATTCAAAGTGAGTCATTTGGAATATATAGATAACTTATAGTACTTAAAAATGGTTTTCATGAACTAAGCGACACTTATGAGGCATACCACTGCAAAAGTCATCGCTCAGCCGACACCACTGGTTACAGGAGGAACCCTACAGTGCTATTTGCCCGGGATAGATCGCTAGGAAGTAGATCCCGACCACCCCAAACCCCAGTAACATTTTCCCCAGTAAATCTCTCAGCACCTGTCCACAACAAATGCCGTCAAACCCTGACATAACCAAAAATCATGTTAAAAACTCCAATTTGAGAACCCTATTATAATTGCTACAAGGGTTTGAATGGAACAAACGCTAAACTTTAATTAAGAAGCTGTCAGTTCAATCGAGCCCCATGCGGAATGTTCAGAACTTCACGCTTTGGATTTTGAAGCCTGAGCAGTGGTTGAGGTGGTGAGGGCTTATGTTAGGAAAGTTAGGTGTTAGGGAAATTATTGGCTGAAGTAGGTGTTAAATTGCTTATTGGTTTTGTTTATTGGCTTTAGTGGAAATTAGCTATTGGTGTAGTTTCATGTTAGGTTGTTTTGAATATTGGTTGGTTTTTACAAATTTCTGTACATTGACAATATCTAAAATAGTCTGTTGTAACGCGATGACTCTTTGTCTATAACTCGCAACCACGGGCCGGAAGACGCATCGTAGGCAGGACTCCCACTAGGTGGATCGACGATATCGTGAGAGGCGCGGGCAACCGATGGATGCGAGTGACGAATTCGGTTCGGCGTGGCGGTCTAGCGGGGAGACCTATGTTCAACAGTCGACGTCTTCCGGCTGATGATCATGATGTTACTCTTTCCCTAACCTGGAAATCAAACCCAAAGGCTCAGTTGTCAGCAGTAGCGCTTGCAATACTAGCACAGCAGTCATGGCTAGTCTAGTCACTAGTCAGATCAGTAAGTACGACAACAAAACTTAACTAAGAAGAAAATTCTAGAACTAGGCATAGATTGTACATCAGAACTAAGAGGCTGTCGGTAACGCGGTTTAGAACTTACTACTTAGAATTTGTAGTTGTGGTTACACTGACGATCAACTACAAACTTTGGAAGGTCGATAATACACTTTAGATATATACAGCTTAGAGTTTGTTTAGCGTAATAGTGTTCTAGGCTTGTTGTTTAATGCTGCATTATGAGCAGTATTGTAAACACTGGTCCATACTTATTGGAGAAAATTATTGTTCATAGAAAATTTATAGTCTACCTATAGGTCGCAAATACGACGTCAGAACCTGCGGTTCAGGGTTCGATTATCGATATAAATCTGTATTTATACTGAAAACTATAATGACGATCAGTTTAATTTTTCGTGACTTTATTACATTTCCTGCATTGAACAATTTAAAAGAAAAGCCTGTGATTGCTGTGAAGCAGCTGTTTCAAGGCGTAGCCTGTACCCTCAGCACGAGTTTTCAGTATTTGAGACGTAAAGGAAACTGGAACTTTGACAGTATCAAATTGACAATTTTCAAGGAAAAAAATAGTTCCTTCTTCGCATACAAGAAACGCTGTAAATATTGGAAAGACGCTGTAAAGTAAAAGAGTGAAAACTCGTGCTAGGGGTACTGCTCCCTCCGTGCGACCGATAATAGTTATTTGTTATACAAGAGTGCAAAGTTGATTTTTAACCGCGTGCTCATGTTTGATGACCGAGCAAGCGAATGATTCTAAAATTGAATCACGAGTGCAACGAGTGATTCAAAATTAGAATCATAAGCGATAGCGAAGGAATCAAAAGAGCACAAGGTGAAAAATCTTTGCACTCGAGTGCAACACGTAACTTTTCATCCCACCTCAGCGAGGAAATGACTAAATGCAAAAACAAATAAAAACAGATGTACATTGTACAAACACAAGATAGGCTTTTGTTTCAGTTCAGGTATTAACTAAAGTACGATTATTAATTGTAGTCAGTAAAATGACATTTCCAGTGTTGCAGGTTTTTCTTCCCAAATAAATAGTGATGTGGTTAATCGTGATTTAACTATTAAAAGTTAATCGAGTTTACATTGTTTTTAATTCAATATCAAATTGCCTTTAAATAATAAAAAAAATGAAATTTTCGCTAATTAAACAGAAGAAACCGTGTATCGGTAGGTTATTAAATCTATACTAATATTATAAAGCTGGAGAGTTTGATTCTTTGTTTGTTTGAACGTGCTAATCTCAGGAACTAATTTTTAGAAATGAAAAAATATTTTTGTGTTGGAGAGTCCATTTATCGAAGAAGACATAATGTCCATTTATCGCCTAATAATTTCACATATAGGCAGTGATGAAGGTTTTGTAGAAGCCGGTTTACTTATGTTTGAATCGAAGAAAAATGGTATGGATTATCATGAAGAAATGAACTCGGAGTGTTTTGAGGAATGGCTTAAAAGCATTTTGACAAATTTAAAGCCAAATGCGGTGCTGGTTTTAGATAACGCACCGTACCATTCAAGAAAAGTCGAGCGTATCCCTACTTCAGTGTTCAGATATTATTCAGTGGTCGGATGAAAAACAAATTTAATATCAACCTACAATGATAAAGGTTGAATTAATAGAAATAGTAAAATTACAAAATCTAAATACGAACGCTATGCTGTGGAAGAGTTGGCTGCTGAATACGGTGTCACAATCCTGCGTCTGCGTCCTTATCACTGTGAGCTCAACCCAATACAGTTAGTTTGGGCTCAAGCAAAGGGGTACGTCGCCAGGAACAATAAAACTTTTAAAATAAAAGACGTAAAGCAATTATTTGAAGAAGGCCTGAAAGTAGTGACGCCTGAAAATTGGAGAAAGTGCATCAACCACGCCATAAAAGTCGAATAAAAAATGTGTCAAAATGAATGTGTGTGACAAAATGAATATGTGGATTCATTCATTATAAATGTAACTGATTCCGATTCCAATTCTGAATATACTGATTCAGAATCGGAGTCGGAACTCGGAATCAATGACAACCGTAATGAATAAAAACGTATAAAGTTACTTGTATATTCCCGACTTTCTAGTGTTAGTGTTAATTCCTCTGAATGTTTATACATTTTTTCCCCAGCTTTTGTAATAATTTTGTAGTGAGAAATTGTAATATACTGGTATATAAGGTCCATATTTCTGAAATCGTAGTATTTAATACGTTATGTATTAAATATTTACAATAAAAACTTTTTGACAATAAAATAAAGCATGACTAAAAATGTCTAAGTCTATTGATTGCCGAACATCACTATTGTAGCGGGTCACCCTTTTTTGTATCAGTGACAGTTGGACTTGTCATTTTACTGACTACAATTAAAAATCGTACTTTAAGACATTATTATAGAACAGAATATTTTTTAAATTAAAACAAATAATACTTAGGTAGTAGTTGAAAACTACTACCTAAGTATTATTAAGTTACTTATTTTTATCTTGGTTTGTCATAACATAACAATAAGACGTGAAAGGAAAACCGCACAAAGCAAATAAAAAAGGTAAAACAAAGTACTGAGCCAAGAATGTTTCGGGGTCTGAGATTTTAACAAAATAATTGTAGATTACGCTCCAAGGGAGGCGTATTGAATTCCGAAGCGATACTAAGGATTCTGGGGTGAACCTCCATCCGTAGCGCAGCGAGAAGGTTCAAGTGTTAACACCCGAAAGAAACGAGGGAATAAAGTTAAAAATCCTTAGTGAAGCGAGGGATTCAAGTTAGCCCAAGGCAACGCAGCCTTACACCCGAGGAGCGTACTCTGCTTTCCCACCTGTGTACCACATCAAATTTTAAAAATAGAATTTGTTTCCTCGACAACCTTCGAACGTCAAGTGGGCACCACAGCAAGCGATCAGCTGTTGCGGTCACCGGGCGCCATTACTGCTGCTACTCTTTTGTTCATACGATGTTCTAAATTCAAATTTACTTTATTCACTAGAGGATAAAAACGACTTTTACTCACTTGAGGATAAAAACGGCTTTTACGCTCAGATATCGAAGAGCAAAAGTACCCTTTCCGAGGTGGGGGGATGAAAAATTGTTTTGTTAACCGAAGACTGTTTTGCAAAAATGTTGACAACCTCATTTTATAAATAAATACATTTTTTTTAAATTGCTACTCGCCGAAACTTGATTTTGGACTGCCTCGGTAATACAAGTTTTCTTAGTGAAGAAATTTAAAGCGAGTAATTACGGCCTCTTAATAATTTTAGGTGGTTATAATAATAACAACATTATTCAACTGACAATAACATTCATATTGCTGCGTTCCAAAAATAAATACTCAACAGTCATTTAGGAAGTGAAACACAAGAGATTACAATAAAAAATAAAAACTATATAGCTATAAATGAGCAATTAAAAAAACGTTAAAACCCTTGTTTAAATTGTCACCTGTTGTGTTCGAGTCTATTCTAATCGCTTGCTAAGTCGTAAAACAAAGTATTTCCGTATGTGGAGTCTAAGAAGCAAGCGGTAGCGAGTTTTGGCGCGCCAGGGCCAAATTCCAGCAAAGGAGATGATTTTGAGGTGGGTGGGTTCTATCTCCTTATGTCTATGTGATTGAGAATACGCTCAATAGTTTGTTTCTAAGAGGTAATATCTGAAACATACTTTCATTATTCACGCGCGAAATTATTGTTGTAGTAATAAGAAAATTTTCGAAAGCAATTCGGTAATTGCTAATGACATTGTTACTGATTGAAAGCTAAACTATTACTGAGTGCGATTACTGAGAGCCTTAATATATAGGTATTTTAGTTGATTTCTTCGTTGGGAAATGTATTAAGTCTATTAGTTACATGAATATTACTTTATTATGATTAATATTATCATTATTTTTCAAAAAAATCGTATCTTATTTTCGGTGTTAAAATCACCAAACGAGTCCTGCTTTCAGGGACTGTCAAATTCACACTGACTAAAATCCATTATGTTCTTTCAAATGCAAAAGGCCAAAAAAAAAATGTTTTTTTCACAACATTCCGTCGTCACAGTAACCTGTTTAGAAAATAATCAAAACACGCTTAAATGATTTAAACCACCAAAAATCCCTACCTCTCATGCTTTACTCCACCTATATTTAATACTCGTCAAACATCACAAGTGTCGGGCGGCACGTGTCTCTGTTTGTTCAGCCATTTTTGACGCCAGTTAAATTAATACGACATGTTATAAATCGGACAAGTTACATGTTGTAACACGTTTTTGTATTGACATTGTTAATGAACTGTCTGACGCAATAGTTTAAAGCTTGGCGGCAAATTGAAAAGGATGTAGGTACAACTCGACCAAGCTAAGTTTGAAAGGTGCAAAGTTAGCTTGGTCGACCTGGAGTGTGACGCACCGTCTGCTTTCCCGCTCATCTACGTGTTGTTTCAGAAACTGTATCCAAAACACTATTGCTCAGAGGATACATGGCTCATAAGTCATATCGAATCCTTTTTTGCAGCCAGTACCTAAGCGTACGCTTCGCGTGGTCGAGTTGTAAATCAAAATATACTTATCTCAAAACTAAAAAGTTTGTAAATAAACACAATAAAATCATACTGAACGTGTTGGCCTAGACATTATGCCTCACTTTTTTTACCATGAAGGTGTTAAGCAAGCATGATGTTCATGATGGGAAGTTGTCACCGTAGCATATGGACGCCTGGTTCACCAGAAGTATCACTTCATCATCATCATCATAAACCTATCAGCCGTAACACAACCTGTACTAGCACCGGTTAGAAACGGCTTGCATCCAGCGCGATCCTGTGGTCTTATTAAAATTGTCTGCCCGCCTAGTGGGTGGACACTGGACGTCCTCCGCTGCGCTTGCCGGTGCATGGTCTCCATTCGAGGTATAACTTTTTTTTACGTGGTAAAATCATCAAATGAGTCCTCCAACCCCGGGCAGGGCGGGAGGGACTGTCAGACTTGTACTGACTAAAATCCACGGTGTCTTTCAATAGCCCTTTATGTTCCGGGGTCACGGTGATAGAAATAAGTCCCGTGACCCCGGCAGGCTTTGGCCCCCTGAGAGGGGGACCCGTCATTTTGCTAACAGCTCTTTGAGGCACGCGTGGAACACGACGCGCCGTCGACCCGGGCATGGTCCATGGTCGGACAGCGAGTTGCCCTTTACTCGCTGTCCGCATGCCCGCGCCTACGGTGGCCGGAGTTCGTCTTGCGACGTCCGACGCCGTGGGCGTGCACTACTGAGGTTGTAGGTATTTGAGGACTTACGGGTAGTTAACTAACATTAACTATTTCACGCAATTTTTGAGTGTGAAGAAAAGGAAGGATCATTGCACGGACTGTAAAAATACGAAAACCCTAACACTGTCTAGTTCCAACTTTTAAAACTTTGAGAGTGAGTAGACTCTAGGCGCTAATCTATTCACTATTTAGTGTGATGTAATAAATTCCGTCTGAATTATCCTTTTTTGTTTTGACTACAAAATGAAAGTAGAAACATGAAGATACAAATACATAAAAACAGTTTGGTAATGGGGGAGTGATTAACACTACAACCACAAAGATTTTTTGAAAGTTATAGCGATTTTAAAATGAAAAGCTAAACCCTCCACCAATACAACCACCTACTAAATCCATAGTTCCAACTAAAACAACAAAACACTGACCTAAAACACAAAACCCTATCATTCCACTGAAAACTTTGAAAAAAAGCCGCACAAAGATCGACACAGAAATCGGGAAGCTTTTTAAAACTGAAGAATTAAACTGCTCTCAGTCCGCAGTTTCTTTAATCCAGGTGGAATCGATTGAGTAGTCGGCAGTCGGCGGCACTCTCAATAATGCAACGGGAAATGTTTAAAAGAGTCTGTGGACTGCAGAGCTCTTGGTACTGTTGCGATGCTTTTGTTTAAGGATGCGGGTACTGTGTTAAGCGGGAGCGGAACGAAAGCGGAGCGGGGCGGCAACTAATCTGGAGACTTATTTTGCGCATTCGGCATGACAGAATAAGATGTGTTATTTTTATTTTACAAAATAATGTGATGTGTGGTTTTTTAATACGCGTGAAATCGATTTAGCACTGTGCAGGAAGCAGTTGGTACTCTCAATTAAAGCAAATATAAATGAAACATTAACAGACTATTTTATGTAGTATAGACTATTTTGAGTGGAGGCAAATCGAATTAAAAGAGAAGGATCTTTACTTATCTGAAAAATACAAGTTCTCCGAGAAAACCTGGAGTAGCGCTAACAACATTTTTTTTGGTTTTATGCACAGATTTTGTTCCATAATTAACTTTTTCAACCACTTTGTTCATTCAATTCATTACTGGCAAATGCGACGTATTTCAGGCTTAAAAATTTGATAAATTTATCAAATTATAAAGCTTGTTATGTCTAAAAAGCCTTATAATTTGATGCCGTCGCATTTAAATTTTCTTTCTTGTAACTTTAGAACTTTATTCGCTTTCGCGTCCGCTCTCACTGTGTCCACATCCTAAATCCACAGCGAGTTCCTGATTACATACATACTGAATACGATATTCGATTTGAAATTAAAATCAACACCCGACGCTGCCACCACTGTTTTTAACTAATTACAATTTTAATTGAAATTTCTTATGAAGCGAAGACGAAGGAAAGCAATGTATTGGAAATACTCATTTTGTACTATGGCAACTGTGTTTTTTTTCTAACTCCATTTCGAAAGACTCATTAATTTAGACTGACATGGTGGGCACTAATACTATTATTAAGACGAGATATTTACCATGTTTTTTTTTTCGAGTTTCCGAGAGAGAGATATTTCGTCACTGTTGCAAGCGCCATGATCACGGATGAACTGAAGTTATTGCGCGTGGATGTTTATGAGTAGTCAAATCGATCTACCCACCTTCTTGTTAAAATTTTTTGCGTTTGACACTACTACCATTGACAGTCGTCACTGTTTTGTAAGAACTATTTTAAATTGTGACGAAAATATGTTTGGAAATTAATAAACGAATAAATATTTTTGATTTGATTTGAACGAAATTAATGAAATCAAATATCTAATAATATTAGGCTTGGTTAAAAAGATTACCATAAAATTTAAAAAATTAGATTAATGTCTTTCAGCAAGTCTATTTTTTCCACTTCTTCCCAACTGCTCAACTAATTTCACATACAAACATAAGTGTAAATTTATAATGACTGTCTAATTATGACGATAGAAATGTTTTTTTTTTTTGTAAAATTACCGTGAAAAATTCATCGTAGGTTCACTCCAAAACGGTCAATGAGCAGCTCGTGGCTAAATAATTACAGCCACACAGGCCGATCTACCGGGTTAAGCCGCACTTGCCGAGGTTGGTCTGTGGATGGGTGACCATCTGTCATAGCGTGTTTCCTCCGTGCCTCGGAAAGCACGTAAAGCCGTTGGTCTTGGCTGTCTTTTGTAAATCTTTGACAGTCGTTACTATTATTCAGAAGCTCTAAAGTCTGACAACCACTCTTATCACGGGATATGGTATTACCCAGTTACTGGGTTGTGGAGGTCCGACAGGCAATCGCTCCATGTAAAATACTGATATCCAGCTGAATCTGGTTGACTGGAAGCCGACCCCAATATAGTTGGGAAAAGGCTAGGCAGATGATTACTCCGAAACGGCCATATTGTATTATATTTTTGGCTTAGCTTGGGACTTGGTTAGTTAAAAAGATTGCCATAAAATTTTAATTTGGATCTATTATTGTATGAAGGGTACTTTACTGATATTTTAACTCACCTAAGCAAACAGCCGGTCCCGAAAGATTGATTTTTATTTGTTCCATGCAGGAAACAAACCCGCCACATGCAGCACGGCAGTCAAACGCTTAACCACTTTTGCTGTCAAACTCTAGACTATAGAATTATGTACCTATACCTAAGTATTTTTCTGTGTAAAACGATCATATGAATACCAACACAAGTGGAGTGAAGTAACAACTAAAATGTACTTACCTAATAATAACAGCTATGTGAGTAATTACAATAAATGGTCGCAGTTAATGCTAAGTGTCGCAACTTCGCAACGACACGAAATGCAAGTTCAAAGAAACAAAAGCTAGAAATTAGTTTTACCTGTAAACTTTTTATTAAGTACTAAGGTGGGGTCAATTAACACTGTTTCTTGTGAAACTATTCACAAAACGTTGCAACGTTCGCAATGGGTACACTACGATAATACGAAAAACTTAATTCCGAAATTCATAAATACGAATTTCAAAATACCGATTTTCATAATTCCGAATGGTTCGAAATTCCTAATATAACAACACCGATTGATCATTATTTCTATTTTCATATTTCCGAAATTTCAATATTTCTAACATTTATAATTACGATTTTCAAAATACCGAGTTTCAAAAGACCGAATATCAAAAAATCCGAATAATAATTTTCCGAAACATCAAAAACACGAATTCCGATTATTAAAGTTCCGATTAATTAGAATTCCGATAATTTAACGTTTTAATTCAATTTGTTGACCACCTCCTACCAAGGTAGATCGACGGAGCCCCGCTTCGCGGGGCTCCGTCGATCTACCTTGGTAGGAGCCGCTTCGCGGGGCTCCTATTTCTGTGAGCAAGGTTTAAAGTAACCTAACACGAAGGGGATGGCGGGGTCTTTCAGACCCCGCCATCCCCTTCGAACCTAACCTGTCCGAGTCGGGGTGCCCCAAGTCCCGAGCTCGCTTCGCTCGCTCTTGGATCTTAAGTTCTCCTAATAACATTGACAATCCTGAAGGCAAACAGTGAAAGTTTATAGGATATGCCTCGCCACTCCGCGCCTACACAGGCTTAAATAACACTCTAGGGTTACGGTAGACACAGCATGCTAGCGTGTAGTTTTGCAGCAATTCGTAGCAGACTTTGTAGAATGAGAAACGAAACTCCGATTTTCAATATTCCGAAAAAAACAGTTTATTCGGAATATTGAAAATCGGAGTTTCGTTTTTCGGAATGAGAACTCATCGAGCATTACATTTTTCGAAAATGTGAAAATCGGAAAACGAAGAAATCGGACATACGACTTTCGGTCAAATAAATTTCGAGATTCTTAATAATAGATATTGTAATTTTTAGGTATTATGATATTCGGAGTTTAGAAAATCGGGATATCGAAATTCGGAATAAAATATTTCGGAGTATTTGGGTGTTCCCGTTCGCAATGCCTTTACAAACATTCAAACTTATACATTATATGTAAACACCGGAAGAACTACTTACAGATCCTAAAAATATATGGAGCATCAGCAATCGATAGCTCACTCAAAACGCATAGCTTTTTGTCACAATTAATTAACTCATTAAATTTTGGCAATTCATATTCAGGGGGGTATTACAACGTCTTAAAGGGAACGCTCCAACCAACCCGCGAAATTCAAAATTTCTTGCGGTTTTTTTGCAATTTGCAGGCCATTGCTGGGTTTTATGTTGATTAAAATATTATTCGCGGTTGTAAGACGTATGCAGTTACAGAATTATAATCATCAAAATCACCAATACAACCCTCCAAGTTCATAAAACCCTAAGAACAAAAAAAAATGGAAAAAGTCATTCCTACAGTTTTATGAACTTGGAGGGTTGTAATGGTGATTTTGATGATTATAATTCTGTAACTACATACGTCTTACAACCGCGAATAATATTTTATTTAACACACAACCTAGCACTAGCCTGCAAATTGCAAAAAACGCAAGAAAGTTTAAATTTCGCGGGTTGGTTGGACTTTTCACCTTAAAACCTGGGGCCTAAGTCTACTAATTTATAAACGTTACAATGTATATAAATTAGTAGACTTAGGCCCCTGGCTTGTTTCGGTAAGTCAACGAGATGGCGCTAGACGACTTGTATAGCTCTGTCACTTTCACTCGCCTGAATTAGCCTGATTTTAAGACGTTTTAATACCCCCAGATCAAGCAGACGGTCAATCGTCATGCATCTTCTCATTCGCACCCTAGTCCATCTCACCGTTGACATAAAACTGCAACTCACTAGAAACTTTTCGGTACGGCGACTTTTTGCCAGACGAATGTCACCATAATCAGCGCACTGCCATATAATATCGCAATAACACTCGACGGGGAAACAAAAAGTCACCGCGACAAAAAGTCACCAGTGAACTGTTTTAACATTGAAGATCACGTTCCCACAGACCGATATTGGCAAGCGTGGCTATACCTTGAAGGCCCAGACGTCTGTTATTATGAAAGCAAGAACCTTATGTCCCTTCAGCCAATTGCCATCCATTGTTGGACATAAACCTCCCACAAAAACGACCAAAGATCCAAATGAACCATCTCGGTCCTGCGCAGAATGCATCCATCATCGATCCATCGATCCCTCAGTGTCTCCTGCACGCGTAGCATGGCGATTCTATCTCTATTCTACCAAGAAAAGACAAAGTTATTTCATCGTTATTTCCGTATAAATCGACTGTTGTTTTACACAAATGTGACACCATTCGTACACCATTGAAGAAAAGAACTTTTATTTTCTATATTTTTTACATTACCATGCTTTAAACGCAAAAAATATTTCTACGTTCTGTCTTTTGTCTTTTCTTCCGTCGACAAAACCCCTTTCTACGGTGCCATGCTACGCCTGCTGTACTTATATCGCAGAACTGCGGTCTAAACTAATTACACAGCTAATAAAGAGCTCACTAACATAACAAACGCGATACCCATAAACCCTCAAATACAACCATGAGGCTTTTCAAACAATAAAAAAAACATTTTGACCAAACAAAATGAAATACATTTCATGAATAAGTCTATATTGGAAAATGTTCCGCCAACAGTTTCATCGGATATAATAAAAACAGGCGTATGAACTTCAATCAACAATGTTTCATTATTTACAGGTATAAACGTCAGTTTTCAGGCAACTCATGGAAACTGAAAGCGCTCATAGTTCAGACTGAAACATTTGTAATTACGGTACCCTCAACTGCAGGGTTGGCACTTCGGATTTTAAAAAAATGTTTATTTAATGCCATTGATTTTATTCAGAGGCATTCCATAGTTGGGCACCTGGCAACTGCAAAAATGTTGATAGGAGCCGTATTTGGAGTAGTAAAGGTGCCAGTTGATAAGATGCCATTTCAGCGGGTGCCCAATGTGGAATACCTCTATAACCATTTATTTTCTGACATTGATTTCGTCAACTAGACAGAGATAATAGTGAGTTTCAAGGCAAGTACCATTTTGTGTGTATTTTCTAATGCGAACGTACCCTTCTGGAAAACATCGTAAGGAAACCTGACCTTATATTATTGACAATGTGTTTTCGCACTAACGAATTGGGAAACTGCAACACAAACAGCAATGTGATATGAATATTGTTAGAGAGGCTTAAGGCCCCCAGAATATAAGTTCTCCTAAGTGCCATAACATGGGTATGCGGGCGGCGAGCAAAGGGCAAATCGTTGTCCGAACATGGACCATGCCCGGGTCATCGGCGTATTTCGTTCCACGCGCGCCTATAAGAGCATCAGCATAATGATGGGGGAAGACCAAAGCCTGCCGGGGTCATAAAGGGCAATTGAAGAACAACGTGGATTTTAGTTAGTATGAGACTGACAGTCCTTACTGCCCTGATTTTACCACGTAAAAAAAAGTGCCATATTTAACATGATTAATTATCTTGTTTTTTATTTATTATGTTTTTTGAAGACATTCATTCGGTCCTAATTTATATTTTTGACAACCCTTGTGCAACCTGTGGACTGATTGCGAAAGTTCAATGAAAAAATATCGAAGCCTTTTAGAGATTTTTTATTTAAATGTTATTATTTCAAGCGACTGGTTTTAAGCGACACACACCTTGACTTTATAATTTATATATAACATTAATTTAGGGTCTCGTTTCACAATTAATAACTTTTTTTTGTATTTTTTAAGTTGGTTAACTATTTTTTAAATTTGTTTTTTTTTTGGGTTGAGATGAGAATGGATTTTAAGCATAAGTACCTAATATTTATGATTAAGGGTACCTACCTAATGATTTCTAAACATTCCTGACAATAATCTACATCTACTGCAAAAAAAAGTTCCATTTAGTTACGAAAGCATGATTATTTATATTCAACATTTCTCGCATTCAATGTCAAGATTATCAACAAAACACTGACGTGGAACGCACCCGACAAGCATTGCCGCGTTGCCAGATCGCACATTCGGCCATGACGACACACAGACTCAGCGATTACGCACTACAAGCGCGCGCTGACGCTTGCCTCACTCACACACGCAGTGTACACAACATGTCGGCGTGCGGTCGCATCGCCAGCGTCGACTGCGCGAGCTGGCATCAGTGCGCTGCTATTTTTAGTTCACCGAATGTCGTGTTGTTCGCGTCACGTATTTAGTACCTTTTAATACAGTTTTAAGTTAATTTAAGTCGATTTTTGGGACTAAAACATTGTAATATTTGTGGAGAGATATCTGTGAGTTGCTAAGCCGAAGTGAATGTGATAAAAACAAACAATAAAACTCAAGTGACAGTTCGTGATAACCTCTTCGGCCGTTTGACATGAATGGCAACATTGCAAAGTAACGAAACAGAAAAACAAAGGTGTTATTGTTATTTTGTGGCCTAGGAACTTATATTTCATGTGGACTTAGCAGTCTTATTTTAAAGATATGTCTTCCGATGATAATGTAACTTACATCATTGCATCAGAATCCTTCAAGACGGACCAAAGATTGATCCAAGAGGTAGAAAAAACTCCTTTGCTATGGGACAAAACTGATATAAATTATAATAGCCGACCCGCGAAGGAACGTGAGTGGGAGAGAATAGGAGCTCTACTGAAAAAAAATAGTAAGTACCAACCTAAAAAACTTCTTATCTGCCTCGTTGGTACACACGGCTACACATCAAGCTAAACAAAACCAGTTTATCATGGTCTCGCTTCGTACGATTTTTACACACAATGAACGGTCATCTAATACTGTTTTCATAGCTTGATGTGTAGCCGTGTGTACTTTACCTAAGTCGTAAGTGTGATTGTTGGTATGACGCCTTGGGTTCGATAATTCGATTCTCAGTTCAAGCAAAATACTACTTACTGAGTGGCAACTAGCAGCTACACAGAGTCGATTTGTGGGTCAGTGGGTCATCTTAGGGTGTCCCGTAGACGGCGAATAGACGTAGGTACACCCCATTACGTGGTAGGTACCTACTTAAAAAGATAACATTAGAAAAATGTAGGTGGACATACGGACCACTTCTGCCCATCCCTTCGTGGATTACAAGCGAAATATTATCATATTTAATAATTAGACAATAATTGTAGTTAAGTTTTGAATTAAGAACATTTTAATAAAGATTGTTATACCCATAATTATCTAATAAAATTATAGGTACTTATTTGGAATTCTGTAACCAAATACCTATAAAAAATAAGGATGGCATAGCATTACTGGCCTGTTACGGCGGCAGCGGACAATCAAAGTATTATTTATGTACAAATGATTTTCTACCTTAAGACACTGCAGTTAGGGTTGAAATTCCTCTAATTTATTTGCATCACACGAAACACTGGGTTTACATGGGTGAAAGAGTGAAAGGAATATGAGTGCTAGTTCATTAAAATAAGGTTGAATATGGTCTGTCGGGAAAGCGGCTAGCTCAAACGATTGTTTTCATCATGCCGAGACGCCGTCGCCGCCGCAGACGCCGGTTACCCCTGTAGCGGTATTCTCTAAACTTCTAAAGACTCAGAGCTGTCGCAGCACCGTAGCTACGGTTTTGTCTTTAGTGAATTTTCAACTTTATGCTCTTTAGCTTAAAGTTTAAATTGTATTACACAGGCTGGTCGTAGTCTTTTGGAGACTCCATTTATCGTATGTTAGCGGTGTAGTGATTACAAGCGGGACTGCTGAGTACTTGGTCCTGGGTTCGATAATCGTATAGGGTCAAGTGTTAATCTGTGTTATTTATTGAGCTTTTGAGGGCGCGGGACTGTCTCACCAGGTAATCATAGCCCAGTCAATTAAAGATATGGTCGCCCTGGGACTCCTTTCACGATTTGCGACAAAAAAACGTACTGTAAAGAACGCCTCTGCCTAATTCTTTGACAGTTGGTTATCAGTGCTTACGATAAAAAGGTGACGTCACTTCACTGCGTCTGCGCCGAACAGTTTTGTTCGCTTATTATCGGCCTTATAACAATGGAGTTAAGCATCATCATGGTTTTGGAACACGATTTAAATGCGACGACTTATTAGTGAACACAAAATAACGCTGCCCTTGATAACAGTAAGATATCTTGAAATAGTTTGTTTCGGGTTATTGACACTTTAATGATTTTAACAGTCACTTAATTTATTTGATGATCAGGCACAAATTTTGCAAATTCAGACGTAATTCGTCTGAAAGTGATTGTACTTATTATATACTTAGTAACTTCGTTTTTCTAAAAATAAAACTGACATCAGCCCACATTCATGCCTCCTCTTGACGTAGTAGTACCTGGGTAAAACCAATATTTTGAAATACTGTCTATGGATGAAATTCGATTTCCACGTGGAGACCGTCGATCGACCTTACTTACCTTTCTTAACTTACGTCCTGTTTCTTTTTGCAGAACGTATCGTGAGACAAAAATGGAAGGACTTACGTGAACATTTCTTAAAAGAAATGAAAAAAGTAAACATCCCATTTGGCAAGCCTTTGAAGCCCTACATTCAATATTATAGAGGCAAGTGGGCCCACTTCGAGGCAATGTTGTTTCTCCGTGAGACCTTACAAAGGAGAACCGAAATCTGTCACTCTCCTGATCCAGACATTGATATTCAAGAAGACGACATGGTGAAAAAAGAACCAACAACCTTTGAAGACGATGTCTTAACAGATCAAGTAACAAACAGTAGTTCATCTGATAATTATGAAAAAGAACCCTCTAACACTAGAATTGCAGATCAAAATGCAATAAGTCCTCTCCGTCATCAACCTATCAAAATTGAAATACTTGACGATGAAGACGTATGCATTGACAAGGGTGTTAAAAGACCTGCAGAAAATAACAATGCGCCACCAGTTCCAGCTAAAATGAAAAGGCCTTTAGAAGCCGATGTCTCATCCAACACAAGTAAAATAGGAGGAACTCATCAAGTCAATGTAGAAATAGACGACGATCTACATTTCGCAAAAAGTCTAGTACCTTATCTAAGAAAATTAAACCCAATTAGAAAGTTATTAGTTAGGAATGAAATACAAAACATATTACTCAAAGAAGGTCTTTGTGAGAATTGTAAATTTGGTAATGGTTCGTCTCTACAGTCTTAGAATTTTGTAAAATTAGTGCCTGACAATAAAAATACAATTTTTGAATTATGATTATTTATTTGAATTCCTGACTGACCTCCAAAATAACTAAGACTATTGTTACAACTAACTAGTTATTACGATATTGGACTCTTGTGTTTCTGAATGATGATTATTAATTATGGTCTAAGATCTACAAATGGCAGTCACCGCTTTGTGAATTCGGAAGGACCTCAGCATTATTCATCGATATAACGAAGTAGGCTACAGTTGCTTAGCTTATGGCAAAACAGGTAACACGCCCTAGTTGACAACGTGAGGGTTGCCTTTGTTGGCGTACTGCATGGCTCCTCAGTCTCGGTCATGTTATACGCCAACAACGACAACCCTCGCGATTGTTGTTGAGCTACTTATCTGATCTAGGATTGGTTCATTATTTTTATTTTTCTTTCATATTATTACTTACACAGTCCACCCATTCCTTCTTTACCTTCCATCCAATCATCAAAATTCATACCTAGTACTGTCTTCGCCACAGTCATGTGATCGCCGCGGCCAATAGTTAAATAAGATGCTAACGATTACATGTTTTGCCGTACTGCGGCGCTACACAGAGTCATACTGATTTGAACTCTAAGGCCCTTCGTACACAAGGCGACTCCAGTATCCGATACCTTGCGACTTCGGTATCCAAGCGACTATCGGAATACAAATCCATAGAGGTTCGGACACAGGCACGCGTCAATGTATACCAATATCGTAAAGTATCGGAGACTTGCGTCGCCTAGTGTACGAAGGGGCTTAATCATTCTTGGTATAACGTTCACATTTTAAATTCGATCACAATATGTTCCAAGAATATTTGTGGGCTGTTTCAAAGGGTCGCAGCGGCGCGTCTTTTTGTTAGCGGCGGCGCCACATCCTATCATAATGTGTTGGTACAGTTCAGTCTTTTTTTTCCGTAACGTAAAAAAAACCTTGTTTGACACTCAATTCAACTAACGAGTACTCATAATACGACTACCGTTCATCGTATGGAAATAACTACAAAATTCGATACATTGGTAATAAAAATAATGTTGAACGACAAACAGTTCTGCTTGCTTATTATCGATCTTTTTGTAATTGGATTAAGTATCCCGTGATTTTGGAGGTTGTGTGAATGGCAACTACTTAAACTAGTGAATACAAGATCATTGTAATCACCTAAGGGTAAGGGAAAGGTCGGCAGATGATCTCCGGCCACCGTAGGCGCGGGCATGCGGACAGCGAGTAAAGGGCAACTCGCTGTCCGACCATGGACCATGCCCGGTTCGACGGCGCGTCGTGTTCCACGCGCGCCTCAAACAGCGTCAGCAAAATGACGGGGCCCCCTCACAGAGGGCCAAAGCCTACCGGGGTCGCGGGACTTATACCATCACCGTTACCCCGGAACATAAAGGGCTATTGAAGGACACCGTGGATTTTAGTCAGTACAAGTCTGACAGTCCCTCCCGCCATGCGCGGGGTGACCTAATAATACATACACGTCTCGTCTAATCATGGCGTGCCTGCTCGTCAGCTGGGCACAAAAATACAGATTCTATGACAGCTATTAAAAATCTAGATAGAAAATCCCAATAACACCTCGCCCGACTAGAGAATCGAACCCACAGGACTTGGGCCTAGCAGTTGCGCTTGCGACCAAGGAGTCATTTATTGAATAAGTAACTCATATTAAGTACATAAAGTAACAGATATAATATAAATATATATATATATTTTAATGTGTTATATTTTCAAATCTGTCTCTAATGGCTTTCGTCGTATATGTGTTATCTAATGCGAAAGTAGTAGATACCTAAGTAAAAATTATATTTTAACTAAGTACTACTTTTATTGTTTTAGATGTACGGATGAATCAATGCTTCGTTTTCACTAACATTTAAGTGTCATTTGGACATAAACAGTATTAACTTGGATTAGCACATAAAGTTCTTTGCTAGTACATAATTACGAGTATAATACTTTGTCCAGGTATTTCGTTCTTATGTCATAATTTATTTGATATCCAAACGGGAGATACCGCTGGCAAAAGCCAGTGTTTTAAAAATAACTAAACACTCAGGTTTAGAAGCAAGTACCCCCGAAACTTCCGTGTCCGGTGAGGACCTGCGTCATGCGGTAGATTATGACGCCGTGATGCCTATCCAGCCACTCCTCAAAGAGAGGTCTTAATTCCGCGATTACGGCGTGCCCGAGGTTTATTAGGTACTTACTTTCTGTTTCCTTTTTCAGAAGACTTCGTAAAAAATAGATGGCGGAACGTACGAGACCAATTCTCTAGAGAACTGAAAAAAGTAATCATCCCATATGGCAACCCTACGAAGCCCTACATCGAATACTATAGAGGCAAGTGGAACCACTTCGAGCAAATGATGTTTCTTCGAGACACCTTATCAAAAAAAAACAAAGACTGTAATTTTCCCGCTCATAATATTGATATACATAAAGAAGATACGAGAAAAAAAGACCGAATAGTTTTTGAAGATGATTTGTATACAGATCAAACTACGAACAGCAATTCATATGACAATTATGAAAAAGAACCATCTAACACTTTTGCTGGTGCTCCAGATGGAAATGCATTCTGTAATCTCTCAACTCAACCTATCAAAATTGAAATACTTGACGATGAAGACGAATGCGTTGACAAGGGTGTCAAAAGACCTGCAGAAAATAACGATGAGCCTCCAGTTCCAGCTAAAATTCAAATGATTTCAGAAGCAGTTGTCTCATCTAATACAAATAACGTAGAAGGAACTTATGAATTCAATGGAGAAATAGACGACGATCTACATTTCGTTACAAGTATAGTGCCTTATCTAAGAAAATTAAATCCAATTAGAAAGTTAATAGTTAGACATGAAATACAAAGCATATTGATTAGAGAAAGTCTTTGTGAGAATTGTAAGCCTGGTAATGGTTCGTCTCTTCAGTCTTAGAGTCTGAATTTCGTAAATTAGTGTCTGATAATAAAACAATATTTTTTAAATACGATGTTTCTTTTAAACTTCTGACTGACCTCCAAAATATCTAAGTTGCTGGCTATTACGATACTTCTATTACCTATCTATTATTATTAGACTGTTTGTCAAAGTTTTGTATGTCACTGAAATATCCTTAATGATGATCAAGGATCTACATTATTATTGTCATTTGTCACCGTGTCTTCAAAATTCCGAGGGAACTCGTCACTTTTCTATAGAACTTACAGGCAAGAGTTGTAGATTTCCTTGATCTAGATAAGTTTTTTTCTATTTTGGTAGATAATTATATACCTAGCCGAATACAATCATAAAATAAAAAAAACTATCATCGTCGTCTTTTTACAGTCTTCCCTATCAGACATCACAGATTAATTTAGGTGCTCATTTTTATTTCACAATTATTTCATGTACAGTCCATCAAAATAAGACCGATTTTTTACTTTTAGTATTCTCATATAAACAGTTGCAAAAATGCGTTCCGTATCAACGTCTTTCTCATTCCCACTTCATTTGTTCACTTTTATATAAGGACCGACCTTAAAAACAAACAACAGGAAAGTTACTATTTCAGGGAAGTATTAACAAACGAATTACTCCACTATTTCTCTTGGAAGTCATTTGATCATAAAATAGCCTTAATTAGGTAAAGTCCGCGAACGCCCGTTAATCAAGACTCCACGGTAATGTTGTATAGTAAAAATTTTATGTTCAGTACGTTTTCTATTAAAACTTGGCATTTATAGTATCTGAAGTAATGAGATAATCAATCACGATGATAAAATAATAGATTAGGTAATTTACGGCATTACAACAGGATACAGGAGTGAAGGGTCCTATTTAGCTTAGCATAATCATCTAGCCTTTTTTTTTCATGGTTAAATCATCAAATGAGTCCTCCCACCCCGGGCAGGGCGGGAGGGACTGTCAGACTTGTACTGACTAAAATCCACGGTGTCCTTCAAGAGCCCTTTATGTTCCGGGGTGACGGTGATGGAAATAAGTCCCGCGACCAATCATCTAGCCTATCCTTTTTCTTCATAATGGTGATACCATCAGCTTTTAGTTTAATTGGATGCAGCTGGATGTATTAGGTATTCTTTTTTGCACAAAGTGGGCTCAGTACTTTTTGAACTTTGTTGTTCGCATTGGTGATGAAAACAAAAGCATATAAAGTTATGTCCATTTTTCTAATATTTGAAACTTTAAATTGCTCTCCTGAAAAATTTGTTTTATTTTGCTTTTAACCGTCGATATTTTCTTTGGTATGATTTAACACTAAATAAATGTTTCTGCTGCTTCCTAGAACCCCTGATCTATATTTCGTAAGTCAAAACCACCAAAGTTTTATGTCAGTAAAATTTATGATATAAAAATGGAATATTCAATCAGTTATAATGCTAATAATAGCATAATAATTACAAATAGTAATAATGCTAATAATAGCATAATAAAATTACTAAGTAATCGAACTGTTTCACAATTATTTTGTCTCTGTTATCTTCTAGCAATTTGACAGAAACGATTAAGTGATTTGTGATGCTATCAACCATAAAACAATCTTAAAACAAACAATGTAATTTAAAACACAAAATAAACCTCCTACATAGACGACATAATTTTTGGACTTTCTCCACAATAGTATTAGAGTAACAGCCGACGCTAAAGATAAAATAAAATGTGTTATAAACACAGGAATTTGTTATGTTGCACATAAATTAGTTTGACGGCTGTCTGTCAAGTTTCGTGATAAATGGGGCGTTAGAGTATGTGATAAAAATTAAGAGATTAAAGTACTTGATGGGTATGGTGAATGGATTGGAACGCTTGGTGTGTGGTAAGTATCTAGCCAAGATATCATTAGAGGAAACGAAACAGTTAAAAGACCCCGAATGCGTGGATGAGCATAAGGTTTTTTTCTTTGTCCCACAATAGGAATTACCTACTCCTGTGTCGTGGGTGAGGTTACAAACATTAAAACTTACATGCACAAGGAAGACCGATGGTTTGTTAAAGTTGCTTGCAAACATTGAGAGGTTGACGGATAGCAAAGGGCATTGTCCGACCAAAATGATGACAGAAGAATGATTAATGGGGCAAGTTTTTATTATAATGAAATCAAAAATAAGTCCTGGAGTGGGAACGACATACCTGAAGGCACAGATTGGTTCAGTCGCTGGACTGTGCAGGATCTTAGAATGTGCAAGATGTAGCACGTTTTAAGACGAACATATTCGAGTCCAGACCAATTCTACCCGTTGATATTTCCTTAAATAAAAATTTAATAAGCTACTGACAGCTTATTAAATTTTGAAGCAGCAAAACAACAAAGATGCCTGATAAGTACCTAGCTCTTAACAAAGCACAACAAAGAAAGAAATAGACCCAAAATTAAAACCTTTAACAATAATCCGGCAATTAACAAAGCCTTTAAACAAACTCCAAAGATAAACACCGATACTGATCCTTTTCATCTGAACTGAACGGATCTCGACGATCGCAACAATGGAGGCCCGCATAGCGCTGTTTGCTCGGCATTAGCCCGTTTCCCTGTTGACATACTTATAGATTCACTGATTGTCGCGTCAGGATAGCCTAACTATGCTTAACGAGGTAGTTTGGGAAACGATATTCTGTGGGTTTTGTTTCTTTTTGGATGTAGAGTGATACTGGAGTGAGGAGGATAATTATCTGTTTAAAAATTGGTTGGTTTGGTTGTTATGCAGTAGAAAAGAAAATTGAGCAGATAAAGGGTGATGATTTTCAAGCAGTAGATGTTTCAAGTACCTAAAGTGATTTTAAGATAAAATCTCAGTTGAGTAATTGATCTAGGTCTGGTCATGATCAAGTCAGATTCTAGATTATATTTTGACGAGAGACGGAGTACCTACATTGATAGTAGATAAAATGGCTACTTGATAGTACAAAAAAATGTACCTACATTCCGTGTCCATACGTGTGATCAACCACTACCCTGGTTTGAATCTTGTGTTGATCTGTATTTACAAGCAGGTAGGAAACATAGTTGAGCTGCTCAATAGGAGCTATCAATCTTTGCAATATCTAAGAATATGATGACACCTTCGAATCAAGCAATGGACTTACATTTATGGCCGGCTTTGGCCGATACAAATTAATGTGATTACTATCTCAAGGTAAGTTATCCATAACCTTAAGAATTGTAAAAGATAAGTTATCGCCAAAATTAGAAATATCAATTTCCTTCCGTTTTGAAATGCAAACAAAGCCACGCTATAACGTCAGTGAAGAATAAAAGCGTATAAATTACGTCAAAAGATCGGCCATTCGTACAAATACTTTAACTATTTATCATTACTGTGACCTATAGAAATTTTGAAAAAGACTAATGCCCAAACATTTTGAGGGGCTTATTCTGGTAGATTGCGTTACCGAATTAAATTACTCGTTATTATTGTTATTGGAAAGTTGTTCAGACATGGATGTGATTGCTAAGGATTTCTGTGCTATTAAGAATCGCATCAAAACTGGATGATAATAAAAACAATCTGTACGAAAGAGTGATTATAAAACGTTCTAAAATGCTGTGTTACATTATATCGTACAGAAATAATATTTACCTAATAGATTTTGTTTGGTTAAAAAAGTACTTAAATTATTTTAACATTTTTTTTTCCTGTACGTAGCTAGATTGTCAACGCCGCGCCGACCGCGCTGTGCTGCGCCCCGGGTGCGGTGCTAGTTTCAGATAAAAATTTTAATCAGTACTTAACCAAAATTCTAAAAGAACTCCTAAAAAACTTCTTTAATCTAAAAAAAAACTCAATCGAACTTCTATTTGACAGATTGTGGTGGTTTAATGTGGCCCTGGCGTCTATATTATAAAGTAGTAATAAAAAAAATCAAATTAATCAAGATTTTTTTTAAATTGATTTAGATTACCAAGAAAACAATAAAACAGTTATCTCATAGATTCCAATAAAATAGCTTAACAGATTAAATACCGAATACGATAACAAAATCGATAATCCAGAATAGGCACCCGGTACGGACCTTACCGAACCGGTTTCGTAAAGATTCGATTACTCAAATACCGATACTTTTGTTATCGAATGGCCTGTTGTTTCATTGTACTGTTTTATCGTAATAGCTTATAGGACATAATGTCTTATATTTTATTAGTAAGGCTCAGACCTTTGAACTCGGAAATAGCACTTGATTCGGTTCGTTTCGGACGGAAACCGTAAATAATGCTTTGTTGTGACTGTGGTCCTTTTGTTTCGTATTTACGGTAATGTTGGTTTTCTTCTGAGTTAATAATGTAATTGGCATAGTGCTAAAGGAAGTATATTATGATAATTATTTAGCCAGTAGGTACCTAAGTTGCAAATAAATATTGGATATCAGTTCCATCATACGCGAGTGGTCGCGGAAGTGAGATTGAAGGAAAACCGTGGATTTTAGTCAGTACAGTCCTTATACCCCCCCCCCCCCCGGGTAGGAGAACTCATTTGATGATTTTACCACGATATAAAAATCCAATCTTAGGGCGGCCGTACACGGACTGCTTCAAGCAGTTGAGACCAACTGCTTAAAGCCGCGACCGCGCGGTGAACTATAGTCATTCATTCGCTGCCGTACACACGACTGCTCGAGCAGTCGCAACCGCTTCAAGCCGTCAACTGCATGATGAAATTCCATCGTGCCGTCGACCGCTCGCGAGCGGTTGCGAGGCATACACCGACTGCTCGAGCCGTTGACTGCGCTAGAGCAGTCGACAGCTCTCCGACTTCCCTCCCCCCGCCCTTTGCGGCCTCGCGTAGACAATCAACTGCTCGAGCAGTTGGGTAGTACGCTACCCAACTGCTCGAGCAGTCAACAACCGACAGCTCAAGCAGTTGACGCCGACCGCTCGAGCGGTCCGTGTATTTCGCTCAGCAGCTAACTGCTCGAGCAGTCCGTGTACGGCCGCCCGAAATTCCATCGTGCCGTCGACCGCTCGCGAGCGGTTGCGAGGCATACACCGACTGTTCGAGCCGTTGACTGCGCTAGAGCAGTCGACAGCTCTCCGACTTCCCTCCCCCGCCCTTTGCGGCCTCGCGTAGACAATCAACACGGACTGCTCGAGCAGTTAGCGGCTGAGCGAAATACACGGACCGCTCGAGCGGTCGACGTCAACTGCTTGAGCTGTCGGTTGTTGACTGCTCGAGCAGTTGGGTAACGTACTACCCAACTGCTCGAGCAGTTGATTGTCTACGCGAGGCCGCAAAGGGCGGGGGGAGGGAAGTCGGAGAGCTGTCGACTGCTCTAGCGCAGTCAACGGCTCGAGCAGTCGGTTTATGCCTCGCAACCGCTCGCGAGCGTTCGACGGCACGATGGAATTTCGGGCGGCCGTACACGGACTGCTCGAGCAGTTAGCTGCTGAGCGAAATACACGGACCGCTCGAGCGGTCGGCGTCAACTGCTCGAGCAGTCGTGTGTACGGCAGCGAATGAATGACTATAGTTCACCGCGCGGTCGCGGCTTTAAGCAGTTGGTCTCAACTGCTTGAAGCAGTTCGTGTACGGCCGCCCTTAGGAGGTGTGTTCTGTAACCTTGGTAACTTGCTTAACCTCAAAGATCAATCTCTATATCTGTTACGTAGATTCAAACGTAATTATTTAGGAACTAGCTGTTAGCCAATAATTTCAGCAGCTACAACCCAAAAATTATCCCAAAATCGGGACAAAAACTATCCTATGTGTTAATCCAGGTTATCATCTATCTTTGTAAAAAAATCGTCCAAATCCGTTCAGTGGTTTCTGCGTGAAAGAGAAACAAACATTCAACCATCCAAACAGTTGGATATTGAGAATGCCAATACCTTCCTACTTAACGCATATTACTTTAGCAGTTTACTAATAAGCTACTAACAAAAAGATTAACACTAATAAAGTACTTAACTGAAACATACCGGCGAAGTCGTGCTCCTTCAGCGCTTTAAGCCCTCCCGTAGTTTTCCAAAGTCCGCTTAAAGCGTTCCTAAACTTCAATATCCACCTGTCTTCAGTAAGAAGTGGTTGTTCCGCGAAAACTGTTCGGATCTTGTTTGTAGTCTTTTTCATTCTGTCAATAGGTTTTTAAGATTTATTTCTTGGATTTAGGGTGTTGTTTTCCTTGTTTTCACAGCTATTGTGCCTGCAAGAAAAGAAAAAAAAACTATTTTCATCCATTATGAATTAGCCGGGGAAAAGCTATGAATAGGAAGCTTTCTTTTTGTATAATTCTGTCATAGTCCTTGTTTGTGAATGTGAAAGAAAGAAAGAAAAAACATTTATTTGGCGCAAGGGGACCAAGATAGACACACATATTCAAAATAAAAAATAAACACAGAAAAACAAAAAAAAAAAATAAAAAACTATGTCTAACACAAGAAAAATTAAAAGAATGTGAGAAAACTGTAGGTCGTGTGTATATATTTTTTTTTTAGTTATTTTTCGTAAGTACTTTCTCCTTGTTACCAGGCCTATGTTTTTCGCACATAATAATATATCTAAGTGGTTAATTATAACTAGGTATTCAAAAATTGTAACAATCTGTTTGTGAAACCATACCATATTTTAAAAGGGTAACCATGGAGTTTCTTGCCGGTTCTTCTCCATGGAATCGACCAACCCGAACCGAGCACCTGTTGTCGACGTTTTATAAGTGCCCTCATGGGCCTATGAGAAAAAAAAACATTAATTTTTTTTTTAGAAGGATGAAAAGTAATGGGGTTACCTTTGCTCAGCAATGGAACAACGAAGGTTAAAAAAAACCTTTCATAGACGAAATAACCAATCTATTTTCCCTAAATATTTTATTAGTGCGGGTACGCAACGCTGCATCGCTAGCTGCTGCCTGCATGCTAAAATCTATACAATATCAACTTTTTGCAAAATATGTATGAGTTAACCATTCAACTAATTGATCTACAGAGAGCACATCTATGAAAGAGCAGCACTCCAAAGTTCAGTGACTCTGTGGCTGAACGCTTGACTGTTGCACTGCGTCTTAAATTCAATTCCCGCTTCGAACAAATACTTGTATGATCTAAAACGTGGTTGTTACGGCTGGTTGTGTATTTGATTTCAAAGTTACTAATTGCACACATTGTACAGGTGATATTAATACTTTGAGGAATTTTATTTAAAAAAGCATCCAATACTGAAATCAGACGGTATCATTATAATCATCATCTTCTTATATATAAAAATAAATTACTGTTCGTTATTCTCGCTAAAACTCGAGAACATCTGGACTGATTTGGCTGATTTTCGTTTTGTATTATTTTGGGAAGTCCACGGAAGGTTTAAAAGGTTATTCTGAGGCGGTACGAAATTCGCCGGGTCAGCTAGTCATCATTAAGATTCCACAACAACAATAAAAAATCTGACACCAAAACACAGCACATAGCTGCCAAACAATGACACTTACGCAATGATGTCATACATCGCGCGCCACCCACTGACATGATCGGCACTCTTGCACATAAATATTCATTGGATGCCGACTGCTGTGACATAAACGTCAGAGCCTTCGTGGGGTTCTTTAATTCAATTTGTGACGGTATTGTTTTGATTAGTATGGTTCGCAGAAACGGTGTTCCTAATGTTTTTAGGAAGTTAGTTAGTGTAACTCGGTAATTATATTTTGTTTTGTTTATATTTGTTTAATGTAACATAGTCGCTAGGATCGCTAAATGTGTTGCTAACTAAGCTCATAACTTGAAAACGGCTAGACCGATTCGGATACTTCTTTTTTTTGTGTTGTGTATGTAACCATCAGGGTCAGGTTACAGAGGACGAAAATATGTATAACAATAAAATATTCGTGTCCACATTGTCTACCGGTGCGAAGTCACGACGGCGACGCACTGCTAGTAAAAATATAAAAACACATTATTTTAAGTTATCACCTCCTTAAAAGTTTTCTTTTCTACACGCCCTTGTCCTTTTCAATCTGACATTTCTAAATGGTTTTGCCGACAGTTTCAAACAAGCATCATGTTAGCTCCGAATATAATTTCTTGGAACAATTGAATGCGACTGAATTGAAACCAGTCGTTATCTTGTCATACAATAACGCGACACGGAAAACAGTGTTCAATTATGTTAAGTAGACATGAAACTATTTGGCGAAATTAAATTGTTTGGAGTTGAGTACCGTTTCGTGGCAGACTTTGGTGTGAAGACGTTAGTTGTTGTTATGCTCGCTTCACACGGCTTGTAATATTAAGGCTTGTCGCACATGGGTCGTAAGCGTAGATGTCTCGTACGCGTATCGTAATTTTAATGAACAATGAACACCTCATACGATACGCTGCAACAACGCCTCGTGTGCGGACTTGTTTGAAAATGTTCCTGCTCGTATTACTCTCGCACTACGCGCGTTTTACGATACGCTTACGATACGATGCCGTGTGCGAAGGGCCTAAGCCCCTTCGCACACGGCGACGAAATCGCAAGGTATCGGAAACTTGCGTCGCCTAGTGTACGAAGGGGAGTAAGAGTTTCTCCGAGCCACGCGCCGTGTGAAGGCAATGGCGGGCGTGGTGCCATGGCTTTTGCGTGACGACGCGCCGAGAGAAACCAGCATAAGAATTACAAAAAGTAATTGTCTCACCGAGGTAAGATAGGCAGTAAATACTGGTATTCATCTACATCTAACCCCGAAACAGTTGGCAAAAGGTGACGCAGATGATAAGATGCCTATCTGCCAAAGGATCTCCACAACTTACCATCCATGATTGGTTCTTATACTAGTTACCTACTTATGTAAGTTGTTCTCATAAAATCAGATACCAATATACATAAAAATAAAAAGGGAAGCCTACAAAGAAAAATATAAAATTAAATGAAACGATCGAGACCTCCAGCGAGCCGTCTCCATTTCTTCATGCTCACTTCATCAATCCGCTTCGTTACCTTCAAGGACAGCAACTGACCTGGCAATAATGTAAATGGAATCAAATAGAAACAAACAAATAGGTTTCGTATTTAACAAATCAATAGAAAATCAATTCCTTTGAGGTGATAATAAGATTGGTTTTTGTGTAACGGGTATCTATGTTTGGTCTAAAAACGAAGTCCAATCGATAATTCGATTTTCAAAAGGGTATTCTGATTATTCTACTTTCTTCTGGAATTCCAAACCTTACAAAATTAAACAGCTTGGCTCATCGCCTTTCTGTCGCTTTTCGGCCACTTCAGTGGTTATGCCCAAGAACTCTACAGCCTCATCCCACCGGGGTCGCGGGTCTGTTTCATTAGATAACCGTGTCCCAGGAACCTCAATGGCTATTGAAAGATCATCGTGGATTTTAGTCAAAAACTTGAAGATAAGCAAAAGTAAGTAAGAAAGAAAAAACGTTTATTGACACAATCATTCCAAGTACACACGTACTTGGCATGATTTTTCTAACATAAAAAAGAACAATTATTTAGGAGAAATTTACAACTAAACCTTAAACGTATCTCAAAAAAAGGATTAACATTTTAAGCAAGCGTTCCTCTCACGTAAATCAAATCATCTATGAAACCCATAGAACCCAAACCCAAACAAAAAACCGACCCAGAAATACCGATAAACACCAAGTTTATCTCAAAGACCATACAACAAACGGAACAACCCATTTAGCTCAAAACTTCCCGCGCACCCAACCCAAGCTTATTTGATTCAATGAACGAAATAAAAGACGAAAAGGTCAACAATAAGAGCCGAGACTTGAAAACTTGCATCCGCAGTTACTTTCGAAACTAACCGACACTTCCTAGGACTTGGCACAAACCACAGACCACAGATTTCTTAGCAATGATGAATTAAATCGCTAGATGGATGGATTGTGTAAGGGATGATATGAATGAAAAAGGAGTAAATGATTCTGGAACTGGACTGGCCTGTTGGTCTAGTGGTTAGTGACCCTGACTGCTATGCTGGGGGTCGTGGATTCGATTCCCACCCAGGACAAATGTTTGTGTGATGAGCATGATCATTTGTTCTGTGTCTGGGTGTAATTTATCTATAATATGTATGTATTTAGAAATATAGAAGTATCTTTATCAGTTGTCTAGTACCCATAACACAAGCTCTGCTTAGCTTGGGACTAGATGGCGTTGTGTGATAGTTGTGGAATATTATTATATTATTCGGTGACGTTTGATAGGGGAGAATGGAAGAAAAATACGTGTTGCACCGACCCCAAGTAAAGTGGGATAAGGGCAGGAAGATGATGATGATGCTGGTTGTCATGCCGCGTTTAAAAATATTCATGTTTCTGTTCCGTGGATAGCACTGTTTCAGTCACTCAAATCTCTCTCCAAACTGAAAATCGTATAAATCGTTTCATGCAGGTTGAGTTTTCAATGTAAATGCCTTTTTATGTAGGCATTGTAAACATATCCTATAAAAACAAAGCGTGTTACTCACATTATGACACGAATCCTTGCTAATATTATAAATGCGAAAGTCAAATCTTTGGATGGATGGGCAGTTGTTACTAAATTAAATACGCTGAAAGGGATCTTGAAGTAATTTGGCTTAGAGATAGGTCATAACCTGTAATACATAGGCTCGCCGCTTATTACGTGGCATATTTTCGAATCATACGCGGGTGAAGCCGGTGGCAACAGGTAGAGATTTATAAAAAACGAATGGTCATCGACACTACGATTTTTTTAGTCAAGTAGCCCTAAACTTAGCAGTTACATTTTCATTCGAGCTGGAACAGAGCATAGTAAAGTGTTTCAATAGAATGCGAAGCCTGCATATACCGGTGTGACTTAAATCATCCTGTCGTGTCTATTCACTGTCGATACAGCGGTTCCTTGCTCTGTGATCTCAGACTAGACTCAGCTAAACTTCGGAAGCAAACAGACCGGGAGTTAACTGGGAGTTCACAAAACAACCGACGCCTTAGTCTCGGTTAGTTCACATGGCCATTTGGCTGCTACATAACGTCACTTAACGGCTTGTTTTAAGGGATTAATTACATTGACAACTTGTATTAGCTGTCTTTATGAATCATTTTCCTAATCATCAAGCCTAACTAAATGTATCCTATCCAACCTTCACAATCCAGATACTTTTGTCAAGAAAGATTTCAAATTTCAAGGGCTTCTGAATACCCCTAACGACTGTCAAAGAACTACAAATGATCTTCATTGACCTTCAACCACTAAAAATGGGTAATCTATTACAAAATTCATCACTGCCACGCTTACTCGTTAGTAACCAACCAAAATAATCAGGTAACATTAACGACTTCCACTAAATTATTGATAGCAAACCCCAATCTCGATAGAACCTTCTAGAAATTCCATCAGCCAACAATTACCTTGAAGTTACTGAAAGCATTTTTCCAAAACATATTCCATTATCGTTAATCAGTTCAGGAGTTGAAAACGAAGTTACTTCACTAATTTATCTATGTCACGGTTTTCAGGAGGGACAAACAAACTTATTGACACTGTGACTTTCGCTTGATGATTGATTACTGCCAACTTTGTCCATATTTATTTGACGTTTTGATCGGTGTTTTCATGCGAAATTACAATTTGCGTAAACTTGTTCCGAATACGGGTGGTGTCAAAATGTAATTCTCTAAGTTCTTAATTGATGGGCATGCGGACTGCGAGTAAAGGGCAACTCGCTGTCCGACCTTAGACCATGCCCGGGTCGACGGCGAGTCGTGTTGTGTTCCACGCGCTCCTCAAAGAGCGTCAGCAAAATGACGGGGCCCCCTCTCAGAGGACCAAGCCTGTCAGGGTCGCGGGACTTATTTCCATTACCGTGACCCCGGAACATAAAGGGCTATTGGGTTTTAAGTTTGTTTAGTTTTAAGTTCTTCTTGTTTGTTTCTTGTCTATTACTGTGTATACTTGTGGCATGTGCCAATAAACGTTTTTTCTTTCTTTCTTTCTGTCTATTGAAGGACACTGTGGATTTAGTCAGTACAAGTCTGACAGTAGGGAGGACTCATTTGATGATTTTAGCACGATAAAAAAAAAGTTCTTAATTGATATGTATCGATCATTGGGAGTTTAACAGCTGTATTGAAGGTGGACATTTGTGTTCCGTCTAATTCTTGTCCATTGTTTTATAACTAAGAAGTTCTAAAAGTATAATCATAAACACCAGGCTATTGCATGTTTCTGACTAAAGAAAACACATAGTCAGAAATAGACATGGAACAATACTGCCAAACATGGGAATTTTGAAGAAAAATACAACTACTGCTAAAAATAAAATAAATTTATTTTTCAATTAATATTATGTAATACGAACTGCAGCTCATAAGGCTGCTACAATCAAGTTACAAATAAATTTGTAATTTAACTTTTATACGAGCCGAAAGTTCAAAATATGGTGTGATATGCTGTCTACACATTTGTGACTTGAGCTTGTAATTATTTTCTTTTGAGTAGTGTTGATGAGACAGGCTGAAAATAGAATGCAACACAGATGCATTAAATGGTAAGATCAGGAAAAAACAAGGCAGTAAGCTTTATCAATCTTGAATTATGGTAAGCCAAAAATATTTCTTCCTCCATGAATTTCTCCCAAAATCTCCCAAACCTGTCCCATGAAGATGAAAAACGAGCATCCACTTCAAATCCACTTTGTTTTAATGATAAGGATTTTTGGAAATTAAATCCTGAACACTTATCCAGATTGTAGAACTTCCTTACACAAAATTGTGGCAGGAATTTATGAACATACAAGTGTAGGGGATTTTTCCGTTGACGAGGGTTCTCTGCGATCTAATTGAACGTGGTACCTATATTTTTGGGGGTATAACTTTGTACCAACGAATGGTTGTGAAATTAATAAGAGATGTTCTGCCAACAATGAGGAGTCCTGAGGGATGCCGCAGGGTCCGGGATGACGGTGCTAAATGATGCTTGTCGTTCCTCAAATGGGGCTTTATTTTATGAAAAATGTATGGAGATCCGTCTCTTAGAAATGTGATTTTATAATTCAAGTCTGAATGCTGTAGGCTTTGCTAGCTGACACTGACGCTAAGAAAATGCTTAGTTGGTGTGGTTTGCGGTCTGTAGATGACTTTGAAAATGCAATTTAAGCTCAGGGTAAAAGTGTGCTCCTTGCGTTATCCACGATAAAACCACGGAGTAGCCTTCTCCATTCCTTTCCCAAGAAGATTTCTATGGTTACGAATGCAAATAAGGAAAATCAATTACAGATCATTATTCAAAACAGAAGGACAAATATAAACAAATTCCAATTACGATAAAAGCAATTACAATCATTACAGTCGCAAACAAAACTGTCGTTAATTTCGATGATTTTTAACAAAATAATTATCCTAATAAAATAATAATGAACATAAAATTGAATTTCACTTCATTATCGAACTCATTATTGTGCAATAATTAGTTCGGAACTTTTTAAATAATAAAATCGAAGGCTTTTAAAGGTTCGATTCAATCGGTATTAATAGGGTGAGTTGAGTAGGTGACTGAGTAATAAGTGGAGGCGAGCGTGCATTAGCACGTGTGGTTAAATACTAAATGGATATTAGTTCTGCAGAATAAGTAGTAATTAGTCGACTCTTCAGGTGACCAGGAGGCTGGCCTATTCCTAAGCCCACAAATCAGCATTGCCATACAACGTGCATAAGTAGCCAGAGTTCTGGGCAATGTTCCCGTCGGTCCACAGCGATGTGGATTTATTCTTTGACGATTTTTGTTTTTTCTTTTTTTTTTCCTTTAATAATAAGTTTTTATTTATAAAATAAGTTGCTATACACCTTGTTGGTGAATATAACCGAATTGCTATTGTCAATGCAATAGCAATCCGATTAGGGTTAAGTAAGCATCATATAATAATTATGCTAACAATATTTTAACTAACACTTTCACAAAACCACTATTTCAGAGTACCATGGTTACCCACCATGACTTCCCAGATAATAATGTTGCTCAGATTAATTGATATGTATTAACTGAGAGATAATAATGTGATTTATAATGATACTAGCTTCTGCCCGCGACTTCGTACGCGTATCCTGTTGCTTATGCCAGCGACAACGGGGTCGTCAAAATCTAAGATCTGAAAAGTCTATTACTCAACTCCAAGAGCCCGGCAAAAAAAATAATGGCTTTTGGCCAGTAGAGTACAATAATATTCATCGTCATCGAAAATCGGTCCTAAATTGTTAACCGCCTTTACTGCGTGGAAGAAATCCCAGCTTATGTTATTTTATAATTTGTATAATTATAAAATACTCACTATACTAATTTTGAAGCTGGGGTTCCCCAGGGGTCAGTACTGGGACCTTATCTCTACACCCTCTTCACAGCAGACCTCCCACACTCTGACCACGTCACAACTGCTACCTTCGCTGACGACACTGCTATTCTAACAAGCCATGCTAAACCTGAGGTTGCCTCAGCCACCCTACAAACACAGCTCAACAAAATAGACCACTGGCTAAAGAAGTGGAGAATCAAAGCCAGCTCTTCCAAATCTGCTCAAATAACTTTCACCCTCCGCCAAGGTACCTGTCCCTCTGTATCCTTGGCTAATGAAACTTTGCCACATGTTGACTGCATCAAATACCTTGGCCTCCACCTGGATCGGAGACTTACATGGAAACATCATATCAGAGCAAAACGCGAGGCAATAAACTTGAGATTCAGAGACCTGCATTGGCTCCTGGGAAAATCTTCAAAACTATCTGTGGACAACAAGTTACTTGTATATAAGGTGGCAATTAAGCCCATCTGGACTTACGGCATCCAATTGTGGGGAAGCTCCAGCCACTCCAATGTGGAAATACTTCAACGCTCCCAAAATGGAATACTGAAAACCATCCTCAAAGCCCCATGGTTCATAACCAATGCCGAAGTACACCAGTTCTCAAACCTGCCTACAGTTCGAGAAGAGATTGTAAATACTAGCTCTAAATACAAAGCCAGATTAAGGACCCACCCAAATTTGCTAGGGAAAAGGCTACTCTTTAGCAATCCACCAAAACGTCTGAAAAGGGCACATATCTAGACCTAGACAAAGAATAAAGCTAAACCCGGCACTGGAGTCATAAGGACTGAATTAAGAAAGAGTAGTGCACTCGCTGGACTGCACGCTCAATATCCAGATCTACCAACACATCCACTTATAGTAGATTACTGATTGTGGATAAACGAAGAACAAAAAAAAAAAAAAAAAAACTATACTAATTTCACTGCCGCGAGTGGGAGAGGACAGCGTCCCACGGCGTCGGACGTCGGCAGACGACCTCCAGCCACCGTAGGCGCGGGCATGCGGACAGTGAGTAAACGACAACTCGCTGTCCGACCATGGACCATACCCGGGTCGACAGCGCGTCGTGTTCCACGCGCGCCTTAAGAGCGTCAGCAAAATGACGGGGCCCCCTCACAGAGGGCCAAAGCCTGACGGGGTCGCGGGACTTATTTCCTTCACCGTGACCTCGGAACATAAAGGGCTATTGAAGTATCTGTTTGTCTGTATGTATGTCCGGGATAAACTCAAAAAGTACTGGACGGATTTGAATGATTCTTTTTTTGTTGTATAGGTATTAAGTCTGGTCAAAACATAGGCTATAAATTATTCTGGAAACTTGAACACCTGGCGCAGAACCGCAACAGACCAGCTAAACTATAAGAGATACAAAAATGGCGCGATAGCAAAAATTGTTCCACGTGATGAGCATTTTCTGCTGAGAGAATAAAATTGAAGATCTGGAACACCTGATGTGGAACTCCAAGAGCCCAGCTATACTATAACATGTACAGGGATGACGTCTAAGCAAAGTTATTCAGCCTGATGAGCACTCTCTGTTGACGTATAAAAAATGAGGATCTGGAACACCTGATGTGGAACTCCAAGAGCCCAGCTACACTATAACATGTACAGGAATGACGTCAAAGCAAAGTTGTTCAGCCTGATGAGCACTCTCTGTTGACGTATAAAAATTGAGGATCCGGAACACCTAATGTGGAACTCCAAGAGCCCAGCTACACTATAACATATAGGAATGACGTCTTTTTTTTTGCGTGGTAAAATCATCAAATTAGGCCTCCCGACGACTCGAGACGTCCGACGACGTGGGCGTCTACCCACTGCGGTTGGGGCGGAGGGAGGACGCTGTCCTCTTCCTCTCGCGGCCCGCCCCCTCCTTCACGAGCATAGCTGCTTCGCAGAAGGAGGTGACCGCTTTCCACTCCGTCTCGCCCCGCAGCATGTCCTCGACCAATGCCGGGCGCGAGACGTCTCCGCCTATCGCCGCCGTGAGGACACGTCGGTGCTCTGCCCAAGCTGGGCAGTCTTGCACCGTATGCTCTACTGTGTCCTCCGGGCGATCTTCGCAGTGGTGGCACCCAGGCGTTTCCTCCTTTCTCATCAGACACAGGTACCTCCCGAAACTTCCGTGTCCGGTGAGGACCTGCGTCATGCGGTAGGTAAGGACGCCGTGACGTCTCTACAGCCACTCCTCAAAGAGGGGTCTTACCGCCGGTATTGCGGCGTGCCCGAGGAATGACGTCTTAGCAAAAGTTTTTCAGCTTGATGAGCACTATTTGTTTATGTATAAAAATTTAAGATATGGAACACCTGATATGGAAATCAAAGCTATCACTAATATCACATAGAGTGAAATTAGTATAGTGAGTATTTTTTAATTAAACAAATTATAAAATAACATAATTAACCCTAGAGTACTAATATAAATTTATTACTGCTTAATACTAATTATCGCCTAGGAGGCTACTTTATAAATAAAGCAAAATTTTAGTACTAAACTTTTATTAAAATGTAACAAAATTTATAACAAATAACAGGCATACCTCTGCCTTTATGAAATGCAAAAAAATATATATCTGAGAAACTCTTATTTGTCTTAAAATCAGCTTTACACATAATACTTAACTTTCTAACACAGCCTTAAGGGATATTATATTTTTTTTTAAATGTTGACATTGGACCACTGTTTTGGTATAAAAACCACAATATAATATATAAAGTATGAAAAACATAACAAAAAACTAGTCTAATCATCACATAGCTTACTGCAGACTAAGTCGAACTCAGTCAATGATCGCCTCCCAGGCGATCTTGTAGGCAATATCTCGGGAACGCTGTATCCCCGCCGAGCGCGAAAGCTCTCCCCGACGCGTCGTGGGCTACACTGAGTTGGCGCGAAAGCAGGGCGCGACACGTCCCCGCAATTTCAAAATAACCAGAAAAAACCGACCACGGGCGGCCTCTCAGGCGATGATTAGTACTCTAGGGTTAAGCTGGGATTTCTTCCACGCAGTAAAGGCGGTAACAGTTTAGGACCGATTTTCGATGACGATGAATATCATTGTACTCTACTGGCCAAAAGCCATTATTTTTTTTTGCCGGGCTCTTGGAGTTGGGTAACAGACTTTTCAGATCTTAGATTTTGACGATCCTGATGTCGCTGGCATAAGCAACAGGATACGCGTACGAAGTCGCGGGCAGAAGCTAGTACATAAAATATAAAATATAAAATATAATAATAAAATAGTAGGAAAGTCAAAACTGTACATTGAATATTTTTTTAAAAGAATACTTGGGGTGTGATCTACAATCGATACCGAAGCCAAAAATATAGTTTTTAGAATTTTTGTCTGTTTATCTGTTTGTCTGTTTATCTGTTTGTCTGTTTGTCTGTTTGTCTGTATGTATGTCCGGGATAAACTCAAAAAGTACTGGACGGATTCGAATGATTCTTTTTTTGTTGTATAGGTATTAGGTCTGGTCAAAACATAGGCTATAATTTGTCTTGAAAACTTGAACACCTGGCGCAGAACCGCAACAGACCAGCAAAACTATAAGAGATACAAAAATGGTTCGATAGCAAAATTGTTTCACGTGATGAGCATTTTCTGCTGAGAGAATAAAACTGAAGATCTGGAACACCTGATGTGGAACACCAAGAGCCCAACTACACTATGACATATACAGGAATGACGTCTTAGCAAGAGTTGTTCAGCCTGATGAGCACTCTTTGTTTATGTATAAAAATTGAAGATCTGGAGCACCTAATGTGGAACTCCAAGAGCCCACCTACACTATAACATATAGGAATGACGTCTCAGCAAAAGTTGTTCAGCCTGATGAACACTCTCTGTTGACGTATAAAAATTGAAGATCTTGAACACCTGATGTGGAACACCGATTGGTCGCGGCCATGCTGCGGGCCGAGATGGAGTGGGAAGCGGTCGCCTCTTTCTGCGAAGCAGTCATGCTCTCGAAGGAGGAGGCTCCACGCAGTGAAGGCGGTAACAGTTTAGGACTGATTTTCGATAACGATGAATATATTAACAAAAATTTTACTCTACTGGCCAATTTCCCATTATTTTTTTACTCGGACTCTTGGAGTTGGGTATCAGACTTCTCAGATCTTTGACGTTCGTCTTTATTTTGACGACCTCGCTGTTGCTGGCATAAGCAACAGGATCCGCGTACGAAGTCGCGGGCAGAAGCTAGTTATATGTATAGAAGATAGATTGTTAAAATAAAGGAAAACTCAACTGATTAATTTAATGCAAAATGCAAACAACCTCTTTGAAAGTTGTTTCTAAGTAACGTTTCCCATCCATGTTTTGTCAATCTGTAACATTTTGCTATTCAGGATTTTTATTTAGTTTTCTGATTAAACATTGAGGTTATATTAGGCTCTTTATATAAGTGAGACTTTCTTCCCCGTTCCCGCTCCTCCCAACACCAAAACCCCATCTAATTCCATCACGCACAGTAGCAATTTGAACGGTTTTTTTCGTGCGTGCTACCCAAGTAATTGTTAGTATTAATTCACCTTCCCACATCGCACGCGATCCAAATATTGTTATAGGCACTTAAATTTATTCCTTATTGCAATATCAGCTGGTTTAATGGTGTAGGCGGGCCTGATGCTGGATAAGATTTAGCACTCATGAAAAAAGATGCATGCTATCGTTTAGAAATGAATACTTGATTAGAGAGAGTACTAGTTAGTATGGAAGAAGTAGACAATGAATGGAAATTGTAAAGTTCAACGAGAGACGCTGAGGCGCTGAGGTGAGGTCGCGGTAGTTAATGAAGGAGGTCCATCCGGAGGATGGGGGTCGCGGTGTCCGTGATAAGTGGAAGGAGTAATAAGGCTTTTTCCAAGGAATGGGACATATCAGACTACAAAACGTTTTACAGTCAAGATTTGTTTTTAAATCATACTAAAGTCTTATTAACTGGGTGAAGATCTGATAGGCTTTAGTTAGACTAAAGATATCTCCAATGAATCATAATAGGTAAAAATACTAAAAAAGATGCAACATGTGATTTTTATCGTGTGTGGTGAGCTATTGAATAACAGGTCACAGCCGCATCATTGCGTTCAATACTCTCACGATTAGACCTGGATGAGTCGTACAGATTAAGACAACGTGGCCAAAAAGACGTAGGCTAACACCTGAGCGATAAGCAACAAGGCTGTCAATGACAACAATTCTCATAGTATACCTACTCAAAATTCCTTCGTAAATTCTGGCCTACATAATTAACTTTCCCAAGTAAAGTCACGGATACAACCTAATTTCTAACTACAAATACTAATCCGTCTAACAACCAACCCAAATAAAGCTAAACAGAATTCCGAATGAGTGTAAACGGCTCAGACGTAACTCATAAACATGGCTGTGTAAAAGGGTCGTCCAAGGTTATACACTGGGTCCTAGGAGCTCTAGTTAAGTTAGGCCTAAGTGGCGATGCTACATAGAACCCCAAAGTAGGATATGAGCTAGAACTTTATGAGCGAATCGGCACAGTCGTTGAGTTTTGTGGCTTAAGTGAACACATTTGTGAAATTGGAGAGGTTTTCGCGTTTTTTGGTAAAATTTGTATACTTAGATGCTTGTATTGTAGTCTTGTAGATGTCCTGTTTGTAGTTTCTGGCATATCTTTGGTAGTCATTTTGAAGTAAGTCAGAAATTATCGTTATTTCTCCGGAACACCTCGAGTTTCATCTGTTTTATTGCCTCGGCTCTGTTCCGGTGGACATCGTCAGTTTGTTGACACCTCTTTGAGGAACGCGACGCGCAGTTTTTCCCCAGCATGGTCCATGATCAAACGGTGAGTCACACAAGACTCGCCGTCCACAAATGCAGGTAAGGGCTGGTGTGATATTATTTAAGCAAGAGCTCTCCACTATTTAGTGGTATCAGGCAAAGAGAGAGCAGAATTTTTCCAAGACAATAATAATTAATTAACCCAAATAACGTTCGAAACAAACCAGCACCATACCAACCTAATAATACTAAAAAGGCCCACAACACAATGCTCGCGTGATCTACATAATATATTTTTTATTTCCAGCAAAGTTTATTGGTTGTACAATTATACGCACCGCTTTATCTTTGCATGCCACATGTCAGCCTCGAATTGTAGCTATTTATCATTACAAAAGCTTATGTGTGGCTAGTTTTATAAAAAATAGGGTAGCGAGTCTCAGTACTGTCTAAGCATAATACCATAGCCCTGGAACTAAAAGGCTAACCGACGCAACACAGAGGAGTTCTTGTCAGTAAAGGTTTGATTTCCACTTCTGATTTATCTAACCTCATTTATTGTTGATTTTATAAAACAGTTACCTATCAATATTTTTTTAGCTTTTTGTCACAATTTTGGACAACCAATATTCTGGTGAATCTGGTATTCAATCAAGATTAAAAAGACACGTGGCGTAATTGTGGTTTTACTCGGGATCTGTACCGTCAGCACGAGTTTTCAGTACTTGAGACGTTAATTAAACTGGAACTTTGACTACTTCAAATTGACAATTTTCAATGAAAAATTGGTTCCTTCTTCGCACACCAGAGGCGCTGTTCCATATTCTCGTACAAAAAACGCTGTAAATACTGGAAAGTTTCTGTAAAGTAAAAGATTGAAAACTCGTGTTAAGGGTACTGTACTATCTTTCGGGATTAAAATACTCTATGTCGGTATCTTTACACATGACAACGTAAATGCAAAAATGCAGAATGACCGATTCAGTGGTTTAGGCATGAAAAGGTAATAAAGAAAACTTTCACATTTATGTGGATGGTGACTGTAGTAGAAATATCAGATTTCAACAAAGTTCCCTCTGTATTCCATATCAAAGACATCACTCTAGTTCATAAAACTGGTATCAACAACAATACTAACCCAAACATATTGCCACAAACAACAACAGTGAAAGACAAAAACCTCAAACACATCATACATCGACATTTATCATCGCGAAACAACCCAACCCCGGTGGTTACAACGGTCATTCAACCACTACCACTATCTCATACCCAGTTATGAATTACACGAAATTTTCCCAACAACACTCTACATTGCGTATATAGTATGAACATTCAAGAGATGACCTGATATAAAACCGTCAGTGGACACCGAATAAAGTTTTCAATGGATAGTGATGTTTGTATTTTTTTTTTGTTCGGCCTAACACGGGTAGTACAATTTAGAAACGAATAAATGCAAATAGCAGGCACCGGTAACTGTTGTTGATGCATTTTGATTCGGTTTTGTGTTTATACAGGCTTGCAGTTTTTGCATAACGGCGTATTGCGATAGTCCTAATTCCAAAAAGTCGAGGTAAAGTGTAACCAGGGGGCTTTTTTCAATCAACTGTTAGAAGACAGAAATTGACTTTGCAATGCTTATGCGAAAATAATTGACTGTTTGTCCGCCTGTCTAGGTCTCTGCTGTTATCTTTTTGCTTACGTAAACGGGTTGAGAGAGATTGGATTCATTTATTAATTGTAAAACAATTACAAAGATTTCATACAAAGATATACTTCAGTTAGGACTTGAGATTTTTCCGAGAAAACGTACTCATTGGATAAATTCAGCTGTCTTGAACGGTTAGAAACATCGACAAAAGATAATTTGCACATTTGATAAAAAGCAGGGTTCTAATGTTTGAAGACCTTACGTAAGTACTGACAATTGCAATGAGAGTACCTATACCTATTCAATTCTATTGTGTCATATAGCTTGTTACCCAATTTATCGTCATCATTTAAGCCTTAGGTTGTCCACTGTTGAACATAGGCCTCCTCAATAGATTTCCTATAGGACTAGTAAGAAGTGGCTTGTATCCAGCATGATCCATCTATCGGTTTGTTCCTCCAATTAGCACAATGTTATAAGTTGAAAATAAATATGAGCAATATACATTAATTCTCTAAATTTCCAAACCCTATCGCTGCTGCCTGTCTAAACAGAGATACTAACATTATTAGATAACATAAACACGCTAATATTTGCATCCCCCGAGCACAATAACCCTGCTACTGCAACGCTATCTAAAATCTCCAATGTGATCGAAATGGATTTATCGATGTGCTTCACAAATAATACTATAATTTAAAATTCAATGTAATTCTGCAACGGAATTAATTATGGTTGTACAGTCACGGGCACCAATGTAATGAAATTAAATATATTTATGCGAGTTTTTATAATTTAGCGCTTCTTTTTTTCAAACAGTTGAAGTCTACAAGTATGATCAAAGTTCAACATAACCTAACTTTATAAAAAGTGCTTAATAACTTTTTGATTTCGGTTATTTTGCAAACAACACAGCTCTTTAAATTATTATTTGAATATAATAAATAAATAAATAGGAATTTGATCTTAGGACATGTTTGGATCTTATCAGGCTCACGCAGTGGTTTCAAAATGCTATGTTCGTACAATAAGTCTTATCAAACTGCGATAAGACATATATTATTGTATTGATGGACCCTTAGAATCAATAATTTAGTAAAAAGCTGTGTACTAACGTTTGTAAAATGCTGTATAAATTGGTATAAAACTTAGGATATTCTGTTTTATTCCCCGGCAAAAAAAACCAGCGCTGGTGAAGAAAAGCAAAAGTGAAAAAAAGAATTGTGCCTATGGCAGTATTGAAAGACACGAGTAATAATTTCATTACGTACTTTTACTTAGTATATTACATAGCTACTCGTGCGAGAAAACCTTGAATTAGTTATAGATACTTAAGTAAAATATTAGAATATTATAATGTTACTGCTTCAAATAAAATTGGCGTATGAGTGCCAAGTTTTTAATTATGTTCTTTACTTTTGTTGCTAGAAAAACTTTTGCTTGAAACTTAACGCATTGACTTAAACGCTGCTTCTGACATTATTATGATTTTATATTTTATTATTACTCTTTGGTACTAGCTCTAGAAAAATTACCCAAGCTTTGGTACAACATTCAACAAATAAACAAGTCGTACAAAAATGTTATTAACAGATATGATTGACTGCCTCTTGTGGTACATTTTGTAGCTAAGTTACTATCTTTAGTTACGCTATTTGCATGGGCTTTCACATGGCATAGCTAAAAATAATCAAGTGTTTATAGTAAACAGGCATTAATTTGAACTACAGCGTGTATCGGAAAGATAAATTTATCATATTTTACGGTAACATCGTTAGACTGACCAAAGATTGAGGTTTCAAAATGATCATTCTGCTTGAGATATTTGAATGGTAATTATGAATTGCGATAAAATTCGTATGAATGTGTATTCTATTGAATAAAGTATAGAGACTGATTTATAATGATATGTTGCTTTTTAGACTCCCAAATCATCACACCGTTGCGACTGGATTGGCGGCGGGTTTAAAATAAGCCTGCTTCCCAGATGGCAAGGTTGTAACGACTATAATCAATGTCCAGAAGCATAACCGATTACATTTTTCCATCGGTCATTCAAATATTTTTCCCACTTTTAGTCACGAGATCGTCTGCAAAGGTACTCGTTACCCGAGGCAAATGAAAAATCAAGGAGGATTTTAATTCTGGAAAGTCCAATGATCTGTTCCGCTCCAACCAGGGCAGAAGGACAATTTTTGATGATTAGCCTCCCAAAATAAAAAGTTATAATTATTGACTTTTCCTTGAATGTGAACAAACTGTACACGCTGTATAAAACTAAGAAGTAATTTTGTTATTTTCAATTTTTACGATGTATTGTTTTCTCAAGCACTACCTACTTAAGTTTCTTATTTTAAACAAATCCCTGGCAGCTAATTGCTATTACCCATATTTCTTATCTTCTGTTTAGAAAATTGAAACATATTTTGTAGGATATATAAACTATTTTGAAGTATCCTCTATGCCAAAGTGGTGTGCTTCAGTTTCAAAGCCTGGCCTATCAAAAACAGGTTTGGTTTATTTTCACTTCCATCGCTTTTACCAGGAGTGGATAAAAATAGGTATTTTTATAAAAATCTGTAGCGAGTCTTTTATGCTGTTTTTTTTTATGTTTGGGCTAAAATATATCAAAATCAATGTGCTTTACCTATGGACTCTTGTACCTGTGGAGACCGTTAATTTATGGGAAAACAGGTAGCTCTAAAATTCTAATTTGAACGCAGCCGTAAGCATTTGTCTATGGTTGACAGATTTGAAGTATCGCCATCTATTTTTCCGTGTTGTTTTCTCCAGAATTAACGACTTATTCGTCAACTCGCCTGCAATTAACTCGCTCGCTCGGGCGAGTTGGCACCTTCCGATTTTACCTATTTTTGTTGTCGTCAACTCGCAACTGACCGAAAAATGGTACAGTCATCTATAAAAGTGTTATAATAAATTAATATAGAAACCTACTTTATAGTATGAGGCGCTGTAAGATTTGAGTTTGAATATTTGAAAACGTACCTACGATATAGGAGAAATCCCAAGCGTGGGGCAAAGACATAGGGCAAACACCTTGTTATATATCTGGTGTTTTATATTAATTGTATTTTTTGTAAAAACAGTGTAAAATACCCGTATACTATGAAGTACCTTTATTTAATGATTTAAATACCACCTTTTCGTGCAAGCCTAGTACTTTTGTGATAAATAGATTTTGCCCAAAACTTGTATGTTGAGACAGAACTGTTAAAATGAAAAATACCACCTTGATTTTATGCAGTCCTAGTACATTTTTGGGTATTGAGTATTCGCCAAAAGATGTTTTTAGTTTTGAAGACCGTTCGTTGTGCGGCATAAAAACCTTCAGCATGATTCTGTTCTCCTAGTACTTTTAGTTCTAATTCCTCATTTAATTTCGGCACCAAAACCTTCTTCATGATCCTGTTCTCCTGGTACTTACTGATTAGATTTCACATTGAATTCTAACTTATGACAAAAAAAAACCATTTTTACATAAGTCTTTGTGCTTTTATTTTATTAATGATCTCAAAACAACTCCGCCCCTAAGACGACCCACTGGCCCTCAATTAACCTACTTTACACGTTTAGTGTCATAAAAGTGTGAAGAAGGTTTAATTAAATTAAATGTTAAATTTATAGAAACACTTTTGTAGACGACTGTAAATACGTCAGATTTTCGCTTAGTTGCGAGTTGACGACAACAAAAATAGGTAAAATCGGAAGGTGCCAACTCGCCCGAGCGAGCGAGTTAATTGCAGGCGAGTTGACGAATAAGTCGAATTAACGGCGTCCACAGGTAAAAGCGTCCATGGATACACAACTTTTTAGTACCTTAGCTGTAAAAAAAATCTTCTGCATAATAATAAATTTTGCATTCCATAAACTGTTGACTCAAAGTCAGATGTCACAACTGCGTCATCGTATAACATCACGCCTGTAATCCACGAAGGGTTAAGCAAAGGTTTACAGAAAGTCAGGGGTTAAGCAAAGGTTTAAATTACTGTAAGTACAGCCACAATCCGCCAGTAAAGTTCATGGACGAGTAATATGGGGCGAGCCTAGTACCATTAACTGGACATAAATCCAGATGGCTGTTTCTGAGAAATTCCTAACTTACCGATAATCGCCTTTGTGACTGTTAAACCAACAAGTTAACCGTTTATAGTTACCAAAAAGACAAAAAAACTGAAATCTTGTGTTACATACCTTTCATTCTCGGCTTCTATTCAGGTCATTCAACTTCGAAGAGTACCTAAAACAAATTATCCAAAATCAAGAGGTATCCTTTTAGAATAACAGCGTTTGCCATTTAAACCCTTATTACAAAGAAAGTAAAAACTAAAGTTCGTTGTAATACAATACGTTCCCCAGCGTACCTACAGTTATTGAAGTACACTCGAGCGCTCAGGTACACTCGTAACATTACACTCAAAGTAATCACATTACGCTCCATACCTGTATGTTATAGGGAGAGGTGGAAAATGCGTGAAAACTCAACGGAAAAATCATGTAAACACCTTTTGCGTGTAGAAGATTTTAGTGGATATCTCGTTTACAAAGAATTTTATAAAACCAGAGAATTTCAAAGCTATTTTGCGAAGCAGGGCTCCTTTTGACGAGATTGAGTGGGACGTAATTTACCACGCGAGCTCAGTGTGGGTTGATAGATGTCACAGGTCTTCGAATAAATTAATTATTAGTTTACTGTTCTAGAATATTATTATGCTTATCATACAAAAAACATTCTGTCCTTCAATATTTAACATAATTTTCAAAATCCCTAAATTGTACAGTATTTTATAATAATTACCAAATAAATCAGCACAATCTGTTTTGTCCCAGCTCTGTGACTTATGTTACGGTTTCCAATTTGTACAACCGCACACAGCCTGTTTAGCAGTTATAACAACATTTAATTCAATTTACCAAAACGTTCTCCTAAGCAATTAGAAAATATTAATTTCAATTACGAAACTGAAATACGGCGCGGTTGACGTGACTCTCAACCCTAAAAATTCAAACAAATTATAATATCGGGACTGTCAAATACAATGTTTCCGCGTACAGTCGTGTACAACGCGTAATTTGTACAGGCGCGTTTACCGTGTTCTAGAGTAATTATACTGATGTTAAGTAATTCAATTCTGTGGCCGGGTGTACACGCGAGGCAATTTTTACGCGGCCAAGACAACCTGTGTTTAATTGGAGGGTTCTGACTTGACACTTAGCATTTGAGGGTTGGATTTACGGGCGTGACATATTTATATTTTTTGAAGGGGACATTTTTGGGGTTGAAGTGGTAATAGGTCCGTGTAATGAAGGTAAACATTTATGTTGATTGAATTTGATAACTAGTTCGGGTAGATTAGGGGACATTTTAGATTGATGTCATAAAATATTCGTAATTATCAGAAAAAAAATCTTAGACTTCTCGATAACATGAAGCTGAAATCAAACCATTTTGCAACAACCATAAAGTACGATTTTGAATATCATTCGATCTTGGGCAACGGTCCATCTGGCGGAAAGCGGTAACCTCCTGTCAGTTATAAAACATAGAATCTAGTTTTGCTTGCCAACTATGGATGTGTCGTATTTCCCTGTTAAACTCATATCTTTCATGTTAGCAATATGTGTTGGTGTCAGTACCTACCTATGTGATACTTCACAGTTTGGCGCATTTGTCGTGTGATCTGATCAAGTACTCGTCTATCGTTCGTGTATTTAACTAGCCTCTCATCACCTGCCTGGCCTTTTCCCAACTATATTGGGGTCGGCCTTATGCAGCTGAATATCAGTATTCTACGTGGAACAACTGCCTATCGGCCTCCACAACCCAGTAACTAGGTACAATACCCCATAGTAGGACTGGTAGTCCGACTTATAGATCTTCTGACTAATAGTAACCACTGTCAAAGATCTACAAATGAATGGCAGCCGGGACCAAAGGCTTTACGTGCTTTGACAGATGGTTACCCATCCACATACCAATCTCGATAAGCGCGACGTATCTCGGAAGATCGACTGTTAATATTTAACTAGTCTATATAAAACAATTACACATACTGTTACGAGCTGGATCCTCTAGATGTTTCTAGAAGATGGTCGACTGTTCCAGAAACATCCATAGACTTCTACACAGTCCTATATTTGTATTTGTACGCCTTTCAGGCAAAACATGTTGAAACTTCATTTTCTTTAATCGTACTAACTGATTGTAAACCTACACATGTTTCTGACAAATAAAATTATCTTATCTTATACCTTCTAGAACATTCCAGAACCATCTCGAACCATCTAGATCAGTGTAGTATTTTCTAGAAATTTCCAGACCAATCTCCAGTAGAATAGCCGAGAACCTTCTGGAACCTTCAAGAAGCGTGTAGATTGGTCTCGCAATCGACGTAAGAATACCAAACCAATACATTATCCAATTCCTCACAAAATTATATACTAAAGTACAATATTTTCTAACCTACTACTGAAACAGTAACTAACACGTTTTAACGAATGGTTGCGGGTTGCGTGCCGCGCGATGTGCCGTCCGATTCAATTTGATTGGCCACAATTAGGTCGGTTGTACTGAAAATAAAAGAAAATATACTACAATAGAACACCCGGATTTTTTTTTTGCTTTTAGTAGTGAAGTATAAAAATGTGAGGGCGAGAAGCTGTTGTCAATTATATAATTGAGGATTTAATGGGTGATTTTATGCCCCGGAAAAACTTAGAGTTATTTTTCTACAAAATCCGGAAAGTCTTATAAAAGTAAAGTTTCAGTTAATCAAAAATCAATTAAAGTGAAACGAAAATGCCCAGAAGATACGAATTGCTGTAGAAAATCAACAGCAATTTGTCTCTTCTGGTCCTTTTTTTTTACTATAATATTTAAAGAATGGTGATAATATGATGATTGTTATGAAGTATTCAGAAACTTTAACTATAATATTTCTCACGTTTTACTTACAAAATTAAACGCTAAATTCTTATCTGTTTATAAGCTTAACCAATGTATAACCCAAACTCACCAACACTAAAGGTGAAACTTTATTAGATTTTTTTTTCATTTTGCCGATGTCTTTATATCCTGTCGGGCCAAAGATGTTTAAGAAACTATGTAATTTTGAAAACAACAAATAGATAATCCGTGTTTTCAAAATGGACACACTTCAAAAGAATACAAACACGACATAGATATTCTTCAGCAGTTCTGCCTTGTAGCAATACGTTCAGGTCGTAACGATGAACTACAATGGGTATACAGGGTGCTTCCTTTACGAGCTGCATAGTGAAGCGATTTGTGTAGTCCCAGCTGTTGCACTTTACTTCGAGAAATACTGTACAGTTCATCTTATAAGCCTCGTGGAGAGTTTCATATCGCATTTGTTTAGTATTTTATAAAGAAAAGCTTTGATTTTTCGTGTTTAATGTTTGTGATTTTTTTTAGAAAACATGTACAAAGACCTAAGAACTGGCTGCACCAATCCCGGCCTGTGCAACATTCGTCTAGATCTTTGGGGGATCAACGGTGACGGCTCAGTGATCCCACTGGCTCTAGTAGTTCTCATTAGGGCTGCCTGGCTTGAGCATTCTGTCCGAGTCCAAATTCAAAGTCAAAGTCAAATCATTTATTTCAATTAGGCCATCAAAGAGGCACTTATAAACGTCGATTATTAAAATTATAGGAAATCGGATAGGATGGGAATGATTCTACACAAATCAAACAGTTTTTACTGTGTCCTGTCAGTGCCAGTCATTGATCAGTGTCAGTGTCATAGGTCCAGTTCCTTTTGGGTAAGTTTCGTCCATCTTTGGTCTCATCTTGGCTTCTAGGCTTGTTGGAGGCTAGTAGAAAATGTAAATAATACACATTTATGAGAAAAGACAATTTAGGACCCATCATTAGTAGTAATTTTTACCTGTTTACCGGTACTAGGCAACTGGGCTTCTCCCAGCCCATTGGCCTTGTTTTGTTCTGGCACCTGCTTGACATGGAGGGAAGTGGAAACGTAATTATTTTTCCTTATCCTCCACTATTATTTTCTGATTAATTTCGCATTTTTTCGCGTTGCAGGATCCAAGATAAGTAAATTCATTCTCCAGGACATGTCGAACTTTGTCCCGGCGCTTTTCTGGTAGTTGCCACTGATTGATTTTGGAGTTGAAGTGGATTGGGAATAGTGTGGTAGGTTTGTCACATTTTTTTTAAATATTATTCCACAACTATCACACAACGCCATCTAGTCCCAAGCTACGCAGAACTATGTGTTATGGGTACTAGACAACTGATAAAAAAATATTTCAGAAAAGGCCAAGCATATACCGATGTCGGTCCGTCATATACTCATAACCTGCCGAATTACTAAAGCTTATATTGTTGAAAGTTTTTCTAAAAACAAGAAAAAGATTAACATCAACCGTCACTTGTATAAGCCCACTGGTCCATTTCATTCCAATATCAATAAGTTACAACTACAAACCCGAGACGTCATAAACTTGGAACTACCCGCATTCAGTCAGTATACATGAATCTTAACAAGTCGAGTCAATAGTGGCGCACCAGCGCTGCTCATTAAAACTTGTCGTTGAGCTAATAACTTGCATACCTGGGTAAGGAGACTTTTATAATGAGAAGGTACCTGAATTTACAGTACATTATACTACCCACCGAAAATAGCGGACTAGGAAAAAACTAGTTACTTTTTTTTAAGCTATTGCATAGCTTTTATCGCGGGCTCTAAGCGCGGCGCGGCGCGGTGACCGAAACTAAATTCTCAAAACCTAACGAAAATACCTGACACCACGCATCGTCTAACGTCGTTTTAATTCGGAAGCCTTCGGTAATCATAAAGGTACGGACAGACGTGCTCATTACTAGTACGAGAGCATGCTTTTATTGAGCAAGGGGCAATTTTATTGAGGGAGCGGGAGAGCCTCCTGTGTCGTGGGTAAAACTCACATACACAACTCACCTATATAGTGGTTTGGTGCTTGTACTCGCTAATCTGAGGAACTACTAGGTTTGGAAAAATGTTTTTGTGTTGGATAGTCCAATGTCCATTCATTGAGGAAGACTATAGTCTATGACCAAGAAGAGCTGAGTATCTGGTGATATTGTGGGGTACAGCTAGTGTAAAGATGGAATGAAAGTCGAGACTTTACAGAAAACTGAGATTGAGCACTTAGAAGATCACCGAGAGACACACCGGGGTCCTGCAACACAGATGACTGAAGGATTAGGTTGGTTTTCAGTTAAATCTGACCGTCCTTTCGCTACATCCAGAGCGGGAGTACTCATTTAAAGATTAAGCAACCAATCCAAAAATGTAACATTAAATATTCCAGTAAGGGCGTATAAAAAGTTAGATTTGTCGTATCAATTTGAGATCTATTCAGATACATTTACGCTAAAATATCCGTATGGGTCTTGATAAATTTTGTTTTGTTTGACAGATGTTTGTTGAGTCGAAGTGCTATTTACACATCATTAGAAATGTTAATTTTAAGATAGTACCTACTTTGTCTACGCTTGCTGGAAAATACGCTAATCTTAATCATGTTTACTCTGTAAGTGAATTTTGTAAATTCTTTTGAGTGAATAAATATCTTTAACCGTATAATATACACACACCCTTACCCAATACGGATAAGTTTCCTTTAAGTTATGTTCAGCTGTGGTTTTCCGTGAGTATGTTGAATGGAGCGGCGGCAACTTAACCGGGATGTGCTTGAATAAACATACTTGTGCATAACGTGCATTTATGAATAAACAATGTTTATTACAGAGCAATTCAAATGTTTGTTCGAAGAGTTGAAGAAATTTAAGATGTCTTGTAAAACCAGCGTCAGGCACTTGCCTGGCATTAATGCTGAACTAAGCCTGTTTCTAGCAGCCGTGGGGCAAACAAATTTTGTTCCAAATAGTTTTAGGTTGACAACTACTTCATCTAATTTGACTTTAAAAATATATTTAAATTTTTATGTAGATAGACTTTCAATACTGTATACAGGGTGAATTTTTCAACAGGGCGTGGATTGCTATATCCTAAACTATGAGGAATATCGAAATACGTTGAAAGGAGTCACGAGGCCGATTTTGACGAAAACTAAAAATGCATCATTGGATTTTGGAAAATTCAATATTCCTAGTAATGAAATGAGAACAAGGGCGTTTATATAGGTACTTTAAACTATATATTAAACACGTAAGTAAAATACAACGGTATGACAGTACACAATGTATAGACGAGAGAGAGAACCTAGAGATATGTCAATAAACATATGTTTCCTTTTTATGAAGCGTAGGCGTTCATACTCCTTACATCCTCTCCTGGACGCAGACGCTTTAAATGTAGACCCATAGATGCGGTGAAGTTTTCATGCTTCGGTCGAGGGAGTCCTTTCGTCAATATGTCGGCGACCATCTCTCCAGAGCATCTGTATTTAACTACGATTTCTTTAGCGGCAATCTTCTCTCGCACAAAGTGGTATCGGACGTCTATGTGCTTGCTGCGCGCTCTATGATAAACTGCATCCATTCGGTGTATTCTGAGTCTATACTTGGCAGTGTGACCAATAAGGTATCTTATGGATGTATAACGGACCACCGGAGCGTATAACTCATGGTAATCAATGCCTTTGACCTGTTTGTATCCTTTAATTACCAATCTAGCTTTATATCGTGTGACAGAACCATTGACATCTAACTTAGTTTTAAAAATCCAGCGACAATGAATTACTGACTTTCCTTCTGGTAAGTTCACTGTGGTCCAAGTGTTATTCTGTATCAATGACTGATATTCTGCTTCCATAGCTTTCTTCCATTCATCAGCCTTAACACTGTTCAAAGCTTCTTCAACGCTTTGTGGATCACTGTTCAGTAAATTCATTGTTGATTCAACATTCTGACACATTAGTGAAGACGGGTTCTGACAAGTGTCATTATTATCTGACCTTAATCTATGTTGCAGCGGTCTCAAAGTAATGTTAGATAACTGTGGAGAGTCTATTGTATTATCAGGTATGTATGTTTCATCATCAACATCCTCAAATTGATCAAATTCATCTGAAATACAAATACTTTGAGAAACATCCTGAATTTCGTCTCTTTCATGTGTCTCATTATCAATGTTTCTTCCCACAGGTTCTTCGGGTTCATCACACAGAGGTAAGTATATAGTTTTCTTTTCTTTGTCTTCATTATTCACTTTACCATCTTGTGAATTCTCAGCTTTATTCTCCTCTATACCCATGTTATTTTTAATAATTTCATTTTCTTTTTCAGGTACTTCATCCACTTTATTCCTTTTAACTGCAGATTCGAGAAACACAACATCTCTACTAACAATTCCTTTCTTTGTTTCAGGATCTATGAATTTGTAGCCTTTTGTACCGTCGCTGTAGCCAACAAATATTAATTTTCGCGACTTCACATCCAACTTACTTCTGTTATCTTTAGGAATATGCACCATCGCAGGACATCCGAATATTCTTATATGGCTCAAATTTGGTTTTTTTCCAGTCCATATCTCATACGGCGTTACATCCGATAAGCTGCGGGTGGGAGAACGGTTCACTATGTAAGCTGCTGTAGTAACGGCTTCAGCCCAAAAATCTTTCTGTAAACCAGAGTTTAACAACATACATTTAGCACGCTCAATAAGGGTACGGTTCATTCGTTCGCTCAACCCGTTTTGTTCCGGAGTGTACGGATTCGATGTCTGGTGCAAAATTCCATGTTTTTTCAGGTAAGTCTCAAAATTATTATTTTTATACTCCGTTCCGTTGTCAGATCTAAGAATTTTTATTTTTTTATTTAATTCATTCTCCACTCTATTCTTATATTCAACAAATTTCTCAAAGACTTGACTTTTGTTTTTTATAGGATATATGTATACTCGGCGAGAAAAGTCATCAATAAAGGTTACAAAATACCTTGCTCCTCCTATTGATATCTGCTGCATCGGTCCACACACATCACTGTGGATAAGTTCTAGCAAACTGGTTGCTCGGGAACCTTCAGCAGGAAACGGTTTTCTCGTTTGCTTGCCTTCGAGACAGGTAACACAGATGGAATTTTCCATTCCTGTTGACAACTTAACTCCTTCTGCACAATGAAGTATTTTATTAAGAGTAGTAAAATTTAAATGGCCTATCCTTTGTTGCACAGATAAGTATCATCATCAGCCTTGGCCATCATGACTTGCGTTTCTTGGTAAGTATTTAACAGGTAAGTTGCATTTATTAATCTAGCCTGTGCTACTAATTTGTTACTAGGATTGTAAATTTGACAGCCAGATTCATTAAATATTACTTTGCATCCATTTTGAATTATTTTGCTGACTGATAACAAATTCGTTTTCAATTCTGGTACTAGTAAAACATTCCTCACCTGTATTGAATCGATGCTGCCATCACGTGCCTTTACCTTAATGCAAACATTCCCGCAGCATTCAACTTTTAATTCTTTGTTGTTAGCAATCCTTATGCTCGGTACAGGTGAAGCGGTGACATCAGTGAGCCAGTCCCGGTGCATCGTCATGTGCATGGATACTCCTGAGTCAACATGCCAAGAATTGGAATCATTTGCTGTGGATGCTGAAAAAGCTGCAACATAACCTGTCTTCTTATGCCAACAATTTTTGCTGAGATGTCCGTACTTATTACAATGAAAACATCTAGGACCTTTTTTGTCACACTTGGGCGCATTTTTTTTTGTGTTTGTATAAAGTGCGGTAGTGTCTGACATTTTCACTTCCTGTAGTAATTTATTTTTTACTAAGTCAGCACTAATCTTCATTCCGGAACTTTCCAAGCCCATAATCATGGGCTTATACATTTCTGGCAGCCCTGCCAGCATTAATGTGCCCAACCACTCATCGTCCACATGAAAATTTATATTTCTTAATTTGTGCGCGACTGTCATAATTTTATTTACGTAGTCTTCAACTGACGAACTGCTTTCTAAATTTGTGTTAATTAATTCTTTCAATAAGCCAACTTTCCTTGTCAGTCCTTGGTCTTCAAATGCGTTTGTCAAATTGTCCCATACCTGTTTTGCATTCTGTGCATCTTGTATGTGCACATATAGAATTGGATCGACCAACAATATCAACTTTGATTTTGCTTTGGTGTCTTGTTTAACTGCGTTGGGGTCGGAAGCATCTGGTGCTTTCAAAATGCAGTTATACAACTCTTCATGTTGTAAGTACGCCTTGGCTGCAAAACTCCAATTTTCCCAATTGTCGCGACCCTTCAACTTCTCAATCGACATCATAGTGCTAGTTCCAGCCATATTTATAATATTCAATGTACATCTGAAAATAGCTGAAAAGAAAAAATCACTCACGAGCCGGTAACCAAAAGTGAGGTTATACCCGTCAGATTTTACTTTTACTATTACTTTGTAATTACTAAATAAAACGTGGAAATAACGCTAGACGGCAGGCTTCGCTGGGCCCATAACCTAATGAAATGAGAACAAGGGGCGTTTATATACTTTAAACTATATATTAAACTCGTAAGTAAAATACAACGGTATGACAGTACACAATGTCTAGACGAGAGAGAGAACCTAGAGATATGTCAATAAACATATGTTTCCTTTTTATGAAGCGTAGGCGTTCATACTCCTTACACCTAGCCACGAATCCAACCCGCTGATTTTGGAAAAAAAACACACCCTGTATTATTACACCATTTGATAGTATTGTTAATAAGGATTAAATTTTGGGAAGTAACCATATTATATATACGACAAACTATATAGCCATCCACGCCCAGTTGAAAAATTCAGCCTGTATACATGTAACTGGGTTTTAGGTTATTTTTATTTTATTTTCTATTTTAATCACTTGTTCATTTGAATATGTTTTATTATTGTGCTATGCCCTGCGTCTGTACCATTAAATGTTATTTCTTTCTTCTTCTTTCTTATACCTGTCCTATGTCATGTAACATTTGACAACATGGTCGATTGCTGCGCAGCTTGTCGCGGGTTCGATAAACAAATATTTGTATGACCTGCAAGTAGTTGTTCCGGGTCTGGGTGTTTGTGTATATGTTACGGCTAATACCCGAAGTGCGGTTACACCTAGGTTTAATCGGCTAAACCTAGGTGTAACCAATCACATACGGTTAAACCTAGGTGTATCCTTCCTTCACAGGAGCAAGTCGACGGAGCCCCGCTCCGCGGGGCTCCTACTTCTGCGTGGTTAAAAAAAATAATGGTGGTTATTTGGTGTCTCTTCGTGTCTCTTCGTCTTCGGTCTCTTCGGGTATTAGCCGTAACATAATATCTATAAGTTTCTATGTTTGTAAACGCATCCACGAATCCCACCTTTTTTTTAAAAAAAAGTATGAAATAAGGCAACGGCTAGGCGAGACTCATAGAGATGTGGGCAGTGACCCGCGAGAAACCAGCATAACGTTGCTAGTTAAAACACTGGTTTGTTTTTTAAGTTTTGAAAGAGTTTTTAGAAAAAGAACTTCACTCATTCATTCTCACACAAGGACAAATCAGAACCTTAATACGTTCTACAAGCTAAAGGTTTTATTTTGCACAAAAGTTCTTTATGAATGTGACGAAGGTAAAATTAGATAGGATTTTTGGTGATGACAAATTACGTTCAGAACTCGGCTTGAACTTAGGTATGCTTTTATTCAGGTTTCAATAGAAAATCACGAGTAAATCACGTTAAGAAATAGCTTCAAAAAAATGCGAAAAATTACGATGTGTCCCAAATTCTTGTAATAATAATCATTTTGTATCAGGGGTACTACCGAAGCACGAAAATCGAAGTTTCGGGCATGTCCTATTCTTCATCACATACATGAGATTATAGTAGTATCAAAATTGAAGATAACATTGTTGGACAGTAAATGTACCGACTCTCAATGTGTTGTCAGAGCTTATTAATTCAAGACTAAAACGAAGTAAGTTCATTCAAAAGTTTTAGTAACTTTCCTACGATCCCGTATGGTCGTTGACGAACTAAGAGAGTAGACCCCCTGGTCAATAATTCAATAGAGCTTCTAGGATACTTTAATGAAAAGCAAATCATATATCTTATTGAAATATGGTTCAATATCGTACAGAATCGACTAGGCTCTAAACCAAAAGTAAGCTATACTTTCGAAATCGAATCGTGGTGGGCACTCAGGCACTTTACGTGGAGTTCCGTCACGTAACGAGTTTGGACGCGTTCGCGTGACGTCACGGCCCGCGGCGTCGTGCCACTACAACCCTGACGTTTGTGGGACTGTTCACTGAAGCTATGTTGAGGAACGATATGGCAACGATATGGAAAAGGTTATTATTTGGTAAGTTATTTTACTGACGACGCTTGCCAGCACGACTGCGATAGATCGGTTGGTAAGAGCGTCCGGTGTCCAAAATCGCAGGTCCTGACTATGAATTCCAGAATGAATACGAAACGACATATGGCACCAACGACGATATATTACTAGACTCCTAATAACAGGCGACCGATGTCAGTCAAAACATTAGGCAAAAAGTCTTATATCCGTTTTATTTCGACCACTCCTCTGAGCCGTAAACATACCTTGAGACAGAACAGACCTTGAGTTAGCCAATCACAACGCAGTACTCCGTCCCCCTCGCTTACGTAGTACCTCAGCGAGTTTACAGAATAGTTTTTGTTCCTTAGATCTTGCATGCGGAGTCTAGTAATATATCGTCGTTGTATGGCATCCTTCTTTATGTAATAAGGGAAATCTTTATCTAAATTGAGGGACGTGTTGGAAACGATAATTTAACAGTAACTTGTTCCATAAGTGTACCTATTTATTAGTCCAGTCAGAAAAATATGTTTCCGTTTATGCTGAAGAGAGCTGTTAATGCTAATCTAGTCTGTTTACTTTTAGTCCCTGACTAGAGGCCTTTTTGCCAAGGCTCCACAGGATAGACCGGTTAAGCAGCACACAACCTCCTCTAGATTTTCCAGTAAGATATAATTAACAACAAAAAACCAAAAAAAAACACTCGTCTAATCTCAGGATGCAGAACCTAGTGTAGCTGTTATGCAGCCAAGGAATCCGACAAAGCAATGCTGTATATTATCCATTATTCTCTTATAATACAAAACTGGGCAATACAAATAACAATAACCCACACCACACATTCAACAACACAACTTACCATTCTTTCTTTCTTTCATTCTTTCTTTCTTACCGCTCCTCAGAATAACGCTACCGCTGCCAAAGCGCCCTCCACCTCTTTTAAGTAAACTTCCGGCGGGGCTCCGTGCACCGGAAAGAGCAGTCGGGCTACAAAGCGGGGCAATATTGCTCCACCTAGCTCTATGCTCTATGGTTCGTGGAGATTCAGTTGTTGTAGTGTTTTCTGCTGTTTACTCTGTGGTAATTATTATTGTTGTTTTGTGTAAAAGGATTTTCTTAGAAGTGAACGTGAAGCTGATTAAATTATTATGTTTTTGTGCTGAACTAGGAAATGTACCATATTATGTACGTGTCAAAGTTTAATTTCGTAGAGCAAAAACCTTTGACCGTAAAAATCTTCTAAAGGGATTTGGAGACGAAAATAAGGATTAAGTCTTACCTTGTCAAATATTGTAGTCCATATAACGACGAAAAGTAACAAAAAGAAATAGAAGTATGATTTATAAATAGTATGCTAGTATCATGATACTAGCATACTATTTATAAATCATACTTCTATAGTGGCTTATCCATGGATAAGCCACTAGCAGAAATAAGGCAAAGCAAAACACATACACATAATAATGAAAAAGTGTTAGTCCAAGTAGTCATATTACAAATTGGTAGCTACTATATTTCTTGAGATTATAATATCAGATCCAATTTCACAAAAAAAAGCAGTAGCAACACTTTAATATTAGTCTAGACACGATAAACATAACTCATATCTAAATATTCTTATAAGGTCAATGTCTCAACGTAAGCGCTGCGGAAGCGGGTCAACATTCAAGCAACAACAAAAATAAGAGAGTGCGCATTGGGGAAGTGTCAAAAGTAAAATGATGAGTTAGACGCCTATTTTGAAAAAAAGGCTTGATTTCATTTATTTTTAAATAGAAGTGTTAGAAGTTCTGAAATAGAACACACTAAAGATCATAATTCTTGCTTCATTATGTTGAAAAACTAAGACAGTTCATGTTTTTTTTTTGTTTAGAATTCAGTTATATCTATTTGTATTATTGTGTATTTTCCTTTCATCCTTTCGTTAGGAACCACAACCCGCTCCCGCTATCGCTCCTCTCATGTGACCTGTCAACTAAAATAAAGCTCAATGCTCACTAAACATTCCACAGCCTAATCAGTATTCAAGCAACTAAACATTAACCCATAAACTTAGCTCATTTGTACCAACATAAAGAACCGAATGGCCTGGTAAAAGCTAACGACTATAGTTAACAAGGAGAAAAAATAACAGGAGAGTGGAAAAGAAAATCACAACTAAAACGAAATAGTAGTACTATAAAAGTATTCGAGTTCCGAGAGATAATGAAAAAAGTTGGTCAAATGATCACCCTCCGTCCGGCCGAACAAGGACGCGAGTTTACAAAGTCTAGAGACGGTGAGTGTTGAAACATTAGAGGTTTGAATTGCGCTGAGTAAGTTTAGACTACGTACAAAAAAGCTGGCTAACGGGAGTCATGAGTTAATTTGAAAGGTGGATCGGAAGCGACAGTCAGACTCTTACTGACTAAAATTCACCAAGTTCCTTTAATTTTTTATTGTAATTGAACGTAAAGATGATCTAGGGCTTCATCATTTTGCTGACAGCTCTATAAGGCTACTAGGAATACGACTCGTCATCGACAAGGGTCTTTGATCAGACGGCAAGCTGCCCATTTCTCGCCATCACAGTCGCCGAAAATCGCTCCGCGACATCCAATGCCCTGGGCGTCAACCATCCCGTCAAAATAAATATGAGTATACCTACACTATGTTAGCGTTACGGAATCGTTACAACATATAATTATGTGATCAGAAAATCTGATAGACGGTAGGTTAGGTCGAGTCCTTGAAAAAGGAAACGTTACATGAAACGGAGAGTAATTCAAAACTACGCGACTCGACTCCTCTACTCCTGATTCCTTACAACTTTTGAGAGATAATTACTTCCTAGATGTTAAAACTGGCGCCTTTTATACTTGAGACAAGAAAAAACCCTCTATTTTAACTCCCTCAATAAACTAAAGCCTTTAAGTGGGACTAGTTCGCTAATGTTTAACGATACATTTAGGTTCTAGTTTTTTTTTGTTTTTGTAATATTTTTAGTCTACGGAGAAAAAATGTGTTTACTATATAAAAAGTTTTTCTTAGGTGAGTTGTGAGGGCCAAGAATATTTTTATTAGACGTAACCGACAGTGGAAAAAATATAAAAAGACTTGTCGCTAAGCTGTGTTATTCTTTTTTTTTATAATATTGTAGAGATTACCAAAGCCATAGGAAGATTTTCGAAAAGTAAAACGATAAAATTTAATTAATATCTTCTTTAATGAATTTATCTGATATTGATGAATTTATCTATATATCTTTAATTATATTTTATTTGACGTTAAACTGCCTTATAACATTATATATCTACCTGACCCATAACTTCAGCTCAAAACCGAACACCCCACTAAACAATTCACGCCAATTCAAAAACAGTAAAATTTTATGGCGCGTATTCACATAATTAATTGATCCAGAAGGCTTTATAAAGGAATTCTAAAAAACTGAATTCCAAAATAAAATGGGGGCGACTAAAGTTAGGCTATTCGTTTTAACCGGGCGTGCGGTTATCCGGGTCTGGCGGCGCAAATCACCCGGAAACATACCCGGTTCTGATAGGACCAAATTAAATATAGGTCGGAATTTCTGGCTGGTACACCTACGTAGTGTTGTTACTTATTTACAGTGTATTTTTAACCGACTTCAAAAAATAAAGTAGGTTCTCAGTTCGACCTGTATGTTTGTCCTCGATTATATCGCGTTTGGCTGAACCAATTTTGATGCGGTTTTCAGAAAAATATTTTTTATTTTTCAGAGAATGTTCTAGTACATAACATTAATTGACAACCAGTGACATTACTCGCATGAATTCGTTTTTTTTCTTGGATTCTAATTTTCAAAGACGATATGACTTTTTTTAATAAATATATGAATTAGTAAAAAGGGTTCCCTTTTTTCTAATTTGGTTGTGAACTTGCACGCGACATTTAATGAGTTCGATTAATTATTTATTTTAGTAAACCCATCGAAATCTATCTATCAATGACCAGCTCGGCTTAATGAGAAAGTGCTAAATAAGCTCGTGGCTAAATAATAACAATCGCAAAGGTCAATCTTTAAGGTTAAGCTACAGTTGCAGAGGTTGGTCTGCAGAAGGGTGACCATCTCTCACAGAAATTTGGTTAACCAACTAGAATAAAACACATGATAGATAACAGTAACTTATGAAAAAATAAGTTTAAGCACACTGTCTTTCTTTTTAAGGCTCCAGAGGATCAAGCATGAATTCTCAAATTTTACAGTACAGAGAAATTGAAGATTTACGACCTAAAACGACGTAAACTGTATGGAAAATGAAAAAGCGCCTAAAGTCTACGAACGAGAAACTATTTTTCCCTGTTTACGCCACAAAAGCGTGAAAACTCATGATAAGGCCTCGGTTTAGCAATTTAGTTCCATGATGTAAATAAACAAATATATAGTTTCACCCATATGTGCAAAAGTACTTTGTTTCCGTTAGTTACCAGAGTGCACCAACATATAAGCTTAATCTAGTTACAATATTCGATGCACCAAAGTGCCTGAATTTGATTCTGTTAAAATTTTGCATGGAAGTTATGAAATATTGTGTTCGGCTGAAATTAAAACAGGAAATATTAACTAACGCAGAATATTGTAGCAACACAACAGTTACACATTTAGTACATGGGTGGTTAAAATATCAATGTTTAAGCAATGTGATTCAAAATTTACATAATCTACAAAATTAATTCAAAATTAACAGGTAATACAGATTGCTTATTTGCCAAAAGTGATTTTGTAATGTTTTTTCAGTTACCTAGGTGACGACTCATTGATCTCGATTGACTGCTTGGGAAGTCCGTTACTGCTTGACTGCTTGACCGCGAGAGATCGAAGCAGTTAGACTGACTGAGCAGTTGTAACTGGGGTACTTATCTCCACGACCGAAACCTGTAGTTTCCGCCTTAGTTAAGGGCTAGGACTAAGAATTAATGATACTACGATTTGACAGACATCTCCTTAGAGTCCACCAGTCATAACATGCGGTAGATTCGTGGTACTACATATTTTTAATGCAATTTATTGTAATGACAAAGACACTAGCGCCGCAATTATGTCGGTCGAGCAGGCAGGTTGTTAGTTACTTTGTTTGTGGTACAATGTTACACGTACTTTAAATGCATTATTTGGGTTATAATTAGGAGGAGGAGCACGAAACATTTGTGACTGTGTGCATGATAGTCTAGCCTTATTTTGATTATTTAAATTAGGTCGTCATGTATAGGTGCCTGTGGTATTATTGGTTGGCCAAATGGACCCTCGCCGCTTCAACAGGATTTCAGTCGATGTGGTATACCTAATGTATGATGTGCTAAAAAAAAAGGGTGGTAGTAACACTGATAGAAATGTTCTACATACTTAGCTAGTCATTATCATACTACAGCCAATTTCTTCATTCAGTAGAGAGTATGCTAGAAAAATAAATATTTCTCCTTTTCTTAGCTAAACATAAATATCGTCGTCACCAGTGGAGAATTTTAATGCACCAAAAACCCACTGCATTACTTGGCACAAAAGGGTTAAAACAATTTTCTAATATAAAATCCAGCTATTTGTTGTAACCCGCCGTGCGGCTACGGGGCCTAGGCATAGAATAAAGCATGTGGGTGAGAAGCGACATTTCAGGTACGAACCTATTGTAGAGAGAGAAAGATTACCTACCCTATTTCGTTGGTCACGACCTAACTAATATCATCACCATTATCTCTTGCCTGACCTATTCCCAACATTTAATTTTTTTTTTCAGTATTTTTTTTTATAGTGCGTGCGTACTTATGTTTGTTTGCAAATGGGTGGCTATCCCTTCACTAATATTTACCAAAGTTTTCCCCTAAATCAGATAGCTCATTAAACCCTTAATCCCGGATTATCATTTTTGACAGTAGCTTAAACGAGTCAGTGTCCCACAAGTCTGATAAACCAGTATTAACTGGTTTGTGGAGTTCAGACAGGCAATTGTTCTATGTAAAATATAGGTAAACAGCTGTATTTAGCTATCAATCGACATAATTCATCACCTACCTAGCCTTTTCCCAACTATATTGGGGTCGGCTTCCAGTCAAACCAGATTCAGCTGGATATCAGTATTTTACATGGAGCGACTGCCTGTCGGACCTCCACAACCCAGTTGCTAGGTAATACCATACCCCATGGTAAGACTGGTCAACCGATATTATTATGCAACGTAATTAAAAAAAAGCCACGTAAATTATGAACATAAACAGAATTTCAAAGCTCAAACGTCACATGAGCATTCCAATTTCACGAGTCTACAAGAGCATTAACATTAATTTCGCTTCTACACATTTCCATTACTCTTTGGTCTAAGCGAGCAAATCGCGTGGAAACCGAGCGACAGTTATTGGACCCGATGACCGGCCGAATTAAGTTCCATTGCGTCGAGCTGAAGCGTTTACGGGTCACCGTGTATGGTTCTACAAATATTATTCGTTACATGCAGGGTTGAGTAGATTTTGATGGAGTTAGATTGTTGGATTTACGACCATTGGTAGAGTGCGTCCAGTTGTTGATGATCTTATTATTACAGTCATGCATTATGCCAATTGCCGACACCGATACACATCAAAGGGTTTGTCTACCTAAGGCAAGTGCTCGGTAGACACAACCGTCAGAAAAAAAAAGCCGACAGAAGGATATAAAAAAAAAAAAAAATCAATTCACTTGATTTTTGTAGGCTCACATACTCATGTCAGTCTATAATCGAACGATTATAGACTGACATAAGTATGTGATATTATGGATGATATTTCTATGTATCCAGCATAATCTCATCACAACCCTTTAGCAAATAATTTATTTGCTCTAACTATTTTGGTTAAATAACAAAATAAACAGAGTATCTATTCTGAAAAAATAACACGTATTGTTATTTATTCCACTGCAATTACACACAGTTTGCTCTACACACAACAAAACCAATTAAAACACCAAATGATCGCAATATCCCACTAATGACCGTTGCAAACAATGAAAAACAAAACAAAAAAAAAAGAAATTTTCAATTACAACACAATTCGGATATCAAAGAGAATGGTATAAAACGATATACAAAATAATTGCGGATGTTCTCTCCGTTACTGGCAAATGGGAGAATTCACATCCGCCGGAAGTAGGCACCGGCGGAAGTTTACTTAGCCCGCGCGAAACCGTCGGCGGCCGCGTCACCCCCGGTTATGTTTGGAGGCTGGTCTTGAGAGCACGATTTTAAGATGCGACTTTTTTTAATGAGCTTGAAAGAATCTCGGTTTTAGGAAAACTTTTTTTAAATAATTTAGATAAATGGTGTTTCTAAGCCTGTTTGCGGTTACTTAAAAGATATTGACTACCTCGAAAAGATTGTTTTTTTTTTAAACACGTAATCTAGACTTTGTTTAATTTAATTTCGTCAACAACAGTATCTGAAGATACTACCTGAGATACATAACTAGGTACAGTAGAATGTAATCACTGTTAGAAAAAAAAGGTAAAATCATCAAATGAGTCCTCCCACACCGGGAATGGTGGGAGGGACTGTCTGACATGTACTGACTAAAATCCACAGTGTCCTTCCTTCCTGCCCTTTATTTTCCAGGGTCACGGTGATGGAACAACTATACATACTAAAAACATGCACTCTAATACATAAAATTATTACACAAAGCACAAATTCACAATTAAACTTTATAAAAAAAACTTATTCATACAATGCAAGACATCGAGACAAACTAGAACTAAGACCACCTAGAACTAACTATGGTAAGAAAAACATATTATATGAGGGAGTAAAACTTTACAATGAAATACCTGATAGTGTAACCAACATAAAAAATTTAAATACATTTAAAAGGGCTCTTGAGGAGCACGTCCGAGCAAGATATTCTAACTAACTAATTATTATTATTATTTTTTCTATTGTATGTGATCACAGAGACTAGATCTTACTTGTAATTTATACTTTTCTCAATATGTAAGTGAACTGTAATGTTCTTTTTTTTGAGAAATAAATGTCTTTAAACCGAAATAAGTCCCGCGACCAAAGGTATTCAGCATACAGGCAGTTTAATGCCATTAAAATAGGCATAACGATAGCATTAACTAATTGCAAATCTAATTAGTCTGTAACCAGTTTTGAAACATAACCAACACGTATTATTTCTTTTGTTATTTATAACTCGAGAATAGGGTATTTTACTCAAAAACAAATATAAGTCCGAAATATAGATTATTAAAAAATATTAGACCCTTATTTTTTCTTTTGTCACGTAAACCAAAGTTGACGAAGATACAAAGCTTCTAAAAATCACAAAACGTCACTCGGTCGTTACATTTTTACAAGCGCAATGACGTCACAAGCCCCGAATTTGGAACCGTTTTATCTTTGTCAATATTCATTGATTTAAAAAAAAAAAATACGTGTCCATTATTTTTCAATATTATTACTTACGGACTAAATAGATTTTCAATTTATTTATGCAGTAAAATACCTTATCGTGACATAATTATTGTATTTTTAGTCGTCTTACCCCATTACAAACCTTACCTATGGGTTTTAAACAGCTGTAGTTTGTTTATTATGTGCTTATAATATTGTCTCACAAACATAGTAGGTATGTTTATTTATAACCTAATTTTCGCAATAGATGAGGTATATAACTAACTGAAAAAAATCACAAAACTCTCACCTTAGTCCAGCAGTGTCACAAAATTCACCCTTAACACGATAATTACTCAAAAGTATGTTCCTGCATATCATAATTAATGCAAATCGGCGCTGACATTACTGCGCTAATAGAGTCAAGCATTTACGTAGTAATGTGAGCTGTCTAACAGCCTGCCGTTTAGTGTCCATCAACTGGGAAGGGTTGTTGATTTGTGTACGATAAGGCTTAGCCCCTTCTTACGCAAGGCGACGCAAGTAGGTATTCTATACCTTGGGGCATGCGGGTGGCGAGTAAAGGGCAACTCCGACCATGGACCATGCCCGGGTCGACGGCGCGTCGTGTTCCACGCGCGCCTCAAAGAGCGTCATCATAATGATGTGGCCCCCTCTCAGAGGGCTAAAGCCTGCCGGGGTCGCGGGACTTATACCATCACCGTGACCCCGGAACATAAAGGGCTATTGAAGGACACCGTGGATTTTAGTCAGTACAAGTCTGAGAGTCCCTCCCGCCCAGCCCGGGGTGGGAGGACTCATCTGATGATTTAAACATGTAAAAAAAAAAAAAGTATCGTATACCTTACGACTACGGTATCCAAGCGACTATCGTAATACAAACCCATAGAGGTTTGAACACAGGCACGCGTCAATGGATACCAAAATCGTAAGGTATCGGAGACTTGCGTCGCCTAGTGTACGAAGGGGCTTAGGGTGTAACAAGAATGTTTCTTAGTGGAAGTCATCATCATCTGCCTAACCTTTTCCCTACTATAGTAGGGGTCAGCTTCCACTCGAACTCTCTACTCGCAACTGAATATCAGTATTCTTTAAGCTGATCTGCCCTGATCTTCACAACCCAGTAACTGGATAATACTGGATCGGTTTCTATTGTCAGTTGAACTAGTTGAAGCTGAATGTAAGTATTTTATATGGAGTGACTGACTATCTGCGCTCCACAACCTTTATCTGGATCATACGAAACCGCTTGGTAAGACTGGTGGACAGATTTTAGAGCTTTTGGTGCTTAAAGGAAGTATGTATAAGACAGAAAATAAAAACCACTGGTTGCTTTCAGGCATTCACAGGATTGGCAGACCTGGAAGTTATGGAAGAGGTCTTGCCTTAAATTAATTATTTTAAGTAGCAATATGAGGCTACCTGTAACCTATAAGTGTGTACATGTAACATGACCAATAATAACTTGTGGCTTGGTCGTAAATTAACTTTAATTGTTGGCTAAAATTATTCAACAAAAATTTGCACACGCTTACGCTTATCAAAATAATTTTCTGCTTTACAAAATTACTAAATCTTAACATATTTTGTTATCCTTGAAAACAGTTGTTTCAATTGTTCAAATAAACGCAAGATCAAACAACTTTACAATCAAACAACAAAACCCTGCGACAAGTCGCCTTATCGGAACCAACCTTTATCCAACAGTGGTGGTTGCGTGCGCCCACCAGTTACTGCAAAGCGAAACACACAAAAGAAGCGATAAGGTTCCGACATTAGGGCCATCCCTCTTACGATGTATAGAAATTAAGCCCGTAGGCCTACCGTCTGTAAGATAAATGTACCCACTCTGAGATCGCATGGACTCTGCTAATGTTTAGACGTCGAGTAAAATTAAGTGGGTAACAAAAGGTGATTCCAAGGTTAGAACGTATGAGGTTCAAAAGGCTTTAAGAACAGAATTCGGTTTAAAAAAAAAAACAATGTTGGTGTACCTTTTAAGTGTTTGAGGTCACAGATAAAATAATTGTCTTTTTTTATCGGGTATAATCATTAAAAGGCCTGACCCAGAGCAGGAAGCGGGGGACTATCAGACCTGTACTGACCAGGGTGATCCTTCAATTGCTATTTACGTTCCAGGGTCTCGGTTACCTGATGAGACGGTCCCGCGACCCCGGCAGGCTTTATCCACATGCTCGCAGATTGTCTATGTCAGATTTTATACTTATAGACAATACAAAAACTATCCAGTATAAAGAGACTTCCAAAAGTGCGACAAGATTTATTTTTTGGATTGTTTTAAACTGAGGGTCAGTTTAAAACAATCCAAAAAAAATAACTGCTAATCGTGCCACTCTGCAATCTTCTTACTGATTTTGATTATTGGTTATATTCACCACAACCGCTAACAAAGGACAGAGACAGAAGAGTAATTTTAGCTAAACTTCAAAGGTAGAGCAATGTGTGGTCTTCATAATTTCCTATAAGGAATCAATATAGAAATATGATTTTTATAATCACAAACCGTAAAATATTTTCAATCTACATATTCTTTAAATTGTAAGAAACTAAAATCAGTAAATCGGATTACAGAATTTCTACTAACAATTCTTAAAGATTTTCATCTTCGACGGCCACAAAAATAAAATACGTTTTCTACTAGCATCCTTCTAATAGGCTTACAATTTCCAACAACATGAGCTTACAAGCCGAATGCCGAGGCCAAAGGACGAAGGCCGAGAAACTCTTAGAAACGCTTAAACATTAATAGAAAACAAGAAAATACAGAGAAAAAGATGGCATGGTCGGAAATTAAGGGGCGGGCCGCAGACGCGAACCATTTGTCCGTCTGTCCGTTACACTTAACTCGGGAACCTCATTCGCTTAACACTCACCTGGGGATCTATGCTGGGATCGTACGGGATAATAATTTGTAGAGTACCGTTGGAACAGATTAGGGCAAGCAGAATCTTCGTTTATGAAAGTTGTACGAACCTTACAACTCATAAACGTACACACGGCTACACATCAAGTTATGCAAAACCAGTTTTAGCTGACCGTTCATTGTGTGAAAATACGTAAGAAGCGAGGCCAAGATAAACTGGTTTCGTAAAGCTTGATGTGTAGCCGTGTGTACAGGATATGTATGTAGCAACGTAAAGAATGAATGCGAAAGAAATTATACGTAAATACTTAAAATTCTGGAGAGAATAATACAATCTCTTTCAAAGCAATTTGAACTTCTTTTATTTTTATAATACTGTTTTTTTAAAGCTGTACAAAAACTTTAGGGTTTTTAAGTCAAGAGTGAAAAGATTTTAGGCTAACGTGCTTGACCATCGATCACAATATCAGCGCATAACATCAGGCAACATGTAGATATCTATAGAAAATTATAATACGAGTATCTTTGAGTTTCTGCCAACATTATTTAACATTAAGCTATCTGTCGAGGTTTGTGAGGACTGCAGGCCTTGAAGATATCCCAGAAAAAATAAAACCGCTAAAGATCGAAAGTGAGTTAAGGTCAGACACGTTCCTAATATCGGCCCGTATGTAGCCCCTAATACAAGCCCTTCTCCAGCCTCTTAGTTTAGATGAGATTAGATTAAACGTTTGCCTCTTAACAAAATTAGTAGACATATTTTATCAAAATGTAAGGGGTCTCCGCACTAAACTGGAAGATTTTTATGTGGGCCTTTTATCTTCAAGTGCAAACTTATTTGTGATAACCGAAACAGGCTGTAATGAATCTATACATGACGCAGAATTAATTCCACCTGGTTACTCAATCATAAGATGTGACCGAGCGGATGGGCGCAAACACGGCGGCGTGTGTCTCGTGGCCACACCGAGTTTTGAACTACGGCGAGTGTCCGTACCTGATAATGTAAACATTGATCAGCAGGTATTTGAACTCGTTTGTACGTCAGTGTACCAGCGAAATAGATTATTGTTTGTGTTATGTGTTGTTTATATCCCACCTAATAGTAACGAAACTGAGTATATGGTATTATTTAGAATTATTGAACGTTTGTGTAAGTCTTATAATGACACTATTGTAATGGGTGACTTTAACTTGCATTCTTGTCCTGTAAACATTCTTAATTATTTCCAATGTTTTGAAACGTATTGTGGATTCACTCAGAGTAACAAAGTAGAAAATTGCAATGGCCGGCAACTAGATCTAGTTTTGAGTACATTCGCGGAGGAGGGGAGTGTGATAGTGCGCGCGGCGGAGACGCCTCTCGTGCCGGTGGACGCGTACCACCCGCCGCTCGACGTGTCGGTGGGCCTGCGCGTGCGCCGCGACCTGCGCGCTGGCTCATCAGCACCGGCAGCGGATACCCATGAACCGGTAGGTTGGAATTTTAATAAAGCAGATTTTACAATGTTATACTCATCAATGGCCTCCGTGGACTGGGCTCCAATGTATGAGTTAGATTTAGAAAACAGTTTAAATTATTTCTATAATATTATTAATTCCATTTTAGATGATTGCGTTCCAAAGAAAAAGCGAAGTCGTGTAAGCTCAAGGTATAGTTACCCTGAGTGGTACACTGTTGAAATAATTCGCGACATAAAATTAAAGTCTGCCCTACATAAACAATACAAAACAAGTGGGGTGAGGTCTGATTACGAAGCGTTTGCTCAGTGTAGAACAAAAGTAAAACTATCCATATTAGCTGCTCGGAAACAGTATGAGCACCGAGTTCAACATCATATGCTGGAAGACCCAAAGTCGTTCTGGAAGTATGTCAAATCTTGGAGAGGTAGTAGAAGTCCGCAAAAGATTGTGAAGAACGGCGAGGCTTTGACGGATGAACAGTGCGTTCGGGAGTTTGCTGAGTACTTCTATTCGGTTTATAGTACGGAGCAGGCCGAGTTAGACGTAAGTGCAGCTATGGTGAACGCAGGTGGGGGGAACGGAGCAGCGCGGGTAAACATTGATTTCTTATCACTATCGGACGTTTGTTGTGCGCTTCGAAAACTTAAACCGAAAAGGTCTTCAGGACCGGACGGCATCCCGCCTTACATCTTTAGGGATTGTCGAATGGTGCTAGCCGAACCATTACAGGACATTTATAATAAGTGCTTGAAGAGAGCTGTATTTCCCGAGACGTGGAAGATTACCCGCGTGGTTCCGGTGCCAAAGGGGGGTTCAGGGATGACGGTAGAGGGGTACAGGCCTGTCGCAGTGCTTTCGACCCCGGCTAAAGTATTCGAAGCGGCTATTCATAAGAGCATATTTCAACAAGTCCGCTGTCAGTTATCGGATGCCCAGCACGGATTCCGACCGGAAAGAAGCACTACTAGCAATCTCTTGAGCCATATGGTCAGTCTTGTGCCATCGGTAGACAGTGGGGGGCAGACTGATGCTGCTTACTTCGATTTTAAGAAAGCATTTGATTTAGTTAATAATGATGTCTTGCTCAAAAAGTTAGCAGCATTCGGTTTCACTCCACATCTGCTCAAGTTCTTCACAAGTTACTTAAGCGGTAGGCAACAGTACGTAGAATATGCGGGGTGCAAATCAGAGCCATATTTTACCAGGTCTGGAGTGAGTCAAGGCAGTAACCTTGGGCCCTTGCAGTTCATTCTCATGGTTAATGACCTGCCAGAGGTAGTAAAAGACGCCAAGTGTTTGCTGTTTGCTGATGACCTTAAGTTGTCGCTAGAGGTAAGGGGGTTGGCTGATTGCGAGAGGCTCCAGAGGGACATAGACAGAGTGGTGACCTGGAGCAAGGACAACCACTTGCAGTTCAACACCTCAAAGTGCGTCACAATCACTTTCTCTCGTGCTCGTGCTCCTATAATATATGATTATAAGTTGGGTGGGTCGTCAATGGCTAGGACTACGGAAGTAAGGGATTTAGGGGTGAAATTCCACACTGGGCTGACGTTTCGTGATCACATTGTAAGCTGCTGCAAAAAAGCTTATCGTAATTTAGGTTTTATGCTTCGTATGGTGGGAAATTTTTCTAACATAAAAGCCATCATAGCCCTTTATAATGCATTGGTTAGGAGCCAATTAGAATGTAACGCAATCATCTGGGCTCCACATGAATCTAAATATAGGTGCATGCTGGAGAAAATACAGAACAAATTTATCAGGTTTTTGTACTTAAAATTGTATGGTGTATACCCATTTTATCCGCTTATGTACCCAACTTTATTTATTTTGGGTATGGTTGGATATAACGAGCTGAGGGTCAGGAGGGATCTCACACTTACCTCGTACATATTCAAGGTACTTAGAGGGAAGGTACATAATGCGGATATATTAGGGCAGGTAGGTTTGTGTGTTCCGGACAGGTATGTGGGGCGACGCCGACAGCCACGCTTGCTGGTGGAGCCCCGCGCGCGAACCAATCTGTTAGGTGAGGCGCCACTGACGCGTGCACTCCGCACTCTCAACTTCATAGCTAGGGACATTGATTTGTTTCATTGTTCTCTGAGTGAATTTACAAGAAATGCTTTATTTGTAATTAGTTACAAAACTTATTAGTATGTATTTGTGTACACTATCGCATTAGGTTCTCATCCTGTAATGATAGTTGTAAGATGGAAAAATAAATAAATAAATAAATAAATAAATAAAAGAGGGACAGCATTTTTTGTTCCGAGCTCTTTTTAGAGGCCCTATACAACTGTTCTTTACTAAATTGGGGTACAAAGAATTGAATAATGTATCCTATTTTACTGTTCAAGGATTACCAGGACTTAGAAGACTTTGTTCGGGAGATTTGTCCTGACAAAACAAGACATTTATATGTCAGGTAACTTTATTGTTGCCTTTAGGTGCTTTTTCTTTTGTTTTTGAGATCTTCATTAGGTTTATCTAGACGTGGGTTTATTGTTTGTAGTTTAGTTGTAAAAAGCTTTTGCGTTTTTTTTCGGCTTGAGTTGTAGTGCGTGACTTATATCTCTTGGAAAAGCGACAATTTTTTCGATCCAAGTATTTTTTTAATATATTGGTTCAATTTGGAATAAAAGCACAATATAGGTATCCTTGTATGATTACAGAGGGTCTACATGCCTCCTCTCACGCCTCAAATGTCTTCGAATTAGGGGTTAGAACATCCCAATGTTTTCCATCACCGTTTTGAGTGCAATGTATAATCTTATGTTAAACAAGTATTTTTTGTACAAATAATTTATTTGACATTTCGAGACAACGTCAAGCACTCGTGCTAACCTAAGGTCAAGTCATGTCAATATTATTTTGCTTGTCATCGTGGTTCGGTTTACCCAGGCCTTATCCGATTGTAAAGCTTATTTTGGCAGTCATCAAGATTTGTATGAGATATTTATTTCCGTACATTTATACCGCAATTTTAAAGTATTGTTCCCCTCCAACGTATGTACAACGTTTTGAAATTTTTTATTCTTCAAACTTTAGCCAACCGATGCTGATTCTAGTAGGACTCTTCCAAATCATTTCACATCTCTTCCAAATCGTTTTGGTTTTATTTATTTTGATTTCATTTAATTAGTTTGCGTTTGGCATTGGATTTAGTTAATTCCTTATTATTAGTTACAAAACACATTTTTAATCCGTGATCATAGCGCTCGCAACAGTGCCGAAATAACAGAAACTCAAACTCAAAACATTGGTTCCTTTTTAATGTTTTTGTAAAAATATTTCACAATGTAATCTGATCAGTTAAAAGAGTACCTAATGAAGAAACTTTGTGTAATATAGTTTTAATGATAAGTAAAAAATAATCACGAAAAAAAATCTCTAATTTCTAAGCAGGAAACTAAAAAGCGCTTAACAAAAAAGTCAAATTCAAAAAACAAATAACAAACAAGGTGGTGATAGGTACCGGGGCAGGCACACCCACTATAAATCTCTTGTATTACGAATGGGTACTTAAAAATTCATTGCTTTCCTTCGATTTATCCGAACAGTTTTCTTTTCATTGTACGAGTATTATTTTATGCACCCCCAGTGAGCGGTGCTGCTTAGATTGTGTTAATGTGGAATGTTTTTTTTTTTTTGTGAATGTGAGGACCAATGCAGGCATCTTGTATTATTATATATTTTATATTTTTTTTTTTTGTCTGACAATTTGAGTACTCTATGCGGCCTACCCAAATGTCCTTTCCTTGGTATTGTTCGTCGTTACGTTGAGCTCCTTTAGTTATGAGTCGAGCTACACGATAACTGACAAATGCTTGCACTGACTGGACAGGTCCACTCAAATCTGTGTGGTTCTTTCTTTAAAAGACCACTTCAGACACCTGCATGGTCTTCATATGGCTTTAAGAGTATACTCGTAATGTCTGGACTTTAAAAGAGACAGTGACCTCTGAGTTTGTTTCGGATGTTTCTTCTCAGAGTAGTCAGGTACGAAACACCGGCCTCATCTAGCTTTAAAAATATATGACGTGTAAAAGTGTTTTATAACAACCAACTTGCAAAATAAACATCATTTATCATTTATCATTTAATGGAATGTCTTGTCTTGTTTAGTTTAGGTAATTTCTTTTACTCAATAGGATTCTGGTTAGTTGTATTTTGAGTGTTAAGGAAGAAGTTGCCCCTGCAATTGAGACAATTATTGACAATAAGGTCGTATCGAAGGTGACGTATTATAATCTGCTACCAATTTTGCAGTTTACTCTATTTTCATGTGTACCCAAAGTTTCATATAGGTACTTAGCTTACCGAAAACTATCTTAACTTGAACATCAAAACACATTGAGCAGGCTGAATAAAAAGTCCAACTGCTATTACTATTTATTATAAGCACATTATCTATCTTAGGCTGTCTTAAATTGTAAAAATAATGTTGTACCTTATTAAATAGATATTTTTTATATAAATAATAAAAAAAAAACAGCTATTCTTTCAATTCTTAGCTCTGTTTAAGAATTGAAGAGAGTCGTAAATCTCAGTATCAAATTAAAAAAAAAAACACAAATCTTACATTTGATTCACAAGAATGTTTACATAAACTTTCTATTCCATCTTTAACATATTCCAGGTGTAGCTCGCTTTTTACTACCGATTGGAAATGAGTTACAGTTGAGCAGAGCTATGGATTTCAACTCTGTACTTCTAAGATACAGGATACATACGAGTGGTATTATAGCGCCTCGCTCCTGCATAGCGTAGGCAGGAGAGGAGGAGGAGATTTAGCACCATTTGGGGAAGATGTATGAGTGTTTCTGTTGGTATGAATGTGGGGATTATACATCTGGAATACCAATGGATATGGTGATTTTGAAAATCTATGATTTGACTTTAAAGTATTTTTCACTAAAATCGTTGCATATGTTTCAAACTATGTACTTTTTTGTATGTGTTGATACCGTATCTATTTTTTCCTGCGCCGGAGTCTAGCAGGAAGTGTCTCATGTTTTGTCACCGTTTAAGATATATATCTTATTGTTGTGCATTGTTATTGTAAAAGATTCAGAAACATAGGGTAAAATCGTGGGAAAACCTTGTCCTGAAAATGTCCTCCACAATGCCTGAACTTGTTTAGTGGAACATCACCTATTGGTCGAATTCCTTTGACACATTATTTCTTCCCCCTGACACAGGGATTCTGTGTTTTAGTAACAGTGGGAAGAGAATGATATGTTATTATAGTTATGTTATATTTTGTAAACATTTTACTTACAATTAGTTGATGGCACAGTTGCTTTAGTGGCTGAACGTTTGACTGCTGCGCAGCTTGTCGCGGATTCGATCCCTGCAAAGAACATAAATTATTTGTATAATCTACATGAAGTTGTTTCGGGTTTGGGTATTTTTATATGTGTGAGTTTATCACGGTATCTGTGGCTCTAGATTATATTTTCATAATTTTCATAGTAATCTTAGTCATGAATATGAAAATTCACCACTCTTTCACTAGGAATCGAAATATGCGCGACGTTTTGGCAAGAAAATGGCGATTTGGCACCGTCTGGAGCAATACTCGTATAAAGAGATGATCACCGTAAGTTACAGGGTGCGTAAGTTAGAAGGGGTCTTGCCGATTGTCTGGGGGAGATGATGAGTCATGTGTCTGGTTTAGAGTCCTACTCCTAATATTGTGAATTTATAAACATAAATATCGATGAAGATATAATATTTTTTTTAGTCGTTTATTTAGAGTACATATGAAACGTGTTCTAAAAGGCCTTCATCTTAGACAAAGTGATTTTTGTATCAGTATAAATGAAGCCTGAAATGTAAATTTAATTGTAACAAGACATGGGTATTATTAGTTGTTCTTATAAGATAAACAAAAGTTTGTTTAAATGCGGCAACGACGATATATTACTAGACTCCTAATAACAGGCGACCGATGTCTGTCAACACATTAGGCAAAAAAGTCTTATATTCGTTATTTCAACCACTCCTGTGAGCCGTAAACATGCCTTGAGACAGTACAGACCTTGAGTTAGCCAATCACAACGCAGTACCCCGATTACGTAGTACCTCAGCGAGTTGACAGAATAGTTTTTGTTCCTTAGATCGTGCATGCGGAGTTTAGTAATATATCGTCGTTGAAATGCGGTGTACAGAAGATTCTTCAGCGAAAGCTCTTCACCCCCTTTGGCAGGGATGTCACAAAACCTAAGACAAAATAAGATAAGTCAAATCAAATCCCGTGAGTTTACTCTGAAGCTTATCTTTCATGAATGAGTTTTTCTCGTTTATCAATGCATCTAAGATTCAATATTAAGAACTAGAAGATAGACTTAGCTTTAATTGATTAATTTTTAGTCATAGAAACCTACACTGGAACACGAAAACGATACCTGCTATTAGCATTATCTTTGAGACATTATTTGTTTACTTAAAAATGTATTATAATGTTCATCGTACTATTTTCTTTAGTCTGAAAGTAATAAATTCGCTAAACACAAATATAAGGCAATTGTGACTCATATTCCAAATCCAATTTCGTGTAAATTATAAATTGTAGTAATATTACCATACCCATACATTACCTCCGTCAAGTTGTAAAGGTCAATTTTCCAGCAATAACATTACATTCAGTAAATAAATATAAACGAGTATACTAGCAAAGAAAGTTATAATACTCGTAGTTTGTTTGTTACTTTTTCGGATTTACTTTATAGAAACTGTTTTCTACGAGTTTGTTCTGGGCCTAAATATAGCCAAGAGACAAAGATAAATTCTAAAATAATAATAATATTCCACAACTATCACACAACGCCATCTAGTCCCAAGCTAAGCAGAGCTTGTGTTATAAGTAGATACTGATAAACCTACTTAGGTATAATAATAATTCTAAAAACATAAATATTATTAATAAATTACACCCAGACACAGAACAAATGATCGTGCTTATTACACAAACATTTGTCCTGGGTGGGAATCGAACCCACGACCCCCGGCGTAGCAGTCAGGGTCACTAACCACTAGACCAACTGGCCAAATGGAGCAAGCTCTTCCATAAGGAACTGGGACTCCTGCTCACCAGAGCATAGTAAACAAACAGGATCGAAGTTACGAGCCAGGCGTCCCTGCTGAGGCATACCACCGCCAGTGGAATCCCGCTGGCCTTAGCCGTCTGCGCAGCAGTCCACCCACCCAGGGCCGGACGAGAGGGACTGTCAAACTTGTGCTGACTATCCACGGTGTCCTCCAATAGCCCTTTACAATCCAGGGCCACGGTTACCCGATAAGACAGTCCCGCGACCCAGTCAGGCTTTGGCCCCGTGATATTGCTGACAGCTCTTTTAGGCGCGCGAGGAAGACGACGCGCCATTGGCCCAAAGTGGAACGATAGGACGTGGATTCAACACACCCCACACACCTCTCTTTGAAAAATTTGCTAAGAATAAAGTGAACTGTTTGACTGGCCTGTTGGTCTAGTGGTTAGTGACCCTGACTGCTATGCCGGGGGTCGTGGGTTCGATTCCCACCCAGGACAAATGTTTGTGTGATGAGCACGATCATTTGTTCTATGTCTGGGTGTAATTTATCTATAATATTTATGTATTTAGAATATATAAGGATGTTTATCACTTGTCTAGTACCCATAACACAAGCTCTGCTTAGCTTGGGACTAGATGACGTTGTGTGATAGAACTTGTGGAATATTATTAACTAATTTAAAATGATATTAGCCGATTTCTTAATATACGTAATTTTTGTTACTCAGAAAGTAATTAAAGTTTTTCAAACAAAATCAAATTCCCTCAAACTCCATCGTTATTCATCTAACTCCAAGTTAGTCATTCAACTAAAACTAGTTATAACAAAGTAATTTGGTGCTAAAAGATCTATCTTAAAAATCTAAATCTTTTAAACTGAGCTTTTAAAAAGTTAAATTCGAAAGTTTCGATTATAACTTTTGCCACAGATCCAGCCTAAGGCCCGGTAACCACCAAAGCGGAGAGGACAGGAGATGTGTTTGAATAACCAATCAGATGTCCACATCTCCTCTCCGTGGTAAAATCATCAAATGAGACCTCCCACCCTGGGCAGGGCGGGAGGTACTGTCAGACTTGTACTGACTAAAATCCACGGTGTCCTTCAGTAGCCCTTTATGTTCCGGGGTCACGGTAATAATAAGTCCCGCGACCCCGGCAGGCTTTGGCCCTCTGAGAGGGGGCCCCGTCATTTTGCTGACAGATCTTCGAGGTGCGCGTGGAACACGACGCGCCGTCACGAGCATTACTGCCTCGCAGAAGGTGGCGACCGCTTCCCACTCCGTCTCGCTCCACAGCATGGCCGAAACCAATGCCGGGCGCGAGAGATCTCCTCTCCGCTTAGCTTCAGTTGACTCGAGTTGACATCTGATTGGTTATTCAAACACATCTCCTCTCCTCTCCACTTTGGTGGATTACGGGCCTAAAGTCAGGTAAAGTCACAGGACAAAACCAATAGTCCCCAAAGTCATATTTCAGCCGCCATCGACCACCATGGCGGCGGCCATTGTGTCTCAATCGACCGCTCAATTTGCATAATAACTGTTATTTTGTACGCGCTATGACTTAACCCCGCACTTTACTTGCCTATGGAGGTATTTTCAAGGAGTTGTTAAGATTATTAGGTCAGATTATTATTGGTGAGTGACCAACGTGCGGTTTTATAATGCTGGTATTATTTTATGCCATATTTTGGACTTGTAATGTAAGGTTTTCAAATGTGTTGTTAGTTTATTTTGACTTAGTTACTTGAGTAAATTTATACGCAATGGTATTAAATTCTTTCTATTTTCCGGTAAATTGAATATTGAGTAATAAAGGTAAAATAAAAATACTCAAAAACATTGTGTGGTATAGGTACTGCCTGACTCATTGATCTAATGGACTGCTGCTCCCGGAATCAATGAGGTCCCTGGTTCTGACTAATTATTATTGGGTTTTTACAGCAAGAATTTCTCAGAAGAAGCCTCGGAGAAAAAGACTACAGATTACTGAATAGTTACTAAAGTCCGGTCAGAAACAGAAAGAATTTCGTACATTGACCTTTCACGACAGATGCAATGGCCGCTATCTGTGCATGCGATTATCATTACATTTACGCGAGAGTGGACGAGACAGGTAATAATAGGTCAATGTATGAAATTTCTCCTGCTTTTTGACCAGAATTTACGTGGTCTTATACATAACTGGCAAAATTTCGATGTAGTCTTTATAGGACCCTACACTATTAATTGGGTTCATGCCTAATCCTCAGAGGATCATAGACGTACGTGTAGGTAACTACTTGTGTTATAGTTTCGGTATTTCTATTTTTTTATAGAAGACAGACAAATGTCTGGCCCAACAAAAACACATAGTAGCTCTGTTAATATTAATTGAAAGTGACATTTGTATCAATAAGAACTTCCACTAATGCTTTTGGAAAAACTATCTAAGCTTTTGCATAATGTTTTTCATATTCCAAGACTCAACAACGCGCTAATAGAGCCGTTTTGCATTAAAACCGCTAGATTAACCATTCTTTAATCAAACCTAATTAACGCAAAATAAACTTAATCAACCGCACCTCATCATATTCTTACCTTTATTGCAATTTCACACTTTAGCGTACATTTCGTTCAGGTCTACCGATAAATATGTTAATAGCATCTATCGTTGCATCGCCGACGGCCAATCATTACAAAGATCATGTACCCTAAGTGCAGGGCAATCTTGTTGAAATAATAACCGAGGCAATATCTTATGGTGTTGCAAAGCTTGAGAGAACGGCTTTAGTAAATTGAGTGCTGATTAATTGATAATAAGGTTGTATTTGCATTTTAATATCGAAGTACTCGTAGCGGGTTTTAGTTTCTGTCTACTTTGGCTTCTCCCATGGGAAAAAGTGGTAACTTTATGTATGTGTGGTAGGCTGATTGTTGAATTAGCGACATTGTGATATGCGTAGATAAAGGTTGAAACCCATCACTACATAGTATAAAACAAAGTCGCTTCCCGCTTCTTTTCCCTATGTATGCTTATATCTTTAAAAATTCGCAACGGATTTTGATCGGGTTTTTTTAATAGAGTGATTCAAGAGGTAGGTCTTATTGTGTATAGCATGCATACTATAGTAAAGGTTGCACCCGTTCGGAGCCGGGGCAAGTCCCTAGTAATATGAATAAACCAGAAATTATCTGAAAAACCTCGCCATCTCAATAGTGGTATTTTATTTTCAAACCACCCAGAAGTTGCTTTACGTCGGTCGATAATGGCCTGTTACATTTCCAATGACCCGTGCCCCTATTATTCGTCGTATTAAAGTACGACAAAAAATAAGTTGTTCTAGTTAATCAGCTTAGGCAGATTATGATGTGACTAATTCAGCGATCGGCCAGTGGCATAATCTACTGAAGTAAATACTATTAAAATAATAACCAGTAAAGTTTCACAACCAGTTACTGGATGGTAAAGTAATAAGTACCCAATGCTGACTGAGCTAATCTATCCTAATGTAATTGGAAAATGACTAGACAGATTATGGCGTTGTAACTAAATTATAAGTCTCGTAACATCTATCTGGATTTTTGTGAGTTTAAATGTTTGCAAGCGCACTCACGGTACAGGAGAAATCTCTAAGGGCGCTCCCTCACCGCGATCATTCACCTGTAAAGTAACGTAAAAGCTCTTACACACGAGCGGCATGTTTTCAACGGCAGAGGTAACTGCAGCCGTCGACGGGCATAGCGGCATGTCGACGGCAGCCGTCGCTACAACTGCAAGTGGCGTTATAAGTCGACTGCTGCCGTCGACGCGTCGACGGTTGCCGCCGACGCGCGTCTCACCTCTGCCGTTGAAAACATGCCGCTCGTGTGTAAGAGCTCTTACAGATTCGAACATTCGAAGACAGTAGAGCATCAAATTACGCACTTTTATGTTACATTACAGTTTAATGCTCGCGGTGAGGGAGCGCCTTAACGTGAGACAAAGTTTACAAAAATGAGAATGTGTGTTTGTCTGTCATGAGTTTTGGTACAGAGATATAATAATAGTACCTACCTTTCATAGAGATGCTTTATAGGTTAAAGGCGAGTGAAACCGCAAACAAAACCTAGTACAAAATAGACTTACAGTTTCGTTATGTCCAACCAATTTGTCTGGACCAGTTTGATCGAGCAATAATCTAGAATTCTGAACAGGTCTGTCAACATGTTTAAATATGGACATTACTTATAAACTGCTATAATCATGAACTATTACGACGGTTTAGCACCGTTATTAACACGTCTTGCAGATAAATTGATCAATAATGATCTGAATATCTTCACATTAATATTTATCAAAAGATGGCACGGTTTGCGCAATGGCTACACGATCGACAGCTGTGTTCGGGTTTGATCCCCGCACAGAACAAATATTTGTTTTTTTTTTAGTAGTTGTTTCATGTCTGGGTGTTTTCACAACGCAGGAGAAATTCCGCATAGAGCAGAAATATGTTTTTTTTAAAACAATGAAAAAGAAAAGATTAAAAAAAAGAAAAGTTTAACGTCCTCAGAAGCGTCCATCAACTCCTGTAACAACCATTGGCAGGTCATGCAGAGGAATGGGATGCCCAATGCCTTCTTTTTTGTGGAGCACCACATTTACACTCAAGAGCAGAATCGTCAATGAATCTCCACTTGACCAAAAGCTCCCATTCATCATCATGATCATCAGCCTATAAATGTTCCCACTGTTGGGACACAGGCTTCCTCTCAGTGAGAGAGACTGGGCCATAATCCACCACGCGAGCCCGTGCGGATTGGTAGATGTCACATGTCTTCGATTTTTTGGTTCTAGGACATGCCGGTTTCCTCACGATGTTTTCCTTCACCGTTTTGAGAGCAGTGGTGATGAAATAAATTACACAAAGTAATGTGCCTGACTGGGTTCGAACCCACGACCTACAACTCGTAACTCGAGGCCGATACCACTGGGCCACCACTGCTCCCAATCATACAACTCACGAATATTGTAATAGCATCCTATTCTTTTAAGACAAAAGGGAACAAAACCTAAACAGGAAGACATTCCCCTCACACTTGCATCTCGATCATCATGTTTACGTACAATTTACGTGCACTGTAATATTTATAGCGGTCGCAGGCGCACTTGTGGCGCAAATTGCGCGCATTACATGTGGCAGTTATGATAATGCGCCGCGATTCACACCTGATAGGTTGCCGAGATGAGTTTGTTGCTGCAGGGGATGTTTTATAAGTTCTTTATAGGATTCTTCGGAACTTTTTTTATTATTATTTTTAACTCGTCTGTAATTCTTGTGTTGTCGGGTAGATGTTGTAGGTATGGTTATTTGAGGGAGTTGATTTTTTTTATCGTTGATTATGTATTTTTAAAGTTGAAATAAATGAAGTCTGACATTATATTTCTAAATGAAATAAAACTGTTATTAAAGTTTTCTGTTCCATCTTTGTTTTACTTTTAGAGGCACATTATAATATTGTTATTTAAGTTGTATAAAATATTTTTTTTATGATTGAGGAATTTAATAAAGAAAAAGAAAATATCTTATTCTAAATGTTCTTATTAAAAAAATAATAAGAATCAAAAGTCAACGATTAATAATTGAGAAGGCTAGTGTTGAAATAAACTGTTGCTACCAAATCATGTCTGCCGGATGCGCAATGAACTGTGGGCCAAAATTACCACTATGTGGAGCCCTGACACAACAGGCGTTGCGTCAGACCTCGCAAAAGATGGTGGGATGAGCTGGATAAAACTAACAACCAGTGCCTTAGATCGAAATAGTTGGAAGTCATGGGGAGAGCCTTTGCCCAGCAGTGGGATGATACGGGCTGACAGTAACAGTACCAAATCACAGAAACACAACTCAATTATCACATTTCCAAATATCGATATTTTTTACAATAATCCTACAACAAACCACTCTAAAAGGATTCACTAATCAAAACTTCAGAGAACATCACAAGAAGGATGAGGCAATCAAAAGAAAATTAGCGTTCCGTCCACCTTCTTACACTTTCAAAAGGAAAAACTTGCTCTCTCTGAGTACGGAACCAATTTGTGGCCGCGAGGGACATACTAGGATTAATTAGAACCACTGAGTTGGTTCCTCTATTCCACCCTTATGATGGGGGCAGGGTAATGTAGACTTGGCTTAAATGAAGCATTGGGTTTTTTGGTTAAATACTCCGCGGTCTCTCATGGGAGGTATGCGGAACAAAGTCTTTTGTTGCGGGAATTTCTTGAGGAAAACAGGATGATTTGTGTAACTCATTTTTGTTGAAGATAACTTGAATTATGTATTTTTTTAAGCAAGAGAGCAGAAAATGTAGATTGCAATCAAAATATCTTTATCAGCAGCCAATTTAGTTACATAAAATATCTATACTAAAATTTTAAGGCTTAACATTTTGTTTGGGTGAACGTGATAATTTCAGTAACTGTTGGTTCAAATTGAAAAGTTAATTATGTGTTGCATAGTCTATTTATCGAGGAAGGCTATAAGCTATATAACATTACGCAAAGACCAATAGGAGCCGAAGAGCGGATGAATCCGCGGGCTACAGCTAGTTTAATTATAAACCATCCTCAAGGAAGGGGTTTTTGGAATTCTCTCAAACATTTCTTTTATTTAAACTATTCATAAGTTTTTTTCCAATAAAATGAAAAGTTTTACAGGCATCCTGAAACCAACCACTAATTTCAATCCAATGTGGTCAGTACCACAGTTCTTCACTAACAAAATCTACCCGTATAACATACAACTTGACTTAAACTTCGAGTAAGCTCGTCGGTGTCCCAACTGTCCCAGAAATGTGGAGGTAACGAGTTGAATGAAAGCCTGGGACGAGTTGGGACGAGTCGGGACGAGTTGGGATAAGTTTTTGTCGGTTAGTCCTCGTGTGCACTTTTGCATGTGCGCTGCAAAAAGTTGCTAATATTGAACTTGTGCGACGTTTGGGTAGGTTCGCTCAAGTTTTGGTTGTCTGCACAAAACTTAAGATATTGCTAATGTGTTTTAAATAATATTATGGTGGTGGTCCACATAAATATTTAAAACATTTACGAGAGCCTAGTTATTTAGGAAGTCTGCAATAGAAAAGTTTAACTATATTTGAATAGTGCATGACACAAAGTATCACCTTCATTGGTCCACACAAACTACCTTACAATAAATGTGATTTTGTTTTTACGTGGTAATGTCATCAGATGAGTCCTCCCACCCCGGGCAGGGCGGGACGGACTATCAGACTAGTACTGACTAAAATCCACGGTGTCCTTCAATAGCCCTATAAGTTCTGGGGTCACGGTGATGGTATAAGTCCCGCGACCCGGGCAGGCTTTAGCCCTCTGAGACAATAAATGACATGAAAGCTTATTTTAAAACGTATACTGACCTTGTTAAAGTACCTATTTATTTCAAAACCAATTAACATAAATCACAAGGGACACTACAACAAATTAAACACAAATAAACACCGGAACAACTCCAAACAACCAGATCAGACTAATAACGAAGTTGTAGGAAGACAACACGAAATTACGGACAAACTGACACGCCGCCAAACTCACATAGGTGAACTGAATACGAGATTTATTGATTCCCAGAAGTACAAAATGCGGAATATGACATCAAATGTATAGTAAACAGAAGGCCAGCTTCATAAAGGCGCGGGGTTGTAGACGATGAGAAATGGGTAGCTCACCGTCCGATGAGGCTTGAGTCGATAGTGCCTTGCGGTTCACGTGCGTTTGAAATATCTGTCAGCATAATTTGTCAGTGCCCGATAGCCGATGGCAACTTGCTGAACGACCATGGAACATGCCCGTCAAGAACAAGAACGTCAGCAAGATGACGGGGCCCCCCTTTAGAGGGCCAAAGCTTGCCGGGGTCGCGGGAATAATTTCATAACCATGACGCCGGAACATATAGGGCTATTGAAGGACACCGTGGATTTTAGTCAGTACAAGTTTGACAGTCCCTCCCGCCCTGCCCGGGGCGGGAGAGTCAGACTCATTTGATGATTTTAGCACGCTTAAAAAAGCATCCGGTAGAGCAAAATGTCTGCCAGGGCTTTGGAAATGTTTTGTAGAAGTATTGCGATTCTAAAACGCAAACGACAATACAATACATAACGGATAGGTTTTCTCAAATAACTCCACCCATAGTGGGAGGAGTATCTCTTAGCTACCACGGTCTATTTTAACGATTTATAATTTTCTTGAATTGTCTTTTTTATATTTTCCTATGGGCACCTTTTACTTGATACATCGTTCTCACATTATGCACCATCTTAAGATGAATGATGTAACAAAGATTTTGTTATAATTTTGGCGATTGAAAAGAGTGTCCATGGAGTTTCTTGCTCATTCTTCTCCATAGAGATCTACGCTTTGGAATGAGCACCTACGGTACTTTCACAGTTTTTATGTCATGTGACTGGGACTGTAGCACCATAACTATTTTTATATTACCTATTTTATTTTATGTCTTTTGACAATTCAAAAGTGCTTGTGACAAGCCTACTTGAAATAAATTATTTGATTTTGATTTTGATTTTGTTATTCAAGAGTTTCTAACCTGCTAGTTTTTTCTTAATTCCAGCTCCATACAAGCTACTACATAAACCTTTATGGGTACACAGATAAACAATTTCAAGTTGGCCTTCTGCACCTAGTTATCTACTCCATGTCATAGTTGTTTCCAACCAATACGGTTCCAATTACTACAGGGAACTTCCGAAAGCGTCCGAAGAGGATTTTACTAAGTTGAGACGCGACTTGCACTCCAGTAGTTTTGTATTTAATGACTGTTGAGTTTGAGAGTACATCTGGAGGTATCAAGATGATGCTTTTTGGAACATCTGGAGGAGTCTTTAGCTTTAGCTTTTTGGAGGAGCATTTTAATGACCTTTAAAAGTTTCAGAATAAATACGATTTACATCTTGAATTATTAGCTAATTCATTATCCAGCTTCTAACTCTATAAAAGCTAATAGTAAATTCGATTTTGCATGGATTTTTTTTTCATATTTTTATTCAGGACAGGAGGGACAGCACTGACTAAAATCCACGGTGTCCTTCAATAGCCTTTACGTTCCAGGTTTCAGTAGCTCTTTACTGTCGCCTTGGCTCTTTAATGGGCGTCATTGTACTGAGAGGTGCGCGAAGATCACAATCACAACGCGCCGTCGACTCGGGTAGGTATTGTCCATTTTTGGACAGCGAGTCTTCCGTTACTTACCAGCATACCAGCTTGCATGTAGTATTGCGGCCACCAACGTGCAGGCTAGATACGATAATGAATACGCCCAAGAATTCAACACGCACATGCCACCAGCTCCCTTTACTTGATTTGTTCCTAATCTATGAATGTGCACACAGTGCTGCCATACATCTTTCATGATTAGGACCGCAGAAAGAGTGAAACGCACTACATGCTTCTGTATTCCAGAACTCATAAAAACGAACCTCTTCAAAGTTATAGTAAACGGGTTTGTTCTGGGTAAGCTTACTCAATCGTCCACTTTGTCCCTGTCACTCCTGAGCTAGAATAAAGTCAATAGAATAGCAACTCAAATAAAGAAATAAAAAAGACGATTTTACTAAGTTTTTTTTTAATTTGTTAGGTGTTCTCCTTGACACTATGGCCAAAAGCTTGAATTTATGCATACATAAACATACTGATTGACTGTCACACACCATGGGTGTGCATACACACCCATGGTGTGTGACAGTCAATCAGGTAGAAATATCAAATCAAATTCTGTGAAAAAGCAAAATAACTTGAATCATCAAGAAAAATGCAAAAACAGCACAAAGTAACATCCTGCTATCAAGCTATCAAGAAAATCCATTAACAAAGAAACTTAACACCAAATATAATAAAAATCGAAGGCTTTGCCGCAACCAAGGGCAGTGACGTCACCGGAAATCTCCACTCCCCGCCCGCCCTGGCCCGGACAAACTTCCGGAACGAGCGACGCCCGGAAACCGGATGTAGTATCCCATTCGGAAAAACTCGACGGGCAAGTCTGAGTCTATTATATAGTTCTTGTAGACATTGTGCTATTGGATTAGATGGTGTTCAACTGTATTATGTATCTATGATGGGGCGGCTTTTTTATAAGGCTTTTGTTAAAGATTTTAGAAAAAATGGTTCTTAGCAAACGTGTGGATCGACCAAAACTTGTAGGGATTTAGATTTCTATAGAGAAGAACCGGCCAAAAACTCCACGGGATACTCTTTTTCAATCAGAAAATTATTACAAATGGCTTTAGCATAACGCTTCAAAATCATTGGCCCCAAGCTCTTGGCTCAAAGTTGTTTGTCCCAAATTGTTGGTGCTAAGTTACAATGTAATAATCAGATTGGGAACTCAAACGATATTGAGTCGTGACATCTGTAGCAATATAATTATCCGTCTATGCACACCAGCTGCTGAGCCTCAATTGAGAGGCTTACGTTATGTTATTATTATCGGGCCCCCAATGACAGCGCGATATGAGCGCAGCGATGCCGTCACATCGTGAAATGATGCGATTTGCTGCAAATTAGATGAGTTTCAGTTTAACGGGGAAGATTGTTCTGTGTGTTGTTGCTGATATGGGATTTGTAACATAATGTAACGACTGTATTGTTTTAAGTACTACGATACTAACTTAGAATGTCAAGACTGCATTGAGTTTACTTCTAGGGAAGCGCGCTTTACGGTCGAAGATATCATTTATTATCATCAGGCGGTATAGTGGGCAAAAACAAACCTCACTTTAAAAACTTACTAGTTACTGGGGACGAGTGAATTGCGATGAACCGTGTTAAAATTAAAAACCAGAACCCAAGGCTACTGAACTTTGAGAATGAAACCCCTGATGGATAAAAACAAATAACACTTTGACCATTCAAAATTGTACGCAGAACTTTACGGTCAGCAGTTTCACTATACTAACGTACACACACTTTCTAAAGTGCTAAAGCTTAAGGAATCCTAATCCGATGATAAGACTGACAGTCCTTTTCATCCTGCCCGGGGTGGTTGGACTCTTTTGATGATTTTACCACGCAAAAAAAAAGACGGATGATAAAGTAAAGAAAAATTGTTCTAGTCTAGCCTGCCAATATCAAATGGATCTAAAAAGTACAAATCACATTCAAATCGATCGTGTTTCTATTTCGATTAAAGAGCTTCGATAGCTCCACTCAATAAATTCTAGACTTTTCCATCAAATTGTTATCTCTCGTACAACGTCACTTTGTCTCGGCCCTCAGATATGTCAAACGTCGTCCAAACAGGACTTTAGCATTAAGAAAACCAAACTTGGATTAACATCGAACGAGATTTAGACGACTTGGTTTTGAGACTGCTTTATCAATTCATAATTTTAGATAGATTTTATACTTGCTATCGGCGAAAATTCTAAAAAAAGTCTTGCATAAGAAAAGAGCGGTCTATGAGCAGTGCGTTAGTTCAATCTGTGGATGATCATCATCTTACTAATATTATAAATGAAAAGTATGTGACGATGGCTGGATTAACATTACTCTTTCACGTAAAATCATCTGTACCTTAGCACGACTTTTCAATCTTTTACTTTACAGCATGTTTCCAGTATTTACAGCGTTTCTTGTATGAAAAAATGGAACAGCGCCTCTGGTGTGCGAAGAAGGAACTAATTTTTTCTATGAAAATTGTCAATTCAAAATTGTCAAAGTTCCAGTTTACTTCACGTCTCAAATACTGAAAACTCGTGCTGACGGTACTGAACGGATTTGGTACTTGATGCACAGCTGATATAATTTTTATTCCGGTTTCATGTGCCGTAGTAGTGTAGTGGGCCAAGCCACTGACAAGATAATTTGTATAGGGCTGGATTAGAAGAGAATTGATCCATAGAAAATAATCCATATATGCATACGAAAATAGTACACATGAATAAAAAGACAAGCTTAACTAAACCAGAACCATCAAACCTACATACAAGGAAATAGTACCAACAAATTCAACCGAAATTCAGCTAAAACAGCCATTTAGTAAACAGTGCGAGCATTTAATTACATGGCAACAATCGAGGAAGGCCACAGACCTTAAATAACAGGATATGGTTAATCATATATCGATCGGTTACGACGGAAACATTAGAGCCGCGCTTTGACAAATAAACAGTAACAGCGTTTGAAATTAAGCGGGCAAAGTGGGATAAATAAACGTGGTCTGTTTTCGTTTGCGGACGAGTAGATTTGGATTAAGTATTCGGTTTGGTCGACCATGTTTTGGGACTTTCTGTAAATGGTTTAGGTTATTTGGAAAATAATGTGACGTTATTTTCCAAGACCTTTCGTAACACATTTACCCTTTTTTTTATCGTGGTAAAATCATCAAATGAGTCCTCCCACCCCGGGCAGGGCGGGAGGGACTGTCAGACTTGTACTGACCAAAATCCTCGGTGTCCTTCAATAGCCCTTTATGTTCCGGGGTCACGGTAAAGAAATAAGTCCCTTGAGCAACACATTTACCCTTACAAAAAAATTAAACATCTGTTGAAGACTTCTATAAAAAAAGTGTAACTGCTAAACGACTTTTAATCTGAGAATGCTTGGTGGATTATGACTTACTTATACTCGTATCATCTGACAGTGAAGAAGTTTATTTATGTTTCAACAATGTAAACGGCTGATTAGCTGATTTATTATGTTAGATGATATAAGGGCGCTCCCTCACCGCGAGCATTCACCTGTAATGTCACGTTACAGATTCGAACATTCGAAAACAATAGAGTATCAACAATGTTACATTACAGGTGAATGCTAGCGTTGAGGGAGCGCCTTTAGAGTCTCTTGCTTCAACGTCTAATTAAATGCCGTTTTGAAATTGGTAGTTCTTTTAGACAAGAGTGTTCTATGTTAAAATTTTTTTTAGTAAGACGACTTAAGTATAAAAATAAATCCTACTTTTCTTCTTTACAAGCAATGCAATAGGTTAGACTTTTAAAGCTGTTCAATTAAGTTATGGCAGTCTTCAGAAAATCTATCATCAAGACAAAGTTTATATTTACTAACGGACCAACGTGCATATAAGGTTCATTTTGCCATGGCAACCCGAAATGTAATTAATAGTGATTTTACGGCATCCATGTTTGTATAGTCATAAACTGTGATTAGATTAGCGATTGTGTTAACGACAATCAGGTAACGTGAGTGATTATTATGTGTTTTGTTGACTATTTGATTAATATATTGGTTAAATGGGAATGTAAACTTTATAGCTATACTAATTTCAACGCAATATGTAAGCTTACAAATAACCTCAAATTTGAGCCCATTTCTAAAACCACCCTTATGCGCAAACATAATTCAGCCTATACTGTACCCTCAGCACGAATTTTCAGTAAATGAGACGTAAACTGGAGCTTTGACACTTTCAAATTGACAATTTTCAAGGAAAAAATTAGTTCCTTCTTCGCACACCAGAGGCGCTGTTCCATTTTTTCCTTGAAAATTGTCAATTTGAAAGTGTCAAAGTTCCAGTTTACTTTACGTCTCATTTACAGAAAACTCGTGCTAAGGGTACTGTTCCCATTGCTTGCACACTGGCCTCTTCTCTGTGAGAGAGAATGGGCTTCGATTTAACACGTTACCCCAAAAACCGGATATTTAAAAAAAACACTGAGTTTTTTCATATTCTGAGTCCTCCCACCCAGGGCAGGACGAGAGGGACTGTCATACTCGTATTGACGAAGATTCACAGTAATCCTTTAATAGCTCTTTACTTTCCAGGGTCACGATTACATGATGGGACAGTCCCGCGACCAACCGTGGTATATCTGGACCAACGTAGTGGATTGCCAAACCGATGTTAATGAAATTTTTCGACTGGTATTGGTTTGTTAGTTTTAAGCTAGATAGAGAAACCTGTTAATCTTATTTAATTTGACTAACATAGACTTAAACAATGTATGTAAACATCCAGAGAATAACGAGATGTCCTGCAAAGAATCAAACTAAAAGATCTGATATCGAACAACCCGCATTGGTTGGCGAGGAGGATTACAGTTTACAGGCGATCCTTTATCACAAAGAAAAAATCTCTCAGCTGTGTTTTATGCATTATGTTTTTATTCTTAAATATTTTATTTTGTCTTTAGGCAATAAATAGGGGATTGCAGACCTACGTTTTGGTTTTGAGAGTGAGAAATCATAAAATGATAATAATATTTCACAACTATCAGACACCGCCATCTAGACCCAAGCTAAGCAGAGCTTGTGTTTTGGGTACTAGACAACTGATAAATATACTTAAATATTTCTAAATACATACCTACATATTATAGATAAATTTTATTACACACAGACACAGAACAAATGGTGTGATCATGCTCATCACACAAACATTTCTTCTCGGTGGGAATCGAACCTATGATCCCCAGCATAGCAGTCAGGGTCATTAACCACTAGACCTTTTTTATTTTTGATCACGGCTGTTAGTATACGTATGTATTTAGGTGATTTGTAATCCGCGTAAGTACATAAAAACATGATTCCACCTTAAAAAGAAAATAAGAAAATGTCGGAAAATCCAAAAAGTCGTACCTACATCATTCGTCATTGTCAGAGAAACGTCAAATTAGTACAGAAAGGAGTGATGGAATCTAGGTATTGATTGGCTTCAGCATCATCCATCATGGTCGTTTATTGGCGTGTCAAAATTGTACCGTCTAAGGTTGTGTCTTTTTTATTGGGACATTGTTGTAGTTGTAATTACCACCAAAAAATATAACTTTTTAAATTTTAAGATTTTCTTTGGAAAGAAAAACTCGAAACCCCTTGCAGGATTTGAACCCGTGACCTCCGGATTGAGTACATGACGACGACGCTCTCTCCAACCTAGCTAACGGGGTTGTTACCTAGTGTGTCAAATTCTTCAATCCATTTCTAACGCCTCAAGGTGACGTGTCTTTTAGGTTAATTTTAAAACCACGCACTAGTTCTTTTAATAAAATACCTGTTTGGTGCAGCCGTGATTTACACAGTATTTCTTATTTTTTTGATTTTATTTGAATTGATTTTTATTCCATTTAAGTTCTATTTATCTTAGACTAGCGGCCCGTCCCGGCTTCGCACGCTTCGCAAAAATTTCGTCCTCTATAACCTGGTCCTGATGGTTAGAAACACAACAAAAAGAATTAGCTGAATCGGTCCAGCCGTTTTCGAGTTATGAGCTTACCAACACATTTAGCGATCCATTTTTCGGTAGATAGATTATGTGCACTTCTGACGTGGGTCAATAAACGCTTTTTCTTTCTTTCTAGTGTCTTTTAATCCGGGTGGTTTTCTAGAGACCGGACATGTTTGAAAGTATTTCACCTAAAATATTTTAGTTTTGTCTGGTCCGTCTACAATCTACCATTTAAGCACGACATTTTACAATGTTAAATATTTGAATAACTTTTCTCTTTTATTTACTATTTTAGGTCAAAGTCAAAGGGTTAATTGTATTTAGGCTAAGCAAAGGTTTGTTTAGCCTTTATATTGCAGGTATCAATATTTCAAATAATAAATAAATAAATATTCCACAACTATCACACACCGCCATCTAGTCCCAAGCTAAGCAGAGCTTGTGTTATGGGTACCAGACAACTGATAAACATACTTATATATTTCTAAATACATACATATTATAGATATATTACACCCAGACACAGAACAAATGATCATGCTCATGCAAATGAATTTCTCAGAAACTTAATTAAAGTTAATTCTTCAGAACAAAGTTAATTGAGGATTGAAAAGTCAGCCCTGATGACGTATTTTATGGTTTTTGTTTAGTAATGGATTTACTAGCATCTTGGCGTTGCATCTGTTCGATGGTAAGATTTTTGTGGCTTCCCGTGACTTAAGTGTTGGCTTTTACCATGGTCAGAGACTTAGCATTGCCATACAACGAGACAATGCCGCCAGTCTCTTGGGTAATTACCAGCTGACAGCATTGAGGAAGATTTTCGATGCTTTGCTATACTGGCCTCATCTAGTGTGAAAACAGTGTCTTTTTGACGTGTCAAAGAGTTGGATAAAACCAATTTGCTGAATAAATATTATTTATTTATCATTTATAGTTTAGTTTCACCATGTCTTCTACGGTACTTTCGCAGTTTTTACGTCTTGTGACTGGGACTGTAGATTGTATAACCATAATTTTCCTTTTGTTTTCTTTGACAGTTCAAAAGTGCCTGTAACTGGCCTGCTTAAAAATAATTTGCTTATTTTAAGTTATAGGTTCTAAAATTCTATTTATCATCGAGTTTAAATAGTAGATTACGCAACAAGGGAGTAAAGCACTGCCTTACGTCACGGGCGTATTGAATCCCGAAGCGACACTAAGGATTCTGGGGGTGAACCTCCGTAGCGCAGCGAGGAGGTTCAAGTGTTAATTCCCGAGTGAAACGAGGGAATTAAGTTAAGAATCCTTAGTGTAGCGAGGGATTCAAGTTAGCCCAAGACAAGGCAGCTTTACTCCCGAGGAGCGTACTCTGCTTTTCACACCTATTGCGAGGAAATCAATTCGATTTTTGAAATTTGATGTGGTACGACAAACTTTGAACGTGAAGTTGGCACCACTGCAACCGATCAGCTGTTGCGGCCAGCGGCCGCCATTATTGATACAACTCCTTGGTGAACGTTTTCATACGGTTTTCTTTGAGGTTCCAAATTCAAATCACATTATTCCCACGGGAATAATGAAATACAGTACATATATTATTGCCCGGCTCGAGCGAGAGGGAACAATGCCTTACTTTACAGTAGGTTTGACTGACATATAATTTGACATTTACGAGCAAGTAGTGTGAAAAATAAATTTATAGTGTGTACTCCTTTCACAAATGCTTCTGTGAACTGTTTAAATTTTCTCTCCACACAAGTTTAAAGGCAGATTTCGCTGAACCAGATCTCATTTAGGTAATCCGTAAGTCACAAATGTGGAAATTGTAGACGAAAAGCTGAGGTTGGAGTTCCTAGTCCAGTTGCATAATGTGTGTGTGTGCCTGGGAAAGGTCATCACAGATATACAAGCATAGTACACGCCGCACGGTGGACCGAAAATCGGCTTTCATAGACTTAGGCATTTTATTTTGCAAGTGCCATTTTTTATGCCGGATATCACTTCTATTAGTTATAACAATATACAAAAATGACACCAGAATTGATTCTGCACAAAAACGAAGGAATTATAATTTTTTTACGAAAATTTTGTATGGAGCTAGTATGAAAAATCGAAATATCTCTAAAAAGGCAGGGAAAACCGTAATATCCTTATAGGGGGTTATAGTACTAATTATTTGTGATTTTTGACATAAGTTACATAATGGTTGTGAATGCCGTTTTTTTTTTAAAAATCGTCAAAATATTTTCATTTGTTTTTACATATGAAACGTTCCTTTTAGTGTTAAAGTTGAAGATTTCAGAGCTTTAACAACTCTTAACATAAAATAGCATGACCTCTATAGACCTGAAGGACTAGACAGAGGTGAAAGAAAAGTTATTTTGTAGGTTATTGTACCCTTATATGTGGTTGTTTTTGAAGGCGGTTTTATTTTTTTTGAAAACTCGGTGTAATCGATGTTCATACATAAAAAAAATACCGACCGACCGAATGGAGAACCTCCTCCTTTCTTTGAAGTCGGTTAATAAAAAAAATGGACTGTATATATACTTTTTATTGAAAGGTAATTTAAATAAAACAGAAGTAACAAAAATAATATCAAAGTGCATAATAATTTACGAAAGTATTAACTAAACATAATTATGATACAATAAACTAACATGAATAACAAAAGAACATAAAGAAAAATAATTGAATTTTACAAATTTTCTTTTAAACTTTCGTTGTCGGACTCCAATTCCGAGTCAGAATCTAGATTGGATACACAGGGATACACCTACAAACGCGAACTCAGTTTCCGGAAACTGTATTAGGTCGAGAGTTTCAGCAAAAAAGGTTGTCTTCCTTTTGGCATCTAACTTCGGCCTTTGTGCACTTAGGAAAGGATCCGAAGAAACAACAAGCATAATTATTTAGGATATCTTGATTAGAATCTTGCCTGCTTCTTTTCCGCGAATGATGTTCCCGAAACCTCCTAAAATCTTTGTTTCGAGACTCTGAGGCTTCTTCCGAGAGAGTCCCAATCGGGACAATATCATTTTTTTCGATTATGTCAGCACCGTGTATTAATAGTTTATGTACGGTTGATGACATGCACTACCAGTCGTATAAGTCCACGTACTTTTCTGCTGTTTTGCGAGCAAAATGTTTAAATTTGATGACATCTATCTTCTCACCAGATGTTATTGCTTGAAAAATAACAGAAAATCTTTTTATCAGGTCTTGATCCAACCCAGTAATAGCTGCAGTTTATTGGGAAACTCGAAAAACTTCCTTGCGGTATTCCCGTCATAGGTAGTTCCCGAGCCTTGTTTCACTATATCAATCAACAGATTGAGCTCCTCTTTAAATTTATTTTGAATGTTTTTTTTCTGTTTTGTAACATTTCTTTATGCTCATTACTTCTTGCTGCCCACTGTTTGAAGTCAAGTCTGTACGCAATGTGTAACAGACATTCCATGCAATTTATACGGGCATGTAGGGATGATAGGCCAAATTCGTTTATGTCAGAACTCACAGTTTTTGATATTACAGCATCTAAGTGGTTCATTTCTGTTGGTTTTGCTAAGCACAGGTAGCATGATGCATTTGATCTAGCTTCAGAAAGGTACGTGCAGACTTTTGCGTAGATCATTGTCATCATTAGTTTATGAGTCACCCTGTTACTATTAATGCACTCTGTGGGGTTAAGGGCCTCAATTTCCTCATCCATTTTTCTTTTGTTATCAATGACAACTGCATCGCTTTCTTTTACAAAAGTGAACTGAACCGGACGACAATAAAAAGTTGAGCATGGTTTCGGGTTTGTCCATATAGTATTATCTCCATCTGTAAGTTTCAGTGGCACCAAGGAGGTCATAAAAATGCTTGAATCATCATGCTCGCCGTCCATTTTCTGCTTGTATCGGCTTTGATTGGAAGCACCATCAAATCCCCACTTCGATATCAGCTTTAACTGCTTATTTTCCACATTATCAGAAAGACTTTGAAGAATCCGCTTCACCGTGATGTCAAGTAAAGCTTGAAGTGTAATTCTAGCTGATGAATCAGTAACTGACACTGATAGATTAGGAGGGTAGCATGCAAGCTTAGTTTGTTGCAGTATGTAGTAGGATGGGTAAATATCCTTAGCACCTTCCCGAATGGCAGTCTCTCGCAACGTAATATATTGCCACTTTGAAAGCTTAAGTGAAAGAAGTAATCCAAGTGCTTTCTCTGGTGTAAATATTACTGTTTTCACTGGTTTCTTAATGCTTTCATTGATTTTAACGGCAGCTTCTGGATTTTTGATCATATATTCGATTACAGATGCGATATCTTCATACCCTTCTTCTTTTAAACGCGCTGCAGCTGCATATGCCAATTCACAGGAATCCTCGCCTATGTGCTCACTAGACACACTTCTGTCTAGTCCTTCAGGCCTATAGAGGTCATGCTATTTTATGTTAAGAGTTGTTAAAGCTCTGAAATCTTCAACTTTAACACTAAAAGGAACGTTTCATAGGTGAAAATAAATGAAAATATTTTGACGATTTTTTTAAAAAAAACGGCATTCACAACCATTATGTAACTTATGTCAAAAAATCACAAATAGTTAGTACTATAACCCCCTATAAGGATATTACGGTTTTCCCTGCCGTTTTAGAGATATTTCGATTTTTCATACTAGCTCCATACAAAATTTTCGTAAAAAAAATATAATTCCTTCGTTTTTGTGCAGAATCAATTCCGGTGTCATTTTTGTATATTGTTATAACTAATAGAAGTGATATCGGCATAAAAAATGGCACTTGCAAAATAAAATGCCTAAGTCTATGAAAGCCGATTTTCGGCCCACCGTGCGCCGGTATGACCAAACCTCAGCGGTTACAATATATCGAGGTATAAAAAGCTATTTGTTTAATAAGAAATCGACGGCACGTTTGGCGCAGTGATTAAGTGGTCGACTGCTACGCAGTATGTCGTGGGTTCGGAAAAAATATTTGTATGATCTACAGGTAGTTGTTCCGAGTCTGGGTGTTTGTGCATGTGCCTTTATGTTTGTGAACGCACCTACGATGCAGGAGAAATTCTTAGTGTGGGGCAACGATACGACAAATGCTTTGAATATACGTAAGTATTTAGTTATTTACACATAATTATGTTTTCTCGTGTTTGTGTAGTAATAAAGTAGTTACAGACTCAAGTAATAGTAGCAAAAAAATTATAAAAAAATATATATTTTTTAAATTTTTATCATGGTGTTTCTTGTCGGTTCTTCTCCATCGAGACGAACCAATCCTAATTTTGCCCATTTTTGTTATTTTATGAGTGTCCATTTAGGCCAATGTGTAATAAAATATTTTGATTTTGAAATATCGATGCTATTACAATGCTTTTAGAACAGTATAAAGTTATGCACGGATGCAAATACGGTGTGTTGGTTGTACTCGGACGTAGGTATGCGTCAACCTTAAATACTACGTTCAACAAAATCTAATTTTAATGACAAATTTTAAGTAGCCCTTAGTTACTTGAATTTTGATCATTTGATTAAATAAAGTCTATTTTAGGAAAAGCCTCCATTACCTCAGCTGTACTAAGGAAGGGTCCAAGATTAATAAGACTCAGCCAGTAATGGTACCTTTTTGTTTTATTCTACAAAACAGACTTGACGTGGCCCATTAGCCGGCCCGCCCATTCATTCGTCCCCTCATTCATTCGTTCAACGATCACCTGGGGACTAGGCTAGGTTTCAGATAATCGGGGGTATTACATTGTGTTCCTTGTTTTGTTTTCTGTTTTTGGGGAATTTATGTTTTTTTAAGCATTGTTGTGTGACTATGTTTGCTGTCATTGTATATATAGTTATTGAAAGCTAAAGAGCAATCAGCTATAATGTTTCAATTTTTGGGTCATGGACTTCCTCTCTGTGAGAGGGGAAAAGGCTCTAATACACCACGCAAGCCCAGTCTGGGTTTAATTGTCAGGCTTATAAATCATGGCATACACCTTTAGGTCGATATAACCAAATAAAAATACCTACAACCTACATAAATAAATTGGCTGACATTGTTGACTATGGGCCATTGTATACTACTTTATGCCAACTTTTGCCAGCCGCTGGCAAAAAGATAGTTTAAATTGTGAGATCGGTTTAAATAATCGGATCGGAAGATCTGTTTACCCAGCAACTATTAGATTACAATCGTTATATTTTTTCTTATTTTAAATATTGTAACAAATTAATACATAATTATAATACCCTACCACATGTTTCTCAATTATTTCCTAAAGATGATATTCAGCTTAAATTACACAACACTTACAACGAACCTAATTAAGATATAAACACACCCAGAACACATAAATTCTGAAAATTTTCAAACCAAAAATAAATACATTTTAAGGCCAAAAACCTAAGGGTCCTAAACACAAAACAAGTGAGATTTGGCTCAATAAATTCTGGATCCAGTCCCTACTCTAATTAGGCCGTGGTTGAGCGGCGCGGGTGTAGCGTAGACACAGCGTAGATAAGCTAATTGCCTATCTGGTTCGTTTTGGACTGACGCCGACGATACGATACCGACGAGGGATCGGGATTTTGACAGAATTTAGAGTGTAAAGTTTTCGGTAATTGGTTGTTGTATCGATTTGGCACGTCTCTAAATATCTTGGTCCTTTACTCTGTGTCTATCTCTTTGTCTGCCTCAAAACTTTTTGCTTCAAAACAGCTGAAATCATTTCAAAGTTTGGTATGCAAGGTCGCGAATACGGTGGCTGGGAATCACCGTCCGATACCCTAGGTGTCTCTCGCGCTCGCTAGGTCATGAGTTGCAGGATGTCCTCCTCTCGTCAAGTATTCGCTCCTCCTACTTCGTTAGCATTTCTGCTTTGTAGAAGGAGGTGACTACTCCCCGTACCCGAAAGTAAACTATGTCCTGGGATGTAATATAGGATACATTTTTGATGCTGACGTTTTTATATAAAAATGTTGTCTTGGCAATATGAGAAAACTAAATAGCACGTAAAAGCTATTAAACAGAGAGAGGTTACTTGTTCATAATGATGGAATAGAAATACAATACCTATTAAAATAATGTAGTGAGCATTCAGTTATTGTGTGTATAATTATTTATTAATAGCAAAGTCCATTTAAATGTTGGTTGCCACACATTTAGTTAACAGAAAATTCTAACATAGCCGTATAATATTTTCTGAAAAATACACTAAGATAACATTATAAACGTATCTCGAAGCTTTTAGTCGTCGTCGCTAAAATTACATGAAAAACGAAAGTGGCATAGATTAATTTTGGCAAAGTTAATCAACAAATGGCTACAACCAGATGGCCTCCCTGCGGCTCGATGGGGTATCAAAATGCTATCTTACAATAATTTTAATCCACTAATTGGACCCACCGTGGTCTGCCCAGAAGGGATAATTAGCAAATTGGCTGATGATATTATTTTTAGTATTCGATAACGGTCGACTCTCTGTGCTGTGGTGCAAGGCAAAGATGGTGAGAAAAAGATACTTCAAAATGTTAACAAAAACTTCAAGTGAGATTTCCTCACCATTCTACCACTTTCAAAACCCGCAAAAGCTATTTTGACTATACATTAAGTGTAATTTTGGACTGTTAGAAGAAAGTTAAAGTTAGTTTGGATAAGCATCAAACGAGTCTCTCCTTTATGGGCGGCGCGAAAGGGGCTCCTAGAATTGACTTTCAATTGACCTTTGCGTTTCAGAGCCGTGGTAAGATTTAAAAGTAGTCTCGCAGTTTAATGAAATATTTGGTCATATCGGGCTTAGTCTGACAGTTCGTTGAGTCGCACTTTTAACACAACACGCCGTCTTCTCGGGCCTGGGGGTCCAGATGATGAACCAATGAGTGAACGTGATGACGCTAGATGACTTGTATAGCTCTGTCACTTTCACTCGCCGGAATAAGCCTGGTTTTAAGACGTTGTAATACCCCCCTTTGGTCTTTGACTCTTACGACGAACTACCCATTACTCACCATCTGCAAGCCCTCTCCAACAGTGGCAGGAAATCAACTCACGATCCTGACAATCAAACACTTGGTATTTAAATGTAATCAAATACCTTGGGATAAGTTCAATCCTACTTCTATAGGTACTGATAAAATTTGGCTTTCACTTGTTAAGAGCATTCTTGCGAATGTTACATTACAGAAAAATAAAAGCGGGCAAGCAGAAATTTGGCGAGCATTGTATCGAGCGTTCTGGCGAGCCAACTGTCAAGTCTGTCATATACATTAAGAATAAAATATGACGACCATCTACTAAGGCGTTCGCTGGAAAGATCATGACAATGTTCGTGGTGTTGTTTGACTCTGTTCGTTGTTCAGTACCTACCCTTAGCACGAGTTTTTAGTATTTGAGACGTAAAGTAGATTGGAACTTTGACAATTTCAAAATGACAATTTTCAAAGAAAAAAATAGTTTCTTCTACGCACACCAGAGATGCTGTTCCATTTTTTCATACAAGAAACGCTGTAAATACTGGAAAGACTTTGTACAGTAAAATAGTGAAAAGTCGTGCTAGGGGTACTGTTCAATGAAATCAAAGACGGCGAATGTTCGATGTTCTGTTACAAGTGAATGGTCACATCTATCAGCACCTTAAGAGCAAGAACACAATTATAATTCTCCTGATTCCATCCATTTATTCAACTGTAAACTTACAGGTTGGATGAGTAAAAAGTCTCATTTTGCCCCGCGACCCTCTTTTGTTTTAAACCAAAAAGGTCTGCGTATCTACCTCATTTTAAATTAAGCAATTCAGATATCGTTTATGATAATCCTCCCCAATGTGTAAGGCCTTTCGTGGATTAATTATATTTTATTAATTTTATGCAGATGTACCGAAGCCGTTATTTCTCTTGTTAACGATGTTTTAATTATCATAATGTGATAATCATGCCCGCATGTTAAAGTGTCTTATGAAAAAGTGATTATCGAATCCTTTGTGTCTTGTTTTGTTTTTGATATAAGTAAAGGCTTTGGAATGATAAATGTATTAACATTATTATATAAACATTATCTTCGTTAATTGTTTATTGAATTTGAGGGTTCTCGATAGCTAGTTGAATTATCTGTTATGCCAAAAGAATTGATTAGATTCAATCCCAAATAGATAATAGGATTTTTTAAGAAACTAGTTATCGCCTAAGACTTCGACCGCTTCTTCTCTCCCTTTTTGTATTGTCTTTAGGGTACATCTTTGCCTGTATCAAATATCATGAAATGGAGCTTCTAGTGACATAGTACATTTCCAAATACGTATACATTTTTTACGTGAAAATGGAACATGAATCCAAAGACAGGCCTGTTGGTCTAGTGGTTAGTGACCCTGACTGCTATGCCGTAGGTCGTGGTTTCGATTCCCATCCAGGACAAATGTTTGTGTGATGAACACGGTCATTTGGTCTGTGTCTGGGTGTAATTTATCTATAATATCAAGTATTAAGAAATAAATAAGTATGTTTATCAGTTGTTTAGTACCCATAACACAAGCTGCTTGCTTAGCTTGAGACTAGATGGCGTTGTGTGATAGTTGTGGAAAAAAAAATACTTTCGTATGTATAAGGATTATCAAACTGAATGTTTTATTTCCAGAGATGCGGCTTAGTACAGATAACAAAAACATCAACCAAAATCGATCACAACATGACCTTTAATTACAAAACCAGCCATCATCTACCAACTTTACAATACAATTCCCGGTTATCCCATCCTTACTTTACCGAACCGAACACGAATTCCCCAGCCACTTCACAGGCCCTTACAATTCAGGCCTTCAATATTAAATTGAAATAATCTACCATCGGTATCCTGCCATTGAATCCAGTACAAACGGCATTTCAGATAAGTCGTAAGGAATTTATCTGTCGTTAACAAAAAGAGGAATAATACAAAGGCATACGATACCGGGCTCTTGAATTAATTTCCATGCCCGCATTTTGTTCAGATTCAACCTAGATTTACCCTACCACTGTTGCGTTCTGATTGGATTTTGCTTGTAACTGGTAGCTTTGTAATTTGGTGAATTACTGTTCGTTTAGAAATAGGGGTAGGTAATGAAAATTTTATTTGAAAGAGGTATAGTATGTTTGTGCAACGTTTTTTTTGGATTTTTTTGGAGTAAAAGAGATGATGTAATTACGAGAAGGTATGACTGAAGTCAATATTACGGGTATTTTTTCTGGGTTGGTAAAATCATCAGGGTACATAACGAAAACATTGTAGCAAAAATGTAATTAAGTAAATCTACCTAGTCTTCTCTCAATTTATGTAAGGATAGCCAGTTAATCGGTATTGTAACATGTAATAAACCTTAATAAAACCTAGTACTTTGTTTTTGTTAAAGAATCTCCTCCCTGGAATTTCTCTGTCGTGGGTGCATTAACAAACATTTCAAATCGTATAGACTAACCTAGACCCAAAACTAGTACCTAATCATACATATATTTGCTCCGTACTGGGATCGAACCTGCGCCATACAGCGCTGTAGTTGTTGGCTCGCTCACTGCAACAATCGTGACGTCAGCTAATAATGTGTGCAATAATGATGTTTACTTACTCGTGCACTATAATCTTCGTATTTACTCCGCTCACCAAAGTTTGCTGATTAAATTGAACGCTAATTATGCCGCAAACTCTCGAAGACACGCGTGGCAAAGTTGTGAACGCAACCATACATTTTCACGTTAAGTAATCTGGATTAAGAAATTATTTAGTTTTAAAAAAAAAAAAAAAAAAAAAAAAAAAAAAAAAAAAAAAAAAAAAAAAAAAAAAAAAAAAAAAAAAAAAAGTAATCTGGATAAAATATAGGTCGTATTACTTTATGCACGATAAATGAATAGAGACGAACTTGAATATTTTCTACCCGTCAACTCGTTTCATCCAAAAGTTACTTATTTATCGTACGGTCCAGAAGTTACTTATTTAAAAAAAAAAAAGAAAAAAAAAAGGTTAAACTTAGTGGCACATGCAACAACTCAACAAGTACTCGCAATATATTTTTGGCGATTGAAAAAGAGTGTCCATGGAGTTTCTTGCTCATTCTTCTCCATAGAGATCTACGATTTTGAATGAGCACTTGGTACTTTCACAGTTTTTATGTCTGTGTCTGGGACTGTAGCACCATAACTATTTTTAGCACTAGTTTTATTTTTTGTCTTGACATTTCAAAAGTGCCTATATTTGGCTTAGTTGAAATAAACGTTTTGATTTGATTTGATTTGAATAAAAAAATGAAAAAAAAAAACAAAACTACGATACGGATATGTAAATTGGTATAAATACGCGTCTCTACATAATATAATAATTAAAAAAAACATAGTTTTTTTTATTAGTGTAACTAGCTTATCTAGTATTTTTCATGAAAAACTGCTGCATTTTTGCAGTAATAATCCAAAAAATACTTGCTACCGTTGGTTTTTTGCTCACATGCAGCCATAGGTCAAAGTTTACGAGCTAATACAAAATTTAAAAGGGATTCTTTTTTATTTCCCCCATAATACAATGCGTGACTACCGTCTATTTAAATATTTACCGGACACATAACTTAAATCTTAATCGAGTTACACAGCTACACGAATTCCGTAGTTTTTGTTCCCTTTTCGACATGATTTTACTATGTGATCTTGATAATGGTATATTATTATTTTATGTAATTTATATAATTTCCATACCCTCCTTTATGAATTATGTGAGTCACCCCAAGTATATTATGTATGGCTCTAATTTATAGACGGCAGAATATACATATTTTTTTATTCTTAGAAAGTAAAATCTATTAAATTTTATTTAGCGTAGATGCACTTTTGTTGTGAACGCAGGTCGATCGATCAATACTAGAATACTAGAGTGTTACTTACTTCTAATGAGCAAATTGTTATTTGTTTTGACTAGATGGTATTCTGTCCTGAAACGCCAAAAGGTTTAACTTAAACATAAAAAACAACTACAAAGTTTTTAAAATTGCTTATACCTACATTTCGTCGATTTTTTCAAACTTAGTCTAATTGAAATTGCGATATTCGGCTTAAGGCTTCGGATAAACTTTTGACTTGAAGAAATTCTCAATATTAAGGTATTTGCTACCTATGTGCAGATAGCCAATTTTTGTACAAAATCAATTTAATGAAAAAATACAGGTACCTTCATAAAAACCGGCAAAAATCCACTTCGAATCGAGAACCACTAGTACGCTAACCGCAGACCACCCACGTGGCAGCGATGCACGCTCGCGATAAATCTATCTCTCTATAAATTCGCAACTGTCCATTATGTGACGTCACGAGCCACGGCGACCACGCCCCTTTAAGTGAAACCCTCGGATGACTTAGTGTTATGGTCCTCTTTGTGTTTATGGGCACGAAATAAATGGTCCTTCTGTACGGAGGTGAACATCGTGATTGATGCTGATTAATTTTTCTCGCAGTTCCGCGGCTTTTTGGAATTTCTTTCTCAGAAATGAAAGCGGGGAAAGAATGGGATGTTTCTTGTTTTTGCATTGTGTATGATAAAGGATCTGTTGTGGCGGTGTTGAAATACTGTTGTTGGGAATTGAGTTTGGAACTGTGGAATGTTGTCGCGCAATTTTGCTGCGGAAGGGTTTTGTTGTTTTTTGTCTAGCAAAAGACAAATATGACAATAATGGTGTTAATAATGTTATGTACATATTTTTGAGTATCCGCTTTATTGAAAGCCAAAAAAAACCGGTTATGAGTAGTATTAAATTTAGCAAAAAAGTCTCCTGGATTGCACATAATAATAATTAATCTATTGAATTTTTTTTAAACGTTGCCCCAAACCTAGGATTTCTCCTGTATCGTAACCCGGAACAAACTATTTGTAGGTCACACAAACATTTGTTCCGTGCAGGGATCGAACGTGCTACATAAGCAGCAGTCCAATCATTCAGCCACTGCGTCAACCGGGTCAACATGATTGAGTAACTGTCTAGCCCTTTCCTAACTATAATAATACAATATTCCACATCTACCACACAACGCCATCTAGCTAAGGAGAGTTTGTGGTACGGGTACTAGACAACTGATAAACATACTTATACCTATATTTCTAAATACATACATTTATTAGATAAATTACACCCAGACACAGAACAAATGATTATGCACATCACACAAACATTTGTCCTGGGTGGGAATCGAGCCCACGACCCCCGGGATAGCAGTCAGGGTCACTAACCACTAGACCAACAGGCCAGTCAAATAACTATTTCGGCTTTCAATCTAATCTGATGCTGCTGTGTTATGTGGGAGTATAAGATAAATAAAGAATAATAAACACATTAAAATAATCAAGTACTTCCACATAGCCTTTCGCAGGCATATAACTCTACTGACTTAATTAACAGTGTGGCTTGCAGAGCATTCGCCTTATATACTGCCTTATATACTTGCGTGTGGTTTGATTCCCTCGCTGAGGTAAAAATGACCTCCAGTAATTATGACATGTTTGTGTGTTTGTGCGTGAAACTATATAACAGAGTGTAGAATCGTTGGTTAAAGGTTTTGCTGGAAATTGTTTAGACCGCTGTTTAAAACATCGGGCTTTTAATTATTTCGTAATTTTGTTTGTAATTAAATTAGTTAAGTTACGAGACACAATGTTTGTTGCAATTTTGATCTAGTTTAGTTGTTTTCAGAATACTACTAATTAATTTTGTTATTTGTATGATTGTAGGTCCTTAAACTACATATTTATAAACGACGGTATACTCAAATCAAATCAAATCAATCAAAGCATTTATTTCAAGTAGGCCAGTTATAGCACTTTTGAAATTTCAAAAGACAAAAACAATTCAAAAATAGTTACTTTAAATAAATAAAAGCACTTTAAAAATAGTTATGTTGCTACAGTCCCAGTCACACGACATAAAAACTGTGAAAGTACCGTAGATGCCCGTTCTAAGAAGTAGATCTCTATGGAGAAGAACAGACAAGAAACTCCATGGACACTCTTTTTAGATCGCCAAAACCTCGACTAGAGCAGACAGGTAGCTACCACAATGTTCTGTCAAATTTCTGTAGTAGATTTTCAATTTTATCACAAAATAAGAAGGTTTGCGATTGAGAAATTTAGACAGATTCGGGTATTTTGCTGTGCTGGCGTCTGTACAATTATGTCATCAAATCCTGGGTTCTATTACTAGATCGTGAATCAAGAAATTCTGAGTTATTTCTATCAGAAACTTAATAGCATCTGTAATGGTAAGAAAATATCGATGCACAGTAAAGATTTGTGCCTGGTTGATAGTAATGATCTCTTAAGTTGGTGAAATATTGATAATCTTGGATGGCTACACGTAGTAATCCATTTTAAATATTTTTCTTATCAAATGGCGCTTTTCACTCTCAAAACCGATCCTGTTCTTTCAGTTACCCTTTGCGTTACAAGGCCGCGGCTACTTATTAGGACATGCTCTGAACTCTATGAACTATAATCGTGATGATAATGTTGTAACTATGAAGACTAGTTCTACTTTATTTCAATGCCCACATAAACTATATCCTCCACTCGAATCCACTACATTTCACCTCTATCCCATCATTTCAAAAACCATTTAATCCTAAACCTAATCTCCCAGAAAATGTTGCCATAAAACAGTCATAAATAATTCCGACATAAAATATAAAGGATTTAAAGAAAATTTTCAATATCTGTCGAGATATTTATCGTTGCCCTTTCGATCCATTAGTCGGGGTGGTGCCTTCCGGTTTCCGGTATCGTTCCGGCGGAAGTAAGAACACATGGCTTCTCTGAAGCGGTGGATCGTAAAAAATATCTTATGAATGCTGTGCGTTGATGTCCAGATACCCAGAAATTTATTCAACCCTTGCTGCGGTCTCAGGATTTATGATTTCTGGGTGATTTGCCTCAGGAATATTTATGTGGTCCTGGTACTGAAATACTAGAATATGTTAAGTTAAATTTGGATTTTCGACGTCCATCTTTGAGCTGTCTAGATTATTCATGTTTTGCTTTGCAATTTTGTAAGTTTATTCGTTTTTGGTTAGTTATTCGAAGGTTTTTGGAATGATTTTTTTTATATATCACAGATTATAGTTAAATCTAAGTACCTTAACTATGTTGGGGCACGTTAAAATCAGCTTCTGGTAAAACAAAATTGACTGGGTATTACGACAGCCTTTGGCAAGACTGGCTGACAGACTTTTGAACTTCTGACTAACAGTAACTGTGATCTACAAGTGGCAGCCGGACCCAGTTATGTTTTAGTTCTACGAATTATAGGCAAGTTAAAGTAAGTCTATCGTCATCAACTGGGCGTCGATCCAGATTCTACTGAGGTGCTACTAAGAAATTTCTAATATCAAATTCCAAAAACACATTTTTACAAACTAGAATCGAACTCGACTTCAGGCTTAGCAGTTGCGCTTGCTATCCCCAGACCAACGAGGCAAGTCCAGCTATAATTTTGAAAGATTTTAAACGAAATTAGACTATGGTGTAGGAGTATCGTTTAGAAACATCGAAAAAAATAGTATCCCAGTTGTCGGAACATTATAGGCTGATTATGTTGTGTTATGCCTATATACATTAAGAAATGATCTTTTAATCCAACATATACTTTCACAAACACACATTAAATCATTATTCTACTCAACGACGGTACCAACACGAGAAAAATAATTTCCCAGCGGCCAATGCTACACCCCGTTACAACCCCTGATCCCATATTCATCTCACAACTACGCCCCCAACTTAAGGGTCCGTATCACTGGACGCAGGAAGTTGTCGCACCGTCTGTCCCGGAACAACTCGCGAACTACCCAACAACTTATGAGTTGTTCCGTTTACAATTGTCACCTGAAAGTTTTTTGTTGGATGTTTGAGTTTCGAAGGACGCGTGATAAGGGACTTTGGTGTAAGTTCTAGAATTGCGTTCTAGTATGTTTTGTGACCTACTTTTGGAGTTAGAAATAGGGTGCAAAGTCGAGTGGCAAAGTAAACGATCGATTTTAATGTAGATCAAACTAACGAATAAACGTTGTATTTTCATTTTTAAATTATCTGTTTCTGTGTGTGGACTGTCGAGAATAAAAAGTTATTATGAGTTTTGTATATAAATATTATTTTTTGGGATGTTTCATTTCTCAAGGCTATTAATATAGGTAAGTATATATCACTATTATTTTTAAAGTCAATTGGGTATATAGAAAAAGCAGTCAATTTCCTCTTTATCAATTTAAATTTAAATTAACTTTAAACACACTTTCAACAGAGGATTATTTAGCTGTAGACCATAAAAATATTTGTTACATACGGGAATAGAATCCGAAACACGTAGTACCTACACCAATGGTGGAACTCAATAACTGACAAACTAACCAAAATGATTTAGCTGCTTACTATTATAGCCATAAAGGAATAGTTTTCATATCAATGTCCAAGGACAGAAGGACAGTCTATCTGTACACAAATCACGTCGGCCATTCTAAACTAATTGTATAGCGAGTGTTGCTCCCGGACCACTGAAACGTGTTTTTGTTGTTATTAACAAAGGACTGGCCTGAGATGTAGAGGAAATGGATGAGATAGATTAATCTTTCTTTCTTTTTTTTAACTCTTACTCGGGCATAGTCCATGATCAGACAGCGACTCGCCGTCCGCGTGCCCGCGAGATAGATATTGAGATTTCAAATTGAGGACTGCATTTTTTTGAAGGAAAATGCTGTAACAGACTGTACAGTACCCTTTTTTTTTTTTTTTTTTACGTGGTAAAATCATCAAATGAGACCTCCCACCCCGGGCAGGGCGAGAGGTACTGTCAGACTTGTACTGACTAAAATCCACGGTGTCCTTCAATAGCCCTTTATGTTCCGGGGTCACGGTGATGGTATAAGACCCGCGACCCCGGCAGGCTTTAGCCCTCTGAGAGGGGGCCTCGTCATTATGCTGACGCTCTTTGAGGCGCGCGTGGAACACGACGCGCCGTCGACCCGGGCATGGTCCATGGTCGGGCGGCGAGTTGCCCTTTACTCGCCGCCCGCATGCCCGCGCCTACGGTGGCCGGAGATCGTCTTGCGACGTCCGACGCCGTGGGCGTCCACCACCGCGGGTGGGGCGGAGGGAGGACCTTGTCCTCTCTCTCACGCGGCCCGCCTCCTCCTCCTTCGCGAGCATGACTGCTTCGCAGAAGGAGGCGACCGCATCCCACTCCGTCTCGCCCCGCAGCATGGCCGCGACCAGTGCTGGGCGCGAGAGGTCTCCGCCTATCGCCGCCGTGAGGACACGTCGGTGCTCCGCCCAAGCGGGGCAATCCTGCACCGTATGCTCGACTGTGTCCTCCGGGCGATCTACGCAGTGGTGACACCCAGGCGTTTCTTCCTTTCTCATAAGACACAGGTACCTCCCGAAACATCCGTGTCCGGTGAGGACCTGCGTCAAGCGGAAGCTTAGGACGCCGTGACGTCTCTCCAGCCACTCCTCAAAGAGGGGTCTTATCGCCGCTATTGCGGCGTGCCCGGCCGTCGGTCGCGACAGTCGTGTCCTCCATACTGCCCTGAGATCGCGCCGGAGCTCTTCCCGCCGCGCCTCGACTTCTCGAGGCAGCGGGGTCACGCCCCGGCGCTGCGCCTCCACGCGCCATTCATAGACGCGCTGGAGGGCAGTCGCCTCCAGATCCCAGGGCAGCAATCCGGCGAGCAGGTTGGCCGATTCGCCGGCAATCGTGCGGTATCCCCGGATCATCCGGATAGCCATGACCCTCTGGCATGCGACCAATTTGATTGGTCGCGTCCGGATGCTTAGGGCCCACACTGGGGCCCCGTAGAGGGCCATGGACCGCACGACACCGGCGTACAGCCTACGGCAGGAGGCGTTTGGCCCACTGAGGTTGGGCAGGAGTCGCCTGAGGGCGCCCGCCGCCCGATTCAGTTTCGGGGCCAAACACAGGAAGTGCTCCCGGAAGTTCCACCGGCTGTCGAGGACGAGTCCCAGGTACTTCATCGTCCTCAAGACGCCGATGCGAACCCCTCCCACCGTGATGCTGTAACCCGACGTGGGCGCGTTGACGCGGCCATGAAAACACATGGCCTCCGTCTTGTGCAGCGCCACGTCGAGTCCCAACCGCCGGATCCTCTCCACGACTGTCGCGACCGCTCGCGTCGCCAAGTCGGCCGCCGCCTGGTGCGACTCTCCCTGTGCCAGGACGAGCGTGTCGTCAGCGTAGCACACCACGCTGACGCCGTCAGGGAGGTCGCCGCGCAGCACCCAGTCGTACCCGATGTTCCACAGGTGCGGCCCCAAGACCGAACCCTGTGGAACACCGCACGACATCTCTCGCCGAGTCCATTCTCCCTGGTGACCGGGGTAGATGACGGCTCTGTCCGTCAGGTACTCCTCGACTATGCGACGGAGGTAGGTCGGCACCCGGTGATACCGGAGTGCCTCCCTTATGCAACTCCAGGGCAGGGTGTTAAAGGCATTGGTGATGTCCAAGGACACCGCCAAGACGACCCTGCCCCGGGCAACAGCATCCCCCGTCGTGAGGGCTCTCACGCGCATGATGGCGTCCACCGTGGAGCGCCCCCTGCGGAAGCCGAACTGGCTCTCCGACAGGTCCGGGCCCATCCGATTCAGGTGCCCGACGAGGCGGTCTGCAATTACTCTCTCAAAGAGCTTGCCCACCTCGTCGAGCAGCACAATGGGCCGGAATGCGGACGGAGAGTCCGCAGGGCGCCCCGGCTTCTGGATCAGGACCAGCTTCCCCGTCTTCCAACGAAGCGGGAACTGGCCCCTCTCCAGGCATGCGCTGAAGAGCCCCCCTAGTCGAGGCCCGAGAGTCCCGAAGGCCAGGACCCAGGCTTTTCCTGGCAGGCCGTCGGGTCCTGGGGCGGTATTTTTGGCCTTGAGCCGATCTACCGCCACTCTCAGGTCTACCTCGGTCACCTCTGGAGCGTCGTAGACGTCGTCGTCGCTGTGGTCCGCGTTTGCGCCAGCTTCATCCTCAGATTCCGTCGGAGACGGAGCCATGGGCGGGGGAGCATACCCCTCCCCTCGCGAGGGGAACAGGGCGCTCACCACGTCCTCCACGAACTGAGGCCGGAGACTCTGCGTCAACGGGGGAGCCCAGGGGCGGAGCTTCTCTCGCACCCACTTGTAGGGGCGGCCCCATGGGTCCCCGTCCAGAGTCCCCAGCATCTCCTCGCGGGCCAATTCCTTGGCCCGCCAGATCGCGTCGCGGAGGACGGCCTTCGCTGCCCTGTAACCCCCGTACAGCTCCGCCTCCACGGCTGCCGCATCCGGAGGTCGGGTGCGGCGCCTGCGGAATCTGGTGTATCGGCGTCGCGCGGCAACGCACGCCTCACGCAGCGTTGCTAACTCGCGCGACCACCAGTACAGCTGGCGCCGGGCGCGTCCTTGCCGGACCCGGGGCATGGCCATGTCACAGATCTCCGACATGGCCTCCTGGAACCACTCGGCCTCGTCGTTTATGTCGGCAGGCCTGTCCGGTGGTGACACCCAGGCCTGCACGATCGAGGCCTCCAGGAATAGCTCCCGGTCCATCTGCTTCAGCGCCCATCGCGGACCACATGGGTTCCGTCCACTTGGGACCGGCGCGTCTGAGGTCTGGGTGGAGACGTCGAACCGGATATACCGGTGATCGGAGTGGGTCTCCACCTCCTCCACAACGCGCCAGTCAGTGACGCGCGGCGATAGGTCGGGGGTGGCGAACGTAAGGTCCACCACCGACTCGCCCATGTACCGCACGCACGTGGGGACAGAACCCCGGTTTGCGAGCACTAGGCCATGACCACGGGCCCAGCGCTCGAGCGTCCTGCCCCGCGCACTGTCCATGATTCGGGAACCCCAAGCCGGATTTTTGGCATTGAAGTCCCCGAGGACCAGCGCGGGGAGGGAACCAAGGGCGACGACGACGTCTCCCAGCTCCGTTAGGGAGTCTTCGAACTCGGCGAGAGTTCGGTTCGGGGAGAAATACACGCCTACGACAGCGATCTCCCCGAACCGTGCTGCGACGATCCCGCGCCCTCTCTGAACACGATCGAGGGGCGGGGGTACCGGCGGCGGCCGACGAAATAAGGGTCACCGAGCCGTCCAGGTCCGCTACCCAGTCATTCCTGGGCAGGACAAAGTACGGCTCGGCGACCACGGCGACGTTGATCAACCACTGCGCCATGCTCTGGAGCAAGAGATCCTGAGCGGCGGCGCAGTGGTTGATGTTCGCCTGGAGGAAGCGCAATGGAGACATTAGTCTGAATCCATTGCAGCCTCCTCCAGGGCCCTCTGCGAGGGCGCAGCCACGGCGGCAACGGCGGCGGTGGCGGCGGCGGCGGCGGCAGCAGGAGCTGCGGCGGCGGCGGCAGTAGCGGGGACGGCGGCGGCAGAGGGCCTACCTCTGCTCCTGGTCTTGGCGGGCGGGGCGCAGGACTTGCCCCCTGCCCGGTGATCGGCCGGCTTGCCAGCCGCCGCACATGCGAAGCAGTGCGGCGGGGCGACACACGAGCCGGCCTTGTGACCGGGCTGACCGCAGCGGAAGCAGTCGCCGCTGCGGTCCACCTCCGAGGTGCACTTGCATGCCGTGTGGTTTCCCACTTGGCAGCGGAAGCACCTCAGAGGCCTGGGCTCCAGCAGTTTCACCTGCGCGGAAACCCAGCCAACCAGGAGCCTTCGGCCCTCTTCAATCTTTTTGGCCGCCGTCACGGGGCAGCTGACTGTGACTGTCAGCAGCCCCGCGAAGTCAGGGCGTAGGGTGCCTGCCCTGACTTGGTCGGCAGGGCATTCCCCAGCCCTGGCAACGGCGGCCACCACGTCCTCCTCCGAGATCGAGTCATCCAGGCCCATGATGCGCAGGTCAGCGCGCTTTACGGGCCTGGAGACCCGAGCCTCCTCCGCATCCAAGGACGCTCTCAGCCGTTCGGCCAGAGCGTCGGCGGTGGGGCCACTGGAGGCGCCGGGAACCGACAGCAGCCTGGCCCCCGTCGCGGTGACATGCACCCGGAGGCCCCCGTCGATTCCCAGCTCCCGGAGGTTGACCGCCTCCTTCGCCTTCGCGAACACGTCGCGGTACGTCACGCCCCTCTTGACCGCGTCCGGCTGTAGCGTAATTACTACAGCCGCGGTCTTAGGGGCGCGGAGTTTCGCCGCGACGGTTCGCTTGCGCTGCCGTCGTCGCTGACGCCGCCTTCGCCTACCCTGGGCCCTGCTCTCTCCCGCCACCTGCCATTCGGCATCGGTTGGGGGGGGCTGCGAGGGCACCACAGGTTGAGCAGGACGGGACGGCTGACTCGCCGCCGCCGCCGCCACACCCCTCCTCTTCTTGGCCGTCGCTGCCGCCACTGGTGGGGCTGATTTCGCCGGCGGCACCGCCGCCGCCGAGGCGGCGTTTCTTGGGGCCTGTTTATTCGGCGCCGGCACCGGCACCGGAGGCCTCGCCGGCCTCGCCGCGGCCCGCTTCTCCGGGGCAGGCCTGGACGTTGCGGAGGCCGCCACAGCCGCGTATGACGCCGAAGACGTCGACGCGAGCGGGGGGCGCAGGATGCGGGCCTCTAGCACCGCAAACCGTCGGTTGAAGGCCGCCAGCTCCTGCCGCACCAGGTCCAGGACACTGTCCTCCGTTGGTGCGGGCTTCGCCGGCGGCTGCTTCTTTTGGGCCGTCGCCTGCGGGGCCTCCTCCCGGCGGCCTCCCTTCTTCATCTCGGCCAGCTCAGTTTTAAGTTGGATGTTCTCCTTGCGGAGAACATCCATCGGCGCCGTGAGCTTGGCGACCTCCTCCCGCATCTGGGACACTTCGTCCGACGCCGTCGATGCGGGAGGGGGCCGGCCGAGGCTGTCCGCCACCGCCGCCATGATGGTTTCCTTTGCCTTCATCATGGCCCGGTCCTTGGTGCCCTTTTTCCCGGGCCCGCCATGCCGTCCAAGGACACGGATGGCGTCCTGCACCCTCCTCTCGACAGAGTGGTCGAGGTCTCGCCCTCTGCCGCACGTCCCGCCTCGGCCTCTACCCCGCACGCCTGTGGGGATCTTTCGGCCCGAGGCAGGACCCTCCTCGGATGACGAGTTGTCGTCCCGGGGGCGCTTCAGGAATTCCTTCCTTCTGCCGGCGGCGCTCCCCTTTTCCTTCCTCGCCGAGCTTCCCGAGCATTCGCTCTGGGAGCTCGTGGCGTCTGATGCCGGGTCGGAATCCGACCCCAGCACCAGCGCCTCATCCGCCTTCGGAGCGGCACGCCGTGCCCGCTCGGTGTTCGGTGCCGGTGAGGCGGACGTGCTGGGCAAGTCCAGCGACTCCTCCTCACGGGCACGTGAGCCACCCTGGCTCTCTGCGGCGACTGCCGGTGTTTTGGGGTTTTTTAAAATACTTTTCATATTGTTCCCACGAGTAATAAATTGTTCCAACCAACCATCCAAAATACAGGGGTTCGCACTAACGGCTGATTTTCCCCACAGCTACCCGTCAGTCAAGCTGTCAACCTCCCTCGCGGTGCGCCGCCGCTTGGAGGTTCGGGGTAATTTTTTATAGAGGTTTTCTTCCTCGCGGCCCGGGCGGTTAAGCCAAGGCCCTCGACCCCCGTCGAAAGTCATAGACGTGATCATGACAATCTTCGGGGCTACGAGAATAGCGGTGGCAGGAGGAGGCGGGAGTGCAATGCCCCCTCCTGCCTGCCCGACGGCAGGGTTAGTGCACGCCAGGCCCGCTCTTACTCCCACCACTGTGTCCTCTGCCGAGCAGAGGGGCACGTGGTGGGGCGACGTGACAGGACATCGGCATACGGGCAAGGAGACCCCTTGCGGAGAGTTCTTACCCGTACCCCGGGGCGCACCGTCCCGAGAGACTGGGCTTCCCCCCGGACGTATCCGGAAAGGAACTTCCAGCCTCCGGGCGCTCGAGGAGGTTTCCTGTCCTTAGCACCCTTAGCACGAGTTTTCAATCTTTTACCTTACAGCGTCTTTCCAGTATTTACAGCGTTTCTTGTATGAAAGTATGGAACAGCGCCTCTGGTGTGCGAAGAAGGGACTAATTTTTCCCTTGAAAATTGTCATTTTGAAAGTGTCGAGTTCCAGTTTACCTTACGTCTCAAATAATGAAAACTCGTGCTAAGGGTACAAAACGCCACCTAAAACGGTGCTTGATTATATGATATTGTTATTTAAATTGCTCTTGCTCCTGGCCTCATCCTAGCTCAGGTGCCAAGATGAGGCTTAGGATGAAGCGAACTCAGGAGGAACCGGTACTCCTGTGCAACGACGGGACTCGGTATAAACTGTTATTTGGCGCTAGCTTCCACACACACAGACAGGATGGTAGTCGCGAGCCATGCGGCACTGTTAAAGCCTACCGGCAATCGTCATTGGAATCGCTCAGCTGTCACCGCAGGTCACAGGTAGCCTGTAGTATCGTTGCCTGGAGTGGAATGCGTGGATCACACTCACTTCAAAAACTCTGAAGATGGCCTACAGCAGTCAGCCGAAGTTACGCCGCATCATCATCAGCCTATAACGTTCCCACTGCTGGGACACAGGCCTCCTCTCTTGTGAGAGGGAGTGGGCCATAATCCACCACGCGGGCCCAGTGCGGATTGGCAGATGTCACATGTCTTCGAATTTGATGGTTCTAGGACATGCCGGTTTCCTCACAATGTTTTCCTTCACCGTTTTGAGAGCAGTGGTGATGAAATAAATTGCACAAAGAAATGCGCTAAGCTGGGTTCGAACCCACGACCTACAACTCGTAAGTCGGGACCGATACCACTGGGCCACCACTGCTCTCATAGTTACGCCGCGCGCGGGAATAAACTAGCGTAAATATAAAACCGTACCGTTTCCATTCCACCTACATCTTGAACCGCCCAAACGCTTACGTATTCGAACCCTAAAACTATGTATTTGATTAAGTACAGTCCAAGTTTTATAGGGTCGGGTCTCACTGACGCTAACTTAGTTCCATGTTAACAAAATAGATACTGTGCTCACGATTAAGTGCAACTTAGTGTGGTGACTATTGTGGTACTTTAGTGCCAAGTTAGTTTCAGTATAGCTTGGAGTAGAGAATTACTTATGCAGTTTGTTAAGTGACAGTGTTGGGATTAGAAAGTTTTAGAATAGCTTGTTAGAGATTAACAGTTCGTTAACTTCATGGCTGTTAAAGAAAAACGTATCAATTATGTAACTTTGAGACGTTAGAAAAGGATTGAAGATTTCGACGCGGTAGGCGTGAACCTCGGTACAAATCCGGAGATCGCAGGTTCAAATCCTGTTCGCGGTTCGATATTTTTTTCCAAAGAAAAGCTATGAAATTCGTGACGCACGCGATCATGCGTACAATTTTTCTAAAATATTAATGTTAAGACTTATTATAACCATATACAAAGAAATATAACATGAATTGTTAGATGTTTCGTGTTATTGGTAGGTACTGAAAATTTCCAGAAATAATAACAATTGATTACCTATTGAGAAAATCAGCAGTTTTAGTTCCAAATCAAAATCTTATGAAATCTGATTAATAGCTTAATTATAAGTGAACAACATAGCAAATTAGCTCTACATATTCACACTACTGTAACTACTCGTATGATAAATCTTCTCATAAAAAAATAAAATAAAACAATTGTTCACGTTTCACAATAACTTCTCATAAAACACTTTTATGTCCAAATTCACACAATAACAACACCCATCACATTAATATTCCACACTTCCCTAATAAAGGAGCAAGTGAAAAATTTACACTGTAAAAAAATCGCACCGACAAAATGTAGCGTGTTAAAAATTTATTTTGAATGGCCATTCATTAAAGGCATCCTGGACGGGGCTGTTGCGTCGACGATAGCGATCGTGAAGAAATTACACTTCCTTATTGCCGGCGAGCGAAATACGGTAGTTTTGAGTAAAAGTGAAGAATTTAAACTAACAACTTGCTATTAAATATGTGTGTATGACTTTAAGAATGAGATGATTTGGTCTTGAAGAAATTTATTTTATGGCAATATCGATAAAGATATTGGTAAACCTTATTGTCCAATAACGGTTTCTTGTTCCGCTCTTGATTTGTTTTTTTGTTGCACATTAGTGAAATAAATGGGAGATGACATTGACTCCTGTAACACAGGCTTTGCCTAGCTCAGTAGTCAGGGTTACAACACACATTGTATCATTGTATTTTAATGTCAATAATTTTTTTTTTTTTTTTGTTTCAGCAGACACTATCAAAATTGTTATGATGTGTATTGCTTTCAAAAACATAACTTCGATGTACGAAAGCGTTACAACTGAGCCTGAGGTTCTTGGTTCGATTCATAAATCGGGCAGGCAGATATTAATTAAATTAGACGACACGGTTAGTACAGTGGCTGAGCGATTGGTTTGCTGCGTTGCGTGTCGCGGCTTCGATATCGCACGGAGCAAATATTTGCATGATCTACAAGTAGTTGCGTCAGGTCTGGGTGTTTATGTATGTGAGTTTATATGTTTGTAAACGCACCCACGACACAGGAGAAATTCCTAGAGAGGTACGTTAAAAAAAATTGTCATATGATCACAATTGGTTTTCATTCAATTTATTAGAATCTAGTCTGAAAAAATCTCATGCCAAGAAGAATTAGATCAATATTCAAATTTCAAAAAAAAAACGCTATCAAAATACTTTTAATCACCAGTAATGAATCAACACCCAAAAAAAAAGAAGATAAAATACCAAACAATCACAAAAGAACCCAAAAGTCAGTTTAGAAAGAAACATTGTCCAGTAATGAAACAACAAAATAAAAAGATAACGAGGCAAATGCAAATGAATCTAGTTTTAAATTGAAATAGCCGACTGCGTCCAAGAAAATTACTATTCGTTGTTTCAAATGAGAAATGTTCTGCTACGCCATTTTTTATTTTGGGTCGTTGATTAACTTTTTTACTCAATTATGTTGAAGGCACATTTTTCATGGGATTTTAGAAATCAATTTTGAATGGAAACAAGGTTATAAGAATTATTTTTGTGGAAATGTCTGTTATGAGTTTTTTTATTTGGGAAAACATTATGTGCCTAAATGTACTAGACAGCTGCTATAAGCCAAAGTCACGTGTACGTTCCTAGAAGGCGGGGATCGACGCCTAAGAAATCCTTAGAGACTAAGGACCAGTCGTGTATCAGAAGTGTTAGTAAAATATTAATTATTTTTTTTAAATTTCTAGGACATGGGAGAGAGTTAAATCGTGCTGTAGGCTATAAGAGCAACCAATACCCAAAAAATACACTTGAAGGAAGCTATACTCAACAATAGGTCCTAGGTACTCATTAATACAAAATTGATTAATATCATTAAGAAATCAACATAAACATTGAAGTGCACCTTATACAACGTGTAACGTTAAAAGCGCAAAACCTCTCGTGGGGTAACTCAGCACATGTTACTGAACAATGTTTGTTTTAAAACTTTTGGAAATTCAAAAAAAAAATTGATTTTTCATACAAAATGAGAAATTGATCGAGCCTATCAGTATGAAAAACTATTTTTTTTTCGCGAATTTCCTAAAGTTTTATATTTTTACATTGTTCAGTAGCATAGGCTGAGTTACCTCACGAGAGGTTTTGCGCTTTTAACGTTACACGTTGTATAAACGTAACTTTTCAATCACTCACAAATTGCCCCACTATAACAGCTTAAACCAGTACAAAAATAAAACTCCTCAATACAGCATTGCCAACAAACTACGCTATTTACTCACTTCTTTAAAAACTTCCAATCAGAACTAATTGCACATCAAACGTCGCTTTTTCCTTTACCTCCGTCCGTTTACGAACTGACTCGAAAATTCACACACGTTCCCAATAAGGACATTAGGTACAAGCGGCTCGAACCAGTATGAACCAGTACGAACCGGTTCGGACCGATGCGAACTGGATGAGCGATTGCTAATTGGCGACGAGACGCATTTAGCGCTAACCAATGGCCATCGTTCGCACCTCCACACATTAATATGATGTGAAGTACTTAATAAAAGTCATACGGTTAATGAAACTGCGTCTTTTTATTATCAAGAAAAGGCTGAAACTCCATCGGCGAAAACTTATTATTCGTGACCTGATATCCCAAATCTTTAGTAGGATTACCTTAACAATTTAAGTAATTCTATTCATCTTGTCAACACGACAAAGATTGAACTATTTAACTCTCATTAAAATGCAAAGTAGACTTCCTGACATACAACTGCGAACAGCGGTAAATTGACGAATGAATTCATGTCTATTTCGAACCGGTTTGAAGCAGTTTGTACCGGTTAAAAGCGGATAATTGGCGACGAAACGACGCGTATGGCGCTAACCACTGGCATTAGCGTTATTTCACGTCTCGACACTGTAATGTGTGAAGTGCTTCATAAAATTCATACGACAAATTGTCCTGCAGTTTATGTCGCTAAAATAAATGTTTAGGAACTTCGTCAAATGCCTTCTAAATCTGGTGAAGTCTAAAATTACTGGCACTCAAATAGACGTAAAATATAGTTGACTTTGTAAGTGAATACAGAGTAGCTAAGTGACGAACATTTTAGTTAAAACATGTTTTATGTTACGCTATCTCATTCTCTTTCCTGAGCTTTAAAAAGCTAGTTAGTGTTTAAGGCACCTTTGGCTAAGAAAATCAGCAGCAATATCTTAGAACCCTAGCAACAATGAAACAAAAAATCGTAAGATTTTTGACGCTATGAAAACTACTCGTATCGGGCAGAAATTAAACGATGAAACAATGACTACTTAAAACAAATAATTTATGCTTTACAAATAAATTTCCATATTTTTGTGTAATAATTACGACGTCAGATAGAAAACAACAAATATAATTGAAGCACTGTTTTCTTCTCGGCAGATGATCTCCGGCCACCGTAGGCACGGGCATGCGGACAGCGAGTAAAGGGCAACTCGCTGTCCGACCATGGACCATGCCCGGGTCGACAGCGCGTCGTGTTCCACGCTCGCCTCAAAGAGCGTCAGCAAAATCACAGAGGGCCAAAGCCTCCCGGGGTCGCGGGACTTATTTCCATCACCCTGACTCCGGAACATAAAGGGCTATTGAAGGACACCGTTGATTTTAGTCAGTACAACCGCCGTGCCCGAGGTGGGAGGACTCATTTGATGATTTTAAGCACTGTTTCCTCAAGATATATTTTCCAATGTAAACACACAACCGATATAGCTCTCCCTAGATCAGCAAGCAATTAACCTTTCCTGATATAATTAGAACATAACTCCTGTTTCCCGGCACTAAATCTCTAATGTTGCATAAATATTTCCTCTCTCATACATCAAAGCAGTAATTTTTAATTACCACTAAACATATTTTATAGCCTCGCTTGGCAAAGTTTTATGTTTCAATAGTTATTTTAATAAATTGGGCCGTCATGTCGCTCTAATTCTATTAGGCGCCATGTAAAATGTTGCTGGTATCAAAATATAAAATTTGAGTATGACGAAAATTGGGCCTTCAGCTGATTTTTAAATGACTCAAACAATTCGATAATATCAGATTGTAATTTATTACCCAAGATGGCACTATAATCTGCTAACCTACTCTTATTAGATTTTTTAGTTGCTCTTTGTGTTTCGGGGCCTTAGTATTTTTTAAGACAGTCTCGCGACATTGGAAGACATTTTGCGTGTTCTAGACTTTTTATTTTTTGGCTGATAAATTCACCACATGAGTCCTCTTGCCCTGTATGGAGAAGAAAAGACTGTCAGAGTCTTACTTACAACGAGTCCATACTGCGGTTGCTCTATGCTTTCCAGGGCCACAATATCCTCTGCTCATCGACGTAGACGGGTTATATCCACTAACTGTCCTTTTACCATAATAGCAGATTTATCATTTTACATTTGTCCCAGCATTGGGAACGACCTACGTGAATTGTGTTAAACCATTCGACAGTGCTGACAAACATGTTTACTTATCCAACCAATTCATTGAAAATCCTATCAATCCCCTGATTAATTCCATTAGAAAAAGGAACTTCGGAATAAGATAGCGAATCTTCGGAATTTACTGTTCCGTTCCCCAACATCAATTCCGAATACGAACCTCTTTCCTAATTAGATCCAGATTATCATTCCAGTGACTAAACGTATAATGAGGGTAGTTCAATAAAATACGAGCGCATTCATCGGTGGAACCTCCATTACCGGCTTGTCAGACCTGTTGATCCCATCGGCGTTATTGGAACCGATTTGCGGATCCTCCCGATACGTCGTTATCGCCCCGGGCGCATAATTTGCGCTTTAATGTCACAAATGAAGGCGGCCATTTTTTTTTTGTTGAGTGTAATTTTTCGATGAATTAATGGGTCGTAATTTGAGGTGAGAGTCTGTGAAGGTATTAATTTATTGATTGGGTCGATAAATGAATTGTGTGGTGTTGTTCTTTTTGCCGTTTTTGTCTTGTGGATATGTTGATGGCATATTATTTTAATGACGGTTAATTTATTGCTTGACAGCGCTTCCTTGTTTATAAATTGGCTCCATAACTGTGGTGTGTTAATAGTGATTTTATGTAATTGTATATTCGGGAAATGAACATCTCATACATATCACATACACTACAAAAACGTATATAAATATTATGTCTGACTGTGTTATTATTCCATTTTTAATAATTTGGAGAATTCATGCTAGAAAGTTTATAATAAATGATACAATTCTTCTCAATCCAATGCTGTGGCAATTCTCTAGTCATGAAGTAGACGTAACTTTGACGGGATGAATTATTTATATATATATTATTTATAATGTTCTACTGAGAATCGAAAGGAGAAAACAATAAGATTTTTAAAAAAGGAAGAGTGTTTGTTGAAAAAATAACTTAAATCCTCCTCAATCATCGAGCCTATAGTGGAAAACAATGTCAAATTTTCACAGATATTATTTTGAAAACTAAATACATTAATTGAATCTTATACTTATTTCAGAAAAAAAAATATCTTAGTAAAAGTGAAAACAGACGAAAGAGCTCAATACAAGGACTAATGTCACAGCCACGGACAGGTCAATTGCTTGGAGGGGACCAATAAACATTCCGTTCAGCGGTAGTGGAGCGTGGAAAGACCTTTACGCACACGAGCCTCTAGAAATGGCCTTGTATGGAGTTGATCGGAATGTCCTTTTACTGACTATAGGCACCTACCTACATTTTTTGACCGAGCAATAGTACTAATCAACTCACAAAGTTATGCTGTCGATAACTTATGCATTTGGCTTCCCGCATGGATTTCGATAATTGTCTCACGGTTGACAAACTGTCGGGATAAAAGTAATGGTCTGATTTCAGACTCAAGTTATAAGCTAGGTGTTTACTACCAACTCGCAAGCTGGTAATATTGGACTGGGTGGTCTTAGATCAGAACACAATTGTGGTTTCATTCTCGACCCTATTAGTGTTCCCATAAAGACCACCCAGTCCAATATTACCAGCTTGCGAGTTGGTAGTAAACACTAGGTTCGCGGGACTGTCTCATTAAGTAAATGTGAACCTGGAACAAAAAGGGCTATTGAAGGAACACTTTCGATTTTTACCAGTACAAGTCTGACGGTCCCTCCCGTCCCGCCCTGGGTGCGAGGATTCATTTGATGATTAAACCATGATGAGAGAAGGTAATAACCTATCTGGGTGCAAAAATTCTTCTAAAATATTACATTGATACAGTAGCTGGATACAGCAACACTAGATTTCAGCTCTGGAGTAGCCCTAGAATTATAAACATGTTTCAATCCAGTACAGTGTCCACTATCCAGCACTGAATCGGAATAGAGCAAGTTCCTATTTTCCAATCTAGAGACGCTGGATCAAGCTACAGGAGTTATGTTAATCAGCTTGTTTGTTGTTTGTAGTATTGCTCGTATTACTAACAATGGGTAAGACTTAAACAGTGGAACTACCAAGCGATCTTGTAGTACTACGGGAAGTTTTTATTTACCTACGTTACACTTATAATCTAAACCTCTAGTCTAAGTTTCATTCAAATCACGAACATCGTTGATCAATCTCGCATTACCGACGCGTCTAAAATCATTCGCTCGGATACACACGTCGTCGTGTCCAGTCGGAAACATTCGGACATAAACCGGAGTAGGACACGCACGTTTGAGTGACGATGAGTGTTCCAATTGATTGGAGGAATTCGCAACGCTTCACTGCCTTTCCGTACGAGTCGAATTCTCGTTGTCTTTAAATCCCTTAGCTGATTTTATAGAGAAACTATGCCTTAATATATTATTCCTAGATTTCTGATCTACCAACTCATAGTGGGTCCACGAGGTAGAATAAGGCGAATGAAAACCTGTTTAATGCCCATTATACTCAACTACTGTAAATCTTAAAGATACCTTGATTTGCATATTATATGAAAGCAACCTACGACCAGTAACGCCAATTCTATCCAAACTCTTCCGAATACAAATGTTGGTGTGTAAAAATCTTTTAATGAGTCCTTCTACCTTGAGCTAGAGTGGAAGGGGCTATTTTACTCTTACTTTTAGAACTTTCTAGCTTATGCGGTGTATTCAGACAGGATTCTGCAAAACACTATCGACTAGAAGTATACGAAAATTCAACTAGCTACGAGTAACGCCAAACCATTTACGGAAAATTCATGAAGCCAATAATCTTCTAAGACTAAAAAAATCACCAAGTTATTTATTTAAACAGTCCCACCAACTTTTTAAGAACTATGAGGTGGAGCAATTCCCAAACACTGCAGGAACCAAAATATACCTAGAGGTAAACCAAAATTCGAAACGTTACGCGTAACGCCAAACCCTTTACAAAACAAGTGATCAAGCCACTTATAAGCCCCCAGCCACTCCCCAGGATCATCAAAATAACACATTTAAAAATATTCATCGTGCAATCGGATAAGCTTAACCACATTAAACGACCATTTCCCGTTTTGGGGTATACAGACTAAATGGTACGTTTAATATTTTCCATTTTGCATCGCCTTTTATGTTCTGTCGTCTGTCACAGTAATTTGGGGGGGGTAGGCAGCAACGATTTATGTTTTGTTGATGTTATTCTGTTGTGTACTCGGATCTCTGAGTTACGTTTGTATTTCCGGGTGAAAGGGGTATTTTATGGGTTTTAAGGGTTTTTGGAGATTTGTGTTTTTTTTGGTTTTGAGTGTTTATTTATGTACTTCTACTACTTTTTCTTGTGTCTGCCTACAAATAGGGTTTGTCGATAATAGCATATAATATCTGTAATAATAAGCTCTTACAAATATTGTTATGGAATAAATTACAGTCTTTTAAAACTCTCTATGAGCTGTGAGTCTGTGAGTCGTTTGATTCAGTCATCAAATTCATAAATGTCCCTACATGGTTTTACAGGAAATAGCCGGGCCTGGAAAACGAAGAGTGAACGAAGAAACAGAGTAGATTTTTAATCAGTAAGAGTCCGGCTCTTCCGCTCCACCTATTATGAAACGATCGTCATACGTAACGTACTGATATCACACCAAAAAATGGAAAATCGGATTAATAAAACCTTTGGGTTGGATTACAATGTTGAAAGCAGTAAATATTTTGTAACTTAAAAGAAGTCTTTTATGTAAACAATACAATTTAATTTACGTTAAAACACCTTTCAGATAAAAAAAATTTATACCCGTGTCATCAACAGTTGACAGCAATAACTTTTCCTTGAAACAATTCACATCACTATAACCAACATAACAAAAATTACATCAACAATGCCGCCAACACTTGAATGTTAAACCAGCAATTCTTCAGAGAATTCAACAACGTGAAGTATTACAAAAAGCAAGTTAAACCAAGTCCAAGTGTATGACAACTGATAACGGAGTTGGTGGCGCCCTCTCTCGGGGCCGGAGTGAGTTAGTGCACAAGTTTCGGTGCTGTAAGTTTTAAGATACGGTGGTAAAGTGTAGTGGGAATGGGGCTTTAGTATTCAATAGATTTTGTAAGGAAATGTAATAGAAGTAGATTTTCTATATTGTGCTGGCGACTCGCCCTGGTTGCATAGGTGCTAATATGTATGTATTAAAGAAATACATCTTTATTTTGAATAATTGATGATGATGAAAACGATGAAAAGTCATTGATGCAGACACCAAAACTCATTATCTACTTCATCAATAGTTATTTGTTACACAAGAGTGCAAAGTTGCTTTTTAACCGCGTGCTCAATTGTTGATGACCGACCAACCGAAGGATTCTAAAATTGAATCACGAGAGCAACGAGTGATAAGTGGTAAGTGTTAACTATAACATTATATTAGGTAAGTATTTACAGAATAATTTTAAATCATAAATTGTAGGTATATTATGTGTGTAGAGTAAAAAAAAAGTTCTGTGTCAAGAAGGTTCCGACTTCCGAGTTCGAGATATAAACAAAAAAAAAAGTTTGTATAATACTAAAGAGCACCATAGAGGTAGAAGTCAAAAGGTTTAATGGTGTTTCGAATTCACGAGCTTAGCGCACAAGATGTTCCAAATTCAAACGGGAAAACGGTATCTTCAGTTTTATTTGATATCTTAACTTATTTCTAAGCCAAACATTGGATAACAAAATATGCAGACATCCAAACTATCACACCAAAATTATTAGTTAGATGCTTAAATTCACTACATGAAGACAGGACACAGTTTCGCTTATTTCACTCTCAAAAAAAAAAATAAGCCAAAACAAACCTATTTATCCTCTTCCCAACGTTATTTTCTCTTATATTATTTCCTCACGTATTTTCGCAAACAAAACGTATATAACGGTAGATTGTTCCCTTAATATATCTTTTGTACTTATAATTAAGACGGAGATATAAAAGACAGTCCCAGAGGCGTTGTTAACTTTATTAGAGAAAAAGTCTAGACTGAAACAGTATGAAATGGTTATTGTGTGTGAAAATCTATGTAAGTGTTGTTGAATATCGGGCACGCCGCAATAGCGGCGATAAGACCCCTCTTTGAGGAGTGGCTGGAGAGACGTCACGGCGTCCTAAGCTTCCGCTTGACGCAGGTCCTCACCGGACACGGATGTTTCGGGAGGTACCTGTGTCTTATGAGAAAGGAAGAAACGCCTGGGTGTCACCACTGCGTGGATCGCCCGGAGGACACAGTCGAGCATACGGTGCAGGATTGCCCCGCTTGGGCGGAGCACCGACGTGTCCTCACGGCGGCGATAGGCGGAGACCTCTCGCGCCCAGCACTGGTCGCGGCCATGCTGCGGGGCGAGACGGAGTGGGAAGCGGTCGCCTCCTTCTGCGAAGCAGTCATGCTCGCGAAGGAGGAGGCGGGCCGCGTGAGAGAGAGGACAAGGTCCTCCCTCCGCCCCACCCGCGGTGGTGGACGCCCACGGCGTCGGACGTCACAAGACGATCTCCGGCCACCGTAGGCGCGGGCATGCGGGCGGCGAGTAAAGGGCAACTCGCCGCCCGACCATGGACCATGCCCGGGTCGACGGCGCGTCGTGTTCCACGCGCGCCTCAAAGAGCGTCAGCATAATGACGAGGCCCCCTCTCAGAGGGCTAAAGCCTGCCGGGGTCGCGGGACTTATACCAACACCGTGACCCCGGAACATAAAGGGCTATTGAAGGACACCGTGGATTTTAGTCAGTACAAGTCTGACAGTACCTCTCGCCCTGCCCGGGGTGGGAGGTCTCATTTGATGATTTTACCACGTAAAAAAAAAAAAAAAAAGTGTTGTTGAATATGAAGATTAGTATATTTTGCAACGATTGAATAAAGAGCGGATTTAAAGCGAGGGCCATTATATGAATCAAGAGCAAGCGAAGGATTTTAATGACTGAATCACGACCGTAGGGAGTGATTCATGATGATTGAATCACGAGCGAAGCGAGTGATTCAAGTATTTAAATCCTGAGCGACGCGAGTGATTCAGGCCCTCGATTTAAATCCGTTTTATTCAAGAGTTGCAAACGATACTTTATACCATGACTACGAGAAAAAGAAAGATTTGAGCGATAAAAGATATTCAACGAAACAAAATAAAGTTTTTTTTATTACCTAAGTCTGCTCCACACACACGTGGATGCGAAGTAGTCCAATCGCTCGGTCACTGCGCCAACAAGCTGACGTTAAAATCGGAGCAATGGTTTGAATTAAGGGTAATTTTCATATTAGCAAGGGGGTTGTCCAGCATCGCGGTCGATGTCGAATGTACTAAAGTGTTCTAAATTCAAAACCAAAACAGTGCGTAAAAGACTACTTTTACGCACTGTTTTCCGTGCGTAAACGTAGCTTTTTCGAGGGGGAATGGTATAAAGTTATTTGTAAGCTATTTTTTTTAAACTTTGAAACAGCTGGTGGCCTACGGGCGTTTGGAGAAGGAGGTGACCGCCTCCCACTCCGTCTCGCCCCGCAGCATGGCCTCGATCAATGCCGGACGCTAGAGGTCCTATAGCCGTCGTGAGGATACGGCGGTGCTCAGCTCAGTCCTGCACCGTATGCTCCACCGTGTCCTCCGGGCGATCCTCGCAGTGGTGACACCCAGGCGTTTCTCCACTCCTTATCCGACACATATACGTCCCAAAACTTCCGTGTCAGGTTAGGACCTGCATCATGCGGTAGATCAGGACGCCGTTACCGCCGAGACTGTGGCGTCCCCATCTCTTTCCCACACTCGAATAACTGCTGCTTTAAGACGTCATAGTAACTTTGCTGGGCGAGGTTGTGGAAAGTGAAAATGAAGGGACACTTTGGATGGCTTCGGCGTGATGAAGTACATGATGGAGAGTTTGAAGACCGCTCGGATTTGGGACAAAATACACTAAACTAAACTACTGATCAGCATTATTGCAGCTGGAACTTTTGGATTGTCGAAAAACAAACATGAAATTATGATTTTTTTTAGATCGTTAAATTATGAAATGAGTCCTCCCACACAGGGCAGGTCAGGAGGGACTGTCAGACTTGTACTAAATAAAATCCATGGGGTCCTTCTATAGTAGGTACTTTACGTTCCGGGGTAACGACAGCTCTTTAGTCGCGCGACCATTATAATGATGATTATAGACCCAGTCACGAGTGTCAAAACAGTAGACTAGGTATTTTACGAAAAATCCTAGGGTTTTCTGTACATAACATTCTTCCAAATATCTTGCGACATAATATAACTTTCCGTCTTCGCCTACTGAATATTACATAACTAACGCGCGTTTTTTTTTGTCATGGCGCTGAATTTACATGTTATGAGTTAGGCACGTCATGACGTGTTCTTTTGTTGCTAAGGGAGAGGCCTGAGATAAAGGAGGTTCTCGTATGTTGTAGCTCTGGGTGGTTCGAGTACAGTAAAATATTTTTTCTGTCATTATTAAGAAGTGAAAGACGTTGTTTTTATAAATGCGAGTATGTCATCATCTGCCTAGCCTTTCCCAACTTTATTGGGTTCGGCTTCCAGTCGAACACGATGCAGCTAAATATCAGTATTTTACATGGAGTGACTGCCTATCGGACCTCTACAAGCCAGTAACTGGATAATACGATACACTGGTTGACGGACTTTTAGAGCTACTGACTAATAGTAATGAATGTCAAAGAACTAAAAATGACAGCTGCTACACAAACCGGCTAACGTGTATGGACCTGGTTACATCGATTACCCGAATAAGATACCTGGTAGTGATGGTATGGCTAAAGTTGATAATGGAAGAGACCTTTATATAACAGTAGTATTAATTTTGTGCAAAATCAAGTAAATTGGTTTAAATCAAGTAAAAGGTATCTACTGTGAATATTCATAATACGCACGACAATTATTCTGTTACGAAGTCCAAGCCTGTTGCAATTATAATGTTGCAGTTTCACCCGAAAATGCTCAAAAAGCTTTCTGGAATACCATCAAAATACTTGTGAAATGTTCTTTATTTTGGTTATATCTCTGGCATTCTTTAATTACAAAAAAACAAGCATTAAAGTAGACATACCTCTGTAAAAATTGAGCGCCTAAAAATTGTGCAAAGCAATCAATTGCAAGAACTCAACTGACAAACGATAACATTGATGCAGGAGGAACTCACGTTCAAACGAAATTGAAATCTTTGTGATTCGTCCAAAAGCTATGAAAATATCTGTGCAATATACTTTGTACGTTTTAGGTGAATATCGACGACAGTGTAACGTAGGATTTTAAATTGAGAAATAACTGGCTATCTCGTGTACCAAATATAAACTGGGTGTAGTTATAAAAATGGCTTTGATATTTGTTACATTACTGTGAAGTATTGTTGAGGTATCTATTTTGTAGAAGGTGCCTTTAAGCTAAAATAGGGGTTCCTGGTGTTCTAAAGAAAGTACAATACATACAACACTTGACGCTCACGAGTGCGATTGCGCTTAACGCAATGGTGGTCATCATCATCATCAGCCTATAACGTTCCCACTGCTAGGACACAGGCCTCCTCTCTTGTGAGAGGGAGTGGGCCATAACCCACCACGCGGGCCCAGTGCGGATTGACAGATGTCACATGTCTTCGAATTTGATGGTTCTAGGACATGCCGGTTTCCTCACGATGTTTTCCTTCACAGTTTTGAGAGCAGTGGTGATGAAATAAATTACACAAAGTAATGCGCCAAGCTGGGTTGGAACCCACGACCTACAACTCGTAAGTCCGGACCGATACCACTGGGCCACCACTGCTCAATGGTGGTACCCGCGTATTATTGATTAATTAGCCCATTACTAAATTCCATTTTATAGTAAGTTTGTATTAAGTCTTACAAATACATTCCTGTTGACCATTCTCCGGATTAAATTGGCCTAGATCCAAGAATCTTCTTCTATGCCCAAGATTGACCAGAAAGATAGAGAAGAGACCCTCTTCTTTCAGTGAACTCTCTTGAGCTCTGAAACCAGATTCACGTGTTTCAAATTGATGAAGTTTTCAATCGGGTATCATACTTGGTATCGACTAAGGCGTCGACACTAAATACGACGTCGACGGCATGGTTCGCGCAGTGACTGAGCGATAGACAGCTGCGCTGCGTGTCTTGGGTTCAATCCCCGGACGGAGCAAATATTTGCATGATCTACAAACAATTGTTTCTGGTCAGTTTATATGTTTGTAAACACAATCATGACACATGAGAAATTTCTAGTGTGGAGCAAAGTTTAAAAAAAAAACATACTGTGCCGTAAACTGAGTTGTTTGAGAACCCCTCGGCTATAACATGATGTGCTCCAATTTACAAAACTTTAACAAACAAAAAATAAGTACCTAGGTTTGCCAATTTACCTAAACCAGAAAGTGTTTAAATATATTATAGACAATGTAGACAAATTCTTTGGATCCTCACTATTAATGTTTATTGCTGGCCACAACGCTTTTCCAACGTATTACTTATAAGGATCCAACTTCATAAAACACTTTAACATTACAGGTAAAAGTACTTTTGGGTACGTGCCTCTGTTAAAACATAAAACATAACATAAGGCTTACCCTAAGAGGGTGATCCTATAGCCATCAACCGGGCACAAATCTAGACTGCTACTGACAATTTTTAATGGAAATATCTAATAATTATTTTTTCATCCTAGGAATTGAACCCTTAACCACATGCTCTGCTGTCGCACTTGTGATTACAAGACTTACGAGGCTTAAGGCTCATTTACACACTCCAAGATCTTTCATGTAAGTTTGACCACATTGCATTTTTTATCAAAAATGCATGTAATTCCATGGATCATCTAAATGGAGCTTTATTCTTCGAGAAATACAAGCATAAAGTTATGTTATCGAACAATACCTTTGACTGGCCTGTTGGTCTAGTGGTTAGTGACCCTGACTGCTATTCCGGAGGTCGTGGGTTCGATTCCCACCCAGGACAAATGTTTGTGTGATGAGCAAGATCATTTGTTCTGTGTCTGGGTGTAATTTATCTATAATATTTACATATTTTAAAATATTTATGTATGTTTATCAGTTGTCTAGTACCCATAACACAAGCTCTGCTTAGCTTGGGACTAGATGGCGTTGTGTGAAAGTTGTGGAAAAAAAATAAAAAAATAACACTGTTTTCCTGTCAGAAAACGACATCCATTCCAAATCAATCAGCTTTCAACCTTGTTTCAAATGAACTAACTTTTAAAACCTATAAACAAACATTCTACCCTTCCCCTTCCCCCCTCCCCTCCCCCCTCGCCCTAGCAACGACAACAGTACACAAATCTATCAGTTCCGGTAATTGAAATCCCATTAGTGTTGGGTGATGAAAATGAAGCGGCCTCGGGGCGGAATCAGATGGCAAATAAAATGCGAATCGCCCTTTTGTCTGCCCCGGGCGGACAGCAAGATTCAATTTGTCAGGGATCTGGGAATGGTGCAAGTTTTAGACGAATGAGGGCTTTTGGGATAGTTTGATGGGTCGCAAGATAGTGGATTTAATTTTGGGGTATGCTTCACTTAAATTATGATTGTGTACTTTGAATTGTCCATTGAGATTGTACCAACCCGCACTGGGCTCGCGTGGTGGATTATGGTCCATTCCCTCTCTCAGGGAGGATGCTTGTGTCCCAGCAGTGTGAACATTTATAGGTTGATGATGATGATTGAGATTGTAACAACAGCTGTCGCTATAGATAGTCAAAGGTTTGTACATTATTTGAAAACTTGACTTTTGTACACGGATACTTTAATGACAAACCCGGCAATATTTATTTGGCTTCAAAATATACTAAAATATGTTTCCCATACAATTTTAGCAATCTATCTGAGTCGAGACTTAGATTACACTATAAAAGTGGTGAAGTTTGTGTGTATATGTTACGGTAAATGTGATTAATTGAAAATTATTAATAATTATCTATTATTATTAATAATTACCGAAAGTCGAGGTTAAAGTGATTAATTAATCACATTTGTCGGTTATTATTAATAATTTGACCCTAGTAGTGATAAATGTAATAAGAAAACTTCCTTCACAGGAGCAAGTCGACGGAGCCCCGCTCCGCGGGGCTCCTACTTCTGCGTGGTTAAAAAAAAAATAACCACGAAGAGGATGGCGGGGTCTTTCAGACCCCGCCATCCTCTTCTAACCTAAATTGTCCGAGTCGGGGTGCCAGCAAGTCCCGAGGTTAGGCCTAGTTCTAACCGGCTAAACCTAGGTGTAACCGACCACAATCGGTTAAACCTACGTGTATCATACTTATCTTCAGTTAGCACTAGGTTTAGCCGTTTAGTTTATTAATTTTATCACTTTTACCAATATGTGTCGTGAATTATTAATAATTACTACTAAAAGTAATAAATTTCGATCGTTTATTCACATTTACCAAAACATGTGATTATTATTAATAATTTTGTAAAATTATTAATAATTTTCAATTAATCACATTTACCGTAACATATATATAATTATGCAGATGCAATCTTGAGAAGTTCCTGGGGGAAGTTTCTATTTATACTGTCTTTCTTTACTGATAACTAGATCTCCACGTACCAATAAAAAGGCTATATTAAAATGTTATTTGCTAATTGGTTTTGATTAAAACGCGAGGAAACAAAGAGCAACATACGTAGTACTATTTAAAACTTTTTTCTTTTATTAGCCAAAGTCTTTTCTACTTTAGCTAGTCTTTTGTACATCAAGCGATTTAAATCACCCTGCCCTCTTTTTGGCGTCTGGCGTCCAACGTCGTCCATTCCCAGGCACCGATTAAGTGCGTATTCCTGCCCAGCGACTACTAATAAACACACAGATCGAAATATAAAACTTTTTTTTTCTAGATCGATTACAACTACTATCCAAGGTAACCATCCCGCACCCTCTCATGACTTGACCCCACAAATTGGTGACACGGAGAGGAGAGCCCCTAGGGGTCCAAGGTTTTTGTCGTCCGACACCTGCCCCAAAGATCCTGTTTCTTGTTTCTGAATTCTTATTTGAGACAACTGATAAGTATGTTTTTATATTATACGATTTTGAAAGTAGTAGCCGGCTTGATAGCAGCTTTGGCAATATTGATATTTATAATTATAGAGCATAGAGTTAGAGACATTCTATCAACTATTTGCTTTGCTTAATTCACAAAATAATCTTAAGGTTTATTTATATTTCCATTATTTATCTGTTAATTTATAACCAGCTCCAACTTCGTTGTTTCGCTAAATTCTTTTTTCAATTGTGTTTTTTTTTAAATGTCGATATCATGGCAAATTCTAGATATATTCACATTATGATTCCCCAAATACATTTAATAGCTCAAGTAATGAAACAGGGACAATATTAAGAGAATCGTTATCTGCTTGCAATAGTCGAACCATCTATTGTTTGCTTATTTTTTAGTTCTGACCCTAGAATCTAATTAATGACCGAGCAATAGTAAGGTCAATTAACAATTACATTATTTTTCTTACAAAATAATATACTAGTCAAATCTAACTGATACCAAAGCAATGTTCGCATTATTTTTAAGTCATTTTTTTTATATCCTCTCTAAGCCCCTTGGTACACTTGGCGAAGCAAGTCTTCGAGTACATTACAATTGTCCAGGTGACTATCGCAATACAAATCCATAGAGGTTCGTACACAGGCATGCGTCAATGGATGCCAAAGTTGTAAGGTATTGGATGCTTGCGTCGCTTTGTGTAAAAAGGGGCTAATTCTGAGACGTCCATTACAAGGTAGGTTTTGCCATGGCAAAACCATCAATGATGGTTGAATGATGAAATTTTTATCACCTACAATTTCGTCATTCAAACGTCAATCAACGCATTAGACGATAGGTTTTCCGTCAGTCAAAATTTCTGCCATGGTTTTGCCATGGCAAAACCTACTCTGTAATTGGTGCCTTAGATCGCCTTATTTATTCACCAAATCGTCGCATCTAAAACTCCTCTCCTAACAGATTTGCGTGGCACACTCACAAACAGGGGTCACAGGAGAAATCTATCGGTCCTCGGAGCCTCACGACACGTTACCGTCCTGTTCGACATCCGTGTACATGTAGGGCACGCTGACTCGCCCTGATTGTAACTGAGTCAGAGATTGCCTTACTTCTTTTGATTATAAATGTTTGTTTTCCGATTTTTCAAAGATATCTAGTCAAAAATTGAAAAAATCTATAATGTCATCAGAGGTGGATCTAAAGATAGATTATCTTCAATAAATGAAATGTGCTTATTTCTATCGTTATATCTATGTATTGTTTAAGCAATCACATTAGACAAAATCATGTCTTTACCTAATAAAAAGATCGGAAATACGAAAGTCAGTGAATTTAACATCATGACTACTTTTTGCACAAGAAATTAAATTCTATAAATGCAGATTTCGCCAGATTCATATGCAAAAAGCTCAGTATTAGAAGATTTTAGGCTATAACTCAAAATAATCCTTATGAAAAAGCCCACATTCACTTTGAGATTCAAACGCACGACATTATTGTCAAGTCCTGAAAGATGATGTGACTAATACAGCAGAAAAGCTAGCTATTTTTGTTAATAGAGGAAAATGTGTGTCAATTTTCAGTAGTCGTAGATTCCCTGGTTACTAAGAACATACTGTGTTCCCTAGTCATTGCCTATAGTCGTAAAAGCGACAACAAAAATACTACAAACCTCAAGCAATAAAAATGCAGTATTTTCCATGGAAAATGTGATACGTAACTGCCCGCCCTGCGCTTGTAATACTTATACAATTTCCGTCACCTGACGTTTACGGTTTGAAACGCATGTTAGCCGACTAATTTATAGTATTTTTTTTAGATTAATGTGAAAGATAACTGCAATAGTATACCTAGTCATTTTAACGCCTCTGTAAATATTAGTTGTAGGGTTAAGTTAAGCTCGTACTCGTATATTTCATCACCATACGATCATAAAACTTGACAAATACACTACGAATGCATGTTTTGAAAAGCGTGTTTTTTGGACGGCCACCTAATCTATACATATAATAATGTACAATAAATACATGCAGTAATCAGTATGCAAGGTTTCACGATATTTTCCTTCATCTTTTTGAAAACAGTGGTCATGAAATAAATTTCATACAAAAATGCGCCTGGCTGGGTTTAAGCCCATATGACCTAGCAGGTCGGGACCATTAAAACTGGACTACTCCCAATAATTTTCATTCCTGTACAAATTACACACTTTGTTGTTTTGTATCGAATAGTCTCCGAAACTACTATATTATTTTCGCCAGTTGAAAGTTTCTTTGGCCTTGAGTGATGGCGGGCAAAGCCGCAAACAAAAGCTAGTAAAAATAATTTGAAAACATTTTCTACACTCAAATATTATCTTTAATGATAAAATCAAAGTCCGTTAAGTCCAGTCAAACGTCGATTCCCGGATGAGGTACCCAACGAAACCTTTTGGTCGCTGGTCAAAGGAGAGTGGGCAACAAAGGACATCCTTTACAAAGAGTGAAACGTATCGTACGTTGATACAATAAATTTAAGTCTTTGACTTTGGGTTCGAAACCTTTGTAGTGCTGTACGACTTGAATTTGTTTTTGAATAGCTGTTTTTGGTGAGGAGAGGGTGAAAACTTAAAAATATTTATGTAAGTACAGATTCTACGCTTAAATAATTTGGCTTTTGTCAAAATATTGTAAACGAAACTATAACGATTTTAGAAGAAAACATTAGCGTGGCATTTAGTGGACTTATACAGAAAAAAAGCTACAAATAACGGTTCCTACCAGAAGAAGACAGGGATGTCTCAATGAAATCAAACCATTTAGCATTTACAATATGAAACGTAATGAAATTATGAAAAAATAGTTTCAGTAATCAATCGAAACAAAAGAAAACATATCATCAAGTCTGTATAATGTCTGAAAAGTTAAGAAATCATCTACCCTATAACACACCTCATTTTATACAGTCATGTTTAAGCCCCAAGTAACAGAAGGCGAGTTTACAACCATCAAAAGGCCATGAATTCACAGTCCGGGTCGGGGGATCAAATCAAAAAGCCATCCCCAATCACCACACCATCCCTCTCCATGAAAACGTCATTAGAAAATAATTCACCCAAACATCCCCATCACTTAATTATTTCACCCCCTTTAAGGACCAGTTTTCACAATCAAACGAGTCAACCACCCCTCTCATTACGAGCCATAGCCCCGTAAAAGTCACAGAGTTATTATACGAAATTATAGCACTGCTATAGGGCCATTATAGCACTGCTATAAAACTTACAGCTACAGCACATAACGGAGCCAATCTTGGTTTACAACCTATAAAGATGGAGGTATAAATTGATACTATAAATAGTTTCTGAACTTACTTGCTTTTATGTATTTTGTATTAGGTACTTGAAGTTCAGAAATTGCAGTGAAACGAGTTGATGTCTGGTGTAGTTATTTCTAGTCCGTATCACTCCACTGATGGGCAAAGGGTTCTCCCTTTTGTTTCCAATTTTTTGCTCCAAAATCAATGTAGATATTTACTTTAGAAAAATAATGATCAAAGGAATAAAAGTAGTTTTTTTTTTGGGACTGTAATGCCCTAACTCAGATGCATAAAATTCCAAATTCCACATAACTTTTACAGAAGATTAATAAATAAGTGTTCTATAAGACTTATTTATAAATCGGACACTTGTTTGATCAATAGATAAATTAACTATTGTTAAAATCCTCGTTTTGTTTTAAAAGAAATGGTAATGGCAATAATTTACCAAACTATCAAACGACGCGGCCTTTAATTAATGATTCAATTTATACTTTCAAAAGTCATTTTCAACACATTATCTATCTATATATATCAAAATGAAACCCGTTTTCCGTTGTCACGACATAACATGAAAACGGCTTGACCGATTCGGATAATTATTTTTTTGGTGTGTTTATAACCATCGGGACCGGGTTTTAGACCGGGTCCTCCACCCGTGCGAAGCCGGGACGGGCCGCTAGTTTCTGATAAAATTGGTACCCCATGCGGAAACTTCTACCAATCCAAAAACCCCAAGAATTCACTCACCCACACTACAACCGTTCAACTTAAAGAACCAGTAACTTAATGTATTAAGTGGTGAACAGATATCCGCGGGAAAGCTGTAGCGTTTCCAAGCCGGTGCTGCCAACTAAAGCACAAGTAAAGCTAAGTTGTCAACTTGGAGAAATGGGTACCTGTTTATTGCTTCTTTTGGGGATAGTGCATTTTTGATAATGGAGAATTTGTTTACATGTTGTGTTGTTTGTGAATGGACTGTGCATTTATTAAATAATGACGAATTTGTAACTAGATTTTTGTGTTCATGTGGATTTGAAATAGCACCCGTGAAAGTTTATCGAGCAGTGGTGGCTATGGGATCGGCCCTGACTTACGAGTTGTAGGTCGTGGGTTCCATACCAGCCAGGTGCATTACTTTGTGTAATTTATTTCAGCACCACACTGCTCTCAAAACGATTAAGTTTAATCGTGAGGAAACCGGCATGTCCCAGAACCACAAATTCGAAGACATGTGACGTCTACCAACCTACACTGGGCCTGTGTGGTGGATTATGGCCCAATCCCTCTCACAGAGAAGAGGCCTGTGTCCCAGCAGTGGGATCAATTATAGGCTGCTCTTGATGATCGTCTAACTTATTGAGATTATTTTGTAAAATTGATCTTTTCAGGGCAATTTTTTGCATTTATTTTAATTTTTGTTCATAACGTTCTCGCATATTATATGTATGCTTTGGCCTCGTTACTTCTACATCAATTCATAAACTTTTTTATACCAACTACTAGTGCTGTGGCATTAAAGTAACACCACTTACTAAGTCACGGGTACGTAAATATAACAGGTTAACATTCAATTATATACTTAACTGGTTATACGTGCGAGCGTGTCCAGTACCCACACTATTGGATTGCTTATAATAACAGACTTTTACTTTGAATCAAGTTGATAAGAAACTTAGCACACGACAGTTTGTATACATTTCTTACTGTGAAGTTTTTGTGAGGAAAGAAAAAATTTACTACAAACAGAAATCGAACTTGCGTCTTTCCGGGAAAGTAATCTAGAACCTTAGTAACTAAGCTATCGCAGTTCGGCTTGTCAACACTAAATTTTTTATCTATTGTATGAACGTTTTGCGGTACCAGTGAGGTATAAAGATTCGGTTTCGAAGAGCAGCAGTGCTATTCTGCGTAAACACAGCCTTGTAACAGCGCGGTCGCAGCGCCCACGCCACGCTAGGACTAATGTTTACTATTAATTTAGCTACTGACAGTGGCTAAAGTGCTCACTGCTCGCGGTGTACGATGAGACGACCTCATAGCCACCGCGTCAGAGGCCAACAATAAGATGAACACCTGCGATGGCGTAGTTGGTAAGGTTCTGGGGTATTTATCTTCCTAAACGCAGGTTTCAGTTCTGCTCGCGATTTTTTCCTTCTTTGAAGAACCTTAACGTATACGTGACGTGGTCGTAAAATCAGCTTATCGATACTATAAAATGAACTGCCTACTCAAGTACCCACCCATCCAAATCCCGTCCTCGGTGTAATCCGCTTAACTCACAAAAACAAAACAACGTACATCCTCCAGGTATCACAGCGATAATCAATAAACCATTCCGGCCAGTCGGAAACCACATTCATTATTCAGCGCTACAGCGATTGTATCAGCTGTGTAAAATTACACTTCCTTCCCCTAGTTACGTGGAGCGATCGCTTGAAGCGCTGCAGCGCTCGAGGTGTAAGGGCCCGTAACTCGTTCCTTTACGGGTTGTTGAGCAAACAGCGCGCTTTATAAAAGTTCGCTGAGTGTTGAAATGCGAAATCTTGCGATTTTTTGTCGGCTTTATTGTTAGGGGTCGATCGACGTGTTTTGGGATTTATACCGGGTTCTGTCGACAAATGTTTGGTTACGAAGCAGTGTAACATTTTATTTAAACCGGTTGAGGTAGGTGTGGATTAAAATCGCAATATGTAATGGATTGATTGGTGCGTATGTGTATAACTTACTAATTGTGAATAAATATTTATAACAATCGAATGTTTACCCTTTGGTGACTTTCAAAGCCTAACGTTCAGCTGTAACGCTTTTAGACAACTGATCGACAATTTATTTTACTGATTTTCAAGAGTGTAGGCCATATTTATTAAAATCGTATTTACGACTAAGGAGAATTTAAAACTACTCAAAAGATGGCTGAAACTGACTGAAGGTGGAACATGAAAGATGTATTGATACAGGTTCATACAGCTATCGTCTAACAGGTTTTCTATACAATGTGTAACACCAAATACGCAAAACCTCTCGTAGGATAACTCAGCCCATGTTAATTAACACTTTTTGTTCTAGGACTTTTGGAAATTCGCGAAAACAAAAGTGAGATTTGTAATACAGATGGATCAATTTCTCATTTTGCATAGAAAACCTTTTTTTTGCGAATTTCCAAAAGTCTTAGAACATAAATTGTTCAGTAACATGGGCTTAGTTACCCCACGAGAGGTTTTGTGCATTTGGTGTTACACTTTGTATATAGGCTGGCTAGTAAGAACTCCAACGTTTTTAGAGATAAAGGCTAGGTCACCAGCAAACCCTTTTTGTAGAACTGGCCGTTACAAAGACTCTGTATTCAGAAAACCATTAATCACCAGCCGAGCAAAAGAAGAAAATTTCCACTACAACCACATCTCATCAGTAATAAATAACTGTTGGCGTATTTTTTATTTATTTAAGTGCAAGCTATCTCGACGGAAAAGAAATATGGCCCCGACGTGACGACTTAATCTGTCCAAACCCGGTACAGTGCGAGAAATGTGTAAATAATTTTTATTTGCGACTCTTTTCCGAAAGAGGATTTCGGTGTTCATTTTGTTTGTGACAACGTTAATGATGTGTGATTATGATGTATCGTGGAGTTAATTTGTTACATTCATCATTCATAAAATTCCCACTGCTGGGACACCGGCCTTCTCTCTGTGAGAGGGACTGGGCCAAAACCACCACGCAGCCTAGTGCGGGATGGTAGATATCACACACTAGCCAACCAAACCGGCATGGTTTCCTCACGATGTTTTCTTTCACCGTTTTGAGAGCAGTGGTGATGAAATAAATTACACAAAGTAATGTGCTTGGCTGGGTTCGAACCCGCGACCTACGACTCGTAAGTCGGGACCTACCTCACTGCTCAATAATTAATTTGCTTCAATTATTTAATTTCAATAATTATTCTGCTAATTTGTTAGTTGGTTGATTTTAGTAAATTAAGCAGTGAAAAAATAAGTAATGATTAAATTGCCGATGCAGTAGCGTCAAGCATACCGAAGCGGTATTTTTTTACTACGATCATAATATTATCATGGAAATTTCTAATTTACTGCCATGAAGTTAATGTCTATAATGCTTTTTAAGGCTCTCATCATCATGAGCAAGTCGTAGGTTTCCAATAGGACCGGTTGGAAGCGGCAATAATTTTATTATTGATGCTTATAACCACTTAATCAATCGTTAATCTCAGGTGTCCCAAAGATTTCACTCAAAAACACTGGTTTTATCAATACAAAAACCAAAATGTTTAAAAAATAAACACAAAAACAATCCACATTCCTTAGCCCCAAAAGCTGAAGCGACCCAACTCACATCCAATTCACTTTCAAGTGTCGTCAGTACGTCTTTCGTCTCCCAAACACTCGTTGCAATTTGCAACGAAAACACTCCTTTTTAGCCCGAACTGCAGCAAAAGACTTATTCGGCTTCGTACGCATCCTATTCAAGGAGTTAAGTAAGGAAAAATCGGGTCTCCTTTTTTCTTCCAGGCTTTTCAAAGGTACTTTGAAAGGGGTTGTCAATATTTTGAGCGGTATGAATGGGCCTCTGTAGTGGATGTCAATGGGGGCTTAAGTGTGGCGCGCGCCTTTCCATTTGGTGTGATTTGTGTCGGGTTTTCTTGAGAGGTTTTGAGACTAGATTTTGGTCTAATCTACTTGGATGTGATTATGTGGTAGTAGCTATGTTAAGAATTTGGTTTATAAAATTAATAAAGAGAAATCTATTGGTTAGGCATATATTTATTGTATGTTTTTACAGCGTAATTGCGTAAATGATTGCTACATGAAGTCCAGTGTTAAAAAAATTGATCTAAGACCAATGCCAACCAATCGTTATGATACTTTTACTCTTTTTTAAAATAGTCATACAATAATTGAGCTGATATTGAGATTCCTGATTTCATTGTAATATACCAACTAATTTGCAATCAAACTCTTATCCACTTAAATAAAAAATACGTATGACACTCGGGGACTGCTGCGGTAAAGTTACTGCATTGCATTATTTTCAATTTTATCATCAAGTGAAACGTCAAAAAAATAAACACCGTGTTGAAGTATGCTGAACTGAAACGACGTTAGATGATGCGGGGTGTCAGGTTTATGTCATTTGGTTTATTTTTGTTATGGAATTTATTGTTTCTAAGCTATACAATACCTTAACAACCGTGTCGGCATCACTGGAAACACCCTTATATCGTGCCTACCCCCTTTTGAGATAGCTCAAAGCCAATTAGATGCGGTGACAAGCGGAGGATGGCGGCGTGAATGGCTACGTAGCAGCGTCGCGTCGCGGACGCCTTTACAAACGTTACGCCGATGTGTTTAGATCTATCTGATGGTGGAAGAGTTTGCATGCATTGAGAATGTGCCTTTAAGGGGGGAGTCTATGTGATGAAGGGGGATAGGGATCTAGCCTGGAGGGTTTCGTTAGAAGATTTTGAGGTTGACGTTATTTTGGAGAATAACTGAACGAAACTATGATGGCGCAATATCCTGAGTCTTGCCCGCTTTCTTAACAGTTTCACGCTCTTAAAAAAATAGTCATATGAAAAAACTACTGTCTAAGAGGCCTCATTTGATGATTTTACAACGCAAAAAGAAAGACGAACGATAACATTAGTACTGTACATTTGATTTTTTAATGGAATATACGTATATCAATTGATTCAGAGTATATGAAAAAGAAAGAAAGAAAGAAAAAACGTTTATTTGAGTAGCCGGTACACACAACATAAACAAATAAAAGAAGAAAAAAAAAATGAATAAAAGATTAAGTTGTATAACATTAAAACAGTAAATATAACAGCAAATAATAATATAACATTGTGTGTCCCACGGCTACGCCAAATGGGTCCAGTTCAGCAAATTGTCGAGCAGCTAAGTGCTCGACGCTGGTTTTCAACTGGACCTGGACGGTGACGTGACGGACGCAAAGCAGCTTTAAAACATCCAATCGTGCTATGTGTGTGTTGTGAAATATGTACATAAATACTTATATTAACTTAGAAAACAAATATAATTATGAATGTAGAAAATAAATTAAATATACATGTACCTACAAGATAATAAATATAGGGTAGGTAGTAAAAAATAATCTAAAAACATAAACAAATATAGGACGGACGCAGGACGATAACACTTAGTGAGTTAACAAAAAAACCTGTTTCGCGCGTTGCCAGACTTCTTGTTTACGTGCCTAATACAGTACCTAAATTCGTAGCTAGGAGGCTCATTACGCAACAGATCTCGTACGCAGAGCACTGGACATAATATCCAGACTTGTTTTTAAGATTATTTTATTTATTCAAATATATTTCTGGAAGATAATTTATAAATGTGAATTAAATAAATATATGATAAAATAATGTTGCTCGTACCTAATTATTTCATAAAGATCAATTGGATATTTTAGGCAGCAGCTTCAGCTATTTATTTATTATCTTATTTCGACACTTCCCCGAATTATTATAAATAATGATTATATTGAGACCATGATATTTCACTCTGTGATCGTTATTTTCTTACTTCAGAGAACATATTGGACTGAATAATGAATATGTTTTGATTACGGTACGTTAGATGTGTATCAGGTATTTCAGTAGAAAAACAAAATAATGAGTATTTCAAAGCAATTATTATGAAAACAGGTGTTTTTCGTATGCGAAATATGTTCCATTACAACATTACCAAGAAAAATTTAACGAAATGAAAAAGTTAGAAGGTTAGATCGATATAGTTTTGTCTTTTAGTGATGGCATTTCAATATTTTTTCTATAAAATAACTGAACTTATTTACTTATGAAGGTAACATAGAAAAACACGGAGCTCAAAAATGTACTCTGTGCCAAATAAAAAGAGTTACATACATTTAAAATTAAAATATATAGATAATAATTTACAATGACATGTAAAGGTTCTCCTTAATGTAAAAAAGTTTATTGAATTACAAAAATACCCTTTTAATCATGAAAGAATTAATGTTCGGATATAAAAAAATACATTATTATAAAAGCCAAACGTTTCAAAAGATAAACAGCAACTCCGTAAACAACAACATAACCCAAAAAACACTAACAACCCTTTCTTATCCAATGATCTTGAACACGAAGACATGCATTAGGCAAGCCGTAACTCCGGCAGTCCGCTCCAATCATGGCCGGCGAACTCCCTCCTTAATTAAATATCTTAACTTTGCCAACTAAGTCAAATTTAAGCGAGTTTCAAGCACCTATTCAGGTGTTGTCCATAATAAAAGCAAGTTGTACGTAACTGGGGCTTAACTTAAGTTAGAATACACCGGCGTTGTCTCTGGGTTAAGTTTAATGTGACGGTTGCTGTGAAGCTTGATTGCGAGACTGGATTGTTTAGGGAAATAGGTGCTTTCGTTTTATAAAAATAAGGTTAGTTTTATTTTAAATGGACAGGAAATAAAGGTTCACAAGACGAGTGGTGATGAGACTGATGACGAATGTCGAATGCCATACAATCGCTGGGCAAAACATACATCCGACGGGGTACCAAAAGGGAGAACTTGATGTCGTGGCAGGCCCAAGCGAAGATGGTGAGATGACTTGGACCGCTTCATAAAAGACTGAACCACGGTCGCATAACGCCGCGAGAAGTGAAAAGAGTGATGGGAGGCCTTTGCCAAGCAATGGGACGTATGGGCTGATTAAAAAAAAAAGAGGCTGATAATAATGGAACAAAGATGAGACTCAAATCAAAGATGACATTCAGAAGGGACTGAAACCACACTGAAAGAACACGGTAGAAATTATTTGGCGTCAATTGGCCTGATCACCGCCAGTTGGTGCTATTGTCCGATTGCTGAACCGCTAGCAGGTGAATCCCAACCAACCCCAAATACTATAAGGTATTTTTGATAGGTAGCTATTCAGTGTGGGCTGTTCACAATTGATGGACATAGTTTAACGGGTATTTGGAGTCAAAATGCAGTCAGATTATTACATCTCTTATTTTTAAAGATATTATTTAAATTACCAATCAACTCATTTTAATTACAACATCTTAAAATATCTCTATGAAGCCAAACATACCATAACTGTAGACATAAAACTTTCTTTTCCAGACGAAAAAACTAATTGCTGACAAAAAAGTGGAAAAAGTCTTCAAAAACATTTTGAACGTTTCCTTAAAACGCTGAATTCAATTGGCTAGCTAATCAATCTTAGTTCTTCACCTAATTAGAGCCAAGTCCAACAAACTTTGTCATGAAAGAATCTGCGGAAAATAAGGGCAAGTGGGTAGCAGGGTATTTTTGTGCTGGGTTCCGTAGTCTATAGAAATTGTAGTATCAATAATTTGTGTTTTTAATTTGACATAATTAAAATAATGGAATCATAGGTTGTTTTTGCGGAAACTAATGGCAAAATTGAATATTATACAAAATATTTGATTTTAATCCGAAAATGAGATCGTGGCCCAGTTCGAGCTAAAATAGTTCAAATAATTGTAAAGTCCAGTTTTATTTTTAGTATATTAATTTTATATTTACAAAATTCGTAGGTATTTATTTATATGCAATGACAATTTTTTGAAACTTGACATTTCCAACTAAATGTTAGCGTTTTTTTTATTCGAAGCACTATGACCTATCACTTTATTTGACTTTATGCTGCATCTAAATTTTATTTTTCATGTAAAATATTTATGACGCATGAAATATTTTTTTTGCATTTTTTTCCTGGAAAACATTGTAAATACATTATAAATAACGTACAATTTCCTGGGAATTATCAGGTCTATCGTATTCAATTTCAAAATTTAGCCCTTTCAACTATTTCGGAAATTGGATAAAAGCATTTTTAACAAATTAACTGATCTAAAAATACATTTTGTACTGGGTAATTCTATACCTTTTGGTAAGACTAGTCAGACTACCAAATACGTCAACTGTTAAATAAACGCCTACCTGAAAAATAAAACTGAAGTGCCGAAGTACCTACGAATAAATCTGTGTATCTAGTAAATGGTCTTTGCTCTCCCATCCACAGACTGATCTAAGTAAGCGTTGCTTAACCGCTAAGATCCCTCGAGTTTCAAAACATAACAATGTCTCCTAAATATATAGGGAAAATAATTGCCTAATTTTTTATACGAAGTTTTTTTATTCTCTTGCGGAACCCTAAAAAGATTTTCTTGACATTTAGCGACGACCCTCTGACTTAGTGAACGTTCTGACGAATTAGGAAGCTCATATTTCTAATCTGGGTCTTAGCTTGTAAGGACTTGGCCATCACTTTTTCATTCTGCATCATTTATCTTTTGCTTTTTCGGTGTAGGCAAAGAGTGTTAGTTTTTGACTACGATGTAGACAAGCTTGTCGATAATATTTCTTCAATGTATGTGCATGTAACTGCAAACATTTTTTTTATTTTTAAATATTGCCCCACACTAGGAATTTCTCCCGTGATGTGCGGCGTTTAGAAACATAGAAACTAACATACACAAACACTCAGACCCGGAACAATTATTAGTAAGTCATACAAATATTTGTTCCGTGCGGGAATCGAACCCGCGACACGCAGCGCAGCCGTGCCGTCAATGTTCAGTTGTCCACAACTTTGATAGACGAATGTTCGTGAACAAGGTGATTGATTAAATATATGGCGGGTGCTAGAAATTAAATTGAATAGATGCAAATCAATATTGCAACAAAAGATGAAATAACAAAACAAATCTATTTCAACGCAATGAAATAGATTTGTTCTGATATTTCATTTTTTAAATGTAATTTTATATGTGAGTTTATATGTTTGTAAAAGCACCCACGACACAGGAGAAATTCAGTGTGAGCCGAAGTAGTAAAAAGCATAGACTAACTTAACTTATTGATAACTAAATGTTATCAATAATTTAAGGTGGTCTATGCTTTTTCCTATAATTTTCCACAATGCAGTAAGACAATAGGTAGAAGTGAAATCACGCAATCAAGCGGATTGTTGTGTGGATGAAAAAGGAGCGCGCAGTAGCCGTGTTGGCACCCGGCCGATACCGGATGCTCACTAAATCCGTTTACCAGGGAAACTCGACACGACTTGCTATCGAATAGTTTACTCGAACTTTGTAAAAGGTTTCACAAAAACGTACCGAACTTTTCGTTTGAACTTTTTTCATTGAAACCTCTGTAATTCCTTTAGCCGTTTTTTTTTTTTTGCTTTTCTTGGTAACATCATCAAATGAGTCCTCCCATCCCGGGCAGGGCGGGAGGGACTATCAGACTTGTACTGACTAAAATCCACGGTGTCCTTCAATAGCCCTTTATGTTCCGGGGTCACGGTGACGGAAAGAAGTCCCGCGACCCCGGCAGGCTTTGGCCCTCTGTGAGGGGGCCCCGTCATTTTGCTGACGCTCTTTGAGGAGCGCGTGGAACACGACGCGCCGTCGACCCAGGCATGGTCCATGGTCGGACAGCGAGTTGCCCTGAATTCCTTTAGCCTTAAAAAGGTTTTGATGAGTATCAGTAAAGCTATGGTTAATTTTTTATAATATTTACGAGTAGTACCAGAATTTCGAAAATTAATGAGACACCGTCAAATTGAGCATGCTCTTTGATCGGACGGCGAGTTACCCATTACTTAAAGTGTTTTCCGTTCTGCTTTTACAATTATGGTAAATTGTATTCTAATTTATTATTTCTATGTAAGCATAATGTAGGAAAGTGGTTTAAACCTTTAGAACCAAGGGATATTACCGCCTAAGAGGTGAAATTGAAAAGTTTAATATGGCTTTTGTCATCATAATCCTTTATATACTTTTAACACCTAACGTGATAGTTCCGCCTCACCCTTTGGGCTTGTCTAAAGTACATTTTGTATTACCCTATGTGTGACTCGCTCGAAACGTAATTTATTCATGAGTTCCTCTTACAAAACTTTGAGATAGTTTTGAAATTTTCAGTCTCACGTAAATTACATATAACAATCGTGACGTAGGTTTTAAACGTATACATATACGCTTGCATTTCCAAAAGGGTAGGTAGATAATTATGAGTATTCACATAATAATATATTTACTTATTTTTGTTTATTTGAGTTAGCGAATAATCGGTCTCAATTGGCAAAAATGTTAGGAGTTATTGCGATACATAAGTCAAGGAAATCAAGCCGGAACGGGGCGCGACGCGACTGTAGACTGTAGCGTGGCGTGTTCTTGGCATACCACCGACGTTACGGTGATCTACGGATGTGGCTTGTTTTTTAAACCAGAACCAGAATTTGATTTGATCCAGATACCAGCACATCAAGCTACCACAATCTGTCAAATTTCTTCTTTGCTAGAGTGCTTTGACTCAACAGACGTTCTCATAACAATTACACTAATGTAAGGGACATGAAATAATTTTGTTCACAATTTTATGAATAACCTTTATCGGCAATACTTTAGTAACCCTGTCAACTACTATGATGGATGGATTCTAGTAAAGCTGCCTACATTGCGGCAAAGTGCTGAAGTAATTAAAGACTTATTACAATCATCTACTTTTACTCTCTACAATCTATATATATAAAAATGAAACCCGTTTTCCGTTGTCACGATATAACATGAAAACGGCTTGACCGATTCGGATAGTTATTTTTTTGTTGTGTTTGTAACCATCGGGACCGGGTTTTAGACCGGGTCCTCCACCCGTGCGAAGCCGGGACGGGCCGCTAGTATTTTTATAAAATACTTTGAAGAATCATTTCAAGAGCCCAAAGGGAGATAATTTTTTTTCACATCTACCTCATATTGTGTGGTTAACATTGACGATTGACTGTTTAAAAATATGGCAGAGATATTGATGTTTTTGGAATTTGGTATCCCTTTACAAAAAGCTTTCAAGTGTTACTTTTTGTTTTGGCTGGCCTATAATTATTTGTTACAAACTAGGCACCTTTTTAGATTTTAATTTAAATTTTAAAAAATTTTAAATATTAGTATTTTCTAACAGTGAGTAAAATCTAAATTTAAAAAATTTTAAATTTAGATTTTACTCACTGTTAGAAAATACGGACAAACTTACTGAGTGTTTAAACAGTTTTTTTTTTTTAAGTTTTTTTCTCATTCGCGTCACAATGGTGGAACTGATCCTGTTGATAATTGCCCCAGAGATACATTATAGTATAGAATAACACACAAGATACCATTTACCCTGCTAAATACGTTCTCGTAGGATAATTTTCGACCTAAAAACGGAAATATCGGCTAACAACAGTTGTTAATTAATGTATAAACATTTCAAAATCAAAATACAACACAAATCCTGTCTTCGAGTTTCGAGTTCCCCTAGTAGCGCCTGCCAAGATTAGACAGAGTCGAGACAGTTTCATTTGGCTTGTCTGCATCGGAACAAGCCCTGAATAGCAAGGAGCCAGCTGGAACCGCTTTAAACTGGATCATCCAGACGAAATGGACGCAGGATTGCATTGAAGTCGCGAGAATTGTTTATGAGGGATCTGTTGTTTAGTTAATTAAGACTTTCTGGTGTAGATTGGAGTGCCCTTTTGTGCTTCGGTTTTCTGAAGGATCAGTACTCTAAGCACGAATTTTTAGTATTTGAGACGTAAAGTAAACTGGAACTTTGACAATTTTCAAGGAAAAAATTAGTTTCGTCTTCGCACACCAGAGGCGCTGTTCCATTTTTTCATAAAAGAAACGCTGTGAATACTGGAAAGATGCTGTAAAGTAAAAGAGTGAAAACTCGTGCTAAGGGTACTGAGGCACTATCATGAGTTTTACGTTTTTAGACGTAGTTTTACAACGTAAATTGTATGGAAAATTCAAAAAGCGCAACTAGTGCACGTAAGGCATGCCTTACGGCCTCTTACGAGTTTTCACGTTACTGTGACGTAAAGTAAACGAGGACTTTAACTTAAATTTGTTAGATAAAATTAGGTCCTTGGTTTTTTACACTAGAGGCGTTATTGAACCCGGGTCGACGGCGTGTCGTGTTCAACGTGCGCCTCAAAGAGCGTCAGCATAATGACGAGACCTTTCAGAGGGCTAAAGCCTGCCGGGGCCGCGGGACTTATACTATCACCGTGACCCCGGAACATAAAGGGCTATTGAAGGACACCGCGGATTTTAGTCAGTACAAGTCTGACAGTTCCTCTCGCCCTGCCCGGGGTGGGAGGCCTGTGATGATTTTATTACGATAAAAAAGAGGCGTTATTCAAACCATATAATAAACGCAGTAAATGGATTCGCTTTATATAAAATACAGATATCATGTTATATGGGTTGAGGTCTTTGTTTATAGAGTAGGAAATCTGAGAGCTTTTAAATAAGCAGCAATTGTTTTGTGTTTCTGCGAATATAAATGAACGATTTGATTATTTATTGTTGACCCAGTCGCCACGGTTGACGCCTTGGCTGAGCGATTGACTGGTGCGCTAGTTGTTGCATATTCGATCTCCGCATGGAACAAAATATTTGTATGAACTACAAGTACTCGTGTTAAATAATTATGTGAGTTTAAATGCGCCTACGATACAGAAGAAATTACTAGGGTTGGGCAAGATTTTATAAATAGAGCCAAGAGTAGTACCTATGTATAATAATTCACCCACATTTTACGTGTTATGTATAGTTTACCTACATTTCACCGTTGTTTTTAAGTCCCCTATAAAACTACTTCCACATATTTCAAACACCCACAAGACAAGTGCTGCCCTCACAGTGGCACATGTTCGTACAAGGAACTAAGCTCGAGCTCAAGAACTTTCAACAAACTAGTTATTTTCCTATTGGAATAACATTATGAGAGTGTTAAGGGGGTGTAGCAACAGTTTTAACTTAAATTGGCTGGATCGAATATTGAATGTTATTAAGCTCTTGTAATTATAGTTTGGGGAGTACAGCTTTTACTTGAGTAGTTTTGGCGTTTCCCAAGCCCGGGTATTTATACTGTTTGATTTTATTTTTTAAGGCATTGGGGAAGAAAACAGTTCTCGAGTGGTGACCACGGACCGGAAAACGCAGCGTAGGCAGGCCTCCCACTAGGTGGATCGACGACATCTTGTCGAGGGTCGCGGGCAATCCATGGATGCAAGTGGCGAATTGTCATTTGGCGTGGCGGTCTAAGAGGTAGGCCTATATTCAGCATTGGATGTCTTCCAGCTGATGAATGATGGAGGCATGGGCTTATTTGCACATTTTATGATTTAGTAACCAAAAATAATCGAGAGAAAAAGTTAGGTTTTTTCATTTCTCATACTCGGAAAGTAGTGTTTGTTTGATCTAAGCAGCGGGTCGAAAACGATGCTTCCCTCCCTTGGGCGGGAAAGACTCATAGTAATTGCTTCCCTCCCTAGGGCGGGAATGAATTTTAAAAATAGAATTAAAATTGGTTAATTAGTCGGCTATAATTTTCTATATTAATAATTTCGTGCAGGGCTACGGTAGACTCGATCGAAAGCTAACCAGAATAATAAAACATTAAAAAATAAAGATTTCGAGTCGACAACATTTATATCCGCAAAATTCGGATAGTCGAGTATTTTGTAAATTTCTCATGATTTTCTGACCAGAGAGATCGCAGCCGCCATTTTTGACATCGGTTATCATGTTGAGAAGTTTTTTCTCTTTATTTTTTTTTCTTTATTTTCGGCCAGTGTCATGTGGTGTATTATGTAGTTACTAAACCTCCTTAGAAAAACCTATAAACTTATGAGTTAGCGTGACACCTACATTTAGTACCTAGATGTGTATTATGTATGACACACGTTTCAACCGAGCGAAGCCGGGTTTTCATCTCGTTTTTACATAATTAAGAAAAATATCGATTAAAAAAAAATGCTGCGGTTTTGTGAGTGTATACGGCCAATGTGAATTAAAAAAAAATAGATACCTATTAAAATGGGACGGCCCGCGGCGGTGACGCGGACGGTGTGTTCCTTAATTGAAATATAAATTTAAAAAAAATACTATTTTTTACTTTCCTTATATTTGAAATGAAAAGTAGAGTGTTTAGCACGGGTGAAAGTCATCAATTCCCACTCGGACTATAGCCGCCCTCGCTTCGCTCGTGCGTCTAAATACCTCGTATGGGAATTGATTTCTTTCCACCCTTGTATAACAATCTACTATTCCAAAACATATATGACAACAATAAAAACGTTAGTTTACATAATGTACTAAGGCATTAATACAAGTACATACATTTTTTTTTCAATTCAAAGCGAAAAATACAAAGAAAAGAGTAGGTATTGCATGGGGAATGATCAGTATTCCCAATTTATCACAAATGTATACTCTTTCTTTCATTAGTTAAACGTAGCCTTAAAACATTCTGAACGGACCGCGGGGCACTCGAAGTTATTCTTATTGGAACAAACTTAATAGTCGATCTTATTCGACTACTACTATATTTCAGCAGCTATAACCACTGGGCCACGATCTACACGACTAAGTGAGAAGAGGAAGAGCTACGGGTGACGGACGTCGCAAGACGATCTCTGGCCACCGTGGCGCGGACATGCGGGCTGACAGTGGACTAGGCCTGGGTCCCTTTATACAGCCAATATATTTTAACAATTATACCACTAGTATACCACTAGGCTACGATATGATGAATAATAACAGTTTGTGAAAGAGCTTATAAACTTGCAGAAAGAAATCACTCATGTAAGTAATGTAATTGTCGCACCTTTGTATGATTATTATAAGTCGCATCACCCTAGGTCGTGAGTGAGGCTTTATCCAACTACTACAATATTTCAGCGGCTATTAGAACGTAAATCATGAAATGTGAAATAAAGTTTTAGGAGTTGGGCGAGTAATAACTTTGTCAATGTGGTATAAGGACCTTGAGGATATAATATTACGCTCTTTACTGTAGGGTAGGTTTCTTATAATACTTAATATGAAAGGATTGGAGAATAAAAAAGGCAGTGTGTTATGTAACTACACGATTATGATAAGAATGGAAACTTTAATGAATTTCATCAGTCTATAAACTGTCACAGAAATATATGTTTAGCAAAAATATTATCCACAATTATTTTTTATCGTGTAAAAAAATCATCAATGAGTCCTCCCGAAGGTGGAATTACGGAATGGACTCTCAGACTTGTACTGATGACTAAAACCCACGGTGTTCCTTCAATAAACTATTAAGTCTCAGGTCACACAGGTTACGATTACCTGATGACACAGTCCCGCGGCCCTAAGGGAATGGTATTTTCATTATATTTAATGTTTATTTAAGAGCATACCTACGTAACTCATGTAGGTACTCAAATAGTAAGTAAAAACATTTTTATTAAATTACTATATTTTTTTACATGACACCTCAATTTTAAAGAAATTCGTGATCATTCTTTGGTTTAACAATTTTTAACAATTTCAATTTTGTTTGTAATTTAAACCAACTGAAATAAGCCAAATCTTAAACTTTAAAAATCATTCTGCATTGCAGTGAATCTATAAAAACATTTTAGCTTAAATCTTTCTCCTACAGGAAGAATATCTCGACACATAAAACTTTATATCCGCTTTCTATTCAATTTCCACTATCATATTAAATGTATGCAAACAAATTTAAGCGAACTCACACACTCGAAGACTAGCGATAAAAGGCTGAAGCGAGGTCATGGACCGCGTAGCGCCGCTACGAGTGTCGCTACGAGCTGCTACGAGGTGCTACGATAGTTGCTACGAGCGTAGACTGGAAATAGGATTGTATTGATTTATGGACAAAGTTTATTTTTGTTTATTTATAAGGAAAACAGTTTTTTTATTATTGTATACTGAATAGAAATGCAAGATTTTTTGAACAACATGGATAGATTTCAAACAAAAATGTTTTTATTTCAACGTCTTATCTAAGTTTTATCTGTTCCATTTTCTTTTTTACGTTTACCTTTCTGGGATTTTCTCCAATATAGTGCGTGCATTAATAAAAAATTAAATTCACATAAATAAACAGCCAAATCCAGAACTACCCGTAGACCATACAAACGTTTTGTTCCATCGCGGGAACTAAACCCACAACTCGCAACCAGCACGAAGTTCCATCATATTTAAAACTCCATTTTGCTCTTCTTTAACTATTTTTCAAGGAGAAATAGTTTAAATTTGCATGTATTTTCCTTTAAACTATAGATTAATTTCTAAAATATATATATGTAAAAAAAAAGTTGGTCGAAAAACCAAAAAACATCAAAAAACCACGAAACATAACTTATAACTCGATACAAACAGCTGGCATCCCCAAACTTTCCTCCTTTTCCCCTTCAAAGCGCCCTAAAATTTACAACTACCCATCAAAATCCCATCGAAAAAAACTTCGTCAACACTTCAAGTCGGCGTCAGATCGCGTGTCATCGCCAGACCAAATTCCGAATCGTTACAGATTTGCATAATTGCATTACCAGCCCCGGGGCGGCTTTCATAAAAAATGTATTAAGGGACACCTGGTTTCCCGTAACTTTTGCCTCTAAAAAATTATTTATTTCAAACTTCTTTCATAAATCAGGCTAAAGTTGTTTACAAAGTAATCTCGCGACCCGGTTCTTCCCGCGAATATTTTATATTACTGCTGTATATAAAAATAAATGACACTTTTCAGTTTTTGAATGATATGTTTGTGTACCTGACGGTTAATTGGTGAAGTTTTTACGTCTTATTTTACCATTATAGCCCTGTGAAGGTTTTCTGTCACCCAACATTGCTTTTATGAAAGGAAAAGAGTTAGTATCTACAGGTTCCTTTTGTACTGTTTCTTGGATCTTGCTGATTGAATACTTACTTGCTTGAATACGTTTTTTTTCTCTAAGTACTACGGTTGACTGTAAAATGTTTTTTAATTCATTGATATGCTCTGTTTTTTTTTTATAAAACCTTAGTGTGGAGGCACTTGGTTATGACTCCTGTATAGTGAGTGATTTTACAAACATTCATACACCTTCATTTACTCTATCTGTAAGATATACGAATATTTAAAATGTGTGGGAATCGAACCAGCGACATGCAGTGCATCAGTCAACGCCACTGCGCCAACCATGCTGTCGTGTTTATTCGTATTATTGTTACTGGATATGAATAAAATTTTGCTTGAGTACATGCAAACTAAAGTATCAGTATACATATCACTTTACTGCTAAGTAAAATTCAAAAACAGTACCCCTAGCACGAGTTTTCACTATTTTACTTTACAGAGTTTTTCCAGTATTTACAGCGTTTCTTGTATGAAAATATGGAACAGCGCCTCTGGTGTGCGAAGAAGGAACCAACTTTTTCCTTGAAAATTGTCAATTTGAAGTCGTCAAAGTTCCAGTTTACGTCTCAAATACTGAAAACTCGTGCTGACGGTACAGAAAACCCAAAAATCAATTTTGTCGCCCCTATTCTATATCTTCCAAGATAAAATTAGAATAGACCTGCTCGAAAATCCTAATCTCCAAAATTAGATCACAGTTTATTCAGGAGGCCATTTCTATCGGAAAATTTACGATTATTCGAAAAGTAATCGTGATATCTACCGCCCCGGGGCTAACAAGGGCCCCTTATTTGTCCCCGGGGCACTACCCACCTTTCATAAGAAATATTTAAAGTTTTTCACAAAGCATTCGTTTAGAACTTTCTTACATAACTATTTTTATGCCTCATGTGTTCCTAAACTATTCTACGGGTCTCTCAAGTTTCTTTAACTTTTTTTACTGTTTTTTTTTTTTTTGTAATACTAGACTCTAGAGCTCGGGATTTCTTTGAGATATTTAAGTTTTAATGGACTGAATTTTTATTGAAGTTTTTACATTACATTACCAATTTTTAATTTTTTGAATACCTTTAGTCATCTATAATATAAAAAATGGATCGCAAAATATGTTGCTAAGCTCATAACTCGAAAACGGTTGAACCGATTTAGTTAATTCTGTTTTTGTTGTGTTTGTAACTATCCGGACCGGGTTTTAGAGGACTTCTACCCGTGCAAAGCCGGGACGGGCCGCTAGTAACTAATAAAAGCATTGCAACGAAAAGGAAAATTCAATTGCAATCAGAACTCGAACCTACATCCTTCTGCATAGATAATCCAGCCACATAACCAAGCTATCGCAATCCTGTACAGTGAGGTCGAATCTTTCATTCCATTATCAAACTTCTCTCGGTAACGTTGCGCCATCTATCGTAACAATGTACAGCTACAACTCCAACACCTTGACTTTACAGTTAAATCAATGGTTTATTATGGCTCTTTGGTCGTTTGATCCCGCTCAGGTGGGACCCGTGGGTCCAAACTACCTTATGCGTGTTTAACTTAGTCGATTGGATCCTTGATTTTTAATTTTAAGATTTCTACAACAAAAGTAAGTAACGTCTATAACCTTTTAAGGCAGTTTTATAACATAGTGCCTGTTATAAGTTTTTAGACTGACCTTGTTACTATAACTATTATTTAGTTTTAAAACGGAATATTTACCATGTTTATTATTTGTTTTGAGTTTCCGATATTTCGGCACTGTTGCAAGCGCCATGATCACGGATGAACTTAAGTTATTGCGGGTGGATGTTTATGAACAGACAAATCGGTCTACCTTCCTTCTCGTTCGTTTTTTGCATTCGACACCACTGTTTTTGCCACTCGTCTCACTCAAAACAACTAATAAACATGGTAAATATCCCGTTTTAAAACTAAATAATATGTAGTTATAGTGCCTGTTGTAAAATTCTGAACCAGTCTCTCAAAATCTTACCAAAGCAACTCTAAACGATTTAAGCCCAGACTTTCGTTGGTAAGAACAGCAAGCAGATCCCGGGAAGTCGCCGGAGCAGAGATATTTAATGCCAGCCCATAAAATAGTACAAGTGGTCAGGGGTCGCACCGCCCCACTGTTTATAGCCGGGGAAATAATGGCTGAGGAATTGTCTAGTGTTTTAAAGTAGGTGTATTTTGTCAATGGTTTTGTTGTACAATTTGTGGAATCTGGAATGAATTTTAATTAATCTGTGAAACTTCTTAGAAACATAAATGCCTAGTATACTAAAAAATGAAAGTAACATATAATAAAATAAACACATTACCCTCCTTTGCGTCGCGCAGTCGGGTCAAAAGTAGCCCACTTTTAGCAGGCGGTTTTTAGTTGTCTTTTTTCTGGCTGAAGAATGAGCGAAGGTGTCTTCTAGACTCGTATTGACTATAACCCCCTTGGTGTTCCTCAGCAAACTAGCGTCGAAAGCGGCCGGATTTATTATTAACCTTTATTTTATTTTCCCATGGTGGTGTTGTAAATAATGTCGATAATAAAAAACTAGTAAATATTTGACGAATAAAAGAAAGAATCAACCAAAAGGTTTTGTACGCTCGTATGTTATTTAAATGTTTTAATACAGCTTTTGGTCATTTCTGATCATAATCCATATTTCATTATATTTTTCATTATTTTATACATAATCCATATATACATAAACATTATTTATAACTATACAATTAATTTCGCTTTGAAGAAATAAAGCCGTATACTTTCGTTTACTGTCTAATTGAATAAAACCTAGTTTTCAACTGAAGACAAGGAATTTTACTTCTTATGCCTCATACTCTTTAAAGTCAAAATCGCATCCTTATTGCCGAGGAGATATCAAAAAAGCTTTCAAATATTCTTCAATATTCTGAATTATGTAAAACTGTATAAAGAAAATAGCCATTATGATTGTGTTACGCAATAAGTTCTCAAAAGGTTACACAATTTTTATGTAAAATATCCTTTCAGACGCAAAGTACCTTCTAGAGTTTCTTCGAAATTATGTAAATAACATATTTATGTAAACGAGTATCTAAATGTCGGCGTTATGAAAAAAATAGAGTAATTTACTCGACTGTGACTGACATTGGTGTTACATCATATACGAATGAAATTTTAGGGTTGTCACGATGTAGTTATTATAATGTCTGTAGCCTTACCACAAGCTCTTAACGCGATCCAGTTCAGGCTATGGGAAAGAGACAAGTCGTCTAGCGCCATCTCTTTCTAGCTAGCTGTTGCCAGCGACTACCCGCTACAACTTGTAAACTATACCACGGGAAAATAAAATCGAGATAATAAGTCATAAAAAAAAGGTTTATAAAAGTGTCTATAAAAAATAGAGGCGTTAATCCAGTTTATAGACTATATTTTAATCAAACACACAAATACGTTCATCAGTTTTTACGTAACAGAGTTTAACAAACATCCACCCATACTTCCTTACAAATCTTCGCATTTTGCATTATAAGTAAGATATTAAGGCATCATAGAGAGGGTTCGATTACTATTTTTTGCCCGTAGTAGAAATACTTTGAAAAAACAAGTCGTGAATAGGATCAAGATCATGAACATTTTAAACAAACACTTAAAATAACTTCTTGCCGTCTATTACCACATTATCCCTCAGTTACTTTCTTAAAATACAACACGGAAAAAAATGGGACGTGTGTCAACCCTAAATTCTTGTGAAATGACGCTTAAGGCCGTGGTTACACCGTGTGGTGCGCTGGATAATACTATAGTAAAATTATCTTCGCTTAGCGCTCACTAAGAGGCCATCGAGAATTGAAATGACATCGCTAGAATTTTTCAACCGACGCGCAAACTCCTCTCCCATAGCAGAGCTTTGGTGGAAACCATTTTTCCAAATTAATAGTACTGGCAAAACTAAGCTGCCTATAGTGGAAAACTAGCATAATACTCTTACGCGTTAGGGCTGTGCATTTTTGGTGAGGTATTTGGAGTTTTCAAGAGGTAAATGCGTCGCGACTTACCAACTCAGGAGCCTAGTCGTTTTGATATTTTGATTATTTATTATCTTCTCATTTTTCTTATTTTAGAATAGCGGCATCCATCCTACGGTTTAAAATATGTTTTAAGGTTTTAGCAGTAAGTGCCATCTATCTTAAAATCCATATCCTTTTTTTAATCACCGCAAACGATTTTGATATTGTACGAGTATTATGCAACGTTAGGATCGCAGAAACACCTCATAACCTTATAATATGTCTTACACCATAATATTTAATGAGCTTTAAATTAACATTGCGCTATAAAAAGAAATACTTTGCCCTAAAGTGGGTCAACACGTTCTAAAGATAAACACATAATTAAATAAATGAACGTAAATTTTACGAAATTAGCTCAAAACGAAATTGTTGACATAGCTTACAGAGTAAGCGAGATCATTTATAACAGCTGACAGAGCGCCAACTAGCTTTTGATTGGAAATCGTGGTTACTGGCAAAAGTAAAACGTAGGACATCATCTAAAATCTGACTAAAATCAGATTATTATTACTGATTTTAGTCAGTACAAGTCTGACAGTCCTTCCCGCCCTGCCCAGGGTGGGAGGACTCGTTTAATGATTTTACCATGATCTAGCAAGATGGACCAACGATCTGCAAAAGATTGCTGGAAATAGAAGGCGAAGGGCAGTGATGCCAGCACATCAAGCTACCTTTACGGCTCTCTTTAAAAGATTTTCAACCTTGTCAGAATAGTGGAGGGTTTATATTCGATTGGTAATATTTCTCAGATTTGGTTAGGTTGACCTGCTGGCATCTGTATCCATTATAATATTCTTAAACAGCTCACTGTCGTTCTCACTATTCACTAACTCTAACGAATGTAAAGCACTACAAGTGCAGTCTCAAACAAACTAAAAAAAAACATGGCGTCGACACAACACTGCAAAACATTCATAATCACACCACCACCATTTCTCAGCCACAAAAAAAGTCCACAACCTAAATATCGAAACAAAACACCGGGAACAATTAAAAAAAAAAAGCTGGAAAAAAAAAGACTCTCACTTGAGCAATGTTACATAATTATACAATGGAGTTTTCGCGAGTTGAGCGCAGCGTTTTGTACTCTGTAGCGTGTCAACAGTTGCGAACAATAAACGGTAGGGGGCGCTCGAGAGCGTAATCACTGGCTGCCGAGTGGGGCCGAGAGTTACGTTTGCATTTTGTTTTAGTTTTTAAAAAACGTAATTTTTGAGTTACATGACTTTTTGTTAAACATTTTAGGGTGGGATGTTTTGAGGACAATTATGCCGTGGTCTTTAAAAATTGTGTGGGAGTACCTTAGCTGTTTTACCTAGTTGTTGGATAAAGTATCGCAATTTTTGACATGTTCTAGACAAAAGAGAGATCCTCATAATTAAAACCATAGACTTAAGAGATTATGGTTTCCGAGTCTAGATATTATACACCATAAAATAATGACAAAAATGTTATAGTATCAAAAAATAACATCGAAGTCGCCAAAAAAGAATCAACTACCTAAGTATTTTTGATATATTCGTTAGTGGGTGGATATTATAATGAAACGAGTGTCGTCCTTGATCGCTAGTTTATTACTGAGTTAGTGGGGGTTACATCGGAGAATATATAGTATAGGATGCGTCCTATGTGTGAGTGCGCATACAGATCATTCCTCCACACTAATTTTGAAACCTGTTGACAAATAACAATACTTAAAACTCATAAACTTAACGTAATAGGTGTTATTAAATTATAAACAAACATTACATCTATTTGTAGAATACAGTATAGTCCACATCTTTTCTTGTTCGCCGAGAACGTGCACTAAGCTCTTCACCCACTGCTTCAACCTGCGCAGCGCTCGAGGCTTGAAGAGCCTGGTTCCCAGAAGCGTGATTTCGTGATTGCCGTGCATTTTCTCGGTCCACAACATCCATTACAATCTGGTCCCTGTCAGCTTCATCGCTAGTTGCAGCCGCAGTACCCTCTTCCATCTCCACCGGTTCTCCATCACCTGGGCTTACTACGTTACTAACTGCATTCGATTCAATAGTCGAGCTAGGCAATATTGGTGAGGTTGATGGAACCGGTGAATTCGAAGCATTACTGACGGGCTGGAAATCGGAAGACATTGGTTTTTTACATTTTAATATTTGATCAAGATGCCTAATGCAAGAAACACCTTGATCTTCAATAAACACCTTGAACATTCTCTTCCCTATGACTTTATTGATGACTCCCATCTTCCACGACTCCTTCCGACCACTGTACCACCGGACCCATACCCTGTCACCGGCTTTGAAAGCTCTGGCGCGACCTTCATTTTCCCCTGATGGTAAGTCACGAATGTCTTTTTTTACAGGTAATATTAAGTCAAGTCGTGACCTCAATTCTCTGCCAAACATTAATTTTGCGGGTGATTGTCCAGTAGTACAGTGCTCTGTATTTCTATATTGAAATAAATACAGTAATAATTTGTCTTGCACTTTATGCTGTACTGTGCTTTCACTTAAAATGTTCTTTAACATTTTTTTGCACGTCCTCACAGAATTTTCAGCTTGACCGTTGCTGCATGGATGATAGATTGGTGATGTCATATAATTAATACCATTATTGGAACAGTAAACATTAAATTCCCTGCAATTAATTTTAACGTCATTATCTGAGACTAATGTACCCGGTAATCCAAACACTGAGAATATTTGCTTTAATTTCTTTATTAAAGATTGTGTGGTAAGATCATTACCCATGAAAATACACTCTAACCATTTTGAGTAGGCATCAATCACTACTAAATAGGTCTGTTGCCGTATAGATAAATAATCGATATGAATTCGTTCCCACGGAGCGGCTGCGCTCGGCCACGGCGCCGGCGCTGCTCGTGGCGGAGCGGGCCGCACGCTCGCGCACACCTCGCACGCTCCTATGTACCTCTCAATATCTTCATCTATACCAGGCCACCACATCCTAGCGCGCGCATTGCATTTCATTTTAACAATGCCCAAATGTGTGCTATGTAATTCCTGCAACATTTTTTTACGCAGTGCCATGGGAATTACCACCTTATGTCCTCGCATTAAAATTCCTTTTTCATATTGCAAGTCCGTACGACATAAAAAGAACGGTCGTATAGACTTGCAACCGATTTTGCGGGGCCAACCTACCTTTGTATACTTTACTACTGTTTGTATGGTTTTGTCATTAAAAGTAGCATTCTTTACATCTGTAAACAAAACAGCTGGCGCGAACGTATCTAGGAAGTTAAGCGAGCAGTATGCGTCATATTCGCCATCTTTCTCGCACTCGGTGTCGCTTACGGGTGCACGAGAAAAATAATCAGCCACTAAGTTATTCTCATTTGATACATATTGGACTACGTAATTGTATGCAGATAAGATAATAGCGTACCTTTGTAGACGTAACGCCGTGGTAATTGATATGCCCGTTTTATTATTAAATATCGACACTAAGGGACGGTGATCTGTTTTAAGTATAAACGGATCACTTCTACCGTATAGGTACTGGTGGAAGTATTTGACACCAAAAATTATTGCTGTCGCTTCCTTCTGGATTTGGCTATAATTGCGTTCACTCACCGCGAGCGACCGCGACGCGTATGCTAGTGGTCGCTCGCGGCCTTCGTTATCCCGTTGGGACAAAACTGCCCCGAGGCCGTGCGGCCCCGCATCCACTGCTAGCACGAGCTGCGCGTTCGGCTCGAAATGTGCCAGCACGCGCTCGGAGGCGAGCTCAGCGCACACGCGGCGCACCGCGCGCTTCTGTCGCGGGCCCCACTCCCACCGTGCACCGCTACGTAGTAACTCGTGGAGCGGGCTCATGATGCTTGACGCGTTTGGAATAAAGTTCCTGTAGTAGTTGACGACCCCAAGGAACCTTTTCACTTCCGTTATATTTGTTGGTTCCGGGGCGTTCAATATCGCTTTAACTTTATCGCGGTTAGTACGTAGTCCGTTTTTATCGATTACATAACCTAGATACGTTACGCTCTTATTGAAAAAAACGCATTTGTCCTTTTGTAGGCGCAACCCGGCTTCGTTAAGCCTACTTAAAACCTGTGCTAACCTCGTCATGTGAAGCGTTTTCGTTGGCGCAGTCAAACAAATATCATCTAACCATATGCTGACACCGTCGATACCAGACAGTAGCACTTCCATTGCCTTTTGAAACAATGCTGGAGCATTTGCGAGACCATAGACTAGGCGGGTATATTTAAATAATCCTTTTGGAGTATTAATTGTTGTCAACTCCTGAGAATCTTCAGCGAGTATAAACTGATTATACGCATTTTTCAAATCTATTTTAGTATAATGTTCACCGCCTCCAAGTTTCGCGAACACTTCCTCGATCCTGGGTAAAGGATATTTATCTATTATAAGATCCTATAATAATAATAATATAATAATATACTTTATTGACACAAGTCCTTACAATCATTACTTACTTTCTAGAAAGAGTTACAATAATGAAGGTATACAACAGTTGAAACCCTGATTCCTAAACTAGGAATACCTGTGACTCAGGAATCAGTGTTCTACTGCCACTTGGGCACTATAAACATTAAATTGGTGTGAGGAGCAGTAAGTAGACTTTATACAAAAATAATATATCATTATGTTATGATTTAATTAAAAGAAAAGAAACAAAATAAATAACGTAAATTAAAGTAAATTAAAAGTAAAATGAACTTTGGCAAAGTATGTGCGACTGGGAGTCTTGTGTTTTGATTGCATTGTGTGAGTTCGTGTGTGTGACTGGGAAATGAGTGTTTTGAATTGTGTGAGTATCTGTGTGTGACTGGTGTATGTGTGTATTTTGCGTTGTGTGAGTGTGATATCGAGACTGGTGTATGTGAGTGTGGTGGTGTCGAATGCAAGACTGTGTTAGAATTAGCATGATCTTGGTGCCATTTATGTTGCATTAAAGATGTCGGAGACTGTTACGTGCTGTTATATGGACTGTTGCGAACTATGTCACAGTGGTTAGAAGTTTCTCAGTTTCAGCATAGTCTAGGAGGTATAGCATGTTCTTGAGCTTATCTTTAATCTCGTGTTTGCTTAACTTTGTAATTCGTATGGTCTTGTTAATATTTTTGTACACAAGAGAGCTCAGCACATACAGCTGCCTTCTGGCGAAGGAGGTTCTATGAGTAGGGGTTGGGCAAAGTATTCTCTGACCGCGTTTACTTGAGTCTGGAGGTGGTACCCGCTTATGCTTCCAGAGAGTGGTTCTAAGCAGATACAGCTGCCGCACAGTTAAAAATTTGAGCTCAAAGTAAAGTTGGTGAGTCGGATAGCGAAAGGGTTTATGCAACATAACCTTAAGTACTGCCCTTTGCGCACGCTCCAACTCAAGGAATTTAGTTTTGGCCGATCCACCCCAAGCTAGAATGCAGTAGCCGATTATGGACTGGCAAAGTGCAGTGTAAACCATTTTTAGGGTTTCTAGGTCCGCCGAATGCCTCAACGTCTTAAAGAGGTGAATTGTTTTCCTGACTTTACTGGCAGTTGACTCTATGTGTTTGTTCCACTTCAGTCCATCATCGATCATCACGCCCAGATATTTGACAGATGTCACGGAGGGGAGCGCTAGGCAAGAGCAGGTCGAGGTGTCCAGGCAGGAGTGAGCTCTAATTGAGTATATATCAGGTGGTTTTGTACTAGCGTGAATGGAGAACGGGATGTAATTTGTTTTTTGTAGGTTCAGGGTAAGGAGATTTTTGTGAAGCCATTTCGTGACAATCTGCAGGGATTCTTCAGCCTTATTTTTCACCTCAGTCCAATTATTCCCATATACTATTATGGCTGTATCGTCTGCATAGGTAAATGTGTTAGCAGATGGCAGAGTAAGTGTGCACAAGTCATTGATGTAGATAAGGAAGAGCGTAGGACCCATGACGCTACCCTGCGGGACTCCATATAATGACATTGTCTCATCTGCACTAATATGTGATCCTATCTTCACGCAGATTTTTCGGTCCATCAGGTAGCTCTTGAAGAGATCATGAACAATGCCTCGTATGCCAATGCTATGTAGTTTTAATAGGAGGGTGGAAACAGAGACTGTGTCAAATGCTTTTGTTAGGTCAAGGAATAGACCCAGGCATTTATGTTGCTTATCTAAATTCCTTGCCACAAGTTCAGTTAAGTCTAGCACTACGTCTTCTGTAGAAACTCCTTTTTTGAAGCCGTACTGGTTTTTTGCTATCAGGTTGAATTTGTGCAGGTAGTGCACAAGTTGCTTGTTGATAATTTTCTCCATTATCTTTGACATAACAGGGAGTACAGCAATGGGTCTATAGTTACCGACACAATCTCTGTTTCCACTCTTATGTATAGGGTGGATTACAGCTTTTTTCCATGTATTAGGGAATATACCTGTGGCCATAGAGCAGTTTACTATGTGAGTAATGAGTGGTACGAAAATATGTCGACATAGTTTTATTAGTTTGACGGGAATGCCGTCCCACCCAGTGGCAGAGTCTTGTTTTAGGCTTGAAATAATTGAGTCCACTTCAGCATTATCCACTTCTAGAAGAACAAAAGAGCCTGGAGGACTCATGTCTGGGGAGGTACAAGATACGGGTGATGGGGAGGGTTGGGCTACGGTGCTGATCGTGGATGCCAGCTTTTGTCCGATATTCGCAAAGTAACTACAGACGAGGTTAGCTGCATCGTGCTTATCAGAGACAGTATTCAATAATTCAAAAGGGGGGTTGCTTTGCTTATTGGTGGATGTGATTTCTTTGATTGTATTCCACAGTTTTTTTGGGTCATTTTTTGCTTTACGTAGTTCGTTTTGTTCGTACAATCTTTTAAGTTTTTTTAGTAGACTATTACAATAGTTTCTATAACGTTTATAGGAAGTTTGAAGTATTTGGCTCTCCGGAGATTTCCTTGCTTTTATGTGAAGTTTGTCACGGTGGCGAATGCACCGTAATAAACCGGGTGTAATCCAAGGTTGAATATTTCTATTTTTCTTGGGGATGGTAACTGTTTTTGTGTGGCTGATTATAGCTGTGTTCAATATATCAGAAAGTGTGTCAGATGCTAGATTAGGATCATTAGTTCTCAGGACTTCCGAGAAATCTAGGGATTCGATGTGGTTTGTCAAATTAACGTAGTCGATTTTTGGTATTTTGTAGGCCGGCACCGGTCTTCCGGAGAGCTTAACGTTATTAATAGTTAGTAATATTGGGAGGTGGTCAGTAATATGTGACTCAATCACAAGTAAAGTGGCTGTTTTGTCCGTTTTGAGCATCACATGATCTATACAGCTGTTAATTCTTGTGGGTATCCGGTGGGCGGGTAGCAGGCCGTGCGTGGCGTTTAGTGTTAGGTATTCAGTAGCACGCTCCTCTAAACTACTGGGTCCAATATCTATATTTGTGTCCCCGATTAGGCAGATATTTTTATAGCTTTTCAAGGACAAGAGGATATTGTCTGCGCTATTGAAAAAGTTGTCGAACTCAGCTCTGGTATTATATGACGGGGAACGATATAAAGCCACGATTGCGAGTTTATTAGGGATTTCACATGTTATGCAGTTTCCATTTAGAAAATTGGGTTCTTTAATGGTGCAATCAATATTATTTTTTATATACATGACAATACCATCGTTCTGGTTGTTGGTCCGTTTTGTATAATATGAGTTATAGCCAGTCAACACAGGGAGATTCACCACTTTACTTAGCCAGCACTCAGTAAGTACCAATACATCACAACTTACATTGAGTGTGTTTATTAGTAGTAATAGTTCATCATAGTTTTTATTTATACTTCGTATATTTATATGAAAGATTTTAATGTGATGGTTCGACCCTACCAAGTAATTTGAGCAGTCTGACGGTGGGCATTTATATGATTTCGCTACTTCATATTCATCTAAGTCAGCTGTAATAATAGATTGTACAATATTAGCCATTTGTGAGAAACGGTTTACCAATATATGATACGAGATAGTGCTCTGGAATGTTTGGTATGTAAACTATTGTCAGGTATTTGAAAGTAGTACAGTGAGCTATAGGAAGGCAATTGTCTTGTGAATAATTTAATAAAAGTATGATTAAAAATGAAACATTTGTGTTTGTGTGTTGTGTGGTGAGGCTTGTGAGTGGATTTGAGTGTTGATTATTATGGTTCATTTTACTTGAGTTATGAAACAATATAGAAGTATAAGGCAAGTTATCTGTAAAAATAATGTAGTACAACATTTGCATCGCAGGCATTAAAACTAAATAGATTAATAAAATACTGCTTACTAATAATGAGCTGACGGATAGTCATTCCTGTAGCTCTTTGAGAGTTGCTTCAGACTTGATGAGAATTTGTTTATCTCCGGTTTGCTTACGAAGAAAAATGTTGCCGTTAGAGGTCCAGCAGAATGCGTAATTCCTTAGCCGTGCAAATTCTCTTGCCTGGTAAAACAACTTTTTATTTGTATTAGATAGATGTTCTTCAACATAGACAGGTTGTTTTGGTCCCGATATTCCGATTACCTCCGTATTCAATTTATCTTCTTTCTTCGTCTTTTTATTGTTATAGGATCGTATGCGTGAGATGAGGTCTAACTTTGTTTGAACGTTAGTGAATTCAGCGATTATCGGTTTGCTAGAGCCTCGGTTTCCTGGTGCGCGGTAAATATCTCGGAAGTGGGAAGTTGTTAGTGGTAGGTTTACTAAGTTTGCTATGTCGGTTACAATTCTAGACAGATCTGCCGATGATTCCTTATCCTGGGTTGGTATGTTACGTACTTCTATGGTAGATGTTCGCGACTTATATTGAAGGTCTCTGACAGCCATTTCCAATAACTCATTCCGTTTTTTGTATTCTAAGCTTTCTTGTTGTAGGCGCTTGATTCCTTTCTGTAAGTCATCGTATTGAGAGCTGAGGAATTCGACGGATTTCTGGATGTTGATGTTAGTATCCTTAATTTCGACGTTCGAGTTTTTGATTTGAAGGTTTTGGAGTTTCAGTTCTGACATGTCAGAAACCAGCTTCGCTATCAACTCTGTTTGCGCAGCAAATTGCTTTTCTGTATTCGAATCTTGGTCGTTCTTCCAAGCCAGAAGCATTTCCTTGATTTCAGATTTAAATTCATGTTTAAATTGTTGAAACTGTTCCAACTGGTTTTGTTCACACGTCGATTCATTTAATCGTGGACGCTTATTGCGTGAGTATGTGTTGACAAACTCCGGATCGTTCACTGCCTGAGTGATATCGGGTTCCGATTGTGTTTGATCCATTAGGGTTCTCGGAGTTGTTGGTGGAGAACGCTGCAGTCGAACGGCCATGGTAGTAAATGTATCTATTATTATTCAATGCGATCGACGCTGACTGTTTTATTTCTGTCTATTTCTCGTAGCACTCGTAACACGTTTCGTAGCACTACACTGTGACGTAGTCGGTGTCGTAGCTCGTAGGCGGCGTCGTAGCACACGTAGCGTAAACTCGAAAGGTGTTGATTAATTCGCCGTAGTCGATGACTGTTCCCGTGGCGCAACGGCCAGCGCGCTCGCTCCCGCCGTCTAGTATCGGGGAGGCGGAGGTTCGAATCACGTCCAATCACGAAGATTTTGAGGTCAACAATTTTAATTGTTATATAGCGAAATTTGTTTGTCTCACTCTAGGAACGCCCATAGGGCGTGAACTGTCCATTAAAACACTTTGAGAGGAACAAGGAACTTAAAAATACACTAATCAACCAATCACGATAAAGTTAGGAGTTTAGCACAGCACGCGTCCGCACTCAACCAAAGCGCACAGTAAAATCCTGGTTTAGTGTAACTGAAAAATCACCTGCAATCTTAACAGTGCCGTTATCTTTAAGTACTGGCACGATGGGTGTCGCGTATTGTGAATTATTAACAGGGACTAATATACCCAACCCGACCAACCTATTTAGTTCTGATTCTAACTTCTCTTTTAATGCGAATGGTATTGGCCGGGCCTTAAAAAACTTTGGTACCGAATTTTCTTTTAACCGTAATTGAACTTTAAATTTATTAAAGGAACCAAGTTCGTCCTTCCATAAATTCGGGTACTGTTCCAGTAATGTATTAACGTCATCATCATTACTTATTTTATAAATATTTGTTAAAATCAAACCGAAGGCGGACATAAAATCGCGACCAAGCAGGGGTGGTCCATTAGAGTCTACTACAAATATCGTTATTGTCTTTTTTACGTCATTATACTCAACTGTTGCTTGGAAATACCCCAATGGTGAAATTTTATGCCCGTTGTAAAGACACATTTTGATTTTACAATCATTTAATTTATAATGTTTGAACAGTTCTGTGTACAGTCTTTTTGAAATAACTGTGACACCTGACCCTGAATCTAACTCCATAGTTACACATATATCACCTACTTTTATTTTTAAATGTAACGGTTTATCAGTCACGTACCTGATGTTAAAATTATTGCATTCGTCACAGCTGCTAACAGAGTTACCCTCACTTTCATCACTACCCATATTATTCACACGTACTTGTCCATTTTTGTGGTTTTTATGGCACACTTTCTTTAAATGACCTACTTTACCACACTTTTGGCACTTATAATTTTTGAAACGACACATTTCTTTATCGTGATTCTTTAACCCGCACACTGAACAACGGAAATCTTCGCCACGTTGGCCACGATCGTAGCTCGTCGTCGATGCTCGCCCGTCTCGCGAGCCGGAGCGCGCGCCTCTCGCGCCGCTGCCAGCGCCGCCGCCATTGCCACCATGTGCACCAGTTCCATTGCTCGACCGCTTCCATCCACCTTTGCATGATACTTTGTTCAATGCTTCCTCTTTGATAGAAATGGCCTCTGAACTACTAGCCAACAAAGCCTTTGCCTCCCTGGCGCATGCTGACTGCTCCGCAATTTCGATTGCCCGCGACAACGTGAGTGTTGACGGGTTTTGCTCGAACAGCTTCTCACGTTCCGGACCTGCACGCAGGCCGAGGACGAAACGATCTCTTAGATTCGTTTCCAGTGCGGCGCCGAAGTCGCAATATGTTGCTAATCCTCTTAATCGCGCCGCCCATTCCCCAACGGTTTCGCCTGCTGTTCTGGTGGCATCGAAGAATTTCGCTTTGTCGACAAATGAGCACTTCCATGGTTTGAAATGACCGTCGAGTAAACTTACTAGCTCTTCATAACTCAACGCCTCCAGCTCCCTGGGAAATGCTAGGTTGAGTACGAGACGATATGTTTCCTCTGTAAGATGGCACAGTAAAATTCCACTCTTCACCTCGTTGCTGACGCCGTTAATCTTCAAAAACTGCGTTAGTTTGCCCTTGAATATTTGCCATTCACTTGTTTTATGGTCAAATGAAGATAAATTCCCGAGAAACGAGTTCATTTTTTTCTCTTAATTTATACGTAGGTACACGATTTTTATTTTGTTCACCTCGTCGCCAATGATATATTCGTTAGTGGGTGGATATTATAATGAAACGAGTGTCGTCCTTGATCGCTAGTTTATTACTGAGTTAGTGGGGGTTACATCGGAGAATATATAGTATAGGATGCGTCCTATGTGTGAGTGCGCATACAGATCAATTTTAACTCTCTTTGAAAACTGTTTACCTATTAGAGACTAATATGGAACCTGATTATTTTTTCGCAACTACTATTGTTGATTTATGAGCTGAAGAACACTCTTCAGTGGAGTCGGCTGCCAGTCAAACCAGATGCAGCTGGATGTTAGTATTTTACATGGAGCGACTGCCTGTCGGACCTCCACAACCCAGTAACTATGGGTAATACCATACCCCATGGTAAGAATCAAGCGACTGCTTGTCGGACCTCCACAACCCAGTAACTGGGTAATAACATATTGGTAAGACTGGTTGTCAGACTTTAGAGCTTCTGACTAACAGTAACGACTGTCAAAGATTAACAAATGATCGCTGGAACCAACGGCTTTACGTGCTTTCCGAGACCTGGCGGAAACTCGCTATGACAGATGGTAACCCATCCATTGAGCAACCTGGGTAAGCGCGGCTTAACTCGGAAGATAGGCCTGTGCGGTTGGAATTATGTGGCCACGAGCTCCTCACTTCGTTCTGACAACTCCATTGCACGAAAATTATACATCAATCCTCAAACAGACAGCTAAAACTAAAATGTAATTGTATTTAAATAGTAAAACAACTTCTGCAATATATGTGTGCTGTTGAACTGATAAAACTACGAGCAATCGCATCATAAAAATCCTACTAAACCTACTTATATTATAAACGTGAAAGTTTGTATGTGTGGATGGATGTTTGTTACTCTTTCACGCAAAAATCACAGAACGGCTTTGGCTGAAATTTGGTACACAGATAGTTTATAACCTGAATTAACACATAGGATAGTTTTTATCCCGATTTTATGTGCCCGTGGGATAATTTTCGAGTTGTAGCGGGTGAAGCCGCTGGCAACAGCTAGTCGTAAATAAAATGAAGCATCACTTCAGCGGGGTGTTAGGCGGCACTTCAGTTGCAGAATGATCTTTCATTAGCAAGCCTTCCAGTGATGCTCGTCCGATCAATTCATTTATTATACCATTTTTACTCATCTGTCATTTTTTTTAAAATTTTTCTGTTTCCTTATAATGTACAAAAGCCAGCAGGTCAATCTACCCGAATCTGTCAAATTTTCCCGCGGTGGTGGGCGCCTACGGCGACGGACGTTGCAAGACGTCTCCGGCCACCGTAGGCGGGGGCATGCGGGCGGCGAGTAAAGGGCAACTCGCTGTCCGACTATGGATCATGCCCAGGTCGACGGCGCGTTGAGTTCGACGCGCACCTCAAAGAGCGTCATCATAATGAAGGAGCCCCCCTCTAGAGGGCCAAAGCCTGCCGGGGTCGCAGGACTTATCCCATCATTGTGACCCCGGAATAAAGGGCTATTGAAGGACACCGTGGATTTTAGTCAGTACAAGTCTGAAAGTTCATTCAGTCATTTGATGATATTACCAGGTAAAAAAAAAAACCATTCGAAAATTAGGCATCCGCTATTGTGATAAGGTTAAAATCTATTAAAGTTTGACAGATTGAGGTAGGTTGATCACTTCATAATTATAATTCATTTCTACAGTTGTCTTTTTTAATTTTATATTTTGTTTCTGTGTTTCCTTTTTTTTTCCTTACCTATTTGTTATTGACTCTCCATTTCACTAAATAAATATTTTATTTATCTACGAGTATCTCTAGCTAAAAAAAATACATTTTGTGTTTTCTGTGCTGTTACAGATTTTTACTATTTGACGACTTGTAAAGCAAGTAACGGTTGAATAATTAAAAAAATAAAACTTTAGTAAATATTGACACGTAAAATTCAACTGCTGAACATAAACTGTAAGCTTAATTTTTTTCTGAAATTCAGGAAAAAATGGAATTCTGGTAGTTGTAGCCTATTTTATACTTTCTTTTTTATCAGAGTGTGATCGCCACGGACAGGTGAGAGACGTATCTCTCTCAAAACATGACCAATACGTTTTTTTTACTAAAGGCTCGCACTTGACCATCATTCCGCCTGATGATAAGCAGTGAATGTGGTCAACGGTGAAGCACGTTTGCCTAAAAGAGCTCTATCCTCTTGACTAAAAGACTCCAAGGTTGTAGCTATCAGGAAATAAATGGCGTTCTAACAGTTTCTTACAGCAAAAAGAATATAGTGACGTAATACAAATGGATATTTTCTTATTAAATAATACAGAATTCGTTGCCGCTATATTGTATTTATGGTTCCCAGTGGCACCCTCTGGCGTTATTGTTTTAAACTGTTGACCCGGCATCAAGTGGCAAGCGACGCCCCGACACTAGTGTTAGTGATGTAGTCGCGGATATTTTCGGATATTATGAAGACGAGTTATTTTTTTTTATATTTTAGATTGTTTGTATAACACCGTAAATTGGAAATTATCGTAGGATTCTAAGAACTACGAATTTTATCAGTGTTTCAATAAGACTAGAAATAAGAAAGACAATAGTGAAAAAAAAACTACTTATATATCTACGAGAATCTCAACTAACGTTATGGAAAGAGCATTTCCTTTAGACGTAAGTGAATCAAAATTAATTAAATAAAATAGGTACCCACCTCATATGATATGCAGGTTATAAATACTAAAATACACTAAGCGCGCGAGTTGAATGCAGAGCTTAGGAATGCGGTAGTGCTGTTGACAAGGATGGCAAAGTACTACACTGCAGGCGCGTGAGGTGGGGCGTGCGGGTAGCGGGGGGCTCTTCACCTCTGACCCCGGCTGCACTCAACTCGCGCGCTATCTGTACTTCAAAGTGTGAACTGTAAAATTAAATGACATTGATATCAAAGTATTTTTAGGCTGGAAAGATAATCCAACAAACCTTTCAATACGCTAACAAAAACAAAAGAAATCTATAACTGAAACAATGTTTTCTTTCTATTTTAGTGAATCTAAAACTTTTATGTAGTTTAATAAATCGCTTTCAAATATCCGCGCCGCGAACACCGCTGTCACATCACTAGCAGAAACACGGCACAGCACTTGAGAGTTATAACAATGTTATATGAAAAATGAACTTATGAATGCTATTTTTTTCCCAGACGCAATTTATATGAGTTTACGAGTTGAAATTTTTGTGTTTTTTGTGTGAAAACGTAACAATAATGTTGTTAGACTTGTTAGTCAGGTATTACTGTTTTATGAAATTGTAGCTGTTTTATCTTCGTGAAAATGAAGAGTGAAAAAAGGTTTTGTTAATATTTTAATGTTTTTATATATTAGTCTCTAGTGTTAAAGAGCCACAATTTACTAAATGAGCGGTATTTGTCATTTTGTTTTTTTTTGTAGTTTTAACCTTTTCTACGCGGCACATAATGAAATTATTATGAACGTTACCGTAAGACGTTCCAATGAGGTACTAGAGAAATTGAGCTTCCGACTGGAGTTGCAATAGCCTAGTTGGATAATGCGTCTGGAGCGCCTATCCAGAAGACGCGGATTCGAACCCCACTTGCAACTGAATTTTTCTTTCCTCAAAAATCATCTTTGTTATGAGCAAGTTTGTGTGCAAACGTATTACATGACAACATTATGATTCCCTTATGAGAGCATAGCCCAATGGAATAGTACATTTGGCGCAGTGGCTGAGCCATCGACTACTGTGCAACGAGTCGCGGGTTCGATACCTGCAGGGAACAAATATTAGTAGGATCTGCAAATATTTGTTTCGGGTCTGTGTGTTGGTGTATGCGAGTTTCTACTTTTGTGAAGTTACCTACGATAGAGAAGAAATTCATAGTGTGGGGGGAGCGTTTCTTAAAATCATATAATAAAAAAGAAATTGTCAAAACCTTCAATTTTACATTTAGAAAAAATATTTTGGCTTGCTCTTCCTTTTATTCGCCACAACGTCACAAAAATTCACCACGCGTTCTAATCCCCAAACACCCCCCGTATCTTTTCAACCCACTGCCCCACAATCCCACCACTGCACAACATCCGAAGTCCCACTCCCCCACCTATACCCATAACCTAAACACATACAAGTCCAAAGTGTAAAATACTGAAAAATAAAATTTTCTCCTTCCAATATAAAATAGTGTATTGTAGTGTTCAAAAGCGTTTCAGTTCCGTGAAGTTGCCTTTTAGGGACCGGCATTTCCCACTCAATTTGAATTTATATTCGTGAATAAAACCGCTGGAAAACTTTAGTTTTATGTCGGAAATGTATTTTGAATATATCGGGCGGTGTCAGGATGTGCAGCGGGTAATGTGGTCGTGGGTTGTGTTTAGAGCTGTCTTTTTGTTTAGTTCCGCAGTGTATTATTAAATCGGATTGTTGGGAATCGGGTTTCTACACTCGGTTTTAATTTATTTGGTGCCAATTACTTTTTAATTGATTTTATACATTACAGATTTTTTAGCTGACTGTCTTTATACGTGGAATAATAAGATAGCTATAATTTTTACAACTCACTTTTCTAATTTTTTGTAAAAAAAATGTGTAATTAAGTATGTTTAGATGAAATAATTATCAAATTAACTATGTTTTTGTGCCTACTGAACAATATCAAAGTCTAACTTATTAAAAAAAAAACATAATTAGTACACTAGTAATATTTACTTTAGTACAGCTATAACTTTCTGTATTGGACATACTTGGATGACCAATAAAACTTTGAAAATATGATGTAATGTTTACGTACATTGGCGCTAAAGGCGCTCCCTCACCGCGATCATTCTCTGCATGCCTGTAATGTAACGTTACAGATTCTTATATTTCATCAGTGAAGAAAGACAATCGGACACCACAATGCGCACTTTGTTGTTACATTACACGCGAATGCTCGCGGTGAGGGAGCGCTTAATAGGTACTGCATGCCGTACAACCTGTTGACATAATAACCCCGCAATGAAATTGACCAATAAACTCAACATGATTACTCAATGCGACACCAATGCATCTAGCGTAAGTGACGTAGATAATGGACAATAATGGTTATCAAGCTACCATCATAACCCCACTCCCCACCACTTCACGTCACCACTTATTGCTCACCCCCTCTAAATAAGCTTAGCATTACGCTAAGAGCCCATTGTACCATAAATAGGCATCCAGTATTATCATGCTGCGATGGTTCGTCGCTACGCTTTCACATGGCATAGAATAGTCCAGAAGGTTAGGTTTTTGAAATTCTGTGATTGAAAAATGTTAGGTAGGAATCTAGGAATCATTCAAATTTATATCCCGCAACGCTGATGGTAGTGGAAGTGGTGACCTAGGGTAACGGCTGTGGCTCACGAATTGTATACGGAGGTTTGAACCCAGTCAGCCGCATTACTTTGTGCTATTTATATCGTCACCGCTCTGAAAACGGTATATTAAATAGGTTTGTTCCAGACTAATCTAAATCTAACTAATCCAAATTGGGCCAGCGTAGTGGATATCGGCCTACTAACTCTTACAGAGGGGAGGATTATATCCATATAATATCAATCATTTATTTTACGATGACACGTTTGGCGAAGTGGATGAGAAATTGAACTGCTGCGCTGTGTGTCGCGAGTTCGATTCCCGCACGGAGGAAATATTTGTATGACTACAAGCAATTGTTTCGGGTCTGGGCGTTTGTGTATGTGAGTTTATATTTTTGTAAACTCACCCCCGACATAGGAGAAGTTCCTAAAGTGGGGCAAAGTTTTATAAAAAAAAACATGAAAATAGTGTTGCACTCACGCTGGACCGACGACATCGTGAGAGTCGCGGGCAACCGATGGATGCAAGTGGCGAATTGTCGTTCGGCGTGGCGGTCTAAGGGGGGGCCTATGTTCAGCAGTGGACGTCTTCCGGCTGATGATGACACACGCTACCAACGAGGAATTTTACTCTTTGGCTATGCATTGCCATTTTAGCTTAACCATAAATATTTCGATAGCTTCATAACTCTGACAGATCGCTTCATTCTGGACTAATTTCCATTATTTCAAAAATAATGGAATGCCGCTCCATAGATACTTCCTCACATCTTCTTCAGCCAATTACCTTCACGAATTAAGGAAAACCATCTTGGTCCTGTAGAGTCCACATCCGTGCCTTGCACTTCTTCAAGTCATTGATCCATATCGATAAGTTTAAAAAAAACATGTTGCGTCACTCTTTGGAATTTCACCTGTATCGTGGATGCGTTTGCATACTTAATAATATAAACTCACACACACAACCGCCCAGACCCGAAACAACTACTTATAGATCGTATAAATATTTGCTCCGTGCGGAAATGGAACCTGTGACATGCACCGCAGTTTCCAACTGCTCAGCCACTGCATCTGCAGACATGGCCGGCCCACTTTTACTTCAGCTCCCTCCCTACCCGCTCAGTACCCTTAGCACGAGTTTTCAGTAAATGAGACGTAAAGTAAACTGGAACTTTGACACTTTCAAATTGTCAATTTTCAAGGAAAAAATTAGTTCCTTCTTCGCACACCAGAAGCGCTGTTCCATTTTTTCCTTGAAAATTGTTAATTAAAAAAGAAAAAAAATTAAGTGTTCGAAAGTGTCAAAGTTCCAGTTTACGTCTCATTTACTGAAAACCCGTGCTAAGGGTACATGTTCTTTGAGCCTGTATGACCAATTTAAATCAGGTCTTTTATCTTATGAAACTATAATTATTTGATATTATTTTTGTTGTGAATAGAACGTGTTTATTATATTACCCTAATCTCAATTACGCAGTTCTAAGTATTCTTATTTATTTTTCCCTTTGTTTTCCCAATAGGCCTTCTTTCCTTCACTTTAGTAGTGCTTGCAGCACTCGAGAAGCGGGGATTAGTATTCCTCCAGCGTTCATTCTACGAGCAAAATTCACGGAACCGACGCTGTTTTTCGATCTTTATTAAAAAGGCTCGCGTGCAATAAACAAGATTTTGTTGTGTTAAGATTTTTCTTACGAAGAGTTAAGTCATCATCAACATTTCGTCTTTTTCTCGCTTCACCATCATCATAACATCATCCGTAAACGAACACCCCATGATAGAATAATCTAAGAAAAACTAAGTCATCTGGGAACCCGATATATTGGTAGTAAATAAATTTCTGACATTTATTTCTTCACCGATGAAAGACACATTGGTATTTGCCCGGGTTTGAACCCACAACCTCCCTAAAGACTTCACAAGACTGTCTAAACTTGGAACCGTAGTGATCGCAAATGAGTTTCTTCAGTTGCAATTTGTGGTACATCACTGTTTTATTTATTCATTTATTAACATAGGTACACCAACAGCTTTTGTATGTAAATTAATAAATGGTGTAGAAATTTATGACTACAAGAATTATACAGTTGCCAATAATAGGTGAACCAACATTCACATAAATAAGTGGTAACTTAAGTTAAAATCCACTGTTTTAATCAGTACAAGTCTGATCATCCACTCCAATTCTCCCGAAACGGGAAGACTCATTTGTCAATTTTCCATCCAAAAAAAATCCTTTTTATTAAAGTCTAGGCTATCACGATTTATTTAATCTTTTAGAGCACAAGGTAAAACTAACAGACAAAACAAGCACAATCCACATTTTCACGCCACAGACACTGCCCTCCACGGCGAGCCAGAATAACACCAAAAAGCATCCAGCGTAAAATTACAAAAGCTTAAACAGTAAAGCTTTGCTGAAATAATCATGTACAACGATTATTCCACAAAACGTTAATATTTTAAAAGTTTCGTGGGCAATTAGTGGAGCCAGCTAGTTGGTAATTCAGCCGGAACGATGCTACCGTGCTGTGAACGAGCGGGGTGAGGTCAGAGTGATAGGAGACGCGGTAGCGGGTGGCGGAGTTTCATAAGTGTCAATTTGATTGGTAGCTATTGGAAGCGATCCTGGTCACTCTTCTTTTTGTAAGGGCGATCTCGAGAGTAAGTCAGTACAGAATACTCAATAATGAGTTTTGGACTATCACCGTTAATTACATGATTATGCCTGCAATATTATGCGTACTGTTCTGTTTGCACCATACATTGTTGCCTGTTAAAGAAAAAATTAAAGGGAGTCGTCTGTTTTTGTATTTACATGTGATGAGGCTCTATGGATGAGACTCATGTGACTATGAAAGTGATGAGTATGAATCTTGATGGATGGAGAGGAAGAGGAAGGCCAAAGAAAAGATGGATGGATTGTGTAAGGAATTATTTAAATTAAAAAAGGACTAAATGATACTGTGACGTTTGATAGGGGAGAATGGAAGAAAAGAACGCGTTGCGCCGACCCCAAGTAAAATGGGGTAAGGGCAGGAAGATGATGATGACAAGTGGACACATTGTTTTGTTTATTTTTTCTTATTTAATTAATAAAGTCTTAAATTCAGTTAGTAACCATCCAACACACTGTCCCAGCAACCAGCAAAAGAACGAAGTTTTTGATCAGGATTTACGTCAGACACAATAAAGAGCAGCAAACAAGCCTATATTGCTTGTTACTAGAATGAGAAAACTCATCATTATAATAATTTTATAGCTTTGTAATTAAATTAAGATTACTACTTTGTACAATACTAGTCTCTATTTAAATTGTATGCGAATATTAACAAACCGATTTTGTAGCAGTCAGTGAGGTAGAAACTGCACTGATTTACACTAGCACTGAATTTACTTAATTGGGACTTGAATTTATACGTAACAAAATTCTAATTTCACTAACAATAACTAAACTAGGACCTAAGCAAATTAATGACTTAATATTATTGCAATGTTAAATTATGTTCTAGCAGTTCGCTTTTTTGAAGGCATTAATTTCAGTGGCACGCAGTTGATACATAATTGCAGACCTATATTCTTTTCCACACAAAAAAATGTGATTGAAATATAAAAAAAAACTTAAAACAAACACATCATTACAATTTCACGCTTCAAAATTCGTGCAAATATTCGTCATGGGTGTAATAAACAGCCTATTTTTGTCTCCATTGGTGGAACACAAGCCTACCCTATATAAGCGAGGAAGGGCCATAAGCCATAATCCACCGCAACATCCCCGCTCCCCGCTAATCCTGACACTAAGCCACCTCCTTTACAACACGCGTTAAAAGGGCAACATCATCTGCAATGCAGATAAATATCATATTTCGTATTTAATTTAATTAATGAGTAACATTTTATGACGTAAACGACTGACACTTGTGGCGACATCTATTTGAAAATCGGTGAACTAGTTTAAGGATTGAGTTCTCTAGGGTAAAACCTTACTTTCCTCGATACAGTTGTTGAAAATTTTAATGATTAATTTAGATTAGCCTTATCTGGTTTCTGTGACTTGTTAAGCATTATTCATAAACCGTAGTTATACTAGCAGAAATGATTGCAAAGTTTGTGTTACACAATATACAATTAACGACATGTTCTAAAACGCAACTAGAAGATGATTATGTGAGACCTAAAAAGTTACCTATCCCTCGCGTGGAGCTGCCGCCTAACCTCTCTAAGGGTGGAGGCCTATGTCCCGGCAGTTGGAACATTATTACATTGCAGATAAGGTTTGTTTTTGTGAGTAGTCAAATTACAAGCACCTATGAGTTGTTAAGGTTTTCATTGAACTTTGGCAAAACATGAATCCACAGGGACGTAAAACGGGAAAAACGGCATTCTTGTATAATAGCAAACTATAATATGGAGTCTTTCGTCAAGATTAGGTCAGCTGATTTTTTTGTGATTGAATAACAAACATCAAAAATATCACATTTATACATTTAAATATTATTTTGTTAAATCAGACCGACACTTTAATAACCATAAATATTTAATCGTATTTTTCAATATGAATAACTGCAAACTGTGTTCGATCCGCTTATCAACACGTCAATAATAATGATCACACCGGAGAGGATTACCACAGCTCTCTGTTTTCCATAGGGGACAGCACGATACGTACAAATATAAATACTCAAATATTAAAGCGGTAAGTTTAAAAATAAATTATAGTGCTAATAAAAGTCTGGCCTTGGTATGTTTTATATAAAATTTATAAACGCGAAAGTATTAAGTTTTATTGTAACTTTTCACGCCTCAATCACTGAAGAAATCATCTTGAAATAGGTACTATTTTAATATGTTGTCAAGTGAACAGAAAAGGACATGTGACACCGAAGATGTGGTCGAAGATGAAGCACGCTTGCCAAAAGTAACCTTATCACAAGATTTCAGACATTTCATGACTTTTCACGTTGCACGTTTGGAAAAATAAGTTCCTCGTTAGTACACTTTTTTTTTTTTACTTGGTAAAATCATCAAATGAGACCTCCCACCCTGGGCAGGGCGAGAGGTACTGTCAGACTTGTACTGACTAAAATCCACGGTGTTCTTCAATAGCCTTTTATGTTCCGGGGTCACGGTGATGGAAATAAGTCCCGCGACCCCGGCAGGCTTTGGCCCCCTGTGAGGGGGCCCCGTCATTTGCTGACAGCTCTTTGAGGCGCGCGTGGAACACGACGCGCCGTCGACCCGGGCATGGTCCATGGTCGGACAGCGAGTTGCCCTTTACTCGCTGTCCGCATGCCCCTCGTTAGTATACTAGAGGCGTTTCTCCTTTCAACAGACGCAGAATATTTTTCAAGTACGCTGTGAATGAAATCATCCCATGAAATTATCGTCAAAATGCTTTTATTCCCGAGGATAATAACAATATTGTTTAAAATATAATAAAAAATAGACAGCGCCATGTGTCACAGGATCGATAGTCCAATTCTAAATGAAGGCGAGGTGAAGTTGACGGAAAAGCTATTAAATAATAATAAGCTATGAAAAAACTACTGCAATAAAGTTCAAACTAAAATTTCAACCCTAAAGCCTCCACACCGGTCATTAAGACCGATAATTCGCTCCATTATTACCTACCGTTCTAAAAATCCGTTCATCCATATAAAATTCAGCGTTGCACGTAGATTCGGTGTGAAATCAGCTGGTGTAAGGTCATAAGTCAGGGGAGTAATGTGGCCGTAAACCACCACCCGCATCCCTACTGCAGATTAATCAAGAAACTAGTTTGTTCTAACTATGAAAATATGTGGAAATATGTGCTTTTTAAAACCGTTCCTTTCTTCCTTTTGTTGGTAGAAAATAAAAATGGAGAAATAAAAGCTCGCTATGTGTTTGTTTTGTAGAAAATGATACTGTGTGTGTACGGAATTTAAGTACTGCTAGAGTGTTGAACGCTTTTTTAATTGTTTTATGTGTTAAATGTTAAATTGAAGTGAATTCTTTATGTGTTTATTTTGGGGTCAGATTTTTAGTTGCGTTGTTGGATTTATTGTTAAAAGATTGACTTAGTGCAAATTTTATACAAACAAACTATGCGCATATAAACTGAGTTTAAGAGCGATCACTGTCAAAATAACACTGAAAACTCTTATACGGTTAATTCGCTCTTTGTCTATTTTTAATTTTGTCAATTGCCCTCCGTCCAGGCGCTTCTCAGTTTCTGCCATCCGTCAAAAGCTTCGTTCTCTTTTCTCAAACTGCCACAAAAAGAAAAGGGCTTATTGTCTTTTTTTCTGGAATGGCTTTGGCAGTGTCCTCCGTCTCCCGATAATCATTACATAGAGTCTTTTGCGGTCATCGAACATGCAACTGACGTGACCCACTCACAATAAAACCTGGATACCATGAGTTTTAATAGAATGAGTTTTAAAGTTAATGATATTTCAAGAGGTTCCGTCCAATCTAGAAGGAGGGTGCATTATGCAAGGTGTCATGAAATGTGGGAGGAAAGAGAGGAGGGAGGCCTTTGCCCAGGAATGGGACAGAACCGGCTAGTAACAAAAAGGTTTGGTATATGGCAGGGGTCACCTATTAGTTTCGTTCGCGGTCCGGCATTTTGTGACCCCTGGTATATGGTATTTAATACACATGGTAAAAAAAATCACGGCCTCGAATAAACGAACAAGGAAACAAAAGTAAAATACGACATACGCGTACGACTACAAAAACTGTGAACTAAAAATATAAAACAGCCAACCAGCTGCCATTCTCATCACAATAAAAGTTGACGTGTTATCACGTCGTGCTGGGGGCACGTACCTTCGTGTCGTGTCACGCGCCCCGACACGTGACGTACCGACGACGTGTTAGCGCCAAATTAGACGTCTCAGTACGTCCACTTCTTACGACAATGCGTGTTTATATTCCTGTACCTGTAAGGGTGTTTTTTATGTTTAATGGGGTGGTTTTAGTTTTTAGTACTTTCTACGCAATAGGTGATATTTCTTTTGTTCTTCGTTTAATTTTCATGTTTGTTTCTATGACAGCAAACGAATTGAAAAAAAAAAATGTTTTGTTTCTTATTTCGATTTATTTTGGGTTCAGTTTAAATTAATAGAAGAAAGTCAAGGAAAAAAACCTTTAAGAGAGACTAATATTGGTTGTAGTTTATTTTAAAAAATTGTGGATCAATTTCTTTGCATTTATTTATAATAAAAAAAATCAACATCTTTCGCACAATGACTTAAATAATTTTAAACAGATACAATTATTTAAAAATAAAATAGAGATACAATTATTTAAACATAAACTAGAGAGTTTAAGTTTCGTGAAAATTTATTGTATCTATTTCTATTCCAGATTATTCTAGATACTAATATAAAAGTGAACCTTTTGCATTATTCTTTAGAACATTGAAACGTACGTCCAGAAGGTCGTGATCGGACCTTTGCCTGTCGACTTTTATATTTATTAGAACGAGCTTCGCATTCACACGGTTAACTGTAACGTTGTGATTTTTTAGAAATAACCCCGATGTTACTATTGGGTGGATTCAGGGGTAATTGAATTAGGTTTTTGTTCAGTTTTATTTTTAGAGAAACTGTCTTTTTTGTCATTCTTTTTTGACTATGAATAACGGTGGAATTCATGACGATTTTATAATATTCGGTTTTTGAAAGTCATGTCAGTGACTGCCAAATCCGTTTACTGTTTTTTTTTTATTTAGCGATAGGTTCCCATTTTATCAAAATTTCGACTGATATTGAGAGATGATGTGGTCGACGATGAAGCACGCTTGCCTAGAAGTAACCTATCCACTCTTGACTTGAATACCCTAAAGTAGGATTCAGACCAACCGGCCGGGCCGGTCGGCATTTTACAATGCGGTAAAGAACATTGAAATGTATCAACAGTAATTACAGTTCATATTTGCATGCAACTTACGGAACACGTCGCTACGTATCGCGGGATGCCGACGGAGATCAGTTTTTGGTCTGAATCGTACCTCAGACACAGACCTCAGCAGGAAATTCCACTCATTAGCTATGCACACAATAATCAATGAATATAATAATAAGTGTACCTTAGGTTATCGCTTCGTTTTCAGGATATTAAAAAGAAAACAGGATATTGAAACACAGAGATCTGAAATAGATTGGCGGCAAATAAGCTTACCCCTTACTTCATAAGTCGTAAACAATTCTGGTGATCACCTCTGCTTGTCCCATCAGGAATTACTGACGACACAATTTAGTCTACAAATCAATAAATTCCTCAAAAACAGACAGCCCTACACAAATCACTCAAACTTCTAATTTGCGGCACATACACACTGGTGGATATGTCATAAATCTGAATCGAAAGCGGGTAGGTAACGTTTTTTATTCGATTTTAATCAATTTCGTGCTTCTCTATGGTGTTGTATGGAAAGGTTGATCGCGTGCGTTCGAAATTCTTTTTTTCTTTTTTTGAATTCGAAATCGAACGTGTTTTTGTTATAAATTCTTAATGAGATTGGATTGTGCGTGTATAATGTAGACAGCTGGATGTAAGTGGAATGTAATTATGATTAGTCTGATTACATGGAAATTTTTAGTATGGGAACGAATTGTGAATTCTGCAACGATTCACCGACGACCGGTTCACCATTGGACGTTTCGGCGACAGGACGATTCACTTATGGTCGTTTCACCGATAGACTCTTTCACGTATACTCTTTCATGTATAAATTATCATAATTTGTTTTTTTTTTCTAGTACAGACGCCAGCAGGTCAACCTACCCGAATCTGTCATATTTTACCAATCGAATTTTAACCCTCCAGTATTATATTAAAGTTGAAAATCCATTAAAAAAATTGATAGTATGGTGTAGGTTGATGTGCTGGCGTCTGTACATGTTCAAATAAAAGAATATTCATTATTATTTTTCCTTCATCAAAAATTTCTTCAAATTCTAAATAGCTACATCCCCTGCATAAGCATGATAAGTGATAAGTGCTTCCCAGACTCTCTCAAAGTACACTCCATTCCCCTAAAGGCAATTTTTCGTTTGACCACAATAGTGTGCTCCTAAGGGGGCGATTATTAAGGGGCACATACATCAATTCGCGATAAAAGATCGGTTATCTCCGGCATAGTTCATATGCCGCTCGTGAGCTGAACTGAATGAAACTGATTGGGCAGGGCTGTCGTATTGAGGAGGCTGTGATTTTTTAGTTTATTCACTCCTAGAGATATTTTGGTGCCTACGAGATACATACAACACATTACGGCGTATGTGTTGTGTATGTGTGACGTATGTAAGTATTGACTACACCGCGGTTGGCACATTGGCTTATGAGCAATTGACTTACATTACAAGCCGCGAGTTCGATTTCCGCATGGAGCCTGAGAAAATAATTGTGTGATTTATTGTGTATGTGAGTTTAAATATTTTGTAAACGCACCCACAATAAACAGTGATATTCTTTTAGCTTGGAGTAAGAATTAAATATATTACTATTGCTCTAAATTATACTCATTACAGTTAAACTAAATTACAGATTACTGATAACATAAAAGGCTGCTAAACCGATGTAGGACAGGGCTTGCCACGTCTACTACAAGCTCAATGAACTTGGAGCCAAGAATCCACCTCTGACAAGAGTCATAGAATATGCTTATCTTCAAAATAAAATTTTCTAAATAATAAACTAACTATAACACGGTTAATTAGTAGCCTGTAAAATGAAGTAACCACTGATTTCCCTGATTCGATCATTATACAAAACCCTATTTTCACATGACCTCCTAACCCAAAATTTCATAAAACCGATCCCATACCAGCCCTACAACTAATCCGGCCATTCATCTGGATCAAGACTGATCGAAAGGTATACCTTAATCGTTGTATTGCAATTTATTTGTTTGTTCCTTAGAAGATAAAACAAATAGTGAGGATTGGAGCTGATTCCGAAGGATTTTCTTTCCACTCATTTGTTTTGCAAATCTTTTTCGATCGGGTAAGGGGTCAACCATCATCTTTTAAAGCAGTTTTGTTTCTCTATACTCTGTTGAAAAGGAAGGAAGCTTCGACTAGACGGGTAGGAAGGAGTTGTGCGAAGATATCCAGTCAGGACAAACAATTGACTGGCCTGTTGGTCTAGTGTTTAGTGACCCTGACTGCTTTGCCGGGGGTCGTGGGTTCGATTCCCACCCAGGACAAATATTTGTGTGATGAGCATGATCATTTGTTCTGTGTCTGGGTGTAATTTACCTATAATATGTATGTATTTAGAAATATATAAGTATGTTTATCAGTTGTCTAGTACCCATAACACAAGCTCTGCTTAGCTTGGGACTAGACGGCGTTGTGTGATAGTTTTTTTTTTTAGCGTGGTAAAATCATCAAATGAGACCTCCAACCCCGGGCAGGGCGGTGTACTGACTAAAATCCACGGTGTCCTTCAGTAGCCCTTTATGTTCCGGGGTCACAGTAATAGAAATAAGTCCCGCGACCGTTGTGTGATAGTTGTGGAATATTATTATAATTTATTATTATTAATTCTTTATATTGTATACGGAACCAGCCTATAATGGTTCCACAGTTAGGACACAGTCTACTTCACTATGTGGAGGGGTGAGCTGTGAAATTCACCACGTGGGCCCATTGCGGGGTGATAAATATAGCCTGTCTTTGAATTTTTGCTTCTAAGAATACATGCCAATTTCTTCACGATGTTTTCCATTACTATTTTGAGAACAGTGGCGATGAAATAAATACTTAACACCAATTAACCAATAGATAACGTCTGGCAGGATTCTTATTTACGACATAATACTATGGTATAAATTACTTAAATTTAATTTAAGAAAGAGATGCGTGATAGGACAGGACGTAACACAATCTACCTGCACGCGTAGCATGGCGAATCTGTCTCTATTCTACCAAGAAAAGACAAAGTTACTTCATCGTTATTTCTCCACAAGTTGACTGTTTTTGCACAAATATGACACCATTCGCACACTATTGAAGAAAATAACGTATATTTTACATATTTTTTACATTACCATGCTTAAAACAATAAAACATTTCTACGTTCTGTCATTTTGTCTATAATTCCGTCGACAAAAACTTTTTCTACGGCGCCATGCTACGCCTGCTGGAGAGGTGGTGGGCCCTCCCCATCAGGGCTCGTTTGTTTGCAGCCTTATTTGCGTGGAACTTTGTTTAAAATACTTTGGTACTTAAACTTTCTTTAATCAAGGGAGTTAGGATTTAGTTCCCTCAAGTTTCAGTGAAAGAGATTAAGTATTTTTAAAGGTATCAAGGTTACCGTTCCTGAAGTTTGTTAAAGTTTTGCGAACCAGTAATTTACGATGTTTAATAGTATTCGTGTTAACGTTTCTTAGTTAGTTAAATTGGTTCTCGAAAGAATTTACGTCCGAAAAAATAAGGGCATAAAAATGTAGTAAAATTGAAACTATGTTGTGCCTCTTTTAACAACTACATCAAAGTTATGAACATATACATATTATCCTATTTTTCCCATTACGGATATCAGATTTTAATTATATCAAATACGTACACACGGCTACACATCAAGCTATACAAAACCAGTTTGTCTTGGTCTCGCTTCGTACGATTTTTACACACAATGAACAGTCAGCTCATACTGGTTTAGCATAGCTTGATGTGTATCCGTGTGTACTATTAAATTGCATCCCACTTTCCCTTTCCCAATTATAGTGAGGTGACATTTTAAATTAATAAATAAACCAGTGACACTGTTGCTAAGTGCACTAAAGGGAGAGTGGTTCGGGATCTTGAGTGCTTGGTGACAGAGGATTGTTTTGCATATCGTACAGTGATAGTACCTAAAAGACCCAATAATTCACTTCTACATAATTATCCGAAAGTCAAAATCTATGTTTGCATAGCTTAAAATCAGTGCCCATTTTACCACTTCGTAATATCGGCTACACACCTTACGAAAAACCCTTTCGATTGGACGGTACAGTTCAAACTGCGACGATAAATTTACAAGTGTGTATGAGTAAAACTGTTCAGTTTGTCGATTTATAAACACTTGTAGATTTATCGTTGCAGTTTGAACTGTACCGTCTAATCGTTACAATTTTTCGGCCAAAGCCTGCCGGGGTCGCGGGACTTATTTCCATCACCGTGACCCCAGAACATAAGGGACTATTGAAGGACACCGTGGATTTTAGTCAGTACAAGTCTGACAGTCCTTCCCGCCCTGCTCGGGGTGGGAGGACTCATTTGATGAGTTTACCACGCAAAAAAAAAAAGGTGTGTAGCAGCCATCAGACTGCTTGTTAGAATTCGAAACACCCTGAACGATTGTCAGAGATCTTCAAATTACACCCATTAACAAAGGCATGACATTACATCTGAAACATAGCCGACTAGTGGTTAGTGACCCTGACTGCTATGCCGGAGGTCGTGGGTTCGATTCCCACCCAGGACATAATTGTGTTTGTGTGATGAGCACGATCATTTTTGTTCATTAATTTATCTATAATATGTATGTATTTAGAAATATATAAGTATGTGTATCAGTTGTCTAGTACCCATAACACAAGTACTGCTTAGCTTGGGACTAGATGGCATTGTGTGATAGTTGTGGAACATATTATATTATATTATAGACGAGTATGTAATGGACAGTCACTCATCCACGTACCGATATGCTAGGAGTATTTAACCTCGCCTTCAGTACTTAAAAAGTAATAAAACGTAATGATAATAAACGCATCGGGCACCCGCAGCATCCTAACAACGCGATACATCGGGCATTGCAGTCGTAATGTAGTGCGGCGTTAAGAGGCCGGGCGTAAAGTATGCGAGCTAAATGTACGCGATAAATTGTACGGGCTGCACCCAGCGAGCATTGGCAACGGTTTATATGTTGTATAGGGACTTTTAGGATGGACAACTTGCTCGAAGAACAAGAAACATTACGCTTGTCGTAAAAGAAGTGCCTAAGATTCTATCCTACCGGGGAGTAGTGATTACGCTAGCGAATTTTCCTTTACCCCCAGTATGAAGACTGCTGTACACATTGGTCCAAGGCAGTGGTCCAGCATATTGGGAAAAAATAATGAATTCCAAATGTCGCTGTTTATACATTGAGACAACCTGTGAACACTGTTTGCGAAGAAAGTGAAATCCTTTGATTGGTGCACGACAAAAACTAACTAAAACCGACAGCTTTCGGTTGGCCGGTCAGTATTCCCGCCAACTACCAACATACCGGTACCGTCAAGTAGGTCTGTACGCGCTTGCCCAATACGCTGGCCCAATGCATTGGCGCAATGTGTACAGCGGGCTTAAGGTAGTAGGGGACTCAGTGTGAGTTTAGTCAGTAGACACTGACAGACCTCTCTGACTTCCAGGGTTGGGAAAGCCCATGAGGATGTCCACACTATAAAAAATGCAGAAAAAAAATATTGACATTAAAATAAAATGATACAATGTGTGTTGTAACCCTGACTACTGAGCTAGACAAAGCCTGTGTTACAGGAGTCAGTGTCATCTCCCATTTATGTCACTAATGTGCAACAAAAAAACAAAACAAGAGGAGAAAAAAAAATAAAAGAAAATTTAAACATAGAAAAACACTTTAGAACAGTACCGTCAGCTCGAGTTTTCAGTATTCGAGACGTAAAGTAAACTGGAACTTTGACGACTTCAAATTGACAATTTTCAAGAGAAAAATTAGTTCCTTCTTCGCACACCAGAGGTGCTGTTCCATTTTTTCATACAAGAAACGCTGTAAATACTGGAAAAACTCTGTAAAGTAAAATAGTAAAAACTCGTGCTAGGGGTACTGAGCTATAGGCTGTGGATTTGTATGTGTGTGTTTGAGTGAGGGAGTGTTTGTGTGTGGGTATTTGTATGTGTGAGTGTGTGGGTGTGTGAGAGAAATGATGCACTAGCGCAAACGATTTTCATGTAGCTAAGGTGTTAGAAATGAAACGAATAGCGGGGATAGCGGGGGTGAAACCACAACGAACTAGTTATAAAATCAAAGTCTTCGTCTTATATCACGTGATGGATTCATTGAACTTCTCCAGGTGGCCATGACGTCCTAAAGAAAGAGTAAATCCAGTGTGGGAACGAGATGGCGCTAGACAACTAATATACCTCCGTCTCTTTCCTAGACTGAAATTACTTTTGCTTTATAACGTCATAGTCGGCCACACCGGTACCCTCAGCACGAATTTTCAGTATTTGAGACGTAAACTGGAACTTTGACAATATCAAATTGACAGTTTTCAAGGAAAAAATTAGTTCCTTCTTCGCACACCAGAGGCGCTGTCCCGTTTTTTCATACAAGAAACGCTGTAAATACTGGAAAAATGCTGTAAAGTAAAAGAGTGAAAACTCGTGCTACGGGTACTGGACAGAGTTTACAGTACCACTGTAACTGATAAATACGTCAGGTGACTAAATATGCATACATGACCTTTACACAAAACCGATTTCAGTTATATAAATACCAGTTTTTTCTGCCACACTCGATAAATCAGAAAAAAGTGTACTGTATATACATGCTGTCAATCTATGGTGGGTGTCAAACGTAGGTTGTAGAAAGATTTGCCCTTTAGCATCGCAGTATTTTGTATATTTTTATTTTTTTCAATTATATTTATAGCTTGGACGTGGGTTTCACTGGACGACCCCGATTCAAACACATCAAAATTGAATTCTCATACGAGTTATTAAAGGCTAAAATCACTTACCTACTTATTATGGCACGTTCTGAAGACAAACGAGGGCTGGTTTTTTCATTGATATCACAAATCACTACTTCACATGAGTATTTTGGAACTTAAAATGTCACTTGCGCGATATTATTCCGTGATTATTAATTATTTTAAACTCCCGATATTTCGACGCTGTTGCAAGCGTCATGATCGCGGGTTGACTGGAGAATGCGGGTAGGTAAAAGTGAATTGTTAGGAGCAGAAAAATCTGTCTACCCTCTTTTTTTGTATTTGACTACGTGCACTACTGTGGCATTACTGGAACTAGAAAGAGTTTTTTTAACTACATACCTACAATTTAACCTAAAACAATTTTTTCTACTTTTACTCACTGACACTAGAGTTCTAAATTCAAACACCAAAACAGTGAGTAAAAGACTCACTGTTTTGGTGTTTGAATTTAGAACACTTTAGTACATTCGACCTCGGTCTTAATGCTGGACAACCCCCTTCAATTATTCTTAATTTAAATCATTATTCCGTTTTTAATGTCAGCTTGTTGGCGCAGTGGCCGAGTGATTGGACTACTTCGTTGCGTGAAGTGGGTTCCCGCACAGGGCAAATATTCGTATGATCTACAATTATTTGTTTCGGGTCTGGGTAAATGTGTATGTGAATTGTGTGTGTAGCAGACTTATTAAAAAAAACTTTTTTTTTCTTAGTTGAATATCTTTTATCGCTCAAATCTTTCTTATTCTCGTAGTCACGGTATAAAGTATCGTTTGCAACTCTTGAATAAAACGGATTTGAATCGAGGGCCTGAATCACTCGCGTCGCTCAGGATTTAAATACTTGAATCACTCCCAACGGTCGTGATTCAGGCATTAAAATCCTTCGCTTGCTCTTGATTCATATAAAGGCCCTCGCTTTAAATCCGCTCTTTATTCACTAGTTGCAAAATATACTGTTATAGCCATTCTCATTTAGTTTTCATGTTATTCTGACGCAAACTAAACGGAGACTATGACGTCAATTTGATGCATAATATTAGTTCCGCTTTTGCACGCTAGGGGCGCTGTTTTAATTTTCCATACGTCATAATACATCAAGTAGGTACGATGACGGACAAATACATAGTATTCTCTAGCAAAAATACTATCCCTCTGATGTTTATAAAATTATTTTTCAGCAGCCGCTCGCAATAATTTCAGACTGTATGTCCCAAGTATAATACTACGAAATGTGGATAGCACAGTGGTAATTAATGTTAAACGCTGCCGGTTTTAGGCGCAGCGGAAAAATAGGGTGATGTGTTTGAGCCCTTTTTGTCCGCAATACTGATAACTACTAATTGTAAGAAAACTTTCATTAGTATAAAGGAGAAGGTATTGACGGAGTTAAGTTTAAGTTTATTTATTTTTCTGATAATGTGTTTGTTTAAATTTATTTTTATAACATTTGGTTTTTTGTTTTATTTGATTTGATGATTTTAATTTCATTTGATAATTTTGTTCTATTTTAATTTACTTTCATTTTATTTGTTACTTTGTATTTTATTTTATTTTTACTACATTTTGTTTATTTATCTCATTTTGGTTTGTGACATGGCGATGGGTGTAATTTACCTGAAATAAATGAATTTATTGTTATTACTACCTAATTATAAATATTTATGAATCGAAGTCGTAGTTGGCTAGGTTTTTCTCAAAAATGTTGGGGTCGAACAGTACCGTCAGCACGAGTTTTCAGTATTTGAGACGTAAAGTAAACTGGAACTTTGTCGACTTCAGAATGACAATTTTCAAGGAAAAAATTGGTTCCTTCTTCGCACACCAGAGGCGCTGTTCCATATTTTCATACAAAAAACGCTGTAAATACTGGAAAAACTCTGTAAAGTAAAATTCGTGCTAGGGGTACAGGATGCATTTGAATATCTGTATTATAATATTATGAGCCTGACTCTGTAACTAAAATTTAAATACCTGTTCTTTTTTCATGTTTAATGTATTCGGTAGATTAGGTCTCAATTGTTTATCAGAAATCCGAAAGTTAAGTAATATGGCCCAAAAATCGAAAACAAATTCATTATTATCAAATCAAAAAATCTAGAAAAATAATGGGAGTGTTCCCATTTGAGCACTGATTTTTAAAGCACCTAGCACATAATGTTATGAACACTCAAGGTACGATTTGAGCACCACAATTAGCAGCATCGTTTTTGTGAGCGAGTGAAACAAGTGAAAATCTAATCGACTGGCCTGTTGGTCTAGTGGTTAGTGACCCTGACTGCTATGCCGGGGGTCGTGGATTCGATTCCCACCCAGGACAAAATGTTTGTGTGATTAGCATGATCATTTGTTCTGTGTCGGGGTGGAATTTATGTATTAAATGTATGTATTTAGAAATATATAAGTATGTTTATCAGTTGTCTAGTACCCATAACACAAGCTCTGCTTAGCTTGGGACTAGATGGCGTTGTGTGATAGTTGCGGAATATTAAAAAAAAAAAACTACTTTTATTCATAGTTGTCTAATATAATCTCAATTATAATAAATGCTTCCCGATACAGTTACGTAACAAGACATAGCTGAAACAGAAGCGTTATTTATAACATTGTTATTATAATTAACATCTATGTAATTATAACGAACATTGAACATCGCACATAACCACGTCGTATCTTATTTCAATTAAGGCTGTTTTGTTCCTTACAAAGTAACTAGTTTATGTCCGTGGATTCGGTCGCATGTATATGAATTGACACGAATGTCCTGCATGGATAAAAAATGTCCTTTGCCCTAACGCAGATGCGAGCATACGGGCAGCGAGTAATGGGCGACTCGCTGTCCGACCATTGACCATGCCCGGGTCAACGGCGCGTTGTGTTCCACGCGCGCCTCAAGGAATGTCAGCGTAATGACGAGGCCAAAGCCTGCCGGGATCGCGGGACTCTCGGATTACCGTGAAAGGACATCGTAGATTTTAGTCAGTACGAGTCTTACAGCCCCACCCGCTCTGCCCTGGGTGGGAGGACTCATTTGATGATTTTCCCACGCTAAAAATGCCCTAATTCAGATCATAAGATGGTGTTAGATCTACTTTCGTGCTTTTTATGTTTGACAAATTCGTTTATGATGGTTGATAATGCTAATAGTATTTTTATTATAAGATCTACTTTCACTTGCCAGCTACTTTAACTCTTTAAAACTCGAATCAATAATAGCAAAACCGAAAAACGGCCATGATAATGAAACTCAACGACTCCCGGGGAAGCAATTTAAATATCTTTGACTGAACTCGTAACGAAATTAATCTGAAAATGATAGCAGAAAAACATCATTTCACTAAAAAGCATGTGCTACTATGATTTTCTTGTTTTGAAAGGCATTACCATCTTGTTGCAGTCCACTGAGAGACATAGGCTACTCCTAAGTAGCGATACAACACCTTTTTTTCTGTTTTATAATCAAATCTAACCTGTACCCTTTGCACGAGTTTTCAGTAAATGAGACGTAAAGTAAACTGGAACTTTGACACTTTCAAATTGTCAATTTTCAAGGAAAAAATGGAACGCCTCTGGTGTGCGAAGAAGGAACTAATTTATTCCTTGAAAATTGTCAATTTGAAAGTGTCAAAGTTCCACTTTACGTCTCATTTACTGAAAACTCGTGCTAAGGGTACTGGCCCTCGCCCGGAGGACACAGTAGAGCATACGGTGCAAGACTGCCCAGCTTGGGCAGAGCACCGACGTGTCCTCACGGCGGCGATAGGCGGATACCTCTCGCGCCCGGCATTGGTTTCGGCCATGCTGCGGAGCGAGACGGAGTGGGAAGCGGTCGCCGCCTTCTGCGAGGCAGTAATGCTCGTGAAGGAGTCGGCCCCAACCGCAGTGGTGTACGCCCACGGCGCCGTTAGTCGCAAGACGATCTCCGGCCACCGTAGGCGCGGGCATGCGGACAGCGAGTAAAGGGCAACTCGCTGTCTGACCATGGACCATGCCCGGGTCGACGGCGCGTCGCATTCCACGCGCGCCTCAAAGAGCTGTCAGCAAAATGACGGGGCCCCCTCTCAGAGGGCCAAAGCCTGCCGGGGTCGCGGGACTTATTTCTATTACCGTGACCCCGGAACATAAAGGGCTACTTAAGGACACTGTGGATTTTAGTCAGTACAAGTCTGACAGTATGGGGTGGGAGGACTCATTCATCTGATGATTTTACCACGTAATAAAAAAGCACAGTAATTTATTAAATTACTCCCGCCCTGCCCGGGGTTGGAGGTCTCATTTGATGATTTTACCACGATAAAAAAAAAAGGGTACTGGCCAGATCTATATCAAATGTTTCACGCCACCATCCTGCCGCAGTGACACAATATCTATTTTTCCGCACACTACAACAATTCCTATTTATTTTCAAACGTGGACCATTTGTTTAGCTCATAAAGTATTCATTAAGGTCTGGTGCAGCGCGGCTGACAAATGAATGTCCACCGCTGTGCGACACCGGCCACCTCCGCGTGAATTAACTAGTCAATATTACGTAGCTAGATTTTGAGGTGGAATTATATTTTTGAGGGAATCCTGCATATTGCCAGTGAAAGTGGCCAGTTCCTAGAGAGTCCTTGAGGCCGGACAGTAGATTCTTGTTGGTGCTGGTCTCCAAGATGAATCTCTCTCGCTGCCCTTCTATACAAGTCTGAGCGGTCGTAGCTGACAGAACAAGAACTCTTGGTAAGACTCGGAGAAGCCTTTGCACAAAAATAATAATAATATTCCACAACTATCACACAACGTCATCTAGTCCTAAGCTAAGCAGAGCTTGTGTTATGGGTACTAGACAACTGATAAACATACGTATATATTTCTAAATACATACATATTATAGATAACTTACACCCAAACACAGAACAAATGATCGTGCTCATCACACAAACATTTGTCCTGGGTGGGAATCGAACCCACGACCTTCTGCATAGCAGTCAGGGTCACTAACCACTAGACCAACAGGCCAGTCAAACAATGGAACGGTTGCAAAGAAATAGGGTTTTTATAAGGTTATAAAGAAATGAGATGATATTAGTAACTACAGCTGATATTTTGAGTCGTACTCGTCGACTTTAGCTGAGTGGCTTAAGTCAATATCGAAACGTTTTTAATTCTCCCTCGGGTATAGTTTGTTAAAAAATTCGCAGAAGTGCTCACGAATCGAAATTTTTCACAAAGAATTACTGGTGTAGGATCCACCAATTGCAACTAAGGATGTTATTTGTTGGGTTAATAGAGCCTTTTTCATGGCGACTGAGGCCTTACAAAGGCCTCCCCCAAGATTTTCCAAGATTTCTTTCCTGTGTCACCTCCTTCTGGGCCCTCTTCAGCACCATCGATCTCCTTACAATAAAATAAATAAAGCCTGGTTTCTGCAAACAACTGTCAAATCAAGAAGTTAATAGATACTTAGCATTTCCTATTCCTAGTCGGAACATTCATAGTAGCAACGCAACCACATTTCAACTGGACAGCGGACACATGACACCGCACGTCAACAGACTAAATGTCCAGTGTACAGTACGCACGTCATCGCCTTAAATAACCCTAACTTGATGTGCCTAATATAGTATTTAAATTGTGGATTGTTAGGTTTATTTTTGGGCGGAAAAGAAGGCACACAGATAATGAAAAGATTTTTATCAAACACAAAGACGGCCAGAAGAGCCCCCTTAGCGGCCAAAGCTTGCCGGGGTTGCTGGACTCAACAGCTACCGTGATCCCGGTACGTAAAGGGCTATTGAAGGACACCGTGGATTTATTCAGTTCAAGTCTGACTGTTCCTCCCGCTCTGCCCTGGGTGGGAGGACTCACTAAATTTGATAATTTTAACACGCTAAAAAAAAAACAAAGGTAAAGATGGATTATTTTGCAGTGTCTGGATCAGAGGACATAACAATCAAAATCACAAGTGACGTCACAATGTGGTCGACGTGGGATTACTATCATCAATCTATATCAGCTTGTGGTCAGCGCACCTGATGACGTGATGTGGTGTCACTAAAGTTTTTATTCATCACAGATTTTATTGATTTATGATATCCTGACTTCGTTGTTGGTGTGGTCCTATATTCGAGCCCCGCATTGGGTTTCAAGTTTATTATGTATTTCTATAGTATAGGCTTAGATACACTCCATTGAGTGTATTTATGCCCGGTTGATGGCATAAGGCTCTTTACCTAAACCATGGAACTTCACTATAACTGGTAAAATGTGACTGTTAGTAACACCTTTCCCTAAACCATTGCAGATTTATCATTCGCCTAGCCATTTTCCCCTATTTATATCGCCTTTCAGTATAACCGATGCAGTTGAATGCTATTATTTTACTTGGAGTGACTGTTTCTGACGACCACGACCTAATAATTAGGAAAGTCTTACCAAGGGTTATCGTGTAACTCTTGGTAAGACTTTAAGGCTTCTGAATAACTGTAACGACTGTAAACATATTACAGTTAGGACTAATTTAACGTGTTTATATCTTTTCCAAAGTACAGCTGCTTATAATAGCCGATCCAAAGACCAGCCTAGACAAGCGTGCCTTAACTGAAACTTGACCTGCAGCGATATCAATTTCTCACACTAACAGCGAACTCAGATATCAGACGTCCAAAATTCAGAAGCCTTGCTGACGTCATAACATAGGCTCTGGATTAATATCATCAATCTGTGCAGCACGCGGTCAGTGCACCTGCCCTCTGACGTCACGTATGTCACCTAACTTGTTAGGATCTGTCGGCCATTTGCAAGGATTACGCTGAAATACCCGGTTTAGAGTTGAATAAATAAACGGGGTGCTATGTTTTATTGTTATTGTGATGGAATGGGAGTACTATGGATAAGCCTCTTGGTGTTTTTGTGAGGATTTCGAATTCCTTTAGTAGATAGGTATAAGAGAGGCGAGTAATGGGCGACTAGCTGTCTGAACATGGACCATGCCCAGGTCGACAGCGCGTTGTGTTCCACCCACGCCTCAAAGAGTGTCAGCACAATGACGGGGCCGCCTTAAGAGGAACGATGCAGTACGACAATTCCTTCCGCTCTACACACTGCGGCAGTGGGAGGACTCACTATAAGTATTATTTTATCAGGTTAAAAAAAGCGGTTGACTGTAAAATAATATACTATTGTTCCAAAATGAATTGTGATAAGGCAGACATAATAATGATTCGAGATCCAACGGGGATATGTAAGTACTATAGATTCTTCAAAACACAGTATTTTGTTTTATTTCTGGAAATTGTCTGTATAGTACACACTTACTTTTTCTTACAAAAACAAGAATATTTACGCAGAAAATTCGCGAAAATGTGCACTGCCCAAACAACATGAAAGTCAACGTCTATATGACTATTAAGGGTCATAGTAAATGCGACGGAGTTAACTGCTTTAAAGCAAAAGTGATATCAACCAACATGAGAAGTGGTTTGAACCATTCGCCTCCTGAACTAGTCCAACGATGCAGTACATTGCAATACAAACTAGAAATTCATTCAAACACCAAACAAAACAGAAAGTAATCCACAAAGCGGATTGGGCGCACAAACGTATGATTGACGACAACACCACGACACATCCCAGATGTATACAAAAGGTTCGCTCGTTACAAACTAGAATTTATTTCTCAATTTGTGTACACAATGAGATGATTACCAAGGTTTTTTTTTTATCCTGGTTAAATTATCAAAATCCTCCCACCGGGACGTGAGAGACTGTCAGATTTGTACTGACTAAAATTTACGGTGATCTGAAGGATCACCGTAAATTTTAGTCATAGCTCTTTACTTTCCAGGGACCGGGACCGGGACTTTTAATGAGACCGTCAGACAGTGCCGCAACCATGATTATCAATAGTGGTGCAGTGAATTTAGCCACACGATTGGCGTAGTGACTGAATGTTCAACTATTGTGCAGCGTACGGCGACTTCAATTCCGGCACTGAACAAATATTTTTACGATCTACAAGCAGTTTTTCAAGAACTGCGTGTTTGTGCATGTGAGTTTCTGTGTTTATAAACGTATCCACGTCCCAAGCGTGGAACAAAATAAGGGCCAGTTATATTTTTCGTCCTTTTCATTCAGAGGCGAGTTTCCCCCTAAGCCGAAAAAAGGCTTGACATACGGGTCTTGCCCCCTTCGAGATCCGGTCTCGCTACACCACTGTTTCGTCGCTATTAAATTAAAAGGTGTCTAACATTTTTAATAATATGATGGTTCTTCATCTTACCTGTCTCTGTAGTAAGAAGCAGTGAACCTTCTTAGCTTGTATATTTGTTAACATAAAGGATCCGTGATTGACGCTGTAGGCTCAGCGCTGCAGCGCTACATCGCTTGCGGGACAGACAGGCGACAGCCTAGTTTTGTCTGTGTCAGTCTCCAAAGTGAATAAGGTTTTATTGCTTTAAAATTTGTTTCAATAAACCAAGCGCTTGTACTGCGGTTTGGACAGATTTCCTTTACTGTTACTTTGTTTCTTTTTTTTTATGTAAAATTGTCTTAGTTTGCATATTAATATTTGAATGTCCAGATGTTTTTACCTGCCGTGGACGTGTTGATAGGATTATGTCATAAAGATCGTCTTCTTCTGTCGGAAGAAAAACACGTGAGATTATGTATTTATTCATGTACACTTTCTTCTCTCATCATCATCATATCAGCCGTAAGACGTCCACTGCTGAACATAGGCCTCCCCTTTAGACTTCCAGTAGGACCGGTTGTAAGCGGCCTGCATCCAGCGTGATCCTGTGGCCTTCATAAGATCGTCTGCCCACCTAGTGGGTGGACGTCCTACGCTGCGCTTGCCGGTGCGTGGTCTCCATTCGAGAACCTTACGGCCCCATCGGCCATCAGTTCTGCGTGCTATATGGCATGCCCACTGCCATTTCAACTTGCTAATTCGTTGGGCTGTGTCGGTTACTTTGGTTCGTCTACGAATCTCCTCATTTCTGAGTCGATCACGCAGAGAGACTCCGAGCATAGCCCTTTCCATAGCTCGTTGGACTACACTTTCTTCTCAACATTACTCTAATTCTATCGAAGTTGAAATTTCCAGAACAAACTTTAGAATGACCAATTGGTGTAAGTTTTGATAAGCTTAAGTACTCAGCATTTTTATTTTTTTATTCATCAATATAGGTTCGCGTTTGGCTACTACCTCCCTTGACGATAAGCGAAGATGTGATCGACGACGGTGACTGTACGGTTGCCTACAAATAATCTATTCACTCTTGACTTGAAGACCCGAAGTTCAGGAAATGCAGTGCGGCCTTCAATACGATATTAAAAAATGGATGACTAACAATACGGTGTTCAAAAATGAATGACTTACAAACACCTATTTCTTAAGAGAATCTAGAAAAATATACCTTTTACAAAACAATATCAACTTATTTATGACCGGGGTCGCGGGACTGTTTCATTAGGTAACCAGGTACCTTGAACGTAAAGGGCTATTGACGGGTCACCATGGATTTGACTTAGTCCAAGTCTGACAGTCCCTCCCACCCTGCTTTGAGCGATTAGGACTCATTTTTGATGATTCTACTACCATAAAAAAAAACTTATTAATGAAAACCCATCCTTATTATAGATAGCTTTACATAAAATGTATGCAATCACGATAAATGTTTGCGTTGCAATCATTTGGTTGCGAATTTTTTACATTCATCACTCAGTATTGATCATTAATTTGGTCTCACGATAAATCATTTTTGTTCGTTTTTAAGCTGATATCACTATCATGGTTATATACTGTCGGAGTTTACTGTCTGTCTGTTTATTTTTATTATTAAACTAGCGGCCTGTTCTGGCTTCGCACGGGTGGAAGTAGGTAATCTAAAACCCGGTCCCGATGGTTACAAACGCAACAAAAAAAGAATTATCCGAATCGGTCCAGCCGTTTTCGAGTTATGAGCTTAGCAACACATTTTGCGATCCATTTTTATATCATAGAAGATAAATAATCACTTTAATCTTTAACTCTTACTTTTCAGTTAGGGTTAGATAAGGCAAACAGTAAACCCAACCACTTTTTCCTAAGAAAATATTTGTTCTTTTGTTGCATATTCAAAATTAGTCAGAGTTACAACGCTCCTCCCACCGAATAATATCGTAATCGAAAAATTCAAATTTTACAGGAAAAATAAAACAGTGGTTTTTTATGATTATTGTTAAGATTGTCCAACCTAAGAGAATGATTTATATATCAAATGAAAGGTAATTTTTTATAGAATCATTCTGAATAAACGTATTTATTTTTTATTATATCAGGACCAAGTTATTAAAGAAAATATATTTTACTGGATACGTTAGAAAGACATTTTTTCGTAACAAAACATTACGATATTATTCGCGTAAAAACAAAAAGACAGCGTGCACAATAATAGTGTACTACAATGTTATTCGTTGAACAAAGACATCCAAACATAAACGCTAATAGACTGTAACTGGGATTTTCGCCGATATAATATGTATTCCATTTTGAATTATTGTTCTAATACTATTTTATTCTTCAATTGCCTGTTAAGTAATATCCATTATTAGAAATTTAACTTTCAATAAAACTATGGGTTTCTCATAAAAGAAAACCCATCATCATCATCATCAGCCGGAAGACGTCCACTGTTGAACATAGATCTCCCCCTTAGACCGCCACGCCGAACGACAATTCGCCACTTGCATCCATCGGTTGCCAGCGACTCTCACGATGTCGTCGGTCCACCCCGTGGTCGCCACTCAACAACCTTTCTTCCCCATCAGTTGCCAGTTCTACGAGGGATGTGGCCTGCCCATTGCCACTTCAACTTGTAAATTTTAAGAGCTATGTCGGTGAGTCTGGTTCTTGGCCGAATATCCGTGTTCCGAATTTTATACCGCAAAGAAACTCCGAGCATAGCTCTTTCCATTGCTCGTTGAGTGACTCTTAGTCTCTCTAAAAGGCCAGCAGTCAAAGACCACGTTTCAGAGCCATATGTAATCACTGGCAACACTCACTGGTTAAACACCCTCGTCTTGAGACACTGGGATTCTCGATGAGAAGATATCACGTAGCTTCCCAAACGCTGCCCATCCGAGTTGTATTCTTCAGGCGACCTCTTTATCGAAGTTGGACCTACCTATCTGAACAATCTGTCCAAGGTAATTATACTGGTCTACAACTTCGAGCCACAACCAATACGGGTGTCACATTCGACATGACTTTCGTCTTGTTCATGTTCATTTTAAGGCCGACCCGTTGGGAAACGATACTGAGGTCGCTGAGTATAGCGTTGAAGTGATCCAACAATTCTGTCATGATGACTATATCATCGGCAAAATGAAGGTGAGTGAAGTATAATGTATTCGCCATTGATGTTGATGCCGAGTCCGTTCCATTCCAAGATCTTGAAAACGTCCTCCAACGCGTTCATGAACAGTTTCGGAGAAATAACGTCTCCCTGTCTCACGCCTTTCTGCAATTGGATTGGTTTCGTGCTCTCTTCCTGAAGTCGGAAGGACATGGTGGCGTTTCTATACAAACACTTTAACTTCGATATACCTATAGTCGATAATTATGACATCTTTGGAGGGACTGCAATACTGCCCAGGTTTCGATTGAAAGGAAGGCTTTTTCATATTCCACGAAAGCTAAATATAATGGCCGAATATACTCCTCTGTCTACTGTATAACCAGGCGTAGCGTGTGTATGTGGTCTATGGTACTAAAACCATTTCGGAAACCGGCTCGTTCGGGAGGCTGGAAGTCATCAAACCAGCGTTCGAGACGTTTCGTAATGACTTTTGAGAACAGCTTGCATAAAAAAAAACCTCTCAATCTGTCTCAGGTTGTGCCGTTGTTAATCTTCAGCTTTGTCATTTGGCTTTGCCCAATAGACGAATTCTTCGCGAAGACTTTTGAGCCCTGGTTCCGCTCGATTGCCTCTTTGATTCGTGACATACTATAGACATGCAGGTCACGTCGTCGCATTGATTTAGAGATTCGACTATTGAGTTTGCCATATTCCGGCATATCAGCTGAAGATTGCAGCCTCATCGCGGTCTGGTCTTGCATCAACTTGATGGTTCCGTTCGAGAGCTTTTAAGGCTTCTTGCAGCACGGGTCTTAAAGAACTTGGACCCCACAGCTAGGACAGTTTCTACCAACCCATTGTTAATCTCGTCCACAGTTTTGCATTCGGTTAGGCACTGGAAGCCATTGTGCGGTTCGAGTTGAAAGACGTCTTCGGGGTGTTGGATGTGGGCAAAACCAGGTCGAAGCGTGGACTTTACCAGGCGAGACCTTTCAAGCACTTTTCAAGATCGCTATAGGTTTTTACATTGGCGATCACAGAGAATTCACTGAATATTCGCTTCTTTGTCGTCATGATGAAGTTGATCTCATTTCTGGTAGTACCATCGGGGCTCATTCACCTCCTGGATGGCCGCTTCTGGAAGTAGGACTTCATTAAATGAAGTTCTTCTTTTGCCAAGAAGTCGACCAGTCGCTGACCCCTATGGTTTCGCTGCCCATACCCAATGCCAACCACTCTCAACTCATTGCCATTCGGTGAGCCCACCTTCGCGTTGAAGTCCCCCATAACAACTGTGAAGTATGATTCGGAGGTATGTATGGCCTCGAATATCGTCTCATACAATACCTCTACTTCATCATCAGAATTTGTCGAGATCGGCATCTACCTGTATCACCATCAACGGATATCGGTTGATTATTCTGAGAATAAGGTATGCTACCCTGCTCGACACAAGGTCGACTTTCATAAAGTTGTTGATGAGGGACCTGCGGACGAGAAATCCAACACCACCCTGGTATTTACGGTAGAAGAGCATGTTGCCGGAATCTAGAACTATCGTATCTTGACCCTCTCTTTGGATTTCAGATAATCCCAAGATATCCCAGCGAATTTTGCTCAATTCTTCCTCCAGCTCGATAATCTTATCATCGGTCCTCAGTGTGCGGATGTTGTGTTTTGCCAGGGCACTAGTTCTATGGGGTGGTATGCCACATACTCGGTATCATTCTATACCATTATATCATTTCTTTTATCATTAGAAAAAAGAAAGCGATGCGACAGCAATCGTAGATTGAGTGTATATATCACCTCGGTATACTATTGCAAAAGTAATTGCATTCTTTTTTAAATACATAATTATGTAGTAACCAGTATTAACCATAGTTTCGAAATAAAATCTCTACTAGGAATAGTATTGTTAAAAAACTTTACTATAAAACGAGTTTGCTGTTCTTACTCGAATAATATCGTTATCGTAACATACTGAAATTCTTATTAAGAGTGCTATCCGTAATCACTAGAAGCGAGGTTATTCGCGTAAATAAGTACAATAAAACTGTAACGGAATATTAGGGCTATGGTTAATAAAAAAATACTAATTTGGAATGTACTCATAGGAAAAATGTGAAAAAAATTGACAACGTGTAAGAGGGTACGTACATGATGAATATGCAATAAAACGCAAAGTATCGTTATATCACATTACGATATTATTCGGTGGGAGGAGCGACAAGTTCACAATGTTCAAAAATACGATGGAAACATATAATTGTCGCTCAAAAATATAATTTGTTATGATATTTAGCAGCTGACTTCTGCGCTTGTATGCGCAGATTTGATTACATAATTTATTTTATAGCCTAAGTAAATTAAGTAGATCAGGGTCTGGCTGTTTGTGTCAGCATGTATGTTTGTAAATGCACTCATAAACATTTCAATACCACATCGCACAATTCATGTAAAGATTGCAATCAGTATATATTAAGAAAATTTAAACCAGAATAAATTCTAGCGAGCATCCAAGCAAACCCACAGTAAACGCTAGTACACACAATCTCTCAAAAAAGTCGTCATTTAAAATCTGAAACCCCACTGTCATTTACCATTTCCAATACGTCGTTCGCAGTGCGATAACGCAACTGCCTCGTCGCGATTTCATAAAAATTGCATCCAATATTCACTAGTCTGGAAGCGTACGTCCAAAGTTAATGAATTTAATTTGATACGGAACCTCTTTTGTTTTCGCGCGTATGTAACTGGCTTAATTGTTGACTTTCAATTTGGAATGGAAGATTTGTGAATGCGGAATTTTATGTAGAGGAGATTAATTGATGCGGGGTAGGTTGATTTTGTGGCATTTTGTAATGGAATATTATGATTTTTAATGTTAACTAATTACTATACACCGTTTTCCCTCTAGTGAAAACCGGGAACTTCTGCGATCTACTTACTTTACTAGCTTGGGGCTTTAGTCTTATCTCACCGCGAGCGATTTGGACTGGACGGTACGAATCGCCCAAGTACTGTTTCTGAATGGATGCAAGCATTCTAACCGCACTGTAGGAGTGGTGCGAAAGGCTAGATTACGAGGCAAAGTGACCCAATGTTTTTTATCCTAATTTTATCACTAAGATGTCACTGTAATGAATAGTCAACAATTTATGACCCATTTAATCTAAGACACACAACACATTCAACTGATACAGGCAAAATAATCATTAACACAGTACACAAATTAAAAAAAAAAACGCTAACAAAGATAACTAACAAAACAATAAATTCCCACACACTTATCGCTTAGACAAATGCAAGTCGACAAACGTAGTTGTTTACCCAACATGTGGGGCAAACCGGGTCATAATACCGGCAAGTACGGGCGAATGGGGGCGGAATGGGGCAAAGTGCAGGTGCCACATCATGTGATTTATGCCCCGATTTGTCATTGGTCCAAGCCACAGTGACCTTTGTGTTACGACATGTGTGGTTAAGATTTGGGTGGCCTAAGTTAGGTGGGAGTTTGTGGTGGGTAATGTTAGGTCGATGAGGTCAATTAATCTTTTTATTCGTCTTACTTGGTGGAAATATTATTTCTGGATATGAGTTACCATGGTTGACTTTGAGATCTTTAAACAGTCTGAACACAGGTTGCTTGACAGGGTTGTTAATGACGAAACAAGTGGACAGATCTGTGCCGATTTAATCTAGATTGCCATTAGCTTCTAAGGATATATTATTAATATAATTTCTTATATTCCTCAATGAGTTAGGCACCAGATTATTTGGGCTCAGGTTTAAATTACCCTCAAAATCAATATCAAATATTTTTATTTCACATAGGTCAATGAAAATCCATTTACTTATAAAACGTCGAAAAAAGGTGCTCGGTTCGGGTTGGTCGATTCCATGGAGAAGAACCGGCAAGAAACTCCTCAATAAGGATGAACTTATTACTATCTACCAAAGTCACTACTACTACTTAGAATTTATAAAGTAAATAACACATCTAAATTGAATTTGTAAAGTAAATAACACTTTAAAAAATAAGACCAAAAATCAGCCTCGACAGTAGCAATTACACTTCATGATTTATTTTAAATAATTGCAAAATTTGACCCATACGACCACCACCTACAAAGAACCTTTCAGATCCCAAGTGTCCTTTGTAAACCTTTCAGTTACCAAGGGTTTTTTCATCAGACATGACCCAGCAACTCTCAGTCTCAGAGTTCGGTGTTGTGATGTGATGTAAGCTAGGCGTAAGGTACACTCTCCATATTATATTAGCGTACCGTCAGCAGCGTAGGACATAAAGCGAAGAACACACTAGGTGTCGGCTGGTAATTCGACTATTAATCACGCGACCGCGCGCCATGTGCAGTACTCACACTGCATCATAAATACTCGATGCCTTTATATCGTACGATATGGGGACGATACGACTTCTTTGTGCAAAGTCCTAAATATTAAAGGGGCTACAAATGCGAAAATGTGTGTGCGAAAATAATAATACTGAATTATTACAGTCAATAGTTAAATCTGTTTTACGAAAGTTAAGTCTGGGATACGAAAGATATACCTACAGAACGAATGGCGATAATTTGAATAACGTGCATTCTTCTATGCCATGGTATGAAATCGCCTGTCACATATTCGGTTAAGCGTAGCTGATTGTTTCCTGGGTGATACTTTTACTTTTACTTCCGAGTCAGGATTACCAGACGCCTTGCCAATTCAGCCATTGCAATCATGCTCAGCAAGATTGAATTTTTCAATTTCTTCTTAATGTCGATTTACTCTCATAAGTTAAAAAAATATCCTACATCCTATCGCTTAATATAAACGTCTTCTCCGAACCTTCATTTTTCACAAGCCACATGCATAGTTCACGAGGGAAATATTAGTAGGAAAAATGCTGAAGTTATATATTTATGTTCTACGTAGATGGGCTTGAATTAAAATTGTATGAGCTGAAAAACCGGCGTTGAAGGGATGAAATTAATGGCATAGGATGTGCCGACGACATCTTTGGGTCTCGCGAAGTTGTGAATATGAAGAAAGTTGCTGATTTATTGTTTTCCTGGACTCGGTTAGATAAACGAGTTTTTTTTTTCTTTCGTTGGTAGATCTGTTTTATGTTTTATGTGGTGGTAGATAGAGGATGATTTGTTTGCGAGTCTGCTGAGAGTAATGAAAACTTTTTTCATAACATAACCTGGCGGTTGGAAGTCCCAAACGGTGGTTGGTAACTGTAGTACGCCTTTATTTTGCTTGAGGGGCTATCATATTATTATTAGTACCTCTATATAATTGTGTGTCATGTTTTTTTTCTAATTGATCATTTTTAAAAAAATGTTGTAGGCCTAGATTTGTTGGTTGCTACGCACTGAGCTGAGGAATAGGAACTACCACAAACAAAAATGACTTCCTTGACGTTCCTATATAAAAGGTTCCTTAATTGTTGTTGCTATTTGAAAACTACATTGATATTAAACAGTCTTTCATAGAACAAGAAATATAATATCATCATCAGACTATAATGATCCTACTGCTGGGACACAGGCACCCTCTAGTCGCAAAGCTAAGCAGAGCTTGTCTTATGGGTACTAGACAACTGATATATATACTTATATATTTCTAAATACATAAATATTATAGATAAACTACACCCAGACACAGAACAAATGATCATGCTCATCACACAAACAAATGTCCTGGGTGGAAATCGAAACCACGACCCCCGGCATAGCAGTCAGGGTCACTAACCACTAGACATCAAGCCAGTCAAAACATTTTTTGTATCATGATGTTTTTTCTTATAGATTTGAAAGCAGTAGTGTTGAAATAAATTATACAAAGTAACGTGCCTGGCTCAATTCAAGCTCGTTGAGTTTTCATCACTCATCCCTTCAATTTATGAACAAACCATGCCCATGCACCAAACAGTTACAAGCCTAAATTTTAACTAAAATGTAAGCTAAAAACACATGAATATTCCATCGCTAACATTTTAATCCGATAGCAGAGAGTTATGATATAATCCTGGTGTGCAAAACGTGCGCTATATCTATGTTTATAGCTTGTACGTTTAGTTCAGCTAAAATAGTGCAAAACTCACAAAAGTTTCTGTTGTATGCCTAGCCTATGTATCTATGTATGTGCTATGAATCTGGGTCAAAGAATTGGTATCGGTAATCGAAGCGAAGCTGATAGATTTTTGTATGGTTTTGTTGTTTTTTTTTGCGTTTTGCTTTTGAGTTGCTGACAATAGCTGGTAGATGGCGCTTTGAATTTAGTCGTGGTAATATTAAAGAAAGAGCTCTATTATAGTTTTGATAGTTGTAACAATTAATTTTAAACTGGGGAGTATTGCCCAGTAAAATAAATTGTAAGTTTCCACTATATAAGTACTGAAGGAAAAGTGATCCTTGCTGAAAGCAGTTCAACTGAAACTGAGAAGTACTTTTATATACTAAAGGCGCTCCCTCACCGCGAGCATTCGCCTGTAATGTAACGTAAAGGTGCGTAATTTGATTCTCTATTGTCTTCGGATGTTCGAATCTGTAACGTTACATTACAGGTGAATGCTCGCACTGAGGGAGCGCCCTAAGGGGCATCGTGTTTAAGACATTGAAATGTGGCAGATTTTTTAAAACTTGTAACAATTTTAGAACAAACTAGCTTATAATAAAAAAAAATGATCCCAGCAGTGGGATGATACGGGCTGACAGTAGCAGTAGTAGTAGTAGGCGTGGCAATATTCCCACGAGTAAGCTGAAACTGAAGCCTGAAGTATATTTCAGAAGAGTGTCTCATAATAAATTGACGATGGGCTATTTTCCTATAGGTAATATTTATTCCCAACTATCAAACATCGCACACATTGCCATCAAACCACCATTAAGGACACCACTAATTAATATTCAAGGTAGCAAACTTCACTGCATCTCAAAATGGCGTGCTGATCTATTTAGCGGAAAAGCACACAGATTTGTCAAGCGGAGGAAGGTAACGGCCCCAATTAGTGGCTCTGAGTTAACGAAGGAAATTCCGAGGAGAAACCCACCGGGACTAATAAGGTAACCAGAGGACTGATCTTGTGGCGGTTTTCTTTGATTTTAAGAGTACGGTAAGTAAGTTTTACATTATTTAAATTTGAAGTCCTAAATTTTCGAGAAAACTGAATAGATTTGATGAAAATAAGATGAAACTTCACACGCATAGGTTATAGGTTATTTTTAGTACTTCAGATAGTATAATAGGGAAACCTGAATAATTATTATATTAACAGTTTCTTCAGAATCAGTAACTGAATCGTTTATAATCATTTTTCCACCATGTTGTATTATGTGGTCGCGGGACTTATTTCATTACCGTGACCCCGGAACGTAAAGGGCTATTGAAGGACATCGTGGATTTTAGTCAGTACAAGTCTGACAGTAGGGGGTGGGAGGACCCATTTGATGTCGTATTATGTGCCATTTTTTTTTATCACCAGTTCATTACAATACAAATACCGTATGTTTATGCCAACATACACGCTACAAGTATGCCTGCGCAAATTAGTATACTGTAAAATGTGTGGGAAGAAACTTGCACATATTCCTAACAATTTCACTGTCCTGTGTTTGTGCAAGTCCAGACTTGCGCAACTATACTGGTACGTGTGTGGCCCGGCATTAGGCACCTAATTGTCAAACTATATTATCAATGAGTGTACGACACAGGAGGCTAGGCGAGGGCTGCGCTTGGGTACCGTGAATTGCTGCGAAATGAGCATGTTTTTTGAATGGACAACCAGGTGACATAATAAGCTTGTAACTTTGTGATTTTTCCTGATATAGTTTTTTTTTGTGAATAGATTTTTTAGTCAAAAATACTACACAGATACAATCGGGTTTTGAATAAACAAAAAATAATGTTGGTCTAAAAAAAGTATCGGAACGATGTTTGGAAATGTTTTATATAAAAAAAATGTAACTGTTGAAATGTGAGTGTATTATTGGGCCCAGCTCTGCTTGGATTAGGCACTCTACGTGTTACGTGGATTAGACGATTTATGTTTTTTGTTCAATGTTTGTGGGTTTCGTGTTATTGTTGCTGTTCACTGCATAATATAGAAAACAACAATAGGGTTTTATGGGCGCATTCAACAATGGAGGTTTTATCAATTCTTCTCTTTATGATACTATCTCTACCAATATGGATGTAAAATCAATTTTATTACCTTGTTTTAAATGTTACTTTTAAAAGTTTTCTACAATGGTTTGACAAGTATTTTTACAAGATATATGTTTCATCTACCCGCATTGGGCCCGTTTGATGGTTTGCAGCTCTCTCCCTCTCACAGAAGAGACATATTGTGTCCGCCCAACATTGGGTGTTTACGTTAACTATGTACCTACTTATGTGTCCATAAGTTTTTAATAAGACTTTCAGTAATTAATTTATTAGCTTAAGCTTACTCATAGAGAAATTGAAGGTGAGAAAAAAGGGAGAAGACCTAAACCACCAAAACTGTGGTCTGATCTAATCTTGAAATAACTTGACGTGGCTATCAGCAATGAACTCTATCCATGGAGGAAAATCATTGAAACATTGAAATGGACTCATGATTCTCAGCAGTGAGAGATTAATTGGGAAGAGGAAGAATTAATATCGGAGTCAAGAAAAAGTAATGATACGAGTGTAGGGTATTTTTTATTTACTTACAGGAGTTTAAATTGATAATAAGAGGTCATGGCTAAATAATAACAGCCGCACAGCCGAATCTATCGGGTAAAGCCGCGCGTACCAGGGTCTCCGGTTGGTCTCCAGTCATAGCGAGCATGTTAAGCCGTTAGTACTGGCTGTCATTTGTGGTTGGGAGCTCTAAAAGTCAGACAACCAGTCTTACCATGGGGTATTATTACCCAGTTACTGGGTTGTGGATGACCGATAGGCAATCGCTCTATGTAAAACATTGATATTCAGCTGCACCCGGTTTGACTGGAAGCCGACCCCAATATAGTTGGGAAAAGGCTAGGCATACGATGAGTTTAAATTGATAATTAAATTTAAAAGAGTTAAATTAACGACCTATTTATTATAATGGAACACTCAAGGATCAGTTTACCAACACTCTCATCTTAACCGCTGCATATGTAAACCTGCTAACAAAAACAACATCCCTGTTTTATCCCGAGCAACAAAAGCAAATCTCGGTGCAAGATACCATGCATAGCTCTAATTAAGTTTAAACAAAACATGAATCATTAAAAGCGGTGTAATGCGCGCAAGGGGTGAAGCCGGGGGGGTGAAGGGGTGAACATCCCCTCTTGATTTATACCCCGATTTGTCGTCGAGCCAAACCGCCCCTGATTCACCGCCGTAATGCCGTGTTTACTGATAAACACAGGAATACCAATGGTCGTTGTAAATGAGTTTTCATTAAGTGGTGTGTTTTTTGGGGGTGTTAAGGGGTGATTGGTTTCTGTTGATTGTGGAAACTATTGAAATAAAAATGTTGTGGATAAAGTTAATGAGTGCAGGGCCGGATTCAGTGAAACATTTTGCAATATTCTTGTCAACCGTTTTACATCACTACAACAAATCGGCCCTGAAAAGAGTACTGAATTTGCACCTTACCAAGACCAAATTAAAGTTAATATTGTGTCCTTGATAATAGAATCTTGTTCTTAATTGACGGCGCGGTTAGCGCAGTGGCTGAGCGATTGGACTGCTGCACTGCGAGTCATGGGTTTCATTCCCGCACGGAGCAAATATTTGTGTGATCCACAATTAGTTGCTTCGGGTCTGGGCGTTTGTGTGTACGTGAGTTTATAATGTTTGTAAACGCACCCACGACACAGGAGAAATTCCTAGTGTTACTGGAGTACTTTTAGAAACTGGAAAACTCATAATTCGTCGAATCAAACAGTTAGTTCAAAAAACGGAGACACAATTCAGAACCTCAATTTTTAAACTCACTGCAAATCGAGACCGAATCGAAATGCTGCAAGTTAAAGAATTCATGCAAAAAAAAAAAAAAAACTATGTTTAAAACAAATCCTCTTCTAAACTCTGGACTGGCCAAACGTAAGAACCAACCGAACTGTATTAACATTTTATCTTTCAATACAGTTTCGTACTGAACAGAATTAAGGGAACCAGTTTTTAGAGTATTGGAAAATCATATTTGCAGACTTTTTTAAAGCCAGAAATATCATTTCTGGCAAAGAAAGCTAGAAATATCATTTGTGTTTATAATTATACTAGCTGACCCTTGCCCACTTCGTTGGGCGGTAAAAATTTTGACTTGTGATGAAATGATGAGTGTGGTTCGGTAAGTACTGAGTGCCGAGTGCTATGATTTATTTCCTGACTGCCAGAAGGAGGATTATGTTTTATTGCATACTGACAGTAACCGCCAGCCGACTTTCTGTTGCTAGGCGTTGCTCATGTTCAACGTTAGATTCCCGAGCACGGGCCTGCGATGTTCTCATTGTTTGTTTAGCGAGCCACTGCGAGCGCTCAGCGCGAGTGTCCCTATCCCTTGTTGTTGAGATATGCTGCTTTAAATCACTGACACGCTGCGCACGTTCAGCGCTAGATTCCCGAGCACGGGCCTGCGATGTTCTCGCACTTTGGCTTTTTTTTTTCGTGACATCAAATGAGTCCTCCCAACCCGGGCAGAGTGGGAGGGAGGCTGTCAGACTTGTATTGACTTAAATCCACGGTGTTCTTCGGTTGCCCTTTGAATACCGAAGTCGCGGTATACGTATGTCCCGCAACCCTGGCTAGGCTATGGCCCTCGATAGGGTCCCGTCATTATCCTGACACTGTTTGAGGCGCGTGTGGAACACAACGCGCCGTCGACCCGGGCATGGTCCATGGTCGGACAGTGAGTCGCCCTTTACTCGAAGCCCGCATGCCCGATGATCGTCCCGCGACATCCGTCGCCGTGGGCGTCTACTACTACGGCTGGGGTGGAGGGAGGATGCTGTCCTCTCTCTCACCTATTTCGCCTCCTCCTTCGCGAGCATGACTGCTTCGCAGAAGGAGAAGACCGCTTCCCACACCGTCTCGCCCCGCAGCATGGCCGCGACCAATGCCGAGTGCAAGAGGTCTCCGTCTATCGCCTGCGTGAGGACACGGCGTTGCTCCGCCCAAGCAGGGCAGTCCTGCATCGTATGCTCCACCGTGTCCTCCGGGCGGTCCTCCTAGTGGTGACACTCGGGCGTTTCCTCCTTCTTTATCAGACACACGTACCTCTCGAAGCATCCATGTCCGGTGAGGACCTGTGTCAAGCGGTAGATGAGGATGCCGTGTGTCTATCCAGCCACTCCTCAAAGAGGGGAGCAAGCATCTGCGAGCGCTCAGCGCTAGATGTTCTCGATGTTCTCCAGCTTTGGTTGGCAAGACGCAGTGAACGCTCGGAGCTAGATTCCCCAGCGCGTGCTTGCGAAATATTTCCTCTATGCCTCGAGAGGCGCTTATGATTTTCAAGAGCAGACTTTTCCATATGGCGTACTCGAGTTGCTTTGTCTGGGATGTCTGTCAGTAAAGTTGTGTTTTCCCTTTAGGCATGGTAATCAATCGCTGGAACTATCCGATAAGTATCCCAAAAACATAAATACCACAGCTTCGAATTCAAAGAAACAGTGTTTTGTGTTTTAAGAAACCGAGCAATCAAAACAATTTTAAAGACCAACACGTAGGGGTGCTAAGACAGGAAACCTCCACGTGCGCCCGTCAAAAACTCTTCCTTAGGCACTGTGTGCCTAAGGGGTCTCTTTGCCCTTATGTGAATAGCATGACGTGTGAACGCTCCAACGCGTGTCCCTCTGATCACCAGAGGGCACAGCGGCGGAGCGGGCGGAGTAATGTGTGGCTCGCCGTCCGACCGAGGACCAAGCCCGGGTCGGTGGTGCGCCGTGTTTCGCGCCAAATGCCTGCTGGGGTCGCGGGATTTTTCTTTACCCAGGATACCGCGGCCCCGGAACGTACAGGGCATCGAAAGGAACATGGGTGGATTTTAGTCAGTAAGAGTCTGACAGTCCGCCTCACCCAGGGCTCAGGACTCATTTGATGATTTTACCACATTAAAAAAAGACCAACGCGTAATTGCACAACGCCATCTAATGGATCTTTCTTTGTCGTGTTGATGATTCCTTTATATTGTATGTTTCGACCAAAACTCTGCCACGTTGACGGCGTTGGTGGTGGCCTCGGATCGGCCCTTAGAGTGCAGGTGGAATTACAAAGAGTACAATTTATTGAGAAGGTGGGCCATCGTTTGCGATGATCCAATGGATAAAACGTCCGTACAAAGCATGTTCTAATGCGGTTCACGAATGGACGGCGGCATTTTGCGATTTAGTAATTTTATATATTATTATCTTCGAAACTATTTAACCAATTTACTTACTGTATCTCTATGATGTTCTTGTGATCATAATAATATTTTTTTGTTAAGGTTTAATATTTAGTTGATTAAAAAACCGTCCAAAGGTATGTGGTTCGAGAATGGACGGCGGCATTTTGTGATTTAGTAATTTTATGTTATCTTCGAAATTATTTAACCAATTGACATACTGTTTGGGGCAAATCGTATCTCTATGATGTTTTTGTGATCATAATAATATTTTTTTGGATAAGGTTTAATATTTAGTTGATTAAAAAACCGTCCAAAGGTAAGTATGACGAAAAATACTTTTTTTAACTCGTAAAAGCTACTATATCTACTAAAACATAAAAGATAGATACATGGTGTCGCGGACTTTATTGTAGAACTATTCAAAGCGGACATTTTTGCCATACATTATTTTCAATTTTAAGCAACTGGTAAGGCAGCGCATGCTAATAACTCTGTTAGAAGAGCATTTTTTTTCCGCCCGGCTAAACAAAACTTGAGATAGTTCAGCTAATATGCATGATATCTTTATAATTTATAGCCTATAGCACTCAGGGATAATGTAGCTTTCTACCAGTGAAACAATTTTTAAAATCGGTTCATTACTTTCGGAGATTACCCATTACATACAAACAAACAAACAAACAAACAATTTTACCTCTTTATAATACTAGTATAGACTAGTATAGATTAATATCTTCATTTAAGGATTCAAATCTAAGTGCAAATACTAATGGAACCTGAAATAGCATATTCGTTTTCAGTTCAAATTTTGATTTGAATTTTGGTACTTTTGTAGGGGGAAAACGGTAAAAAAATGTGAAGATTTTTTACCCGACTGCGCGATGCAAAGGAGGGTAATGTGTTTATGTATGGTTTGTTTCTTTATGGCAAGAAAGGGGTTCAACCAAGGGGCCCCGACTGTGAGTGTGAATGAGTGAATTCTAAACTACTGGGCTTGTTTCTTTCTTTTTAGTTTTTACTTAACCCTTAACCACCTACCTGCGGTCTCTGAGACCGCAACGTATTTTTAAATTGAAATATTGTGATCTATGTGTGTCGTACGACAGTGCGCGTCTATATACCTTTTCTACACATCCATCAGTACCGGGCTTGCGCTCGGTGAGTGTAGAGGTGCGCGCGTTTGGCCAGGGTAAGTAAAAATATTTCGTCAGCGGTCTCTGTGACCGCTTGTAGGTGGTTACGTGATTTTTTTTTCACCCAACGATTTTACTTGTTTTATTGAAAAATGGATAAAAGAGACGAAATTATATATGGATGCTTGCAACAGGAGATGTCAGACGAAGAGGTTATGCCAGACGAAGATTGTAGTGACGTGGAACCCCATTCGGTCGAGTATGCTGCTCAGGTTGAAGACAGTAAATCCGAATCTGAGATTGAGGGTGATGATGATGAAATTTCGGTGCAAGACAATTTATCTCAGCCTGAACCAACAGGTACAGTCAATTCAAGACCAAGATCTTCATCTAGGGTCATCTTCATATTTGGAGTGTGCGAAAAAAATATGCTGCAACTGCCGCGAGAAATTGTAATATTTGGTGGTTGCAATTTTGTTGAATTTTATTATTAATATTTAGTATTTTTATTTAATTACATAGTAATGGCCCTAAGCTCTTAGGAATAAATCCAAAGAAGTTGATTTTTAATGTTCCTTATGTATCAGATCTCATTATTTAAGAAGATAATATTTTTGAGTTAAAACTACTTGTCTTTAAAAGGTTATAACAGATCTTAAGATCTTATTATAGTTTATGTTATTTAAAAGTCTACAATAAAAGTCTAAAGTATAAACAAGTATTTTACTCATTTAAATCCTTTGTTAATGCTATAGAACTCGAATTTAGGGTGGTTATTTGTGAGCGGTCTCCAAGACCGCGCGTAGGTGGTTAAGTTACAGAAATAGGTGGTAGGTGGTCAAGGGTTAAGTTTATTTTTTGAATTAGTTTTTACGCAGTCGGGTTTTTTGTTTTTCTTTATTTATGTTATGATTACTGTATGTATTTATGAGCATATTATCCATATTTGAAAGCATGCATGAAGTCACAACCTGGAGCCAAGATAGCCCAATTTTTAGTTTAACCCATAAACATATCATAAGCTTCTTCATCTCCAACACAAACTCCCACCCAAGATTTTATAACACAAATAAAAGACACAACAGCCCATTTAAACCCATCCATTGTTACAAGCACTTGGGTGTATAAAATCCAGCCAGTGTAACTCTGGGAGTGGGTAAGTCGGCCATAAAGTAGAATACGTACGTGACCGCAGGCGAGGCAGTGGTATAAGTCATGAAGCAGATTGCAATGCTGCCGGTAAGTAGTGTTTAGAGTGTTATTACACCTGTGGTTGTTGCTACGTCAAATATTGTAGATGTAGACGAGCAAGTGTTGGCCACTAAAAGTTGCTTGGAGTTCACGTTCATCATAGTGATTTCAGTGGTATAAGTCATGAAGCAGATTGCAATGCAGCCGGTAAGTAGTGATTGGAGTGTTATTACACCTGTGGTTGTTGCTACATAAAATATTGTAGATGCACACGGGCAACTGTTGGCCACTAAAAGTTGCTTACATGAGTTCACATTCAACATTGTGATTTCAGTGGTATAAGTCATGAAGCAGATTGCAATGCTGCCGGTAAGTAGTTTAGAGTGTTATTACACCTGTGGTTGTTGCTAGATAAAATATTGCATATAATACACGAGCAATTACTGTTGGCCACTGAAAGAGGCTTGGAGTTCACGTTCAGCCCGCCTACTGTGGCCGGAGATTGTCTTGCGACGCTGCTACTTAGCAGCATTGAACCTGACAAGATTAGCTTCAGGCCATTCAGAGTCAGCCTCTAAAGATAGGTTCAAGCGCTCAACCTATATAGCCTCCCAGAGAGTCCTCAACCTGCATCCCTCTTACACGGTACATTTATTCCGTATTTCAACAACCAACACGGTGTCATCAATTACAACACAATTATGCACACAGAGAACACGACACTCCCGTGTTGATGTCTAGTGTTGACTCATTAAAATGAATTATGCGAGTCCGTACATGGCCCGCCCGTTGTAAATCACTTGTGGGAAAGTTGTTCGTTTTATAGAATTGGCATTATTTATTGGGTGTTTAGGCTGGTCCGCGAATGCAGAGCTTGCTGAATTTCTGCTGATTTTTTGGTAAAAACAGCGTGTTTGTTTTTTTGTGATTTACTGGTTTTTTTTTCTGTAAATTTTGGGTGTATGTCTAAATTCACATGTCACACTTATGTAGGGTATAAAACTAGATTTTATCAAATAACAGAAATAAATCTTTTCCCATTATAAGGGTTTTGCTATTGCATTAAACAGGTTGCGTGATATTTTGCTAGCGCTTGGCTGCTTGCAAAACTTTATAATAACTTATAATGTAATCAATTTCCAGAATATGAAAATATGCAGTCAACAACCTCTCATCGTTGCCGAAATATAGACGAAATATTAAGATATACAAGATCACGACTCACAGCTTGACTTTGTAAACACAAAAGGTGATAAAATTGTGATATGTGTGGAATGCCCACTCATAACAGACCGGATTTTTTTGCCCCAGCATTGGAAACGTGACTCTTTCTTTATACAGGGAAATATACCAGCAATCCAGGTGACAAATAAAAACATCCAATTTAAAACAAAAGTAACAGATAAAAGTTTGTGAACAATACTTTGTCCAATTACCTTGAAATGTTCAGATAAATGAAGTAAAGTTCCCTAATTAGAATTTACTTTGCAGGGGATGTTAAATTGGAGGTATTTGGAGATAGTCCGTCGAGGTTCTGAGTAAATACTCTTTAGGATTGTGATCCGAGTCAGGTGTGGATCAGAGCGTCTGCATTATATGAAAACAATCACTTTTTGAGACTGGCCGGTAAGGTTTAAATTAGCCTGATTCGAATCAGCTACGAAAAAAATCAAGGATCGTACCCATTCGTATTTTTCTTGGTAGGTACAATAAATATTTCAATCACTCTCGAGTCTTCCAATTTTAAATTAAAATATTCATAAAAATTTTGACCTTGATAAATCTGCATAGACTTGGTCTCTACTATTCACTTTTCATGATAAAATCTAACGACATAAAGGTCTGTACACAACAGTCAAGCATATAATAGAAATAACACTGCAACCAAGAACGGGTACTGTTTAAAAAATAAATAAAAAAAGAAGCAACAAAATGTGCTGACCCCGCAAACGCTCAGAAAAAGAACCGACCAAATAATAAGAACCGTATCAAATCTAACACACACTGCGGTCTTTATACCGCACAGTGGGCCAAACTTAAAAACTCTGGACAAAAAACGCCGACCAACGCTAGTCGGTTTAACTGCCAATATCACTGTCATTTGTCTCTGGCCAGCTTTGCGAAACAAAAATTTACTCTGCACTTCCCTAACCCTACTCTGAACTTTACTGACCTAAAAATAAAGATGAAATCGCTGTTTTCTAAAAGGACTTTAGTAACATTGTACGCCAATAACAGGCTCTCAGTGACATGTACGTTTTGAAAGCGTTTCGCTTTATGTCTCTAATTGCGTTAGGCACTGAAATATTTTTGAGTGGTCCTATTGAAGTTTTTGACTTAAACGATTTAGTTTTTGTGCACTGTGCGAATAACAAAGAGGTTTGTCATTCAGTATTTTACATCCGTCAAAGCGTAGAACATGGTTGACATTTTATTAGTGTTTCATGAACTAGCGTAATGTTTTGTTATTTTGAGCTGCGGATGAAGCATATTTTGCCGGGAGAGTTGGCAGCGATAAATTCACTGTGCATTGTTGGAGCATTTTATTATTGAGTGTTATTTGAAATATTTGTATCGTTTGAAACTGGGTGGATAGTTTTATAAATAACCTATATTTTAAAAGTACCTGTGTTGAATAAATCGAGTAGGTATGTACATGCCAACAGAAATGATGCATCGGTGACCTGTGAATGAGAATATTTGTGTCGTCACTTTCGTCAGTCTTTCGTAATCAATGTCACTTTATTTGTATTCGAACGCAATGTGCCAGTTTTGCTCGTATCCAAACGCGTTAAGTTTCAGTTTAAATCAAAGCGAACGGTAAGATTGTTCCTTGTCAGCAAACCGTTTGTCTAATAATTAGGTATCCAATAGAGGAGAAAAGTATTTTATTTTTATTTATTTATTTATTTAACAGTTTATGTACACACAAAAAAGAACATGTAACAACGCAAATTAAAAAGTATAGTACAAGGGTACTGCTTATTTCTTAAGAAATTTCTTCCAGCAGACCCATCAAAAGAGAAACGTTGAGAAAGAAATGTAGACAAATAGTGTGTCTGAACATGAAAAAGAAAATATTTTAAATGAATATATACCTACAATATCCTAGATAAATACAAATAAATATGGATATAATATAATACTAAATATATTTAAACAGAATTACAGTAAAGACGAAAGGTAATGCTCTTTAACTCGATTTTTAAATAATGAAACAGTATTCACATCACGAATGCTAGTCGGGAGCGAGTTCCACAACCTCACTGCATGAACGGAAAAGGAGTACGAGTAGTAGCTAGATTTATGAGGGGGAGATTTCAGCAAGGTTCTAAGGTGGGATCTACAGGGTACGTCACTAGGACGAGCGTAACTGAAACGCTCACGCAGGTAAGAAGGATAGGATGGGTTGTGCAGGATGTTGAAAAGGAGACAAAGGATACGAGTGTTCCTGCGAAGGCGGATTGGGAGCCACTTGAGTTCGTTGCGAAGATGAGAAACGTGATCGTATTTGCGTAGACCGAAAACAAATCGAATACATAAATTTTGCAACCGCTCAAGCTTATTTAAAAGCTCCTCAGTGGCATCCAGGTAGCAAGAATCGGCATAGTCTATAATCGGCTGAATAAGAGTTTGTGCCAAAGAAATTTTAGTCTTCAAAGGCAGTAGAGACTGGAGGCACTTCAGCGAATGAAATGAAAAGTGCACCTTACGGCTGACCTCGTTTACCTGAGCGCGCCACGACAGATTTGAGTCAATCATCACGCCTAAATCCTTGACTGTATCTGCATACTTGATGCATACCCCATCGAGGTATAAAGGCGCTAATGATGCAACAACACTCGCTGAACGAACAAACCGGCTCCCTATGATCATGGCCTGAGATTTCGTAGGATTAATTTGCAATCCAAAGGCTTTAGCCCAGGCACTGATACAATCCAGGTCATGATTCATAGCGGTAATGGCGGAATCAGCGTCTGCTTCAGTAAAATGTCGGTAGAGCTGCAAGTCATCTGCATAAAGATGGAAACTGGAGGAGATTACTTTTGTAACCATATTAATAAAGATCGAAAATAAGAGAGGAGAGAGAACGCTACCCTGAGGCACGCCCTCAGTAAGGTCACACCAATCAGAAAAAGTTTCCTCAAGGCGAACACACTGCGAGCGACCCCGAAGGTAAGAGTCGAACCAGGCTAAGGAGGAGGAGGAAAAGTTAATAGATTTGAGGATACCTAGCAAGATGTCAAAATCCACTGAGTTGAAGGCACTACTGAAGTCAAGCAACACTAAGACGGTAAGAGACTTCCTCTCCATTGCCCAGCGGATGTCATCAGTAACCTTCAATAGAGCAGTTACAGTACTATGCCCTGAGCGGAAACCAGACTGGAAAGAGGAAATTAAGGAGTTAGACGCCAAGAAAAATGTTAACTGCTTATGAACTAAATGCTCAAAAACTTTAGAGAGAAATGGAAGAATAGAAATGGGTCTAAAGTGGGATAGCAAGGAAGGGTTGTTAGTTTTAGGAATGGGAATAATATGAGCCTGCTTCCAAGCTGAAGGAAAAGAGCCACAAGAAAAAGAAAAATTAAAAATGTAAGTGAGAGCAGGAAGTAAGGAGCGAAGGATGAGAGAAACCATTCTTGAGCATAGTTTATCATTACCGACTGCGGAAGATGAAATCGCAAGCACAGATTTCTTGACGTCATCCTCGGAAACATCTTTTAGGGTAAAAGGAGAACATGAAGGCAACGGCAACCTGGAAAGGCTCTCCATGGTCGCTGATTTGACACACGAATCAATAGAAAAGGGAAGGGTAGAGAAGTGTTTATTAAGGTCATTAAGATTGACATCCTTGCACTGATTCGTAGGCGATTTACCGATGCCTACAGACTTGAGAAATCTCCAGACATCGGAGGAGTTGCGATTGTCGAGTTGATCGTGGAAGTAGCGTCTCTTAGCATCTTGACACAGATGACTGCAGCGATTACGTAAGGCCTTATAATACGAAAGATTGAGATCAGAAGGTCTGCGCTTAAATCTGCTCTTAGCCTTATCCCTGCGTGCCATGAGCTCTTTAATTTGAGTCGTAATCCAAGGTGCTGGATTGTGTCTGACTTTGACACGTCGTAAAGGTGCATGCCGATCATACAAGTCTAGAATTTTAGTGTTAAAATATGTCACCATCTCATCAATACTATCCATCACAAGTAAGGGTGACCAGTCGAGATTGTCGGCATCACACTGCAATGCCTCCAGATCTATGCTCTTGTAATTACGAAGATGTAATATTTGAGGCTTACGCTTGGGAACACGGACACGATACGATAAATATATAAGGTCATGATAGGAAAAAGTAGCGGTAAGTTGACCGTGACATGAGACATTATTAGGAGAAGAAACAATCATGAGATCAAGAAGAGAGGGTGAGCAATTGGGAAAATAATGAGTAGCAGAGAGAGGCAAAACGTGTAGATTAAAAGAAGATAAGACAGAGAGAAGTTTAAGGGAGCGAGAGTCATTTTTAATTAAGCAGGTATTAAAATCACCCATTAAAACAACATGGTCATACAAAGGGCAAAGGTCAGTAAGAGCAGATTCAAGAGAGTCAAAATAGTCTACATGCAGATTAGGACTGTAGAGAACTGCTAACAAAACCTTAGTGTGACAGACAGAAATCTCCACAAACAAGTATTCAGCCGACCCAGAATATAATGAAGGAGATGAGCTAACTACCCTGTAAGGTAAATCAGCACGCAAATACATTGCAACACCGCCTCCACCCTTGCCAGTCCTATCATTTCGGACCAAGATGAAGCCAGGGAGAGAATATTGAGTAGAAAGGAGAGAAGGCTTCAAAAAGGACTCTGAAATCAACAGGGCATCTAGGTGAGCGCTGCTAAAGGATGCCAGAAGATCAGAATAGTGACCAGGAACACTCTGAGCATTGATGTGTGCAATACGCAAATTCTTAAAATCGTTAGAGAAAAGAGAGGAAATTTTATCATGCAGTGTAAGTGGTAAAGAAGTTTCACTGTCCGCACTAACAAAACTACTAGAGGAAGAGCACGAGAAAAAGCTGTCATTAAGGTCAGCTAGATCGTTCATAGATTAAAATATATAAAATACAAAATAAAATATTATAGCTAAAATAAAATTACACTAATAATTCCAATTACGGAATAAACAATTTTTAAAATTAGGTTTCCTAAATAAAGAAAACCACCCCAACTTGCCATAAAAACAAGGCAGAGACTTGTACATCAAAAACTTATGAAATAATAAAATGAGATTAACATAATATTTGAAACTATCATGATTGGCATTCATATAAACAAAGAAGTTAATTATGCCAATCATGAAAATCTTAAAATAAAACAAACTTAATAGTAAACAGACAAGAAAAAGTAATTAAAACTAACATACGATTCACTGATCGAAACGAACGTGGTACGAAACGTTACCGAATGACAGATGAGAAAACTGTGTCATTGACAGTTGCTCATAACTGTCAAATAATTATTTTACTGCCAAATAAATATTGTCAAACAGAAACGAAGTACTAATACCGGCAATAGATAAAATCTAATAAATTAAAAAAGTTAAGGTACTAAATAGGAAGCGTATTAAACCACCGACAAAAACGATAACGTAAGTCCAATGATACCAAATTGCGAAGCGATCAAGTGAATACAATGCGAACAACAACAGTGAATGCGTTACTTGCGCAGACGCGCCTTTCTAGGTCTCCTGGGAGAGGCTCTAGTAGCTAATACTACGGCACTTGGAGATCCAGGCTCTTCAGAATGCACAGAGTCTTCGGTGTCAGCTGCAGTGGACGGGAACTTGGACATTAAATATTGAAGATCGCTTGCCGTTTCGATCCTGCGCCGGGACTTGTCTGGACAAAGAATAATAATCTTGCCCTCCATGGACCAGCTATTTCGCATGCCGAAATGCTTACGAGCGGCCGTAAACAATCGATGCCTAGCTTGTGTCAAGAACTCGGAGATGGTGAATCCTGTGCCCTTCAAAGCTTTCTTGCTGTCCCATACCAGTTGCCGATGCTCCATTCTGAAGAAACGCACTAATATGGGACGGGCCTTCTGCTGCGAGAATCCGAGCCGATGACATACATGTAAAATGTTCATTTTACCATCCACTTCAGTCAACTTAATTTTGTCGGTTAATATGTTCATGACCACATCATTTAAGTTTTCATTATTCTGCTCAGGAACACCATGGAAGAGCAGGACCTTCCTTCGCATAACAGTTTCATGCCTGTCGTACCCTGCAGCAAGTAGCTCAACTTGAGCTTTTAAAGAAGTTAGTGCTTGACAGACAAAAGTCTTGAACTCGTTGAACTCACGTGCGATGGATGCGATGTCAGGTGAAGCTGGAGTAGCCGAAGTGGTAGCTAAATTCAATTTAGCTTCATATTCTTGCATCCGGGCACCAAACAACTCTTGAAGTTCATCCAGGCTGGCAGCAAGTTTAGTATCCATGTTGATGGTGTTGTGCAGTGATAGTGATAGTGAACCAAAGCAGGTGATAAAGACTTTATTATATAGTAGATAGCAAGTGTGGGGGGTTAAGTAATAGAATACCGCTTTTAATTCATTTAAAATACAGATTAACTATTTTTAATTAATTAATTAATTATTTTATGTTCAATTAAATAACTTTTTCTTTAACTATCTACATATATTGCTGATAATAGCGATCTTGAGTATTGCTTTTAAGTGGTCTTAAAAAAAGGTGACAAATTGATGAGGATCTTTTCAAGTGTATTGTTTATTATCCAAAATAATCCTTCATAGAAATTCTTTTCATTTTCTTTTGTTTAAACTCACTAGTATAGATCTTCCAAAGATAATATTTAAATACCTAGCTACTTTTCTTTTCTTCACAACCCCTACAAAAGCTTAAAAATTCAAACTACACTTTTTAATTTCAAGTTTTAAAGTTAAAACCACGACCCGTAATTGTTTTCCTTTGTCGCAAAGCAAAAACCGCAGTTTTCAATATCCTCTGCCTCAGCTGAACAATTTTCATAAGAAATTACTATTTCGCAATCAAAATGGCAGCCATTGTAGATTGTCAACCGCCGCTGTCAAAGTTGACAGTTGCTGTCAAGCGGTTCAAAAGACAAGATGTTCTGAAATGTCCTCATCTTTTTTGCATTTTTCATTTATCGAACCTTTTTACCTACTTTATGCTTACTTTTGTTTGTTTTCTTCTTGATATCTCTGGTTTATTAAATGTTAAGGGGTTTCAAGAGGGCATGATAAAGTGGACAGTTATTAAAATACTTTTTTCGTAAATCGGCTTTTAGTGGAAACTTTTGTGTTTAAATTAGTAAGGGTTTTTTGTTTATTTTGAGGATAATTCTTGAATTGAGTGTCCTCAAGAGCAGTCAATCCAAGAATATAGTCATAATATTATAGTAAAATGTTGAGTTTTGTAATTACACGCTGCTTTTCTTTGTAAATGAATACAGTACACAACCCTTAATCATTCATCAAAATCATATAAATAAAAAAGTACTCGCTCCCTCACACAATTACATTTTCCCATTCAACTTTATAATCACAACACATGAATCAAGCAGTCGACAGGCGTCGCATTATCTTCTAAACAGTAAATCCAGCAAGTTTGTAACGAGAAAAGTAACCGTTCCCGAACTCATTCCACATTATATAGCCGTAAACAGACGTGCCACATGTTGCAGAAGAACTTCATGCCTTCATCACGTACTAACAAATTTTAGTACAAATTCACTACATTAGGTAAAAGAGAACCGCGTAAGTGACTCGCCGGCCGATCATGGACCATATCCGGATTGACTTCGTGTCGTGTTCCCGCTCGTCTCTTAGAGCTGTCAGCGATCTAACGGGGTCTTAGAGGGCCACGTCTGCAGGGATAGCGGAACTATCCAAACTGGTGACCGTAACAAAAATGCAAAGGCTACTGACGGAACATGGCTGATTTTAGTCAGTCACAAGTTTAGCAGTCCCTCCCACTTGCTGCAGGCTTCTTTTTTTAAACGAACCCGCAGGACGGGCAGGAAAGGGAATGGGTGATGTCCTACAGAGGGGTTATCAGGCCAGATTATTTTTACAGAAGCCTTCCTTAGTCCTCAATCGGTTTAAAGATTTCGACTTCTTGTTTGGCCGCTGTAGTTAACACCCAAGAGAATAATGCTCTGCTGGATAAATGAAGGCTAGAGAGATCCGTTCCACAAGTCACGAATCTCTCATCCTTCTGAGGCGGAATCATTTTCAGAGGATGTCGTACCGTAGGTCATCTCATAAAATATAACAAAACTCTACGTATGACTGCAGCCATCTTTTTTTTTATCTTGGTAAAATTATCAAATGAGTCCTCCCACCCCGGGCCCGCGAGAGGGACTGTCAGACTTGTACTGACTAAAATCCACGGTGTCCTTCAAAAGCCTTTTATGTTCCGGGGTCACAGTGATGGAAATGAGTCCCGCGACCCCGGCAGGCTTTGGCCCCCTGTGAGGGGGCCCCGTCATTCACTGACAGCTCTTTGAGGCGCGCGTGGAACACGACGCGCCGTCGACCCGGGCATGGTCCATGGTCGGACAGCGAGTTGCCCTTTACTCGCTGTATCGCATGCCCGGACTGAAGCTATCTAAGAATACTTTTAGCTTTTGTTCTACATAAGTATTTTAAACTGTATATTAGCGATGTCCTGAATTTACGGGAATACATAACTTTAAATTGTCGTTTAGTTAAGTCTGTAGAAATTCAGCGTCGGGTCCACAGTCCACAGTCCACATATTTTGTTGCTAATTAAGATTTTTACGAGGTACTTTTACAGCGATACTGAAAGGTCTCTAAATTATGTTGTAACGTATATTGCCATTCGTCCGTTTCGTGGTAATTATTGCATGCCTGAAAATTTAGTGGTGTTCAGGAAACGGTTCTAAATTATCACGACACTTGTGTTACAGACACAACCTTTCAGGTTCGTGAAATTATTTACCTTTAACTTACTGCATTTGGGAACGGTTATTTTAAGTTTCAATGAAATTAATCATTTTTCTTAAAAAAAAAGCGTTGCCTCATACTTGAAATTATCCTGAATCGTCGGGGGTTTTGTTGTTGGGTTTACACACATAGAATCTCGCATACACAAACACCCAGACCCGAAACAACTACTTGCATATCACACAAACATTAGTTCAGTGCGGTGAACGAACCCGCTACACGCTGCACAGCATGTAATCGCTCAGCCACTGCGCCTTCTATACTCTCTCTATGTATTTAATTATGATATCCTCCTAAATATTTGTTGTAATCAGGAATATTATAATATACTCTGCGATAGAAACATTTATTTAATAATAATATGTAAGCTGGCATACTTAGTAAATACTCCACAGCCTTAAAAAAATACCAAAATCGCAGTACACCAAGATTTTCACCAACCCAAATTAAACTTACCTTAATTCTATGCCAATCTTGCAGTAACTTCCAAAAAGTGATTCTATTTACAGTATTTCAGTTAAATCAAGAATTTATGAAAGTTGTCCTCGTTTCCAGGGTGTTCATTTTAAAACGTCGTAACGGTATTTCGTGATTGTTCGGCCAAGTAATTGCGAAGTCGGAACTATCCTGTATTTAGTCGACGACGACGGTTTAACGCTTTGACTGCCTCGCTATGAATAGTAATGTTTGGGTGTACTGGATTTTATAGTCTGTGTCTATAATTATGTTTTTTTACAGGAAGTGTTTTTTGTACAGCGTAGGAAGTAAGTATAATAATTAGATTTTGTTGAAGATTGAAGGTACTCATTTTTCTAGAAAAATATTATATCAGTGGGAGTTACGCGGCTTGTACTTGATTTGTTTACTAAATTAGATTAATTTAACTTAATAAACCCCCGACACAAAAACCAATTTAAAAAGTAAAAAATAACAAAAATACGTTGCGTTGGGAGACTGCTCCAAATTATTTATCATCTCCTGTTTTTTTGCAGTCCCCCAACGCGACGTATTTTTGTTATTTTTTACTTTTTAAATTGATTTTTGTGTCGGGGGTTTATTAAATTTTTAATTTATTTTTTATTTTACACTTTTTATAGGTACAAACTTATATCATTTTATGTTGCTAAGAGTACTCCCGACTAAGTCATCAATATTCCCTTTCAATACGCTTTCATTTGATACCCAGCTCGAGTATATTTGCAGACCCTCGGTTACCTTTCTCCACTTTCACCCCCACAACTTCTAAACGGCTCAACCGATTTTCATCAAACATGTCTAAAAACACTTACAGATAAGTCACCTTTCATACAAAAAAAACTAAATTGAAATCGCTTCATCCGTTCGGGCTCTATGATGCCACAGACAGACAGACAGACAGACCGACAGACAGACACGTCAAACTTATAACACCCCTCTTTTTCCGTCGGGGGTTAAAAATAAAACATATTCCTGTTATGAATATGAAAATGGTTATGTTTTTATTGTTATTGTTTTATCATCCAGTTCATCTTGGAACGTAAAATATGTATGGCTACTCGTAGTGTGAGTTTCAATCCACACATTCATGCAGCTAGAATCTTACAAGTCTTACGGTGGCCTACTATGACGTTTTAAAACGTGAATAGTTCCGCTCAGTGAATAAGATGGCACTAGACGACTGGTATAGCTCTGTCTCTTTCTGACAGCCTAACTACTAGCACTTTAAGACGTCGTGGTAGGCCATCTTGAAGGCTTAAATGTTAACTGAGACGACTGGATATGGAAGGTGATGTATAGGAAATTGTGACAAAGTTCTCTTCGAAGATACCTTTGTCAAGCATTTTTGTATTTTATTTTTAACCCTAGAAAGATAATCATATTGTGTAGTACGGAAAAGATACTCATGCGTAAAATTGACGCATGTCACGCATGTGTAATTGGGTGTAGGTTGAGGTTTATTAATTTATTTCAATAAAATCGTATGGTATATATATTTACACATATATTAGATTATTTAAGACTGCAGATATTTTATTTATAATTACTTATTTATTAAATAAAAAAATATCTTTAATCTTCTGCTGTAAATGATCAATATTTTTAACACTTAGTCTTCATTTATTTTTTTCTATGATAATCGGCGTTTTTTTAGCACAAAATCAACAATTAGAATATCTTATACATATTAGAAACATAATATATTTGTATAAAAATCTGTTATAAACAGCTTTGACACATTTCAAAGTTAGGCTTTTGTCTTAGAGGTTTTTTACAGGACACATTTGCTCTTTGTTTCATTTCAAAAGGGGAAAGGGGCTGTTTTTCCTGTTATTTATCTAAAGAAACTTATTCTGTATCGCTCTGCATTTCAGTTTTACTATCATGGTCCGCGGCTTCACAGTTGGTGTCCTCATAGAGAAGCTCGTTGTATCTTTGTATTAGACTAGCCAGGTTATGGTCTTCGTCCAAGTTTCTACTCCCCATTATGTTATACTTTTTCTTCAATATTTGTAAAAGGGAACTGATAATGTAAGTAATGAAATACAGCTACAATAAGATAAAAAATAAATAAAAATAACATACAAGTCAAAATCATAAAAGTCACATTAAAGATAATCATGCGTAATTTTGACGCATGTGGTCGTTATATTTGAAAATCGGTTACATTTACCTTATTGATACATGGGCCATACGGTAGCTCCCAGCGACTAATGAGATGTCCTAAACGCACAGCTATGGATTCACGCTATTTATAAAGACAAAGCCATATTTCGAAAATGCGTAAATTTTACGCAGACTATCTTTCTAGGGTTAACTATGTTAAAAAGAAAACATGTTACTATTAACATAATGCTAATTATCTTAATAAGACCCTTTCACAATACCACCTACCCAAGAAACCACAACCGGGTACTCTCCGAAATGAAATTGGACGAACATCTTAACGGGAACATTTTGGTGTCCGACGACTTCCAGTCCTGGCCAGTTTAACCCACTTAGTTGGATAGTTGGCTTAAGTTGGCTAATTCAATAAGCCACTCAGAAACGAACTGAATTAACTAAGGAGTTAATTTTTTAAATGGCGAAAGGGTTTGGAGCGTCGTCGTGCGAATTTTCGTGAATGAAATGAAATAACTTTGAAAAGAGGAAATGTTTTAATGTTCGGGTGAGAATTTTAGGTAAATATGTTTGGGTTTTAGCTGTTTGTTGGGTTAGTATTTAGTGGGATTAGGAATTTTAATGTTACTGTTTAAAAAGTGAGTGTGTAATTTTCTTTACTAAGCAGATATTTAAAAAAAAAAACCTTGTGGTTATGATTTTATTCGTTTAACATAAAGCTTGATTGACTTATTTATGGTTTATGTTATTACGATTATAACTATGTTACTGAAAATAACAATAGTTTTGAATGTTTGTTCATACCCGAAAGCCTAACTACTAGACTGATGAATGATAAAAATTTAATAGATGATCACAGTAGTAGTATTACAGATATTACTAAGTACATAAAGAAAATGCTTATACCTAAATAATGCTGCAGTAGATAATGCACACAGTGATTTTTAATCCTACTTAATAGACATGCACAATAATTATTATAATACTTACTCATCTATATTTACTAGAAATACATAATACACGACAAAACATCTCTACGAAACAAAACATTTGCAAAAGACGAACGCAACCACAAAACTGACTTTTCAACTTAGTTACAAGTAGCGCCATCTAGCGGTTCGCGCCGCAACCTCTTCAAAGAACCTCCAAACAAGGTTAGCTCGCGACGCCCCCAATTGGATAGCGCTGCTGGTTAAATGCGCCACTGAGCAGTAATTATGGAGGAGGTACTTTACAAAAATGGAACAAAAAATATTTTGTATCAATTGAAATAAAAATTGCCATATATCGATTATTGATTGAAATCAGTAATGCGGAGGTTGAGTTCTTAGTTTTGATAGTCATGTTAGATAGCCAAAGTTTCATGGGATTTTCCAACTAGATTTTTTTTGGTAGCAGTCACAGAGTCTGAATATAATTGGCCGCGTTGATGACATTAGAATCGCCTTCTATTATATGGAAGTTAGATACAAAATTGGGTACTACTTTGATACTGGTCTGAAATTACTCTTCGGTTTTTCACCCGTGATAATTGTTAAATTTTGTTTGAACAGTGAGGCATACTGAATTTAATATTCATAATTATTATAAAACAGAAATAGACATACAATAATTATAATACTTAGTTGTTACTAAATAATTGTTGTGCTGATAATTAGTGCCTTCTCCATAATAAACACTTCTTGGTCTATAATTACTGTGTACACTCAAAGTTTTGAGGGGCGATGTGACTTTGTACGGAGGTGCTATCGGATGTTCGGTCTTTCAGTCTTTGGCAAGTTTTTGAAGTTAAGAGTGAGGTAAAGGAGTCCGATTTATTTGGTTTGTGTGTGAATATAAACATAATAATGATGATCTTTTAAAGTTATTCTAAATGTTTTTTTTTTCTGTTTAACTGTACGGTGATATATGGTGTAAGGTAATATAGTATTTTAGTCTCGCAGACCTGTCCTTTATTTCAAATAGAATAACATGAATTGTATTTTTGCCAAGCCTTTTTAAAAATCAAAGCACGAGGTTTTTTTAAATCCTTTTTCGGCAAAATATTTTAAATAATATACCTGTTTTTAGAACGTTTGTAAAGGAAATGCTTTATAACATTCATGATTTACAATTTTAACACAAGACTTCCCTAAATTGTTTAACAGCTATAAATTACAGTAATAACACAATCTAAATACAACATGAATAATTCACAATTAATCAAATTACGACTCATAAACACGACATTATTATAACACTAACAAATTAAACAAAATGCAAATCTATCAGAAAGAGCGTCACATAATCCGGTTGCATCCGCCTTAGTCTGGTTATAACCGGTTCGCGCCGCCTTCATCCGGTTATAACCGCCTGAGCAAAGATTACAGGGTGCTTTACGAACTCGCGGGGCTTATTAAGCATATAGAGGCGAAAATGTAAATTAGCAGCGAAATTGCGAAGTGATGTTCGACTTAATGACACTCGTTCACGTTCTTGAGTGTGTTAAGTTCAGTCTGCAATCAGCTCGTGTGAACGTCTTTACGTTTTGCTAATAGGTGTCGCGTCTGTTGGTGATTAAGTCTGTGGTGTGTGTTCTATAGGAGATGGATGTGGTGTATAAGCGTGTTTGGTGTGTTTTGAAGATCATAGGGAATAGGTTTTGAACTGAAGGAAAGTTCTTAGTACAGCACAGAAATAAAATCATCGTTTAGTTTATTCTCAGCTTTGTCGAGGTTGGTTTTCAGTAGAACCAGATGGGGCTGAATGCCAAAATTTCACATAGTTGTACTGTCTGTCAGACCTCTACAACACTTTAAGTAAGATAGGTATGGGCTGCTGTCTATTCATCAGTATTATTATGTTCTAGAACAAACGCTGTGAGCACACAAAAAAGAAACAAACAAACAACATAACCACTAACAAAATCTCAAGCACCTCTAACCCACAACCAAATAAAGCCTTCAACACACAACCGTTAACACCGTAAACTAAAACCCAAACTTATTTTTCAGCCGCCAGCGTCGACGGCAATCGAATTAGCACCGGGTTCGTGTGCCCTAGACGTTATGGCCCGGCCACACGTTACACGCTCTTAAGCAAACTTTGTAACGCTATTACCAACTTGCCACCACCACTAGCTTGTCAGATCGGTAATGGAACCTTCCGAATACAATCTCGTTGGACTCCAGTACTTGAGAACTAGAGTTCTGCGAAATTGGACGCGACTAACGTCCGTGAAGTTAGGGGTAAACTCTTGTTGGGTTAGTTGGTCGATGGCCCGCATGCGGTTGCGGAGATAGATTGTAAACTTTTCTGCTTATGTAATAAATATCGTCATGTTTGCTTTCTTTATTTTTGTTGGGGGTTGTCTTCTTCTTATTTTTTTCTTCTCTTAATAAACTGAGTGCATTATTGGCTATGCTGGCGTTCGCATTGTTGCGGGACTAACAAATTACCGTGACCCCGTAACGTAAAGGGCTATTGAAGTACACCGTGGATTTTAATCAGTGCGACTTTGACAGTCCCTCCTGCTCTTTTGTTGTTGGTTGGAGGACTCATTTGATGATTTTACCACGATAAAAAAAATGATGGCGCTCGCATGATTTACTTAGAATCATTCTGCATAAAAAGGTTTAAGTAATACAAAAAACGGAACTACTTCGTAGTTTTAGGCTCCAGCACTTAAGCATTCAAAACAAATACGGTCAGTCTAGTCTGCAGAAAGGCTAGGTAATACTCGTAATTAAGGAGCATGTGGAATTATAATTACAACAGTCTGTAAACGGTTGTTTCTACGTACATTGCCTTTTTTATATGTCTACTATATTGACGAGGTCACAACCACATGCGGCCATGCGGGCACGAAACCAATTAGTGTCTATGAATTGACCTTGTGTTTTTGGGGCACTGAATGATGGTCCTTAATAAAATGATAAAGGGCGGTAAATGACGGACGCATTGTTGTTAGGATCAGCGTTCTTTATCGAGGAAGTGATGAAATGGACTCACATATGTGACCCAGGAAATAGAGGGTTTGGGTAGCGTAATTGCAGGCTGTAATGGTTTAATTTTGTGAAGAGAATGGTTCACTGAATTAAGGGAAATTCGTATTAGGTTAGACGGAATATTTTGTTGCCACATTATTTGAAGAAAATAATGTTTAATTATTGACCATAGATGGTTCAAAAGTTTTTCCATGCACTTTTGAAATCATCCAATGTGTACGATCTGTTAAAGATTATATGTATATCTGTTGAAAGGCCTTCTAACTGCAAAAAACAATCCTTCAAAAATTCACCGCAACCCAATTTTTACTCACACCTAATCAGATTAAGGTGGCTATTAAGGTAATACATCACAGAAGCATATTTCTGTCATTCATCATAACTTGCGACAATCAATCTCTAGAGGACAATGACACCTCGTTACTGTGTCTTTGTTACGTCACAATTTGCTGGCAAATGATGGGGGCTCATTGACCATGCTGGCTGATGTTGGCTATTTTAGCTAGTTGGACATTTTAATGGGGGTTCCATTGTGTGACATGAATGGTAGTGAATGGGAGGCGTTGGAGTTAGAAGTGTGGAAGTGAACTTAATGAGGGCTTCTGAGTTAATATGTCACGGTGGAGAATTCCTTTGTTTTGACGCACTTGTTGTTTTCTGTGGGAAACTTATGCTTATTTTCTTATTTTAAGGTTTTGGGTACACTGCACTAAAATAAACGTTCCTTCCGTCAAGGTTTTCTTTTATATTTCTTTAAGAAAAAGCAGATGAATAGGCAATAATAATAATACAGCAATGAAAGATCAAAAAAGCTCAAATCCTACATTGCGTAGTTAAAGTTACCTCCTAGTTTACAATACATCGAAAATTCCGGCAATGATTGTCGGGAAGAAAGCTCAAAATACACTAAAGCCGACTGGTTAAAAGAACTTCATATCACTGAAGAGGAACCTAACACCCTTTCCTCATAACACGGAAGCCACACTTTTGAGAACTCATAATACAACGATATCAAAAATCTTCTCAGATTTATGAGACCCGGGGTCGCAGGACCGTCTTATCAGGTAACCGTGGCCCCGAAACGCAAAGGGCTATTGAAGGATTCCGAGGATTTTAGTCAGTACAAGTCTGACAGTCCCTCCCACCCTGCCACGGGTGGGAGGGATTATTTGGTGATTTTACAACGTAAAAAAAAGGTTTAGGATACAGTAAGTTTTACTTTAAAAAACCCATTCAAACCAAACACACAAAGCCCTGAATAAGGTTATAGGTTACATTGGCAAATCGCTCGACCGACACAAGGCTAGCAGTAATTGTGTTACCAAGTAACCCGGACTGGAACGTCGCTAGATTAAAATGATGTTACGCTGGATTGGATACCTTGGCTCTCAATGCGATTAGGGAACATTGCTTTTGATGTTTGGAACTTTGCTTTTAGAGCTGACAACGTTTTAATAGAGATAAGTAGTCTTTTTCTTAGTATAATCATCAAATGAGTCCTCCCGTCCTACCCTAGGCGGACTGTCTGGACTGTACTGACTAGAATCTAAGGTATTTCAATAGCTCTTTATGATTCAGGGTCACGGTTACCTGGTCAGACAGTCCCGTGACCGAGATAAGTAGTCTTGACTTGCAAAATATTGCAACATTAGGAATTTCTTTTATGTCATGAGTGCCTAAACCTCACACACACAAACACATACTTATCACCTGAAACAACTACTTGTAGATCATACAAATATTTGATAAAATAAACTCATATATACAAACACCTACTTAGCACCTGGAACAACTACTTGAAGACCATACAAATATTTGATCTGTACCGGATACGACGCCCGCGAATCGCAGCGTTTGTTTATACCATAAATCCTACTCTCTAAGTAGGCCAAAACAATTGCCCCACCAACTTTCAAACCCCATAAATCCAAAGTCAATACCCCAGTTTACCAGCCAACAGCTTCCAAGCTGGAGCCCCTCAACACCCACGGGAAGGCTAACCCCAACATATCTTTAGACTAGACGAGTCTGGGTAAATCGAAAAACTTTAAATGGGTCCAATTTTCAGCCCCCCGCCTCCCCGCAGCCGTGCCCCGCGAGACGTGTGGCAATTAAAAGAATTGCCCCGCTACGATTCAGTCCAACGACTAAAAATGGAAATATAGTGGGGAATAATTGGGCCGGGGGCGCTGCGGTTGATTTCATTTTTTTTATTCAAGCGTGCTTCACCTTTGACCACATTGTCGTTTATCATCAGGTGAGATAGTGGTCAAAGGTGAACCTCATCATTATCAGCCTATAAGGTTCCCACTGCTGGGACACAGGCCTCCTCTCTTGTGAGAGGGAGTGGGCCATAATCCACTACGCGGGCCCAGTGCGGATTGGCAGATGTCACATGTCTTCGAATTTGATGGTTCTAGGACATGCCGGTTTCCTCACGATGTTTTCCTTCACCGTTTTGAGAGCAGTAATTGTGATGAAATAAATTACACAAAGTGTAAATAATGCGCCAAGCTGGGTTCAAACCCACGACCTACAACTCGTAAGTCGGGACCGATACCACTGGGCCACAACTGCTCTCCAAAGGTGAGGTCTATTTTTGAATAAATTATAAAAAAAGGTACTTTTATCGGGGAGAAACCTTTAGGAGGCCACTGTTTTTTTGGAATAATAAATATTTAAAACCGCCTAGGTGAGCACCATGACTACACGGAGCGCAGAACCTAAACCTTTTGAAAGACTAACCCCAACATCCCACATGGAATGCCGGATAAGGTAGAATGACATTCTCAAATTGCTACGAATACAATATAAAACTACAACAAAACTATATTGAAACTTCCACCATTCTTTTACTTTAACTCTTAAATTATTATTGTACTTGACAATATCACTACCCAGCTTTCCATTATGCCAATTTATCTCAACGCAGCATGATTCAAATTTACGTAGTTCTCATCGTTTCAATTTTCACCCCATCAACAAAACTCAGTTAAGTAACCACATAATTAGAACGAACCCAACTACCTCACCTCTATAACTCATCAGTCTATTGAACACCAATTATTGCCACCACTCGAGCCCTCACCAAGACGGCTCGGGCCATAAATCACACTCAATGGGGTTGTAACTCTACACTCTTGTTTACAGGTAATCAGATGACGAGTCAAGGTTAATGACCTGTGCGTGTGTCTTGGGGGTGTCAGTTATTGGTTGATAAATACCTCGGTGAATAGATGTCGTTGCGGGGGTTTGAAGGTCGTGTATGTTTGTGGAGTTATAATAATTATGCTTGTATTTTCGCTGGGTAGTTTGTATCGCCATCAGTTCTCAGACTCTTCTCAGTTTAAAAACAAGGAAGGGACTGTCTGTCAATTTTTTTTAATGAATTGGTTAGAAGTAATAAGTGTTCTACAAACCCCATAAAAATAGTAATTTAGTAATTTTGACACAATTTGTAATGCACCAGACATAGCCGTATATAACTTTTAAAGCCTTATTTATATTATTTTTACGAACGAAAAATTGAGCTGCGAGCAGGGTTTGTTTTCGTTCGTAAAAATATCTTTACGAAGACGCGACGCAGGCGTTATTGCGTATAAAAATATAAAGAAGAAGGGTCACGGTCCATACAAAATTTACCCAGCCTCGGCGCAAATGAAATATATCTCAGTTTTTTCGTAATTTTATGTACATCAAATAACAGGTTTCTTTTTTTTCAATTTTAGTGGCTAACTTAGTTAAATTGCTTAAATACGAATTTAGAGAAATGTTAAAGTTACTAACTGTTCCTCGCGGTGTCTCCTGCTGCTCGGCTCCTGTTGGTCATAGCGTGATATTATATAACTTACAGTCTTCCTCGAAAAATGGACTATCCAACACAAAAAGATTTTTTAAATTCGAACCAGTAGTTCCTGAGATTAGCACCTTCAACCAAACAAACTATTCAGTTTTTTCAACTGGGCGTTTGTGGCTATGTCCAAAACTATGAGGAATATCGAAAAACATTGAAACGAGTCTCCAGGCCGATTTTGACAAAATCTAAAACGGCATCATTGGATTTTAGAAAAATCAGTAATCCTGGCCAGGAATCGAACCAGCTGATCTGGAAAAAAATCACACCCTGTATTATTACATCATTTGATAGTATTGCTAAAAAAGATCGATTTCTGGGAAGCAATCATATACGGTAAAAATAAGGAAATAGCTGATTTTTGTGAAATTGTTATTTTTCTTGTCTTGTTACTTAGAATCACTGTCTTGAAGATTGATCAGTTTTTCATTATTATAAGTTTTCCTTAAGTTTGACGTATATGATTACTTCCCAGAATTTGATCCTTATTAGCAACACTATCAAATGATGTAATAATACAGGGTGTGATTGTTTTCCAGATCAGCTGGTTCGATTCCTGGCCAGGATTACTGATTTTTCTAAAATCCAATGATGCCGTTTTAGATTTTGTCAAAATCGGCCTGGAGACTCGTTTCAACATTTTTCGATATTCCTCATAGTTTCGGACATAGCCACCCACGCCAAGTTGAAAAAGCTGGATAGATTGTTTGTTTGGTTGAAGGTACAAATCTCGGGAACTACTGGTTCGATTTAAAAAAATCTTTTTGTGTTGGATAGTCCATTTTTCCAGGAACACTGTAAGTTATATACTATCACGCTATGATCAATAGGAGCCGAGCAGCAGGGGACACCCCGAGGAACAGTTAGTAACTTTAACATTTTTCTTAATTCTTATTTTAACAATTTAAATAAGTTAGCCACTGAAATTGAAAAAAGGAAAACCTGTTATCTAATGTACACAAAATTACGAAAAAATTGAGATACATTTCACTTGCGCCGGGGCTGGGTCACAGATGACCCTTCTTCTTTAGATTAGAAGTCGTTATCTAATACAACATTGATTTGATTGCAATATCAGACATGTTGATTGGTAAGTAGTTTGAAACATTACCAATAGATGGCGCAACGTGTAAACAACGTTTCAAAAACAAGCGAACGAGAAATTTAGCTACGAGTCTAGTGGTTGCGGTGGCCTAATTGGTTAAGGCGTCTGGAGTACCTATCCAGAAGACGCAGGTTCAAACCCTGCTCTCAGCTCAATTTTTCGTTCGTAAAAATATCTTTGCAAAGACGCGACGCAGGCGTTATTACGGATAAAAATATAAACTTATTTATATTATTATCAGGAGTTTTCTGGTTATTTTAATTTGATAAAAAAATAATACCCCAGAGGCGCTTTTTCATTTTCCATACAGTTAACATTGTTGTACTTCAAGTACGCCGTACGGCCAAATATGTAGAATACATGCTAGTGCCTCAGTACTCCCATTAGAGTCATTTAAGGTATCCACAGAACGTCCAGTTAAGCAGTTCACGGAATCCCCTAGATTGACCTGAGAGAAGCCAATCAAAAAAAAAAAACTCCATAACTTTAATTATAGTTGTTGGTCATCTTGTAACCTTGATCCTGGAACGGAAAGAGCTATTGAAGGAAGACCTTGAATTCTAGTCAGTTCAAGTCTGACAGCCCCTCCCTCATTTGATAATAATTACTGCGGTAAAAAAAAATGTTCTTTCTATAGTATCACAAAAACGCAGCGTGTACTTACAAAGTGATGTCCCGTATATTCCAAATCAAAGATATCCACGATGCGGCGCTTGTTCTTCTACGTCGTTACACCAAGAATTAAGTCCTAATAGGCTAGTTGAAACACCTGCAATTACAACAAGAACTACTAAGGTATGACTATTGGTTTATTTCTATTGATGTTGTATTTTTGATAATAGTGTAACTTATTTATGTGTTAATACGTAAAGTTAAACTTTGACTGGTCTGTCTTAATTGTATCAAATATATAAATAATTGTCATATGGGAAAATTTTGGTTAAATATTTTTCTGACTTACGTATTATGCTCAGTGAGCAGAGCTTCGATAATGAGAGTTAGCAGAAAGCTTAGACAAGATAAGAGTTTTTTCAGTTTTTTTTTTTATCAACTTTCGGTAGAGAATTTGGCCAAAAAAACTCCCTCAGTTTGGTGGATAGAATACTCATTTTATGAACATGTTGTGTTTATTATTTATTTTTAGTTTCCGATATTTCAACGCTTTTGATTACGGATTAACTGAAGTACTTGCGGGTGGACGTTTATAAGCAGACAAATCGGTCTACCCTCTTTCTCGTTCGTTTTTTAGGTTAAACATTGTAAATATCCCGTTTCAAATCGTAATAATCACCAAATGAGTCCTCCCACCCAAGACGGGACGGGAGGGAGGACTATCAGATTCGTACTGACTAATATCTACGGTGATCCTTCCTGTAAAGAGGGCCCTGTCAGAAAACTTGACCCTTAATAAGAAGTCAACCTCCATCAAAACCTAAGAGATTAATATACCGGAATCTTTTAAACATTTTATAATAATCTACAATCAAAGCACAAATTAATGAATGAAGCTAGTTCCAGTAAATCCCTGCACAGTTACCGATCCTTTGCCAGCAGTCCCAGAGGTATCCCTCTATCTCAACCGCAATCATTGAGCAAGAATCTCTTTCAAGTTTCAACCTAGATAGACCATGAAGGAATTAGAAATGCTAGTTTTTCTATATAGAGGTAAGAATTTTTCATATCAGAATTTTTTAATTTTTTTGTGGTGTACATGTTTTGGACAATGAGTCCTCTTAGTGGATTGAAAGAGACTATTAGTCTCGTATTGAACAAAAATTATTGCATTTGTACCTTTGTGTTTCATGGCCATGGTACCTTGTCTAGAACAATTCTCGCTGTACGCTAACTTTCTAATTTTTCTCAGATGCTTATTTGTTTTATTAAATTCATACCGGCTTTCCACAAACAGATAAACAACTGTTGAACACTCGTCTAAAATAAGTGTAACTGCAAAACGATCCTTATATCAACGTGAATGTACTTTTGACGTTGACAGTTTTTTTAGACCAGTTTTCAACAGATCTTTCGTGCGGCAAGACGGATAATGTTTTGTTACGTTTAGCCCCAAATGGCTTCAGTAACTAGAAAAATATACGTTTACTATCAAGACAATGATTGTCTAACGCTAAGTGTATTACTTAGGTACAAACTAAGTAAGCGATTTATTACTTTGTTTTTTTTTTTCTATTTCAAATTCTGTACTTTCCAAAGCATGGTCACACTATGAAGAAACTAGTCACACAACCACGGTCCAACCTTGGCAACCGTTGCTTAACTTACATGATTAATCCAGGTAGAGTTATAATGGTAAGTAGTAGGACCCCAACAATATGCTGTTGATACCTACGTAAACCTCTATTTAATGAAATTGTCCGATTCTACCCGAGGAGGGGTCGCAAGGAAAATAGCAAAGCAATTTACGATACTATTAGTATTAAGGTGAGGCCATACTATGTCCGTTTTGTGGTAAAGAAAGTAAGGTAAGAGCGTTTTTTTTAAACGTTGTTCTTAATTAAGAATTTCTCCTGTTTCGTAAAAATGGAAAATAAAAAGTATTTGACCAAACTGAAATAATTCATGGGGCCAATTGACAGATAAACCAAATCAATATTGACGGAACCGTCAGCACAGTGGCCGAGCGATTGGACTGCTGCGCTGCGTGTCGCGAGTTCGATATCCGCACGGAGCAATGATCTCAAAGTGAATTTGATCTACAAGTAGATGTTTCGGGTCTGGGCGATTGTGTGTATGAGTTTATAATATGTTTGTAATGTTATCCACCACACAGGCAAAATTCCTTGTGTGGTGCAACGCTTAAAAAAACATCGGTTAGTCTAATCGTAACTTAGAAAGTAATAAATATATAAAAACAGTCGAATAGAGAGTACCCTCCTCTTTTTTATTGAAGCCGGCTAAAAAGTACTTATAAAGAACTTGCCTGATGTTTTTTAACGCAAATGTATAAAAGTGTACCCCTACCTTTACAATGCCTACATTATAAGGGCTTCGATTGGTTATAAACTTGCCTACTTAATGTTATTTTATTCGCTCTAAAAGAATTCGCTTTTTTAACACGTCGTTTAAATTCAGAGGAGCGTTTAGGTTATGGCTTTAGAGGCGCAAAGCATAAGCGATGGCGGATAAGATTTAACAGCGAGTAAAATGTTGGAGCTATAAGCGCTATTTTGTATTGAGTCTATTACAACTAAATGGAAATTTATAAAGTTTTAAATCTGTATGTCCCGAGTTTCGTTAGGTACATTCAGTTTTTTTTTTATGACAACACTATCCCAAGTTTGTTTTTACCATGTTTTTTTTATAACAACTATAGATACAGTTATAGTAATTGCCTTTGAATATTATGTTTTGATTATGAAAGTGAAACATTAAAAGGCTTTCGAACTTGTAATTGTTGCCATCCAAGAAGTCACCCATGACTTCTTTGATGCCAATAAATTCGTGATGTAGCTGGCAGACCTTGGCATTTCATGGAAATACGTGACTTTCTGCGGCATCACACGATTAAACTCATTCAAGATGAAGTAAAATACTTTCTATTATTTATAACTTTCCCTGAATTACGATGGAAAATGTTATTTGTGAATGAAAAAATATTACTGCGCCGACATTGCACAGTGACATGAAATGATTTACCAAGCTTCTTTGATGGATAATTTCTTAATTTATTTTGAAATATATGTAGAAGAAAAAATCATCCGCTCAGCTTATGAATTGTCCCAGCTGTCAAAAAGTACTATTTGTAAAAAACAACATTTTATTCGTGGGTCATGAAGCAGTAGTTCATTGTTAAGGACTTCTTTTTTCTTGTAACAACAAGCCTTCAATTTTAAGTTTATTGACAGATACTTGTTTTGTGCTTGTATGTATATGCTCTGCTATCAAAATTATGAAGTAACTACATTGAGCTATTATTACTACGTATAGAGACGTACGTATCACCACTATATTCCACCCAGGATGAGTGAGCGCGCCTATGTTCATTCAGTTGTTTGACAGCTTTGTGGCGTGCTCTAGGCGCGCCCACTCATCCTGGATGGGACACAGTGGTGATGCGTGGTGTCGTCTCTATACGTAGTAATGAGTAACTAAAATAAAATGGTTACCGAATGGGTGATGTTGTCAACCGATGCTAGATCATGAAGCCCAAATAGAGGAACTGTGATCTCTCCAAAGTTAGAGTGAATAGGCTTCTTCGGGTTAAGGTCACTCCATCATCGACCTTGTATTTGTCGCCCCTCACCTAGACTAAGGTCAAGAGCCAACCCATCGTACATAAAAAAAAAACTATTATTAGTTACGAACCTACAATTACAGCACCAAACCCATATCTTAATTACTAAACCATCTAACTCACTATAACAAATCGTGTACGTTCAGAATTACCCGCTACACTAAGCCGATACAGTCGCGCACAGTCGTCGAAGCAACAAAATGAGAATTTAATAACACTGTACAGTTCCCTCGTTACCTACACCCCACTGAGTTCATTTGCATGGAAATACGGATCTCAAGCGACACGACTAACGTGTTGGAGGTTTAATATAAAAATGTCGCCGGCTTTTTTCCATGATTGTACTTTCTCGGCTTTTAGTTTATGTTTTTTTCGTAAATAATGTCAAACGAGGTTGTTGATGAAGAATATTGAGTTTTTAACTGGTTGTCAAGTTGAAATGAGCGTTGTGGTTTTTTGCATAATGTTGAGTCAGTCAGTACATCATTTCGAAGCCACGGCTAAGACACAACTAGGCCCGGACTCCACCGAAGCTAAGCGGAGAAGAGATGTTGTTTTCTGATTGGTTATTCAAACACTTCTCCTCTCGTCTCCGTGGTGGGTCTGGCCATTTTATCGCGGTAAAATCATCAATGAGCCCACCCAGGGGAAGGCGGGAGGGACTGTCAGACTTGTACTGACTAAAATCCACGGTGTCCTTCAATAGCCCTTTATGTTCCGGGGTCACGGTGATGGTATAAGACCCGCGACCCCGGCAGCATTTGGCCCCCTAGATGGCTTCGTCATCATGCTGACGGTCCATGGTCGGACAGCGAGTCGACCATAACTCGTCACCTGCATGCCCGCGTCTACGGTGGCCGGAGATCGTCGGCCGGGAGTCTGGCCCTTAAAGAAAAAGTCAACCTTAATTTTAACAGTACAAAGTTGAAACACCTATACCAAACTCATTTTATAGTCCAAAGAGGCTATACAAAAGAATTATGAGATTAGATACGTCATATTTGTGGAGTAGAGAAATAACTTGCCGTCAGTTACTGGCTTCATTATCTTTAAGTGCGGAGCGGTTTTATATGTGGCTTTAAGTCTAGATAATATTTTTATTAGTCTAGTTTCAAGTCTCAAGTAGTAATTTTGCTATTATATTTTGGTACTTGTCTGCGACAACTCAAGGTTTAATTCCAATTTTTATAGAGATTTATATGAGATTATTCGTTTGTTTGATCTAACTTTTCAAAAGAAAAGTTATAATGTCCAATTTTAAAATTGACACAAACACAATTGTAAAGCTTTTCTTTTTAAAGTTATAAACTTAAAATTAACAAATATAAACATTTATATTATTATTATTTCATTTATTTATTTTTTTATTTTATTTTCACATTTATTTTTTTTTTTTTGGTTTACTATATTCTCATGGTGAACTTATTTTCACAAAAAAAGTTTTAATACAATGTGTCCCACGGATAAGTGACCACCCGGCGTATTTTGAATATTTGTACAAAATTAGTAATAATTACATTTATATCTGTGAACTTATCTCTGGGACACATTATATACTAATTATCATCCATACTTGCAATGGCAACTCCATTCCACCAATTCGCACCAGGCGCTTTCAATCTACCTTCATAATTTGCAGTTTTGCACAGCAAAGAAATCCAATACCTGCGTCTGTGTTCTCGAATCTCTTCAAAGTTAGAGTGAACAGGCTTCTTCTGGGTGGGCTCACTTCATCGCAGATATCTCAGTCAGATTTGTTCTGGACCAGAGTCAAGCGAAAACCCACATTAAATAAAAAACGAATATTGACTTGAAGTTTTTCAGGTCCATTGTACCTACTTCCAACCAACGTGCTTGTATGATCAGACATTTATGAACGTTGATAAGGCCAAAAAAAAGGGCATAGCGAGTATCGAGCTGCAATTTCTGCCTATCCCCTGAAAATAAGTAGTAATATTATGCATGTTTTGTGTCCTAGCATAGAAAGTCATTGGTCGCGGGACTTATCTCATTACCGTGACCCTGGACCGTAAAGGGCTAATGAAGGACACCGTGGATTTTAGTCAGTACAAGTCTGACAGTCCAAATAATCAAATGAGTCCTCCCACCCAGGGCAGGGTGGGAGGACTCATTTGATGATTTTACCAGGATAACAAATGCATATTAAGCCATCAACATTTTCATTGTGTGCCAGTAGTGTGCGCATTGTTATGACAACAAACATTGTTTTGTTGTGGTTAATTATCACCTTGTAACTTCATGTCACACTCACTTTATGGTACAACATAACATCTTGTGAACATGACAATGTGCATTACAATACATGATCATGACTATTTGACAACCGTGCCTTGTAACATAATTTTACATGGTGTACGGCAGTGTTACTGGCTTAGTACTGGATAATAAAATATATCCAGTATATATATGGACTTAGATCTACGATGTAAACACATTTCATCAAAAAGTTTGTACTTTAAGGGAGGGTTCATATCTGACGAAACATCCGTCGCGTATTATCGGCCGCGGAACGCTAGAGCAGACAAATGTATAGAAAAACAATTGACCGTTCACACTCAACCAAGGATATGTTAGTGAGTCAAAGAACATCGATGATACGCTCGACGAATGTTCCGTCAGATATGAATCCTCCCTTAACTGACAACGTTCTCTCCTGTTTTCTTCGCACTCTCAAAAAGGAGGTGAATAAGTTGCAAGTTACCTAGTTATTTCTATGTATAAATCCTGTATTTAGGATTGTAGACAACTGAAAAATCAAACATTCTACATTATTCTACTTAGGAACGGTAAAAATAATTTTATTGTGTACAAATATCTCCTACGGTAGAAGTTTAGTGTATATCCTGGTAACTAGATGGCGCTGACTGTAAGACCGAAATGGTTTGGTACACCAGCCACCAGCCCGTTTAATTGGTTGCTGCCTAATATGATTCTAGGCAGGCAGGCCATATGCATGCTTGTCACCTTTATGATATAAAAACTAACAACTAGTACAAAGTATCGTTTTAAAAGCACTGCATTAGTGTTTAGAGTCAGCCTTAATCAACCAGCTGATTTTATTGTAGAATTGTGAAAGTATTACACGGTTTTTAAGTACCATAGTTAACTCAGAAGCAGTGGTGGTTCAGAGATAATGGCTCCGACTTACGAGTTGTAGGTTTGAATCCAGCCAGTGGCACAACTTGGTGTTAAGAACTCATTTCATTACTACTGCTCTCAAAGCGGTATAAAAAATATCGTGACCAACATGTCATAGAATCAAACATTCGAAGATATGTGATATCTAATAACTCGAACTGGGACTGCGTGGTGGATTAAAACCGATCTCAAAAAAAAGGAGGCCTGTGTCCCAGCAGTGGGATTATGCAAATTATTTCTAATATTAATTACCTATTTCTAAAACTGAATTCAATTTACACAAACCAATAACACTAAATAATAATGTCAACCCAAAACATAACCACACATACAACATAAACTATTAAGTTGACATTCTTCACGACCACACGACGAGTGCCAGCAGCAATATAGCCCGACATAGCGCAACGTAGCGCAAGATAGCGCAATATAGCGCAATTACCCAACCGCGACGTCACGTATGATGTACGACGGAATTTGAACACCATACGGTATTGTGGCCTGCATTATGTACATTGTTGGTCGTATGTTGGGTGCCAGTTATTTATGTTTGGAGATCATTATAATATGGTATTAATTGGGGCTTTTTTCTAGTCTATGAAACAGTTTTAGTTTTCCAGTTTTACAATTTATTTAAATTTTTGTTCAGTATTAAACTGGTCTTTTCAAACCTTAAACACACAACCTCAAACTGACAGACAAATAAATACATAGAATGAGAAACTATTTCTCCTGAAATGGGTTTTCAGTCATCATCATCATATCAGCCGTAAGACGTCCACTGCTGAACATAGGCCTCCCCTTTAGACTTCCAGTAGGACTGGTTGTAAGCGGCCTGCATCTAGGGTGATCCTGTGGCCTTCATAAGATCGTCTGCCCACCTAGTGGGTGGACGTCCTACGCTGCGCTTGCCGGTGCGTGGTCTCCATTCGAGAACCATGGGTTTTCAGTAAAAGACTTAAAAAAGATTCTAAAATTAACTTAACTTAAGCACTATTATTATAATAAACACTCGTTTGCTTCATAATATTTGGATTACGCTAGGAGGTGAACATAAATTAAACGGAATAGTTGTAAACCAAACATTTCCGAAGAATTTACAGCATTATTAATTTACAGCGAGTTGTACAACGATAATAATATCTGAGCGTAATTTTAAGCGCGGAAAATCAACATCCTAACAACAACACACGTTGCTACGAGCTACGAGCTACGCCGTAGCTACGCTGCTACGAACCTCTACGCGCTACGAAACATCTACGGTTTCCCAAGAAATGTTAATTAGGTAAAGTTTGGTAGAAATTTGTATACTAAGAATTCATCGTATGTATGTATAGTGTGTATACACGTATTGTATTGATAGGAGTTGCTATAGTTTGTTTATGTTAGTTTAGGAATTTGTGTATTTACCTTGTAGAAAGTTGGTTACGAATAAATTATATATTTGAAATAGGTAAACATAAAAAAATTGCTTACAAATGACGTATTTTGCTTACAAATTAGTTTCTTGCTTACAATGTTGTTTACTAGTACTTAGTAATTAAGTGCAGTAAAATTCTAAATTATGAAAGACTCACATGTAAAACTGCTATAACATGGAAAATAATATTGTAATCCGATCTACTTTTTAGTAAATTAGCATGTTTAACAGTAGTTCAAAATATGGTACTTATACTTTCGTATTTTTTTAAATACTTTGAATGACTTGTTAGTATTTTAAAATCGCAGTCTAACTATGCAAGAGCCCTTAAATGTAAACCTAGAAGCAGTCGTAGTGGTGATGGACTAGAGGGTAGATATTTAAAAGATCGTGGGCAAAACCTGGGTAAGACTTGTAGGTCAAGACAATATGGGACAAAAGGATGGAAACCTGCACTCAGCATAGGTGGAACTAAACTACCAGTGTTAATGATCTTCCTTTTTATTCCTCATTCTTTATGAAGAAGTAACGAAGTGTGAGCATTTCCGTTGCCCCAATCTAACATAATTATTATCGTGTGCCGTGGGTGCTGGTACAAACATAGAAACTCAAACGCACAAACATTTAGACCCGAAACAACTACTTGCAGATCATACATAATTATTATTTGTTGTTGTAAACACGGTTGGTTACAGTCCATCGCTCAGTCACTAAGCCAACCGTACCGTTATTATATTTATTATTATTTATAACACTAAAAGTAAGAAGTAAAATAAACTAAAAATAAGTTTGTTAGTCATTAAAACATTTAGTCCTTGTACCAACACTTGTTCATTCTCAACATTCGTATTTAGCTGCTAGCGTTAGAATTTATTCATCTCAGCACCTGGCGACCACCACGTCAACTAGCGCCGTCACCACGTCAGCACATCACCACGTCAACGCGGTGTAGGCTCGCTGTAGCGCGACGTTGACAATGCACTGACTTCACATGTTTGACGTCAGCTAGTGCCAGTTATTTTAGCGCTAAAGTCATTTACTTTTAGTGTTGGATTTACGTTGAGTAGACTTTGTGACTGTAGTGTCAACGTACTTGTTAAAAAACTTGAAGTTAGTTGTCTATTAAATAGGGAACTGTTTTATTGCAATCTTTTTTGAGTACTAGAGATTCTTCAAAAACTTTCGCAAGGGTATTTAACTGTGTCGGATATCGTGGGATGGTTTTCGAATGGTGTAAAGGTTAGTGAATTACAAGAACTAGGAATACAGTCGATGGCTCAAGGCACCAGAGACTCGGAACCATCTCAAGAGGATACTGCGTCCCAAGAATGCAAAAGGCTAGGAGAAGGCACATGTAGTTCTTAGTCAGTAACCGTCTAACCACAAAAAAACATCTGTTGAACACTTTGTCTAAAAAACGACATTTGACGTTGATATAAGGCCCATTTTGCAGTGACACTTTTTAGACAAGTATATGGTACGCGCGCGAGACCGCGACAGGAGACAGCGAAAAGACACCGCGACCGAAGATTGCTACCGTATCTGTCTCTTGGCACTGTCTCGCTCGCGAACTGCCGTTCATACATTGCCTAATGTTAAGTACTGTCGCGGTCTCCGGCGTGAACCGTCACCTCAAGAGTCTTAGTCGCTATCGCCCCACCCAGATCATTCTAAAATTTAGAGTAGTTTGTTTATAACTAGTTTTTTTGTGTCAGACTCTTACTGACTAAAATCCACCCGTGTTCCTTCGGATGCCCTTTACGTTCCAGGGCCGCGGTATCCTGGGTTAAGAAAAAACCCGCGACCCCAGCAGGCATTTGGCGCGAAACACGACGCGCCACCGACCCGGGCTTGGTCCTCGGTCGGACGGCGAGCTACCCATTACTCACCGTCCGCAAGCCCGCTCCGCCGCTGTGCCCTCTGCTGATCAGAAGGACACGCGTTGGAGCGTCCACACGACAGGCTATTCGCATACGGGCAAAGAGACCCCTTAGGCACACAGTGCCTAAGGGAGAGTTTTTGCCCGCATCCCAGGGTGCACCGGCCCGAAAAACTGGTCTTCCCCCCGGACGTATCCGAGATTGAACTCCAGTCCAAGGGTGCACGTGGAGGTTTCCTGCCTTAGCACCCCTGTTTATAACTAGTTAAAATCAATAAACGATAAACTGATATCATTCTCAACAAATCAATCCAACCATCATGATTGGCAGTATTACATCAAAAAACCCATGAAACGATTACTTATTCGATTCCCTGTTCAATCGATACTGATCACCATTGACGGACAATTGATTTCGTTGCATTCAGCTTCAACGCCAGACTTTAATTCGATTACATACTCCGTTTTATAGTTACGTTCGTGGTGCTGAGAATTGGTGTTACCAGCGGGAAAAAAATGGATTATTGCGTTACAGAAACTTTTTTGTTGAATATGGGATACGTGTGTTAAAGTGAATAGTGGCACTTTCATACAGGGTGGAACGGACATTGACGGGTGAATTGTTAGCGTGAATTCGGTACGTGATTCTATACTGACCAAATCTGCATGTTACTTTACAGTTGTCACATTGATATGTCACACAATTTAAACCCGTTTTGGAGTAACGACAGTGAAATTTTAAGAATTGGGCGTTGCTGAGCAGGGTGTTCATTAACCTAAGTTCATTGTTTTAGTAGCTCTGAACAAAAGCTATGCCAAATGTATCTTTTGGTAATTAAAATTAAACTACGCTCATTCAAAGATCGTAAAACATTTCATAATATTAGTCCCCAAATCTTTTGAGGTACAACACAAAACCTAATTATTGAATCTTAATTTAAATCGTCTTAGTCAGAGGAAGCCCGCAATCTGGCAAAATTGTCATCTAAAACTCATCACAAATTTTGCACAATCCAGTTCACAATAATGTTACAGAATCTTGAAGGCATTATTTTGTACGGCCGTTTTAGGGCAGAGAATAAAGAGGAGAGGAGGGGGGAGAGGGAACCGCATCTCCAAGCAGCTGGACGTCTGTACTTAATGCACTCGCACAGTATCAACTGTGCCACGATACTAATAGGAATTACGGTTTATTCTACAATATTCCGGAATATGGGCATCATGGTCATTATGAAGTCCGAAATCCAGTCAAGAATATAACAAAATATGATATATTTCAATACATGAAATGGCATAACCTTACTACCTTACCATTACCATGATTTCCAGCCACTGTAGGCGCGGGCATGCGGGCGGTGAGTAATGGGCAACTCGCGGTCCGACCATGGACCACGCCCGGGTCGACGACGCATCGTGTTCCACACGCGCCTCAAAGAGTGTCAGCACAATTACGGTGCCCCCTTTAGAGAGCCAAAGGCCTGTCGGGGTCGCGGGACACACGTATACCGCGGCTACGGTACATAAAAGGCTACTGAAGGACACCGTGGATTTTAGTCAGTACGAGTCTGACAGACCCTAGCTCTGCGGGGGGGGGACTTAACTCATTTTATGATTAAAAAAGAAGCATATCGAATTTTAACATGTTAATAGAAGCCTCTTTTTCACAAATAAAATGGCAATATCATAGAAACATTACGCTTACTCCTAATCACGTTACTACCCACAACACACTATCCGTAAAAGTGTAGCAACAAACTAACATTTCAGTCGCTCATTACAGTGTAAGTCGTAACATTGTATCAGCGTTCGTTCGGTTGCGTCAATCAACTATGTTGCAATACAGTTGCACTAGTTTATTTGAACCAGAGGTTGAGTAGTATGCATTAAAAGACGTAGTTTGTTGGTTATTTACATTTCCAACCCTAATGTAAGTATTTAGAGGTAGAATTTACAACATCTAAAAGAAAATTAGTCATCATCTACCTAGTCTTAAGCATCCAATCGAACAAAATGCAGCTGAATAGCATAACCACCTTTCCAATCCACAACTGGGTAATATCCTTTTTTTTTTTGCCTGGTAAAATCATCAAATGAGTCCTCCCACCCCGGGCAGGGCGGGAGGGACTGTCAGACTTGTACTGACTAAAATCCACGTTGTCCTTCAATAGCCCTTTATGTTCCGGGGTCACGGTGATGGAAATAAGTCCCGCGACCCCGGCAGGCTTTGGCCCCCTGTGAGGAGGGCCCGTCATTTTGCTGACAGCTCTTTGAGGCGCGCGTGGAACACGACGACCCGGGCATGTTCGGACAGCGAGTTGCCCTTTACTCGCTGTCCGCAACATCTAAAAGAAAATTAGTCATCATCTACCTAGTCTTAAGCATCCAATCGAACAAAATGCAGCTGAATAGCATAACCACCTTTCCAATCCACAACTGGGTAATACCCTTTAGTTAGACTGGTTGTCAGTCTATTGAGCTTATAATTGACAGTAACGACTGTCAAAAATTTACCAATGATAGCCAAAACCATCAGCTTTACGTGTTTGTCCCTGTCAGGAAGGAACTCGCTATGACAGATACTGAAGATTTGAGAACAAACATCAAGACACACTTCTATCACAGCAATGGAATCTTTATAGGCAGATTATGATTACCTTATTATTTTGTTTCATCATCATCAGCCGGAAGACGTCTACTGTTGAAAATAGGCCTCCCCTTAGACCGCCACGCCGAACGAAAATTCGCCACTTGCATCATAGGTTGCACGCCACCCTCACGATGTCGTCGGTCGACCTAGTGGGAGGCCTGCCTACGCTGCGTCTTCCGGTCTGTTTTTTTTTCTTCCCCATCGGTTGTCAGTTCTACGAGCGAAATGGCCTGCCCATTGCCACTTCAACTTGTAAATTTTATGAGCTATGTCGGTGACTCTGATTCTTTGCCGAATATCCATGTTTTGGATTTTATCACGCAAAGAAACTCCGAACTATTTTGTTTAAATTCAATTTAAAAGTAATTATCCAGCTAAATAAAAACCATTTAAACGGAACAAAAAGTCAATGAACCTTCATAATACTCGTAAATTAAATATTCAAGAAACAAAATGACCCAAACAGTAACATAAAACCCTTCTGACCTTTCAGACTTATTTACAACAAACAGTAAATAAAGCCAGACGACTCAATTACCAATACTTTGATAGCTAACCCTTTAAAAACGTCGTTAAACACCAGTTAAACGTAAATAGCCATCGGTTAATTAAACGAAGGCACCCGAACATCCCCGACGCGATGATTTGCAACCTTGTCAACATACAAGATCTATGTTACAGAAGTTTAACTTTAAAAAAAAAACTAAGCCACACACTAGGACAGGGCAACTCGCTGTCCGACCATGGACCATGCCCGGGTCGACGCCGCGTCGTGTTCCACGCGCGCCTCAAAGAGCGTCAGCAAAAATGACGAGGCCCCCAAAGCCTGTCGGAGTCGCGGGACTTATTTCCATCACCGTGACTCCGGAACATAAAGGGCTATTGAAAGACACCGTGGATTTTAGTCAGTACAAGTCTGGCAGTCCCTATCGCCCTGCCCGGGGTGGGAGGACTCATTTGATGATTAAACCGCGCAAAAAAAAAGCCACACACTAGGAACTACTTCCTGTATCGTAGTTGCGTATAAAAACAAAAAAAAAACTCATATATACAAACACCCAAAACAAGTACTTGAAGAGCATACAAATGTATATTTTGAGCGGGGATCAAACCCGCGACACGCTGCGCAGCAGTCGCCGTTGAACTATATTACAAGTGTAGGTCATGAGTCATACCTAGCTAGCCGTATTACTTTGTATAATTTAGTTCATCACCATTGCTCTCAATACCTAGACGTAAAATAAATCTTGAGGAACGCGGCATGTTCTATAAACAAAATTTTGAAGGACTATAACATCTACCTGTCCACACTGTGCCCCTAGCACGAGTTTTCACTCTTTTACTTTACAGCATCTTTCCAGTATTTACAGCGTTTCTTGTATGAAAAAATGGAACAGCGCCTCTGGTGTGCAAAGTAGGAACTAAGTTTTTCCTATTATCAAAGTTCCAGTTTACTTTACGTCTCAAATACTGAAAACTCGTGCTGAGGGTACTGGTCTCGTGTAGTGCATTGCATCTCGCTCTCTGTCACAGAGATGAGGTTCTTGTCTCAGTTACCTGGAAGTCTTACAGTCTCTCTCTCTCTCTATGTTGTATGTAGTTGATCTTCTGTATTAACGTATTCAGTGTCATCAATAAAGGTTTAATTAAAACCCGTTCAGAATTTTTTGTCGTCAATTGAAGTCCTTTATGAATCGAGCTCCTTTTGATATTGAGTATTTAATTATATTATGTGAATAAAGTGAGTTGCTATGCCTTTGAATATCTACATTTTATAAAAAAAAAGAATCTAGTCATTGTAAATTATACGAGTACCTTTTAAATCATAAATTATAAGTTGCGGGGTTTATAAAAGCACACAAAATTAAAGAATAATTGGGGTGAGTGGGACTCACCATATAGCTGTGCATCCTAAGCCATGGCACCACAGGCTAACTGTAACTTGCAGGGAGTGATAGGCCTCACCGGGGTCGCTTGGTTCGAGAACACCATGCTGTCGGACTCCGGCGCTAACCACGCCAACAGAAACAATGAAAATATGTTATAAAATGTGTTATTCCAATCAAATCGTTAATTACAACTAGGCCAATATTACAGGCACTTTTGAATTGTTTTATGTCTTGTGACTAGGGCTGTATAGTACCAGTCACAAGACATAAAAACTGTGAAAGTACCGTAGGTGCTCATTCGAAAGGACACTCTTTTTCGAAAAGTGGAAATTACATACAAATTTCCACTTAGTTATAATATTCAGTGTTAAGGTGGTTTTATTGCAATGATAGGGTAATTATTTACTTCTTAAATATGCTGGACGGCGTAAAACATTTTTAGCGGTCGGACTTAACAACAGAAAAGATACATTCAATTTGGTTTGGGTTAAGTGATGCTTTCCCAATTTTATTAGAGCTTAACCAAATTCCCCTAGTAATATAATTACGTGTGTGTAGTTTAATATGATTTGACGGTAATTGAAGTACAGCTTGGTTAACAACCAATCACTGCCAACGATAGACAAACAGGGATGTGTGTTAATTAATTTGACATTAATCAATAGAACTACGTTAGTATTAGTACGCTTCCACACATCATTATAATTATACTAGATTGTATAGAGTATGCCTGCGATTGAGTGAACATTGTTTAATAAAGTAGTAGTTTTTTGTGATATTTAATTTAAACACGTTGAGCTCCTTGTGTTATAAGTTGAGCTACACGGTAACTGACACATGCTTGCACTGACTGGACAGAGCCACTAAAATCTGTGTGGTTCTTTCTTCAAAAGACCACCTCAGACACCTGCATGGTTCTCATAGTACTTTACCAATACAAAATTGTCTGGACTTTAAAAGAGACTGTGACCTCTGAGTTTGTTTCGGATGTTTCTTCTCAGAGTGGTCAGGTACGAAACACCGGCCCCATCTAGTCTAAAAATAGTGTCTTTTAACGTGTAAAAGAGTTTGTAAAAACCAATTTGCTGAATAAAAAAAAAAACATAAATTTGAGGTGCAAGATAAAAACTTGTTAGCGTATTTATCATAGTGGCTAAGTGATTGTGCTGTGCTGAGTCGCGAGTTCGATAACCGTATGGAACAATTTGTATGATCTACAAACAGTTTGTCTCGGAGTAGTTTTGTATTTAAGATTTAAAGTATTTAATCTCACCTAAATAAAAGAATGTGCGGAAGTTTCTGGAAATACGGAGAAGGAGGGAAGAGAGGCTTTTGTCTGTAGAGGGAGAGAAAGTCATATTAAAAAAAAGTAAACTTATTTTGTATCAAAATTGCGTGGGCGTTAATTAAAAAGAAAGTCATTACTAAAAGTTTTGATCTTCAAAGTCAATTACAGTCATTAAATTCACAATTTTCCCTAAACAATAAAAAAACAGCCAATAAAATAAAAATACTAATAAAACAATTACAAAAGGGAAACGAACGAAATCAAAAACTCGTATCTAAGCGACATCGGACGCGATGGCCGCTCAATTTAATCAGTATCAATTTCATACAAAAACACATTTTCAATCCCAGTAGACACACAATATTTATGCGATTTTTTTTTACGCCAAATGTACCGACTCTCGTGTCCGGGAGTGCATTTGAATTTCAGATTTTTCCCCTCTCTGGCGGAGGTCTATTATTCAAATTTATTTCGGCTGGCCAATGAGGCAGGACGTAGACTGATGCAGAAGTTCAGTTACAGGTACAGTGAAGCTGCAGTTAGAACAACTACTGACGACACTGTTGGCTCATTGGCTGAACGATCGACTGCTCCGCGTAGTGTCGCAGGTTCATCCCTTCACGGAACAAATATTTGTATGAACTGCAAGTAGTAGTTTCAGGTAGCCTAACATAACGTCTTAAAGCGTGAATAGTTACGCTCAGGGAACGAAATGGCGCTATACGACATGCATAGCTCTGTCTCTTTCCTACAATGGAACTCTCGCTTGATAGGCCCCCAGTACCCTTGGTACGAGTTTTCATTCTTTTACTTTACAGCGTCTTTCCAGTATTTGCACATACAGCGTTTCTTGTATGAAAAAATGGAACAGCGCCTCTGGTGTGCGAAGAAGGAACTATTTTTTTCCTTGAAAATTGTCAATTAGAAATTGTCAAAGTTTCAGTTTACTTTACGTCTCAAATACTGAAAACTCGTGCTAAGGGTACTGGTCTGGGTGTTTGTGTGTGTAAATCTCTGTTAGTAAATGCACCAACGATTCTGAAATTCTAGTATCCATTGTATTTAAAAAGAAAAAGATAAATGTGTTCAGTGTTCACGTCGACAATTCGCGTAGATACTTCAAATATAAAGCGATCCTCACATGACACTGCACAGTCTCAACCAAGCGGTGAAGCAGATCTAACTTTGCCATCAATCATCTAATTCTCACATCACAGTTTACAATACTCCACGTGTTTAAAACATAAAGAAAAACCAAAACCCGACAATAACTTTACTGTAGGTCATTAAGTGTACCATATACAAAACCCGACTTTTCCCACTTTGGGTGCAACGGATGAGACTGTCAGACTTTTTTTTTTGACAAACCCACCACACTATTCCCAAACCACTGCAACTCCTGAGAGCCCGAATCAACAGTGGCAACCACCAAAAAAGCGCCGAGACAATGAAGCTCGATGTGTCCCGGAGAATAAATGTACCTATCTTGGATCCTGCAATGAAAAAAGAGCGGATATTTGCATCCTTTTACTTAACACAGTGTTCCCCATATTTAGTATACCTAGTACTAAGTTTAAGTAACTAAGGTTGAACTTTATACCTTGTTTCTCATAGAACAAGGAGTAAAATTCAACCTTCTGCACCCACGTATTTATTATGGTGAATGAACAAAACCAACGATACCACCGATCAACACTGCTTCACTTGTTTGCCTCCAAATGGATTCACAGCGAGGTTCTGATGAGATCATGATATGCTGACTGATGGTATATAACTTGGACAGTGATGATTTCATTTGTTAGGGTCGAAGAAGAAATTAATTTCAAATAGTGGTCCCATAACCAGGTGAAGCATGAGTGAGTTTTTGATTCCTTAAATAACCGTACAGACGGATATATTGCTGGGGAGTTTGTTATGCCACTTCTTCTTCCCAGCCAAAACAATAGGAAGTGTGGAAGGGGGTGCTTTGGGGGACTGTTTTATGTAAACATTTCTGATAAATTAGCCTAATGTGAAAAAAAAGATATCAACTTTTTATTCATTTACTTTTTTTATTACACTTTTATGTCCCACTGTTCGACAAAGGCTTCCTTCATATCCTTCCAAATCTCTAACTCTTTTCTAACGCCACTTCAGACTAGCCATCAAATTACGAGTCTACAACGTCCTGCCACCTCTATTTGGGCCGGCCTTGAGTACATATTTAACACTTTTACTCAAACTAGGAAATAATTAAGCCTTAATGCCAGGGCTCATATAATTAAGTTGCCTTGTCAAGCTTTCTATGAACTGTGTCTATGCCAACAAAAAGGCACAAATAAGAAAAGTGAAACTAACAAATATGCAGTAATTCCATAATTGAAATTAACTAAAGAATATATTTATATAACTTGAAAAACGTAAAACCATTTTATTCCTTGTCTTTTCGGTATAGTACAGATCTTTACACACAACGCTTAAGAAGAGCGGCAACACCGCATACTATTATCGACCTAATTAGTCAGTCTCTCAATGAAAAGGTGCAACGTTGCCATTTCTCCGCATCTGCCTCATTCCGCATCCTAGTGTGAGAATAATTACTTCGTTTGTGAGTATAAAATATGTCAAGTGTGAGTCAGGCATCGTACACAGTTTTCAACGTACTTTAATGGTGTTTGACTTGGATATCCTTGTGAATATTTTGCTCAGTCTAACGACTGGACTGGGGACTATACTATCGGCTCATCTGCCGAAAAACAAGTCAAGTGAAGTCCTGTGCTTCACTTGACTTGTTACCACCATCAGGTTATAGGTCCATCTTATTTTTGGGATGACAATAGCATATCAAATGAGTCATGCTATAAATTGAACAGTGGGCTGCACCGTCCATATCTCACTGAAAAAAAGTATAACCTGTTTCTTCGGCCACTCTTTGCATTACAGGTACAGGTATCCTGCAACACGCTTATTCAGCAATCAGAAATTATAGCAGTCTATGATCAAAACCATAATTTTATCAGTATTCATTTATATTCTTGATTGACAGACAAGATTGAAATGACTTCACCAGGAATTTCTCCTGTGTCGTGGGTGCTTTTACAAACATAAAAATTCACATACACAGACGCCCAGACCCGGAACAACTATTTGTGGATCATACTGGACTACTTGTGGACTGGCCTGTTGGTCTAGTGGTTAGTGACCCTGACTGCTATGCCGGGGGTCGTGGGTTCGATTCCCACCCAGGACAAATGTTTGTGTGATGAGCATGATCATTTGTTCTGTGTCTGGGTGTAATTTATCTATGCCAGCGACAATGTGGTCGGCAAAATCGAAGATCTGAAAAGTCTGATACCCAACTCCAAGAGCCCGGGTAAAAAATTCATGGGAGTTTGGCCAGTAGAATAAAAATTGTATTAATATATTAATCGTCATCGAAAATCAGTCCGTGAAATTAGTGATTGCGTTGATTTCCACATCAGGTGTTCCAAATCTTATATTTTAATACATCAATAGATGCTCATAAGGCTGAACAGCTCTTTCTAAGACGTCATTCCTATACAAGTTGAATTTTTCAACTGGGCGTTGAGTTGAACAAAAATAAGCATGATTTGTTTGTCAGTTGAAAAAAATCATCTTATAGTCTAGCTGGGCTCTTTTTTTTCGTGGTAAATCATCAAATGAGTCCTCCCACCCCGGGCAGGGCGGGAGGGACTGTCAGACTTGTACTGACTAAAATCCACGGTGTCCTTCAATAGCCCTTTATGTTCCGGGGTTACGGAGATGGTATTAGTCCCGCGAACCCGGCAGGCTTTAGCTCTCTGAGAGGGGGCCCCGTCATTATGCTGACGCTCTTTAAGGCGCGCGTGGAACACGACGCGCCGTCCATGGTCGGACGGCGAGTTGCCCTTTACTCGCCGCCCAGATGCCCGCGCCTACGGTGGCCGGAGATCGTCTTGTGACGTCCGACGCCGTGGGCGTCCAACACCGCGGGGTAGCTGGGCTCTTGGAGTTCCACATTAGGTGTTCTAGATCTTCAATTTTTATACGTTAACAAAGAGTGCTCATCACGCTGAACAACTCTTGCTAAGACGTCATTCCTGTATATGTCATAGTGTAGCTGGGCTCTTGGAGTTCCACATCAGGTGTTCCAGATCTTCAAACTAATTCTCTCAGCAGAAAATGATCATCACGTGGAACAATTTTTGTTATCGCACTATTTTTGTATCTCTTATAGTTTATCTGGTCTGTTGCGGTTCTGCGCCAGTTGTTCAAGTTTTCAAAATAAATTATAGCCTATGTTTTGACCAGACTTAATACCTATACAACAAAAAAAGAATCATTCAAATCCGTCCAGTACTTTTTGAGTTTATCCCGGACATACATACAGACAAACAGATAAACAGACAAACAGACAAAAAATCTAAAAACTATATTTTTGGCTTCGGTATCGATTGTAGATCACACCCCAAGTATTCTTTTTAAAAAATATTCAATGTACAGTTTTGACTTTCCTACTATTTTATTATATGTATAGATAGATATAGATTATTATTATACAAATAATTGCTCCGTGTGGGAATCGAACCCGCGATAAGCAACGCAGCAGTCAGCCATCACTCAGCCACTGCGCTAACCGTGCCGTCACGTCGTCGTTACGTCTCGTATTATCTGTATTATGACGAGATTCTGGTTCCTTTTGCGTCTCTATTTCTCTTCTGTCTTTTTCTGAATACTTCATTATAATGCTTCAATTTACCTAACCACAACTATGTTCATCGAATAAACATAGATCTGTTTTAAAATCACTGGTAGAGGTAACTCAAAGAACCCAGAACAATATTCAATATACTTTTTCAACCTTTATTTTCTTGAAACCAATAAACCATACTTAAACAACCATTCAATGATAAATTAACATAATAAATAAGAGCGAGGTAACTCCATTCTCATATGTACACCCAGCAAATTAAGTCGGTGGACATAAAAAACATAAATGTTTATTAAAGTGCTGAAACCTGGGATCACGACTGTAATTTGGGATTTAATGCTACGCCACTGACCGGGGGTTGTTACGAATAAAAAGGGAATGAGGTATAGGGCTTTTAAGATGGGTTCCGTGTGGTAATGAAAACATAAAATTGGTAGTTTTTTTTTTTTTTTTGCTTGGTAAAATCATCAAATGAGACCTCCCACCCCCTACTTTCAGACTTGTACTGACTAAAATCCACGGTGTCCTTCAATAGCCCTTTATATTCCGGGGTCACGGTGATGGAAATAAGTCCCGCGACCCCGGCAGGCTTTGGCCCTCTGTGAAGGGGCCCCGTCATAAAACTTGGTAGTAAGTGCACTTTTTCACTTTTTATGCGAAAAGCGTGAAATGACTTCGGAAAGTCGTGGCAAGATAAAATTCTCTAGCTGTGGTTGACTCTTTTTTTGTACATGGTATATCTATCAAATAACTACGAGACGAGCTTATGGCCCGACCACCCGCGGCTATCCAATACAATTATGTCGGAGGGGTGCTGACTTGCAAATGCTTGCTTGTGAATGTGGACACACTTTCGCTGCAGAAATTGGCTATGTCAGTCACCAGAGGTCACACCAGCGATGCACTCAATAGATTCAAGTCGCTGTGGCCGAAATCGGTCTGGATAATATATATCTAATGAGTCCTCCCACCCAGGGCAGAGCGGGAGGGACTGTCAGACTCGTACTGTCTAAAGTCCACAGTGTCCTTCAATAGCCCTTTACGTTCCAGGGTAAGGAGTTAAGCCCTGCGACCCCGATATGGCAGTATCTTGAAGACTTCATGAGCAATTGCTCATAATAATATTTCCGTTGTGTAATCTAGATTTATTCAACTCTGACAATCTGTCTGTTTTAAAAGTGTTGTTATAACCAGTACTAATTGGGTTGTGGAGGTAGTTAGATAGGCAGTCGCTCGATGTTAGACTAGATGATAAATCTAGGCCACTTAGTAAAATAAATATTGTGTCAGTATTAAAACACATGCTTTGGGTTAAGGGGCATGCATTTTTGTAACTTTTTGACATTTGCATTTCATCAATACTTATTAGCTGACTTCAAAAAAGGAGGAGGTTCTCAATTCGACTGATTTTTTAAATAGAATAAATTCTAAAATCTTTCCGTTTTTACAATCCAAGTACGGAATACTAAAAGTAATCAGAATTCCGTACAACGATTTTAAATCAGACTGAAATACGACGCCGGACGTATTTTAAATTTACATTTGTTAAAAAAATCGGCAGAGTAATTTTAAATTTTGGTAAAACCCCGCGTCCGTTATTATTCGGTCCGGGAAACATTATTATTGATAAATAATTATTGACTTCCGTACCTACTGTGTGTAATTAAATTAATTAATAAAACATTTTTCAGCTGGTACAATGGGTACAGGGTTTTATATTTTTTATGTTTTGTGTTATTATCGGCCTACAGGCTAATATAGAGGGAGTATTATTCCCTGTACAAGGTAATGCTTTAGGACATAAATATACTATCACTATTTAAACGTTCAATTCTAACCAAACTAAAACATCACACAATAATCCACACTAATTTATAGTTGTCTCAAAATAATGAACTTTTGGAATAAGCAACTAAGAATCAAAACCTAACAAAGCAGGTATCCCCAAGAACAAATCAGCAGGAGATCATCGAATATTCTTTAAAAGTGAACCTTAACTACTTAAGTATGACTGGCCTGTTGGTCTAGTGGTTAGTGACCCTGACTGCTATGCCGGGGGTCGTGGGATCGATTCCCACCTAGGACAAATGTTTGTGTGATGAGCATCATCATTTGTTCTGTGTCTGGGTGTAATTTATCTATAATTTATTTATTTAAAAATATATAATTGTGATTATTAACAGTTGCCTAATGTCTAGTACCCATAACACAAGTTCTGCTTAGCTTGGAACTAGATGGCGTTGTGTGATAGTTATGGAATATTATTATTCTCTGGCTCTCTTTGATAATAATCAAAATAATTATCTATTTGGATAGTTATCTACTGATAAACATTCTTATCTATTTCTAAATCTTTAGTTTATCAGTTGTCTAGTACCCATAACACAAGCTCTGCTTAGCTTGGGACTATATGGCGTTATGTGATAGTTGTGGAATATTATTATTAACTACAAGATTAATCCTACAACCTAAAAAAATATTAGCAATAATGACAAAAAAAAACATAATTTTCGCGAATGTTCCACTAATGTCCTGCCTATTCTATTAGCTTATGGGCACGTACTGCCCCTGCCGACTGAGACACGTGACTATTGACATCCTCACAGAATTGGGTAATGAGACGTTTCTTTTGGAAAAAATATTTTATCTTTTATATTTACCCCAGTTATTTCGTAAAATTACGGTTGCCTTGAGGTAACTTATATTGTATGACGATGTGACTAAAAATTGTCATCATCATCATCAGCCTATAATGTTCCCACTGCTGGGACACAGGCCTCCTCTCTGAGAGAGGGAGTGGGCCATAATCCACCACGCGGCCCCAGTGCGGATTGGTAGATGTCACATATCTTCGAATTTTTTGGTTCTAGGACATGCCGGTTTCCTCACGATGTTTTCCTTCACCGTTTTGAGAGTAGTGGTGAAGAAATAAATTACACAAAGTAATGCGCCTGACAGGGTTCGAACCCACGACCTACAACTCGTAAGTCGGGACCGATACCACTGGGCCACCACTGCTCTAAAAACTGTGATAAAGTTTAAATCGGAAAGCGTAGTAATACAATAGAGTTATAGTAAAATTATTCCACTTCTTAGTTTCTCTCAATGAGAGAGAGAGTGCATTAGTCCACTGCGTAAAGCAACATCATCATTCATCATCATATCAGCGTATTACAAAGATATTTTTCAAGGAAAGAAATATTGAGCTGCGAGCAGGATTCGAACCTGCGTCTTCTGGATAGGTACTCCAGACGCCCAATTACGCCATCGCAACCACTTACACTAGTAGCTGAATCCTGCTCGCAACTCAATTTTTCGTTCCTAGAAAAATGTCTTTGCGAAGACGCGACGCAGGCGTTATTGCGTATAAAAATATAACATCAGCGTATTACAGTTTACTGTTGGACATTAGGATCATGGCGTGCGATTGGAAAGACCTATGTCCAGTAGTGGACTGCTATAGGCTGATGTTTTTATTTACTTCTACATACAACAGTATCTTCTTCGAGTTCATTGGTGAATCTACGGGGCATCCGACATTAATTAAGTTTACACACACGCGGTCTTCATCCGAAGATCTTCCTACTCCACCTTTCGTTGGTTCCGCAACAGGCATGACCAGCCTACCGCCATGACATTCTATTTGATAATCTATCTCTCCTCAAAGAGTGTCAGCCTTATGACGGGGCCCTTCTACCTGAGGGCCAAAGCCTGCCTTGGTCACGGTACTGACGAATTTTAGTCAGTACAAGTCTGACAGTCCCTCCGCTCTGCTCTGAGTTAAACGACTCATGATGATTTTAACACGTTAAAAAAAAATGTGTGAAAAGGATCAGCTAGTTCTAAACGATGTGATAATACATCATCCTGACAAAACTATAATTCACAGCCTCTAGAAATCAGTGTTTTACACTTCAAGACTGGCCCCCCTAACTCCAAAAAGTCGTATCTCTCCCACCTCAGTGTTCACGGCACATGCGAGATAATTCACATTACAATAAGAGTGTTTCATCATGGCGGTTGCGATCACGTCTATCTGTCACTTTCGCTCCGTTTAACGCCAATAAAAGAATGAAGTTACTTTGTGGAGTAGCTGTAAATCTCGGGGTTTTGGGGGTTTTATAGTCGACGGGATAAATATGATTTTTATGTGAAAGATTATTATTACGTGACATATTAAAAAAAATGGATTCTAAGGAGAAGTCATTATAGAGTGAATTTCAACAGGTCCTATAAAATCTTCATTTCCGTGGTTTTTTTAATCTTAAGCTTTTTTTAAAAAAAGAAACGCTCTTATTAAAGTTTTTAATAATTTATATATTCTTGCTTAATGTCGAGCAGATAACTTAAAAAACTAACGAGATATAAGGATTTAAAAATTTCGTGCCACGGCGATGAAACATGCGTGCACGGCAATGAAACAAGCGCCCACGGCAATGAAAGAACTGTGGCATGGCAATAAAAGAATCAATCAACGATGAGTACAATATATGTTAAAATTAGAACTACAATTAGATTCAAACTGATTGGCAGACTTTGACAAAATAATATTATGCATCATACCGACATTTGAAATTTAAAAAAAAAACATGTTTATTTTCAAGCCCATAGCCCACCCATTGTGAAACTCAGTCGAGGCCATCAAGCATCATGCTGAGTTCCTCCATCGACTTGCCATGACTATGATGTTGTCGGCAAATCGAAGGTGAGTGATGTATTCATCATCATTCCAGGAGCTTGAAGGCGTCTTCCATTGTGGCAGTAAACAGTTTCAGGGAGATAAAATCCTTCTTACGCCTCTTCTCAATGGAATCGCCTTCGCTCCTGTACTCGAACCGACATGGTGGCGTTATCATACAAACACTTCAACACTTTGATGTACCGATAGTCAATACGGCAATGCTGGAGTGACTCAAGTACCACCCATGTTTCCACCGATACGATGGCTTTCTCATAGTCCACAAACGCTAAGCATAATGGCAAGTTATACTCTTCGGTCTTCTGTATAACTTGCCGCAGCGTATGGATGTGGTGTATGGTACTATAGCCTCTTCGGAAACCGGCTTGTTCGGGAGGCTAGAAGTCATCAAGTCTGACAGTCATGACTCAGAAGCATGATGGGTCTGTAGTTCTTCAATAGGCTGTTATCAACTTTTTTTAAGAAAAGCACCACTTCGCCTTTGCTCCATGCTTCAGACGTTTTGCCCTAGAACAGGACGGTATTAGTAAGCTTCTGGAGGACTTTAAGTACCGGTATTCCACCCGCTTTCAGAAGCTCTGAAGTGACTTAGATATACGTCTATTTAGCTGCTTATATGACTTCGCGTCATTAGAAGACTGCAACTGTAGCAAACCTCGTTCAGACATGAGGTTTAAGGTTTGCTCGGTCAATAAGTTCTCAGGGAAAGCAAAGCGATTAGAAAGCTCGAGTTGATTTCGGGGTTCTGAATATGGGACCGAGTAGGTGGGAGCGTAGACTTCATCAGGCTTTCAAATCAAATCTAAAGAGAGACCAGAGGGAAACAATCTAGAGTTAACTTGACGAGTTTTGTACTGTCAGTAATCGGTATTACCTGAATCGCAGGTGACAAAAGATGTTTTCTTTGCCTAATCATACCATGGCGATGAAAACACAAGTCACGGAAATGAAATACCTGGCCACGGCAATGAAACTAAATTGTTTTACAAGGCATGGCAATGAAATTTTTTTAATTGCCATGTCTTTTTTTTCATTTCCATAGCAAATTTCGGCCACGGAAACCACGGCAATGAAAACACGTCGATGAAAATCAAGGCAAAAAATATAAATAACAAAAAATCTATTAATTATTCGAAGAAATAAACACCTCACAAATGAACATATGAAGAATGGTGTTCTATCGAATGCTTACTCATGAAGACAAACTTATTCTAATATCAGTTATATCTATCCACGGCGATGAAAGAAAATTTTTCCAGTAACATAAAAATGGATTATTTCAATTTATGGTGCGAAAACGCAGGCACGTGTGTACTTCCTTCCACGTTGAGCACTTAGGCAGCACTAATATGCAACGTTTAGCATACCGGTAGGGGGGAAGAAAGTAGTAGGTAAAACAATATCCTTGAACATGATTAGGACACGGTGATGAAGGGTAGTTCTGGGACAAGTGATTTTTTATTAACCATTCGTTGTTTTGTTTAAATATTTGAATAAATGTATTCTGTAGCAATACTTTAACTATTCATGTATCAAATAAAACGAGGTTTTATTATAAATAACCAATAGATTTTTATCAATGTGGAATAATACACAACAAGGTGAAGTGTGGACAAACACGGCAATGAAAGATTTCGAGGTTTAATATTTTTTTTTGGAATATCCATTAATCCAATTAAATAAACATTTAGTGCTACACATAGATTACTATTTCACCTACCCGGAAAAAAATTTGAGAACGTTATAACTATGTTTTTTAGTACCGATTTCATTGATGCCACGCAATTTTCGGTCCCGGGAAATTCACTCTATAGTTTGTTAGATCAGTTTCAGTTCATCACGTACTTTTATTTGATTTAGCGTTGAGTAAAGTTACATTGTTCGAATTAAAATGAGTCAAATTGCATCTTTTCATATTTGTATTTTCTCTATAGCGCGTAGAATCACGACCTAATTTGAAGTCATTTGTAACTATAAAACTGCTGCTGCAAGCTGATATAGTAACTGAAGCGGCAAGAAACTTTCAGCATGAAATAATAACATGGAACTTTATTACTTCTTGTAACAATCCATTTTTTGATTGTGGTCTTTTTAGCTATTGCATAGTTTTTGTGTCGGGCTATGAGCGCGGCGACCGAATCAAGAAATTCCGTAACTAAAATAAACCTAACATCCCGCATCGTCTAGCGTCGTTTCAGTTCGACAGACTTCGATATTTGTTTTTCTTCACGTTTCACTTGATTGATGTGGCTGACAATGGACTAGATTTTTTTTTAACTGTTTAACTTGATAAAAATGCTATGCAATAGCTTTACCGCGATGTACGAATCCCCGAGTACTACACGTATTTTTTTATACTTAAAAGCCGTGATACATCGCATCGTCCCCGTGTCGTTACATCTAAACACACCCACCATTCGCTGAGTCGGCGTCCAGACGCGTGTTCTTTATGACATACCCACAAAATATCGTCGCATTTATTTGAATCGCAATGTTATCATCCCGAACTCGAGGGGGCTTCACGCCTCATAGTACTTTCTGTGTGTTTTACTAAAGTTGAAAACACAAAGGTGCTAAGTGCTACGCTGACTTCTTGGTGACATAAGCGATATAATAAACACGAGTATTTTGTTATTGCAATTAGCGCTTAGCTGATGAAGAAACTCAAGGGACTCTAGAATTAAAACACCCATAGAACGCATCAAATTAAATCAACTCTTGTCGAGGTTTATGCCGTAGGTGGGTGCCCACGAGAATTTTTTTAAGATTTCGCCCTCGAAAAGTATGTGTTTTAGCTATCACTAGTAGTTCTATCTCTGGTATTTTTTATTTTTGTAGTCACGGCAGGAAGTCAGAGGCCTCAAAGTCAAACTTTGCCAAGGAATAGATAATTTACCCAGTAATTGCGTCATCGACATCAGATACGCCCAGCATATGCTGAGTTGGTAACCCTTTTGGTGTGGACATGCTCAGGAAAATTGTTATTGTATTTTTAATTTTATGTCCATAAGTGTGTGTGTCCTATATCGAATAAATGTTTTTCTATTCTTTCTAATCTATAGGCAGTCGATTCTTCTAAAGTATTGAAGGTTTAAGTGACGTCATCTGCTTTCGACAAGTTTTAGCGTCGTAAAATCATCAAATGAGTCTTTCCCACCCAGGGCAAGGTAGGAGGGACTGTCAGATTTGTACTGACTAAAATCCACGGTGTCTTTCAATAGCCTATTACATCCCGCTAACTTGTTAGTCCCGAGACCCCGACAGGCTTCGGCCCTCTGAGGAACCCTGATGATGACAAGGCTAGCATAAGTGTAAACAATTTATCTATATTCAAGTTACAATCCAAGCGAAGCTCCTAGCTGTTGGTATCTTAAAGTCTAGAAATTTTATGATCTCTTGATTTAAGAGCTGACAGAAGTACGGTCTGCTCATAATAGTGTATCGTAAAGTTGAGTAGTTTTCATAAATAACTTAGATTTTAGGAGGGATCAACATTACGACTTGGTTTTTTTAAAATATGACTTTTTTGCGTTTAGTTCTTATGTCAACTAGTTTTTCTAGCTTTTCATCTCCATCGATTTCAGTTCGCTTACAATTATTTTACCAAGGATCGTTCATTTACTTCAGTCATGCCAGAAGTAAAGAGCACTTTTGTTAATAACATAAAAACTATTGTAGGTGGTATGTTGTTAAACTGCTCCTATGTGGACTCTATGGGGTGCAAAGACAGGAAACCTCCACGTGCGCCCGTGGACTGGAGTTCCCTCTCGGATACATCCGGGGGGAAAACCAGTTTTTCGGGCCGGTGCACCCTGGGATGCGGGCAAAAACTCTTCCTTCTGTGTGCCTAAGGGGTCTCTTTGCCCGTATGCGAATAGCCTGTCTTGTGGACGCTCCAACGCGTGTCCCTCTGATCAGCAGAGGGCACAGCGGCGGAGCGGGCTTGCGGACGGTGAGTAATGGGTAGCTCGCCGTCGGACCGAGGACCAAGCCCGAGGTCGGTCGTGTTTCGCACCAAATGACTGCTGGGGTCGCGGGTTTTTTCTTAACCCAGGATACCGCGGCCCCGGAACGTAAAGGGCATCCGAAGGAACACGAGTGTATTTTAGTCAGTAAGAGTCTGACAGTCCCTTCCGTCCCATCCAGGGGCGGAAGGGAGCGTCAGACTAAAAAAAAAAATGTGGACTCTATAAACAAATAACACGTAACTAATATTTTATTATTGTATAATGTTATGCTATATTATTGGACGTAAAAAATGCCGTTAAATATGTTTTAAAATGCATCTCCGCCCACTCCTTTTCAAATTCCAGCGTAGTATCCGCCATCCCAAAATACCAACAAAATTGAGACTGTCCTCATAAAATATAGCTCCTAAACAAGTTAGTATAACTACATTCTTATCACAGTTCATACATCATTAAAGTTTTCATTCGGTAAAGTACAGATGCGCACAAAAATGGTAATTTGATGTCGTACACTCGCTTTGCGATGTATAAAGACAAACTAAGAATATTTTGTTGAAAACGGAACAATGTTTTGTGCACAGCTGCTCGGAGTTAAAGAGAAGGGAATTGGGGCATTCGAAGAAATATTTTATTTGAATTAATGTAAGACTTATAATTTAATCTTGATTTTTTAAATTTTGTTTAGATGGTGATCGTTTATTAAATTACAGTAAAAGAAGAGTGCAACATACAAGTTTGTAGAAGAAATAAATATTTTGTCTGAAATTATGTCGATTTAATAAGAGTTTCAAAAATCATGTGCCTTAATCGCATCTAACTAAAGTCAGATAACTTTTATCTGAGGAATAAAAATGTCGGTTTGACAGGGTATCTATAGAAAACAGTCAACTCGCTAAATGTTATTTCTCAGATAAAAGTTATCTGACTATTGAAAAATTAGTCATTTAATTGAAACTTATTGTTTGTGGATCTCATTTTTCTTACCTTTTTTCAGAACCTTTCGTTTGTTACTCTCCTAGGGAAGTTTTCGCAGCGTGTCGTGTTTCAATAAAAACATTAGCCCTTCTATTAATTCATTATTGTTTTCGCTGAATTGTATTTCACACATTCCAGGTCTTTTAATGTTCTTAATCTAGTGACCTAATGTACTTTTCACTCGACTGCCCAAAAAAGTATTATTATATTTTTTTACGACTGCGGTTCTAAACCGCATCAAAGTACACTCCTGTACAAAACTGCTACGATTACCACCCAACAGCGACGTATCACAGATGTACCTCCTCGGGCAGTGACGCGCCATAAACCGGTTAAATCGCTTGTCGGCGGCCATTTGCATAAACATAAACCGTACCGGAGTCGTGTCGGGACAAAATGCAAACCGGAACGGTACCGGTATCGGGAAAAGTGAAGTCATGTAGAACAAGGTTGTGGGTAACGACGGTTAATGTAGTTACCGAAGAAGTTGAGTTGTTGGGAAATAAAAATACTACACTAAGGGGCTTAAATATATCTGAGACTGATGAAACGTGTTTTTTATTAATTATAACTCTACTTAACTATTCGGTGATTTTAGTACCTACTTTTGAAAAAAAAAATGAGTGTAAAATACATAAAACCAATTAAAAATACTTTTCAGATAGTTTAGTAAGTCTATGTATCTAACAGTTCCCCGTGGTTTCACTCCCGCTGCTCGACTCCTATTGGCCATAGCGTGATGTTTTATAGCGTAGCCTTTCTCTTTAAAAAAATCTTTTTATTTTGGATACTTTATCAATAAGACTATCGAAGTGTAAGACTATCCAGTTCAAGTTAGTTCCTGGGATAAGCGCGTTGAAACATCAAACTATTCAACCTTATAATTTTAGTTCAGATAAAACAACGCTGATACACGATTCAACTGTAGCGTAAAAATTCCATTCCGCCTAATACGTTATTAGGACGATTTATTACCCGACAATTATAAAGTTGGATAATTCCATTGGCCATTTCTGTTCCGAATTAATTTCAGGAACAATTCCCGGTGTTCCACCGAATTTAAAACTCATTAAAAAATCCTTGATATTAAAAAGGAAACTGAAACGACAGTTCTAAAAATTAAAAACTTTGTTAAAGATCTTTGTGAATTCTTTTTTAAACTCAAAAATCACGTATAGGTCACAACTTATTTTTTCTTGTCAAAGTACTAGTACTTTGACAACTACTAAAGTACTATTATTGAAAATTGTAGAATTATGCAGATAAAAACGCTACAAAGATTATGGGAGGAAATGTTTGCGTCCCGTACCAAAATACGTGTTTATTTTTAACATTTTTTTATGTTAATTATATTTGAATGGGTACATTTTTCTCTGTTTTCACGGGTAGGCTACATTTTCCCGCTACAGAATTTGAATTTCAAATTAAGAACAAATCCTGTTCCACGGTTATTCAGATTTATATTCGGTTGAGGGCCAATGACGCAGAAATATGAGTGCCATCTTTCATTTTACTTTAATTCAAATTTATTTGAAACACTTCTGTTCGTGATTGTACAATGGGGATGATTGTACTTTCCGTTATATCGGTTAATTAAATGTTTACGTAATTTTATTAATGTTTACTTGGGGCTCTGTATCGTCTTTCTGTTTTGAATTGGAAACGAAATAGGCATTGGTTGTTATATAATTTAATTGTTTGCTTTCTTTGTTTAGGTAACATGAGATAAATGGGCGATAAAATTGTCAGTGTTTCTGTCAGGAATTTTATGTAAAAAAAGACATAATATTTTAGTGAAGTCAAACCTTATTACGTTGATAAATAAATAAAATCGGTCGACCAATAATATTCAATAATCTGTGATAACAATGGAAACGCAGTTTTTGTCATAGTTCATTTGCACATTTTTTCTTTTATTTTATTCTATGAGCCTATTGCCAAGAGTGCTGAGAATATTTAAAATCTCATCTCCAATTTTTGTCATAATTACTCTAGACTTCCGGTATGACAATCTGATGATTTTGACGGTCCTTAAAAGGCTTACATAGCTAGACTAGATATTGTGCAAAGCAGAGAAGTATGGCATAAGGCATCCCCTTTTCGCTTTCATACTTTACAGTAGGACACATATTAAGCTACAACATATATAGTTAGGAATTATCTTCTTTTTTCTCTGATCATAATCTTTATCACCAAGTTAAAAATGCTCATTGCTGTACATTAAACTTGCCTACCAGCCTAAAATTATCGACTGAGAATTGAACATGCTCTTAACATTTCCATAAACGGCCGGGCATTTGGAACAACCGACCGCCATTTAAACAATGGCGGCGATTTAACGAAACGACTTAATTGTTACGGAGTGGTAATGTACTGAGTTCACTATGTACTTTTGATTGGAGAGCTATGACGATGGCTATATGATGATTATCATGTGTCTAACCATCATCTGCCTAGCTTTTTCCCAACTAAATTGTGGTCGGCTTCCAGTCGAACCAGATGCAGCTGGATATCAGTATTTTACATGGAGCGACTGCGTATCGGACCTTCACAACCCAGTAACTGGGTAATACGATACCTCATGGTAAGACTGGTTGTCAAGCTTTTTTTGAGCTTCTGACTAATAGTAACGACTGTCAAAGATCTAACAATGACAGCCGGACCAACGGCTTTACGTGTTTTACGAGGCATTGAGGAAACTCGCTATGACAGATGGTCAACACTATCCACATACTAACCTCGGCAAGCGCGGCTTAACCCTGAAGATCGGCCTGTGCGACTGCAATTATTTGGCCACGAGCTCCTCAGTTTAGCATCTAGTCTAACCGGTAAGGGAGTATTGAGTGATACTGAGTATCAGCACTTGATCTTCGCAAACCATTTTCTGGACACATTATCCTCTTTGGTTTGGCTGATTGTCAAGACTTTCTTTAATGAATGTCAAAAAATGTAAAGGTCTTTATTATCCAACTTCATCTTGTACCATAACCCGAAGGATTTTACCAATCAAACATTCTTTCACGACTAAAGTCTTTTTCTCTCTAAAGTTTTGTGTCAAAGTCTCTGACACCCGTATTTATAAAGAAGTAATTACTTGTTGCTAAGTAATTTCTTAATTAAGTCATTACTTATGGTTAGAATTCTTAAATACAAAATCTCATTCTATAGTTGAGTAACACACGTTACTTACTTGAGCAAATGCTTAAGTAATAGTCGACGCTTGATAGTTGTTTCTGTGTGGCAACACTTCATGACCACGTTTCGTTGCATGAAATAGCAAACATAAGGTCTAGATTACTTGTACAAAACCTTGCAATAATATTTTTATATTACATTATTTTACGTTCATAATAACAATAGCGTTGTATAAAGTAGTTTGAATTGTAAAAAGTATATTATTGTCATATAATTTTGTTGGTACAAAAACAGGAATGCTTGGAGAAACAAAACGTTTGACATGGTATAACCCTACTAAATTTAAATGTTTACTTTTGACACATGGATTATATGCCGACTCGTGAACTTTTACTTAGACAGATAATACGTTCAATTCTGTCAAATAGTACCGGTCATTGTATAAACTTAAACAAGGCTTTATTTTACTCTGTGTATTTATTTTGTGAATTTCAAAATATGAATGAAGTAGACAGGAAGAGTAGTAGTAGTTTTATTGTTTATGAATAATAATAAAATATTACTATACTATTATTTACCTACCTAGTGCAAGGATATCCTCCATCAGCAAGTAACACCCCATCAATTTCATTATTGCATAACCTTATATTTAAACGCGAGTTTCTATAAATTCGGCTATCATGTGTACTGCCAGCCCAACGTACTACTATATCATATATCATCAAATTAGGGCCACCAACTACTTGCACATTCAATGAAAAATATCCTTTTCTGTTCCGGTACTGCTCTGTATGAAGAATACCTCTAGGCTTGGTGATTTTAATGTGGGTGCAATCGATTGCTCCTACAATATTTTTCAGTCCAGGTGCTTTGCCAATGCAATCAAGGTTTTCGAAATCATCCTTTGTTTTCCTCAAATTTGCAGGAAACTTAATAAAATCTGGCATTAGCAATAATGCTCTACTAACTCTCTTCACTATATTACACACTGTCGATTTAGAAATATGCATGATATCTCCACATACAATCTGAAAGCTTCCAGTGGCATAAAAACGTAAAGCAGTTAGCAACTGACACAGTGGAGTTAAAGGAAGCCCTCTTTGTGTCTCTGATTGTAAAGTGTCTTCAATTCTCGCTAAAATAACATGTCTCACAATACTTTTGGTGAAATGAAATCTCTTTTTAAAGCAATCTTCCGAATAGTCATGAAATGGATCCACATCACGAAAGTAAACTTTGGGATTTCTAGGTTCAGCAACTTCTATCTCCTCTAATATTATTATCATCTATATTGTCTACAACAGCAAAAACCGCTTCGATACTATCCAAAGTGTCCATTTTTTATTGAAAATAACGTCATAGTAGTGCTTAAGTAAAGGAAATGGTGACTATTACTTGGCTGAGAATTCTAGCTTTTGACAGTTCTAAGTTTGAGCAATTACTTAACTATAGAAGACAAATCGTTACTTAAGTAATTACTTTTACTCAAGTACTTACTTTTACTTCTTTATAAATACGGGTGTTAATCTCTCAATTCGGATTTTACTTGTGGCGCCATCTATGTATTCTCATGTGAAAGTTATTGTTGTTTTCTCGATAACACTTCTTTTTTCAGGATGAAAGGTACCCTAAGTCTGTTTTTGTACACCTAACCTGCTAATAAGCAAATAAGAATATTGGTTCAGTGGTTTGGGCGAGAAAAAGTACAAACAAACTGACTAGTTAGCTAGTTACTTTGTCCATGAGATTTTGAGTTTATTTTGTGATTTTTTCGACTACAATCAGGAAAATTATACAAACAGGGTTTCTGTAGCCACTAACGTCATTTTAAATAAAAAAAACCGTGGTGTTTAAATAATTTGCATTATTCTTTAAACACCAAAAATAATCACAAAACACAACAGCCAGATAACCAGCTTCTCAACCTACAAAATAAAATCAACCCAGGTGGCATTAAAACGCACTTCCTCCTCCAGCTCCAAGCGAGGCGAGGAAGGGGGGGGAGGAAATGGGGTAGAGAGGGGGGGCATGGCGTCCGTCCCTTGTGACTTAATGAGCTTTCTGCCAGTGTTGACTCGCTAGCAATTAACCCCGTCAAAGGAGACGCGAGGCATCTACTCAGATAGTTTTTAGACTCACTGCAGCATTGTTCCCAGCGTGAACTCCGAGGATGTTGCTGATTAACGGATTAGTAATGAGATTTAAGAGGGGTATTGTGTTGCTGCATAATTAAGGTATCAGTGAAATACCGACTGCATCAATTTATACCACACGTTTGCATGATGAAACTGAAATATTGTCATTTATTAAAAAATGTAGGATAATTTTTACATTGGACGGTCACAATGGGCCACCGTGGCCTGAAATACAAAGGGTGACTCAAGGAACAAGTTTGTTTCTTAGTAAGTCAAGTCTCTTGCGCTCTACGCAGTGAGGGAGACCACATTTGATGATTTTCCATAATATGTTACTAATGAAGCATCATACAAAATCTGGAATACATTAAAAAGAAACAAAATATTTCCATGTAGTCTGGTCTAGATTATACTCCTAGCAGTATGTGTGTATAGGCAATATGTTCAAAAAGCGTTTCCAAAAACAAAAAATAGAATAACCAACAGTTTTCAAAGTAGAAAACATAAAATAGAACACTGTCCACAAATATACAGGAGGATGTCGTTTGTGAGGTGTCAATACAAACTTGTTTGAACAACAGATGCGGCGTCGATCAGCGCTGCACTCGCACAAATTGACGACAGTTTATCCTGGGAGGTATAGTGTGGGTATAGAGGGTTTCAGAGGGATTTCAGTAGTCGTGATGACAGAGGTTAATATACCTCTCTTACCACGTATAAAGTTGCTTTATCTTAGACTTTGCTGACATTATGGATTCGGACTGAAACATGGTCAACCAACACATAACATGCACGCCACGTCACCGTCACGTCACCGAATTACATTTGTATGGAAATATCCCTGACCGGTGACGTGGCTGGTAGATCACGTGCCGGTGACCTAACCGTATAGGAGTGTAGAAACATTTCATTTTTTAAACCGAGCCGGTGACGTGACGTGACGGTGACTGATGAGTGAATACACCTTTAATGCGTTGGCACAGGTAGTTGTTCTGTGTATTGGTAAACAAATCAGCATTAAATATATTTTGTTAATTAAACCACCGTGATCATCTGCCTGCCATACTTATACACTTCAAGCCATTAATAAATAGGTCGTTGAATACGTCAATAGGTGCGTCTACACAGAGCAAGCAGCCTCGCGTTGCAAAATCAAAAAAATTATTTCAAGTAGGCCTGACACAAGCACTTTTAAATTGTCAAAAGAAAAAAAAATAGGTTATATAAAAATAGTTATGACAGTTTCCTCGCGCGTCTATTGTTTCTCGACCGAGGCACGAAACAAAACAGCTAAACCAAAAAAGCCGACACTTGATGGCTCGGGCGCTGAAGCTAACCCGCGGCAGTGGCAGTGCGCGCTCTTTCTTCGCCCGAGTCAGGTCCACACTAAACAAGCTGCCTCGCGCGGCAAATGCCTTGCGAGGCTGCTCGTTCTGTGTGGATGCACCTGATCTCTAGATAAATCTATAGGTAAAAGATACAGAAACTATAAAGTTCTTTCGATGTTCATTTTTGCGCCTGCGCTGTGCCGAGTGAGAAATATTACACCTTATTCGTTCTCCTTTAATTAAACTTTTCGATAACCGCGCTCGTGCGGACGTACGGTAAGTAGCTATGAGGAAAATGTAGTGTAAATATGTCTAAGATAATTTTAATGGTTCATGGTAACATTCGTCCAAGTGTTAAAATGTCCACGTGGCATAATATCCTGATTTTATATTTGTATTTGGTTAGAATGAAGTTTTACAAAATAATTCTAATAATACCACAATTCGAAGGTTGAAATAGGTATCCATTTTTTTTTTGCTTTTAATTTACAACAAAAAACGTCGATTAATAGTTGCCACTAACTTATATTAGCCTGAAAATGTAATACAGTTTTTAATTACAAAGCAATATTACAAAAAACATTTGTATGATCTAAAGTAGTTGTTACGGGTCAGGGTATTTGTGTTCTTAAATGTTTGTAAATGTACCCACGTTAAAGGAGAAATTTTGAGTTTGGGGCAAAGTAAAAAAAAACCTTACAACAATTACTAAAGCAGGCTGGCTACTTACTAATTGTATTAAGATTTATTTATTTTCTATGGAATAACAAACAAAAGGCACCAATCTTGTGTTTCGCCAGCAAGACAAGATTTGTATCTTTTTGCGGGTGTCAAAACCATCAAAGTCCTAAAACGTTGAAAAAAATCGATTTTTCTATATATTTTACAGTAACAGCTACATACCACACAGCATCTTCGTGAAAAGCAGTCACTGTGAAAATTGGAACAGCTTTCAATAACTGAACTGATCAATTACACCTCTCAGATATATAAGGCATACGTTTTCAGGCATCACCTCCTGAAAATATATCAGGATTTTCGTGGTATTACTACTTTATTATCACTACTCTATATACCGATAATAAAGCAATGATTCCAAGAAGCTTCCGAAATATTTTCCTGAATTTTCCAGTTAACACTCAATTGAAAATATCTCGGAATATTTAATAATTTATTGTTGCTTTAAAATAAATACTTATTCCCTTTTCTATATTTCCCTGAATTTTCTGCTTAAAAAAATATGCGACGATTGATGATAATGTATTAAAGAAATGCGACATAAATTTCACAAGTACTCCCAGACCCAGCATAACTACTTGTAGGATACAAACATACAATAAATAATAAATTTATTCAAGAATTTGGTCAATAAATGTTTACATAATACATTTGTTAAAAGTTAAATTATAAATCTGTAGCAGTCTGTTAAACCGATTATACAAGGGTCCTAAAAAGAAAAATAATGTTTAGATTCTGATCCAAAATCAACTTTTTTTTTAAATTTATTTCTGTTTTTTGTTTTGAGTTATCTCTATATACTATATACTACTCTATCTTTAAGTACTGAAAAGTGCCGATTTTACTCAAATATTCCTAAAAATATTTTTCTTATAGAAATATATAACTTCTGTACGCTTTGTATTATTACACCTGAGAGATAAGCAATTTTGAATTATGTTGTTTTTATGTATGTTTTGAGAGGCCGGCTAAACCACTCGATAATAGTTTTTTAATTTTTATTTTTTTAATAATTAATTGTTTCGAGTCGTAGGAATGTTAATCTTCCATCCCGAAAAACAGAAGAGAGCAGTTGCCGAGAAAAACAACAATTGCATATTCCAGACGTCACTTACACTTAGTTTCTCAAATTCTAAATAAAATAAAAAAGCTAGTGTTAACTAAAAATAGAAAAAGATTTAACGGCCGTCCTTTTAAATTACGTCCATCAAAGCTAATTAATGTACTTAGCTACTTCTTATTCCTACCTTTAAACTCCAATTTCCTCACAATCTTTGTCGTCCATTTTATAATATTTCTCGCGAGAATTTCCTGAACATTATTATAAAATTACCGAAGACCACTTAGCACCATTATCGTCTGCCGGAAGAAAATTGTATGCAAACAAAGTAAGGGTTAAAAAAATCTACGTGAACGACGAAAGGGAGTTAAATGCGCGGGTAGGATGCAAATTGGTGCCGTGGGTCGTTCAGACCGCATTTAAAATAATACACAGTACCCAGTTCCCAAGGCTCGAAGGTTAAATAACTTTTTAATATGTCATTTGCATTTGACTGTGTGAAAAAAGAGTTGGTAATATTTTCATAATTCGTTTATGTTTCGGGATGAATGTTAAATAAGGAGGATTTATGAGTGTTTACCTGTTTGTAACGAGTTGGGTTGTTAATGTAGTGTGTTACGGTAATTATGTCTCTTAATGTGCCATTTTTCATCATTGTATAAGCTGGGAATACTGAATCAGCCTATAATATCTTTCTGCTATAGTCAGGTTTTCTGTTTGTAAAGACTAAATAAAGGATGATTTACCCTACCATTGAGGTGCGGTCAAACTGGAATATTCGCCGGATGCAGTCTCCATCAGTCAAAATTCGATAAAAGAAATATGAACAACGAGCATTCAGTTCAGTCAATTTGAGATACATTATGAGACAACACTTCGCCATAGAAAACTGAAACTTTTTAACAGACTCTTAGAGATAAAACTTGCTTTTTTATATCTATTCATCTCTGTTCCAGTCCTGGGCAAAGGTCTCCCTCCATTCTTTCCGCCTTTCACGATATTGTACGATCGCGATATTATACTGTCTACCTTACTACGTTACCAGCACTGTAAATCTGCCTCTTTGAGCTTTACCACATAAGTAAGTAGATAACATACTTTACTTATCTGAATATTTTAGTAAATTCCTAATTTTAAACATAGCAACAAAATCGGCAACCAACATTTAACCACTTCAGTATAACGAAATTCGTCATAATTTCCAGAGTTTCAGTATCAAAACAAGCGTAAATCTAAATAAATAAAGAGATAAAAGCGTATATATTGGTCACCTAGCGAGACGAAGCTAAAATTGTGATGCTTATTGCGAGCGGACCGCGGCCCGACGGATTACTGTAATGGCTCTGAATACTAAGTGTGGAGGGCTGTACTAAGAAGAGCTGGATTGATGTAGATACGACAATACCTACAGTGGAAAAAGAAAGTCGATTATTATGCCCACAAACTGCTTAACTTTGTAATACACTCAACTGCCTGTTTCATCTACATCATGATAAAATTGCGTTGATGCTGAATCGGTCTGGTCTGGATCGACTACAATTTTCATTTTAAAAAACTTGCGTCTATTTTTAGAGATTGGTCGGCAAAAGACAAGTCTCGATCTCGAAAAAGAGTATATGGTTATGGGGGAAAGCTTTTTCTCAGTAGCGACTACGAATAGTAGAACATAAAATATATTAGCTGTGGTTGCTTAATAATTTTAAGACTTGTTCCAAATACTTTTGTGCTTTCTCTTACAGTACTCTTGTGATAATTTCCAGGTTCTGTATAAGTCATGAAAGTCCGTTATTTATTGAAAAATGTTACTGGTACTGTCAATTAGTGTCACTGCGGGACAAACAACTTTCCTCATGACTTCTAGCTCTTCCGTTCCAAGGCTTATTTTTGATGAATGCTGCACTGGTCGTCAGTCTCAACGGCTGGCTCATCGCGCCATCTTTTACGAGGTCTGACACGACGATTTCTGGTTGTGCATAAAAAAAACATAGCCTCTCAGATGCTTAAACAAAATATCCACAAAACTGTCTCGCTTCACACCTATTATCATTTCGTTACTCTATGTCACAAAAAAGCGAAAGCCCGCGGGTACTCACGTTCCCATCGGCAACTGAGAAAGAAATAAACAGGATTACGTCGACACCCAAACTACCTTATGTCTTCTGTTGTACTTCACAAAAGGTCACATAAGGACGTACACTCATTGGATAAAGCTGCACAAATTATAACAAAAAATTAGACTGGAGAAGAAGGCGACCGCTACTACTCTGTCATCTGTTACTTGCTTGCGTTTTAAGGTGCTCCCACACCAGGAGCATTCGCGTGTAATGTAACTTTATAGATTCGACTTTGAGCTAATGCTCAAAGTTAAAACTACCTTCCTGACTGACGAGCATTCGCGTACATTTAATATAGATTTCATACAAGGTGCGCTCTGTGATGCTCGATTGCCTTCACTCACTGATGAAATTATCGAATCTGTAACGTTATATAAATGAATGCTCGCGATGAGGGAGCTCGTTTATACATTGGGATATTCAGACAAACAGAAAAAAATCTTAACATAATTTGATTAAGCCTCGTCAGTCTATATCATGTCTTAACAATAAGTATACACGAAATTAAAAAAAAGGAGTATATCTTATCATACCAATATACAAGAAATTAAAAAAAAAACATGACAGTTTTAGATTCTTAAGTGATTAAAGAGAAAGGTAGGAGTGAGATATTCCTAGGCTCACAAGTTGCATACAATTTTTATTAAAAAAATAATAAAGGTTTAATTAATTAAACCTAAATATTTAACAAAAAAAACTGTACATAAACCAATAACTAAATTAAAATATTACACGGCATCGAAAAATTCATTCTCAACGCTGACAGCCTGAGAATGAGAGAGACAGAGTGAGATGAGAATGTGCCTGTAAGAGACTGGCGGCGTTACCTCTTTGTATGGCTATTTCTATTTAATGTGGATAGCTAACCTAAATTCAGTTTTTTTAATAAAAACGTACAAGTATAACTTATTGAGTACAAAAATACCTTATTTACATCTAAAAGAATATTATCCACGTACAGTCCGGTCCGACAAATGAGAACGTGACCTAAGGTTACCTAACAAAAACAGTTTACTGCGTGTAATACCCCTAATATATTTTACTGCAAAGGTCGGTCACGTTCATACCTAGGACATTTGTACAGTCTCAGGATAGGGATGAGTTAGGAGTCTTGTCGAAACGTTTACGAAGGGTTACACGTTTTGGAGGTCACGAGCAAAGCATTTAGGTTGGATGAACAAGAAAAATATGTCTGTGTCTGACTAATTTCGGCGTCTTTAAACAGTTTAATAAAGTAATTGAGAGGTAAAAGACCTACGACGAGAGGACCGGCTTTTATGGTAGTAAAATTAAAAAATGAAGGTCGTCCAACCACAGGGCTGGACTTCATTAGTTTATAATTTTAATATATGAATATCTAATATTTTCCAATCTAAAAGTCAAATTTTTGTAATATTTTTTATCATTCAATGAGGAGCTCGTGGCAAAATAATTACAGCCGCACGGGCTGGTCTTCCCGGTTAAGCCGTGCTAGCCGAAGTTGGTCCGTGGATGGGTGACCATGTGTCATCCGTGCCTCGGAAAGCACGTAAAGCCGTTGGTCCCTACTGTCATTTGTAGCTATGTTACTGTAAGCCCCTTCGTTCACTAGGCGACGCAAGTCTCCGATACTTTACGATTTTGGCATCCATTGACGCGTGCCTGTGTACGAACCTCTATGGATTTGTATTCCGATAGTCGCTTGAATACCGAAGTCGCAAGGTATCGGATACTGGAGTCGCCTTGTGTACGAAGGGCCTTAGTCAGAAGCTCATAAGTCTGACAACCAGTCTTGCCATAGGGGATCGTATTACCCAGTTACTGGGTTGTGGAGGTCCGTTATGCATTTGCTCCATGTAAAATAATAATATTCAGCTGCATCTGGATCGAGTAGAAGCCGACCCCAATATAGTTGGGAAAAGGCTAAGCAGATGATGATCATTCTCAGGAATCAAGCATGCCAGAGCTAAAAAAGTCCTTTGTATAAGCATGTGTACAGATAGCAGTTAAATCTGTTGAAATGGCACGGCTCGATCTTTACCTAGCGCATTTTATTTCTTGCGGCTACGTGTGAAATAAACCCGCTGTGAAGACTGTGCCTTTAATGGGAACCTCGCCGTATACCGAAGTGTAACAAACATTTATATTTGTTTTTTGCACGGGCGTGTCTCTTTTTATGTCACAAATAAGTGCCGCGGTAAAATAGGAGTAGGTATTAAAATGTGAGTACATAATTTGGAAAAAAATGTCACGATAATAGGATTTTACTTTAGTTCTTTGTGTCCTCCAATGATGTTTTAGTTTTACTGCTACTATTAAAACAAATAGCCTTAAACTACATAAATAACTGTGGTAGTTTTTCTGTCTGTCTGAATACACAAATATAATCGCGAGATAAACCAATACCTATTTCACGATCCATCATCATCAAAATCATAAGTCATTTATTCAAAATAGGCTAATTTGATATATTTGGTGCCAGTTAAGATGGCAATAGCGGACATTGACCCCTACCTAATAAGTCCTTGTATAATGATAGAAGCTCAGAATTAGCATTTCATAAAATACCGAATAAATTAGTAAGTATATTGTAAGGATATAAGTATCTAAGTATTCATAAGATATCAAAATGGTAAAAATGTTTCAGCTATACCTAAGATTTAATTTTATTTTAATTTTTAAGACTCAAAAGCAAACACTATCATATCGCAGAAAAATGCTAATTCTGATCTTATGTCACTATTCGAGGACTTATTAGGTAAAGGTCAATGACCGCTATTGCCTTCTTAACTGGCAAAACTAACTATAGCACTTTTTGAATGACATTTTTTACATAAGATAGCCCCTCAAAGCGTTCTCCCCTTTGATACTACAGTGTTTTGGTTGAGAAGAAATGGCGGAACAAACTCCCCAGTAAAACCATTCATCGGTATAGTTAGAAGAATAAAGATTTTATGGAGTTATAACTATCTGTCTGTGAGCCCATACGCCACTGAGCCCTTTTTATAGGTATCTTTCGATTTATAAACATGACGTAACAATCCTAAATAGAAAGTTACGCAACGGTGTGACACGCGGCCTTTGTGCCGACTCACAAGTGAGCTCTCACAGTCAGGAGTGTTTGCGAATGTCGTGCCGAGTGTCGTACGGGTAACAGGTTCTTTTCCGAGCGAAAACCTTTTTGAGACAAACGTTGGTGAGCAGTGATACGTGTTTGTGGTTGCGGTTTATATTTAGCGCGGTACGCTGTTCAATGTATTGACGTTTAGAGTTTTCATAGCCTATATGTAACTTCTACAAGTATCTTATATATGTATATAAATGTTTTAGGGCTGATTTTTCAATAGTCATAACTTGTATCTGAGGAAGTCGATTTGACATTTATTTTCTGTAGATAAGCTGACAGATCGACATTTTTATTCCTCAGATAAAAGCTATCTGACTATTGAAAAAGCATACATCAGTAATCAGTCAGACGTTTTCTGTTTTTCTCACAATGTTTTCCTTAAACGTTTTGAAAGCAGACATGATTATTTATAAAAACCTAATAAAAGGTTATATTAAGTAAATTTTCCTGTACCTATTCCCGTAATGACTCAGTAGTGGAATACAGGTACTTAGTAGGTAATAGACACCATCATTTTACCAAACGAACGGCACCGAAACGTGATCTTTCACCATCGGCCTCATCTCAAAGCTCAAAGTCGCTCAACGAGCTATGTAAAGGGCTATGCTCGGTGTTTCTCTACGTAATCGAATCCGAAATGAGGAGATCCGTAGGCGAACTAAAGTCACCGATATATCCCACCGGATTAGCAAGCTGAAGTGGCAATGGGCAGGCCATATTGTTCGCAGAGCAGATAGCCGATGGGGTCGAAGAGTTCTAGAGTGGAGACCACGGACAAGCAAGCGCAGCGTAGGATGTCCACCAATAAGATGGAAAGACCCTTTGAATGGTCGCCGGAAGACGCTGGATGCAGGTCGCTGTCCAACCGGTATTTGTGGAGATCTAAAGGAGAGGTCATAGTGGTCAGGACATCTCAGCCATAGGACGTCCACTGCTGACCATAGGGGTCAGCAGTGGACGTCCTATGGCTGAGATGATGATTTTACCAAACATAAATATGGCAATATTGCTATAATTCCTAAACATAAGATGCTCGTAAGTTAGCGGTTTACATGATAATGTGGCAGTACTATGTAAGTAAGAGTGAGAGAATGTGTAAAAGGGAAAGAGAAATAGGAAAGATGCGGTGACTAAGACGTACGGAAAGTTAAATAGTTAAACTTATTTTATGCATTTGAATTCCCACAACACTTTTGACAATAATCTCCAAACTGAAAAGTATGTAAGTAAAACATCCTTCCACCACAACGACAACACAATACAAAGCCACAAATCAAACTATCCACGAGCAAAACACACAAGTGATGCGTCTCAAGAAAAATCGTCCGGTCCGCGGGAACCAACAGTGACAAATACCGGGATGTATACAGGGTGCGCCGAACTACACTCATCTGACAACCGAACATCGGATAAAGGAACGTGAGTGAATTCCTGAACGAATAATGTATCGAGGAATTTAGATAACATGATGTGTTTGTGAAATGTTGAGATGTGCTTTTGTTTCTGACGGTACCAGCTTCTTTTTGCTCTCAGGATATTTGCAGATAGCGCGCGAGTTGAATGCAGAGCTTAGGAATGCGGTAGTGCTGTTGACAAGGATGGCACAGTACTACACTGCAGGCGCGTGAGGTGGGGCGTGCGGGTAGCGGGGCGCTCTTTACCTCAGACCCAGGTAATTCTAGTGCGGGAAAGAGACAGAGCTATACAAGCCGTCCAGTAGTTCCAGCTCGATCCGACAGTGGAATTAAGTCGCCAACACATTATTAAACGCGACGCTACCCGATGAAACGTGATGCGTGTTGAGTCGAATCAAATGTATTGTTTTCTATAGACCAGAATCACACTATGAACATCCGACGCGACGCCATGCCTGCACATTTGATTCGAGTCAAGACGCATCACGTTTCATCGGGTGGCGTCGCGTTTTAATCATGTGTTTCCGTCTTTATTCTAGCTTTAAGACGTCATGGTCGGTCATCAGGTGTTTATGAATAAATAGTATAAAATTAAGTGGCTGTAAATAATAAAGGAAATACTGAGATGACGTATATTTTATTAAATCTTTAGATGACCTCGAAAAAACTGCTCAGAGAATAATGGAAAATTATGAGGCATTTGCAGTGGAACAATATAGATAAACTGTATAATGGATGCGTTAACAAACATATAAACTCACAAACACAAACAACCAGACCCGGAACAACCAATTGTGGATCATACAAATATTTGAAGCTGGGATACACAGCATAGCAGTCCAATCGTTCAGTCATTTGTAGATATGTTTGTAAACGCACCCACGATAATTAGAAAAAAATCCAAGCAGGGAGCAACGTTTTTATAAAAGTAGTAAATATGGAAATATTTAGAAGCGCCAAAAGTAGGTTTATGTTTTTTAATTAAACGTTGTGACAAAAACGTAACAAAACAAACATGCCACTATAAACCAGACCAACCACAAAAAGAGACCAAAAGAATGTTCATACTAAGCCTAGTCTTAAAACCATCAAAGTGCCCATCCCTAACGCTCACGCATAAAAATAACATAGCGGGGTGCCTATAAAAAAATCGCATCCATCCGTACGTCGGTTACTTTCATCAGGCCGTATATTACTAACCATAAATTTCTCATAGTAGCTTCGCGTAACTTGAGTAAGTATTTACTGTGACTAAACCGGTATATATCACAGAGACCAACCAATTTCTTGACCGAAAAATTTATAACGGTACTTTGGAAGCAACCCTTGATATATGAACGTAGGACATCCCTTGGAACACGAATCACTCTTAAGTGAATGTGAGTATAATTCATATTGGAGGTTCAGTAGTTATTTTTACGTTGGGCAGGAAAGGTTTTGTGTTGAGAAAGGTGAGGGAAAATTGTTGAGGATCCCTGAAAAGGAATACTGAAATTAATTTGAATGCTTAATGAATCTCCGAATTCTAGATGGCAGTCATTAAGAAATTAACGGAACGGTCAGCGCAGCTGCTGAGCGATCGGCTGCTAGGCAGTGTGTCGCGGGTTCAATTCCCACATGAAACTTATATTTGTACGGTCTCTTAGTTGTTCTAGGGCTGGTTATTTTTTTATGTATTAAAATGTTTATAAATGCATCCACGATAAAGGAGATGATCCTAAAGTTAGGCAACGCTTAAATTCATATAAAATTAATAAATATTATTGCAAATTAAGCTGTGAACATAATTATTTTAAAGAAATCGTCTAGCTTAAAGCATAGTACGATACGTAATATAAATAATGTAGTGAACATGATGAATAAACAGAAATAATATTACCACCTTTCCCATCTTAAGCCCACAGGTCACGCGGCGAGTAAAGGGCAACTCGACGTCCGACCATGGACCATGCCCGGGTCGTGTACCACGCGCGCCTCAAAGAGCGTCAGCATAATGACGAGGCCCCCTCTCAGAGGGCTAAAGCCTGCCGGGGTCGCGGGTCTTATACCATCACCGTGACCCCGGAACATAAAGGGCTATTGAAGGACACCGTGGATTTTAGTCAGTACAAGTCTGACAGTTCCTCTCGCCCTGCCCGGGGTGGGATGTCTCGTTTGATGATTTTACCGCGTAAAAGAAAAAAAAGTTCACAGACCTATGTCTGTTTTCAAGTTCCCAACGTTTTCGTTTTCCACGTTAATAACTTATTTTGACTGGCTCATAGGCTTATCAGATCTGTTTGTTTTAAGATTGATAGAACTTTGAATTGTCTTAGCGTTAAGTACGTTAGCAACAGGCGTACCTAGTAAAGACGAGATACGAAATACAAATTACTTGATACAATTATATACCTACCTACTTCGTTTTTAGATTAACGGTATTTCACAAAAAGATCTTTAGAATAAAGCGACAGACAGGAGTTTTCAAGTGATCATTGTTAACTCTATATCTAAATTTCCTCACCCTTAATCCCGGAACAGTCTTAGACTCCAATTCGTCAATAATACCGGACACTTAAGTAACTTCATTCGATTTTTTTGTAACGTTCTCTATGAATTTTCCCTTTAGCGTATGTGCGTTTACAAACATAACTCACCATACACAAACAACCGGACCCAGAACATCTACTTACAGTTCATAAATTTTTTTTTTTCTCTGCGGGGATCGAACGCCGAACGATCCGCGGCAGTCGATCGCTCCGCTTTAAATTGTCATTTAAGAAGTGATATTCTTCCCCAAAACATAATCACAAAAAAGCTCCAGTCCCCCGCCGAACTCAACCCGGGAATCAAATCTTGTAAACAGCAAACGTTCGTATTAACAAGTTCAATATTTCCGATGGGGTATGTAAATGTGTGCCTGCTAGTGACACGCTCCTCGCGACTACATTTTAATATCCCGCCCGCTTTTATGAGATTATTCGCTTAAAATATGGGATATGGGAAAAACCCCCGATCACGGGATCTTCTTTGAGGTTTTTTTCTAGTTTTCCTTTTAAATTAAAAATGAAAAACATATTAAAATGTAAGAGCTCTAGAAAATTGATGTTTGAAACAAAATTGTCAACTTTAAAACTTAATTATTACTTGAAAAATTTAGGTAGTGATTTGCATAGTCAAAATGTTGAAACCTTTTAATAACATTGTTTGTTTAGTAAGACGTTCGGTATGATTATAACTATACTATTAGGATACCGCTGCTCTATGACTACTCATAGTCATAGAGAACTAGAAGTAAAAAAGTCATACTGCACCTCTCTCTTCTTCAACCTTTAGTCACCCAATGCTGGGTGTAGGTCTCTTCCGAATCTTTCCACTTCTGGCGGTTTTGTGTTATGGCTATCCAGTTTCTTCCGGCCACTTTAACAAGATCGTCTGTCCATGCTGCACCTACTCTAAACTAATTAATGGAGATAAAACCAGGAGATGGAGATACCTCAATTGAAAATTGATGGCTGGTCCAAAGTGGTTTTCAATAAGACTACCTAGAAAGTCATGCGAGAGACGTTTGTCTAACAATGGAACAATAACGGCTATTAAAAAAAGCCAGTAGAATAATAATTATAATTAGGATATCTAGCCGCTTCTAAAGTAATTTAAGTGTCATTTTCCAAAATCTTTCATAAACTTCTGAACTTTATAGACAAAACATGCATTATTTCTATAAACACAAACAACAAAAACTCACCACATAGTGACTAACTCAGTTCAAGCGCTTACAAGTCTTGAATATGTTTAAAATGTCGAGATTTTCCGCAAGTGGATTTGTTGTGAACACTCACTGCCAGAGCGCTGTGCTGCCAAGAAATACTGACTTTACGTTATATTTACAAGAAACTGTTATTTTTATAAGGATAAGTTATTGGAATAGAGAAAAACTGGAACATGAAAAACTAAGTTATAAAAAAAGAGGTCTACTCTACTTTCTAAGTTTTCCAATACAGTAAAATCGAATAGAAAACAATAATAAAGACTGCTATTAGACAATTCATAAATCAAATAATGAAACAAACAAAGAAATAATAGTAAAAGAAACAAAGATATAAACAAGAACTGAAATTAATAACAATTCTACGATTCACAGAAAAAAAAACGTAATATCTTTATTTTGACCCAATATAATAATTTATAAGGAACCAATGTGGCAAATAATTTTTCTTAACAATATATATTTGGAGAAAAATTTAATCAACAAACTGGCAGTAACTCAGACATGAAATATATGACCAGTGAACAAAGTTTATCTCGTAATATACATATTAGTCCGGTGCGAGTTATAAGCGTTAGCGTTTTAAGAAACCACTACTGGAGAGACTTGAAAAATCATAACGACCGCCTGATTTTTCAATAATCATATATGTATTTTTTAACTTCAATAAAAGTATGTTCACGTTGTGAGAGAAGCTTTACTGAAACCTTTTTGCTCACCGAGTTAACTATTGAACGAAATGATTATTATTTTTAAAATCTATACAACAGAGGTCCTATGACGACGTCGCGTCATGGAAAGTCTTTTATGTACTAGTAAAATCACGAAATGAGTCCTCCCATACCGGGCAGAGCGGGAGGGTCTGTAAGACTCGACTGGACTGATTATTGAATCAACGAGTTATTTACTAAAAATAATTGTATGTCACTACTGTTAAAAGTTATTGAAATCCCAAAAACAATGGCCGCTCGTTCTAAGAGAAGTTACACTATTATTTCTCACCACTATCACTCACATAATTCACACTATTTTTCAATAACTCCGCCGCTTATAACTTGCACCACTACCCAATCGTGGCGCTATGAGTGCCATCGATATTTGCATACAAATTGCCCCAACACCACTTCACTAGACTTGAGCGATCCCGCTGCGACTCTACGATTATAAATTGTCGATATTATGCATAGTGACGTCACTGTTATCGATTATATCGACCCAGTGTTGTGACGAGCTTGGGATTGACGTGACGGATGCTGGTTTGAATAGATTGATCGTTTATTTTCAACTCAATTGATAGGTTAAATGATCGCTTTGTAGTCCATCAATGATCAATCCTACTAATATTATAAATGCGAAAGTTTGTGAGAATGTATGTATGTGTATGTAGGTATGTTTGTTACTCTTTCATGCAAAAACCACTGAACTAATTTGGCTAAAATTTGGTACACAGATAGCTTATAACCTGGATTAAATCATAGGATAGTTTTTATCGCGATTTTATGTTGTAGCGGGTGAAGCCGCTGGCAACAGATAGTATAGGTATAAATGCTTGTTTAATGTTATAAGCAAAGGTTCTAGCGAGGTTTACTGTTCATCAGTATTTTTATTGGGGTTGCTGGGATCCACGTACTGCTGTCCACGTCTGACAACGGCACTACAGACTCCCTGTAGCCTGCTGTGACGGCTGAGCTATCCCACTGGCAGTGGTAGTCGTCTCCAGGATTTGGCTAGCGATCACCATCCTGCCTGAGTCCAGCGCCAATTTTTTTTTTGCTGTCAGTGGGCAAGTATTCCAGTTCCGTCTCGGTAAGTTCAATCGAGGCTTTTGATATTAAAAACCTAATCAAAAACCAACTCACGAACAAAACCACGCCACACAGTATGTATTCAATAATATCAGCTATTCTATCAAGTACCGCCTAAGCAGTTTGATCTAATACATCGCCAAACAGAATTAGCTAAGTCTCAAGACGCCTATCGGTTATCCATCCGTTCATCCATCAAAACTGGGAAACTACTTACAAGCTTTAGCAATTCCCTCGAGCTTGAGGATCCCTAAGAACGGGGGAGTGATAGTGGATAGAATTATGTTGCGGTTTAGTTTACTGTTCTTAAGTGTTATTAGATCGTTTGTAGATACGTTTTATTCAATTAGTCTGTTATTCTTGGAAAGCTTTGTGGTGACATTCTCATCAGGCTGGTAACCCAGACCCTGGATTTATGTATGAGTCTGACAGTCTATCGCGCTCTGGGTGAGAGGACTCATTTTTGATGATTTTACAAGCATAAAAATAAAAATATAACCTTGTTCGATAAATGTTTATGTTTGCCGCACCAGATAATAAATTTATTTGTTTATTTTAGAGAACAGTATTCCATTGCTGGACAAAGACGTTCCCTAGGTATTTTTTAGGGCTCTTGTTCTGCACCTAACCCCCCACGCCGCCATTTTTTCTGATCTCTGTAATGTTAATTGATTCAACAAAATAAAAATACGAGTCGGTAATTTATTGTTTTATTTATTTAATAGTAAATGATGGACTGAAGTAAAAAGACTTCACGATTAGCGTTGTAGCTGAACGATGAACTGCTGCGCTGTGTTTCACGGGTTCGATTCCCGCACGGAACAAAATAAATATTTGTATGATCTACAAGTAGTTGTTCCGGGTCTGGGACTTTCTATACTTGAGTTTATTATGTTTGTTAACGCATCCATGATATAGAAGAACTTACACTTCTTCACTCACACTATACTTACACGATATAGGCCAACTTAAAAAAAAATAGATATGTAATGTATTGATGCTGCTAAATTACCATAGACTTTTTTTTTATCTTGGTAAAATCATCAAATGAGTCCTCCCACCCCGAGCAGGGCAGAAGGGACTGTCAGACTTGTACTGATCTACGGTGTCCTTCAATAGCCCTTTATGTTACGGGGTCACGGTGATGGAAATAAGGCCCGCGACCAATAAGTCCAGCGACCAAATTATCATAGACTTTGCTAATCAGTACAGCTCTTAAATTTTATCTATCCAAGATCTACTCAGCGGTAGTACAAGTGTCAATACAATGTCGATCAACTGTCTATACAATAACAATCGTCTGATTGGTCAATTCCGATGATCTAATGAGACGTCATGTCCACACGTAATACCTTAATCCAGTAGTGAGATATCTCATTGTCCGGTAGCTGACGATATCAGCGGGGAGGTGGGGCATGGAGGGGAGGGGGGGAACTAAATCACTGTAACAAATGCTGTCATTAGTCTCATATCAAGAAACGTGTCTATTGTGAACTAGTTGATGCATTTGTCGATGCTTGTATTATTGAAGAGAATTTTAGATAAGGGACAATGGTAGTGTCTTGATAATTGAGAGCAAAATATGTTATAATTGATAATTTAGCAATTAACATCAATTAATAATTTTGTCACAATTATTGTATCCTCACATGGTAGAGCAGTGCAAGAGCACAACAACCACTCTAGAACAACTTTTAAACCGCTGTCTCACATTAAAGAACTTTGACTCAGTGAAACAAATTGTTATGGATATTTTTATTGGTCACGAAAGTTACGTCAATTTTGTTAAAAAATTACATAAGTAGTTTGTTTAATAAACAAATTTATAGGGCCCTAATAACAGTCACAACGCGTATTTTCTAAATATTACGATCAAAATTCTTCTACTTATTGGCCTGAAGGACCTCCTATTTTTTTTTTTTACATTATTTTTCACATGAATCTAGTCTAGGTCAGAGCTAAGAGAGACATAGTCTACGATGAAGTAAGCTTATCTAAAAGAAGCCTTTGATGAAAAAATTTGAAGAGATTCGGGTTACTTGTTCTTTTTCTTGGTTTTTGCTTGGAAATTACATAAATTATGTCAAGCTTACCTAAATATCGAGAATTCGAAGACTACATTTCATAACGCAACAGCAGTACATTAAAATTCACCTCACATTGAAACCAAACCAAGATTACACCAGCACTCAAAGTTAGAATCTAACTTAACACATACAGACAGAAAGACGAACCAACTTTGCGAAGCGTATCGAGCGCAAGAGTGTCGTTAATAAAATCACGTCACGTCAAGCACGCGGCGTGAAGTGTGGCGTGATACGCGGCGTGAAGTATGGCGTGATACGCGGGATTATGACGTCATCGGCGGTGCTCAGTCGAGCGGTGCGCGACCGATAACGTGGGTGATACACACAGGTAGGAAGGTACGTGAACTTGTTGGGTTGTGTGTTTCTTTAGTATGCTATATAGAGCTGTTTTACTGGGTTGCTTCAGATTTATTTTTCAATCCTAGCTCTCTTGTCTGCTTTCTAGTAATTTAAAGACCCCAAAGTCAATACAAAGATAGTTAGCAAACCACTACAAACTATTTGATTCACAATTTAAAATGTCATCCGGCGATCATGACGCTTTGCTTGCAACACCGTCGAAATATTGGGAATAGAATAGAATAGAATAATATTTATTGTAAAACATGAGTATGCATCAAAACAAGGAACTAGGGAACTCAAAATAATGAATAATCACGGAAGATATCCCGCAAGTGACATTTCAAATTCAAAATATTATTTTCATCCCCCCACCTCGGAAAGGGTACTTTTGCTCTTCGATATCTGACCGTAAAAGCCGTTTTTATCCTCAAGTGAGTAAAAGCCGTTTTTATCCTCTAGTGAATAAAGTAAATTTGAATTAAGAACATCGTGTTCATTAAAGAGTTGTAGCAGTAAAAATGGCGGCCGGTGACCGCAACAGCTGATCTTTGCTGTGGCGCCTACTTCACGTTCGAAGGTTATCGTACCACATCAAATTTCAAAAATCGAATCCATTTCCTCGAAGTAGGTGTGAAAAGCAGAGTACACTTTTCGGGAGTAAAGCTGCGTTGCCTTAGGCTATCTTGAATCCCTCGCTACCTACACGAAGGATTCTTAGATTTTAAAAATTATTCTGTATTTTATATGCATAATGTAGTACTCCTAGTTAATACCGAAACTGAAATACCTATCTTGTGATAGTACAATGTACACCTGATTATTTTTTTTGCATTTGTAATTTCCTCGCTGAGGTGGGATGAAAAGTTACGTGTTGCACTCGAGTGCAAAGATTTTTCACCTTGTGCTCTTTTGATTCCCTCGCTATCGCTCATGATTCTAATTTTGAATCACTCGTTGCACTCGTGATTCAATTTTAGAATCATTCGCTTGCTCGGTCATCAAAATTGAGCACGTGGTTAAAAATCAACTTTGCACTCTTGTATAACAAATAACTATTATACCGTGATATTTAATAATATTCTCTTTCTATGTTTATTAGCTATAATTATGACTTTACTTACCTACTCATCCACTTTCACTGCTTAGGCGGCAAAGAGATCGTCGCCTAACCTACACAGCTGTATGTCACCCCCAAACATATGATATCTTGTTAGATCGTTCCATGTGTTAAAGTGAACGTTTGTGCCCGAGAGTCGTCACCGTGAGCACCGCAACTTAGCGCGGTTTATTTCACGTTTCATTGTAAGTTCGGCAGGTATTGTTCGGTAAGAATGATCGTTATAGATTGGCTCAGTAACTAGGAATTTTATAGTTTATGTTAGGTACTATGAGTTCGTACTTCGTGATGTGGAGTTTTCTTGTAGAATAAGCGTAGGTTGTTTTGCAACTGCAAGACTGATAGAAAAAGAGATAAATGTTAGAATTGTGACTTTTAAAGATCAATACTTATTTAGATAGTGAGTCTTTGAATATCATATTGGAACAAAAGTTTTTATATATTCTATCGATCTACAATATAAAAAATTAATCACTGAATGTGTTGCTAAAAAGCGTTCAACCTACTTCTGTAAAATGTTTGTTGCATATTATTGACTAGTCCATCAGACAAGATAGGTCTAGGTGAGTGATTATACTAACTTTCAACCCTATCTCTACCATCAAGGAGTTTAATTTTTCATCATTATTTCTGAAAGGAAGTTAAAATGACAACTTAGCACTATTGGTCCAGTGCTTTGAGCTGTACGTTAATTTTAGGTTCAGGACAAACGATTTTCTAATTATAAAGTTTTTAGGTGATGTCTCTTAACTCTGCCTGAAAGATTTGTCTCTCTTACTTAGTGCTACCACTTAGGTAGGTACTACATCATTATTTTAGTTGTTTATTCAACGTGCTTATCGCCAATCGTAGGCACCTTTCAGAATTGATATGAAAAATTAGTGCCTTCTACTTGCATGCGCTCAAAGGGCGTTATAGTCTGGTGGAGATTATGTATTGTAGTGTCATTATACGCCGCAGCTGTATGTAGAGTAGAAAAAATATACGTATAATTATGATGGTTTATGGATATAAGTGAGAATGTTGTTTAAGTTTCTAGAAAAAGATTATATCAGACCAGTGCCGAAACTTGAAAATACATATGCAATTCAATTTTAGGAATGAAAATGAGTGAGCCAAGCACACTAGGGCCCAGTGTGGGTAAACACAATTTCTCGGACACGAAACATAGAACATATATTTATAAACATAAGCACAGTAAGTTCGAATTCCCAGAAACCTATTGACTTGCCACAACTATAACAAAATAAAGAAAATGAAATAAATATTGTACGCCTGAAACAACATTTCAGATACAGGCTCCAACAATTCTAGAAAATGGCGTCTTATAAACAAGAACATCAAAGAAACATAATAACCTAATATGAAATTCAATGAACTCGGAGAAAGCTTTGATATGAAACAAAAGAATTGCCATCGAGTGCCGCCACTGCTTCCACTTATACAGAAGTTAGGGCTTAAGCAGAATGGTGATAATACGGATAATTATCTTTTACTCTTTAATTGCTGATGTTGAATGTCGGGATCTTGCTATAAAACTTTTGATAAAATTACTGTGAATAAATCTAATTTAAGATTGTAAATGCACCGTATGAATTGTAAGGTACCTATGACTTGTTCATTTAAGTCAGAATAAGTTTGACAGTCCCTCCCGACCTGTCTTGGCTGGTAGGACAGAATTTTGATGATTTTACCACTATAAAAAAATAGCCAAACATGAATTATGTTTCGGCGATCGGGACTCATCCTAACACATGGCGAACGGCAGATTAAAAAAAAATGATTTAATTTACGCAATCTGCATAGGTACCATGTTACTTTTCTATCGGATAATTTCCTAGTGATACGCGAGCGAAGCCGTCGGCATCAGCTAGTATAAACTATAAAGTAAGTGACAAATTGTAGTCTAATAGTAGTATAATTTATGCTTTATGATTCCGATTTCTTGATATTGTAACATCGACACTAAAATGATATCAATAGACCACTTTAACGATCTATACCAATCCGTCTGAAAAACTACTCTACTTCCACTCCAATCAATCGAAGATTTTTGAAATCATTGTATTTTAACCCGACTTTATCCGAACGAGTGATACATAGCCGAGCATGACGACTTAGTCTCATTAATTCAATACCCAGAAAATTACACCTCAGCGCGTCTAAAGAAATTTTCACTTCAATAAACAAAAACAAAATTATATACTCTTTAATAGGAACAAAACAGATTCGATTGCAAACAAAATAACGACATTAAATTAACCAAATAAAAAAGGTCTAGTCTACACAAGTCCTTTTGCATTTCCCAGTTATTTTCATCGCGCCACTGTAAAAACTAGTAATTTAATTTTTCCTTTGTAGTGGAAACAAGAGTATTTAATGCAACCGAGCAGCGTTCTTTTTTTGCTCTTTTTGTTCTTGTTTTGCTCTTTTGTGTTACAGCAGAAATTTATTCTTTTTAGAAAGCAATATTGAGGCTGGCGGCATTTATTTTTAGTTGATCAGGCTTTTATTTAAAGACTATGGTTGAATTTATGGAATTGGTGACACTTGTGTATGATTATTACTGAATTTGGAAGGCTCTGGGGTATGAACATGCCTTTATTGACATCTGTCGATGACAGCTAAGAATTTATCGTCGAAATTAAAAAGTAAAATTTAATGAAAATAAAATACATTGAAAAAAATTATGTACAATGGTTTGCAGTCCACCTTTACTTACAGATAGCTTGTGGTGCCAGAACGAATTGATGATTGAAGGACTTGCTCGTGACCACCATCATATAGTCCAGTGTTTGGCGCTGTTTTTTATTATAATCAGTCGATACGCAGAAGTTCCAGATCATTCTATGTGAGGTCGCTCCATCTTAGGTCTAATCTTAAAATATAGGCTAGATTGAGACCAAGACCAAACCATTTTAAATAATAAAACAGCCCGCTAACAGAAAAATCCTTATAACCCCAATATCATAACATCAATTGCGACGCAATTTAAGTTCAAAAAAGCCTGTCAAGCCACCATCCACACAAATTACATTCCGAAACTCGCTCAGTGACAAAGACATCAATCTAGAACAAATTCCATCCATTCTTCTCCGACATTAACGCACAATCACAACTTAATTACCTGCGGGGGGTGGAGTTGACTAACGTTACCATTTTTTAACCCTCTCACAATCCGAGGACGGGTACCCATCTAAATTTGCATACAGAGAGGCGGGAATGACTCAAAAATGGCGCGGTAATCGCCGCCCGGTGGTGGGGGCGAATGATTTGGAGGGTTGAAAAGAAAGATGTGGCATTTTTTTTATGGATGTCGAACGTTTTTGAGAAAAAAGGAAGTTCTTATCAATCAGGATAGGGTTCTTTCACAGTTGTACTGAGGTTACGTTGTTGAACTGAACTTCTTTCTCGACTGGAAAACTTCATTTTTATTCTTGATTTAGTCGAAAAGATCTTTCCAGTCAAACCCGCCCTTCTAATAGCTGCTATAAAATGGATGTAAAAGTCGAAGGGCAGTTTGGGAGACGCCCCATTAATAGCCAACCTAATTCATGACGCAGTTCCTGGCCTGCTATTTGTGCACTCTTCCCGCTGTCGGATCTATTCGAAGTTACTAACTACACCATACATGTGGCTGAGTTTTCGTCCAAACGAATTTTTTGATGAGCTCATAGAAGGTGACCCTGGTTCGAGAAAACTTGAAACCTTGGGGAGGTTAACGACATCCACAATAATACAATGACATCAAATGCAATCTCTAATTCTATTTTCATGACACCTACCATACCTGCTGACATTATTAAAGTTATTCATTCTCTTAAAAATACAAATAGTGCGGGGTATGACGATATAACAACAAAAGTAATCAAAGCAACGTCTGCTATTATTGCACCAATACTAAGTCACATTATTAATAAATGTATTGAGGAAGGCATATTTCCAGAAAAGATGAAAATATCTATTATCAAACCCTTATTTAAAAAAGGCGATAAACGAGATCCTTGCAATTATAGACCTATTGCACTTATTCCTGTTTTCTCTAAAATATTTGAGAAAATTATTCATAAAAGTATATATTCCTTTGTTGAAAGTAACGAAATTCTAATCAGTGAACAATATGGATTCAGGAAAAATAAAAACATTAATTCTGCTATATATGCGCTGGTTAAACACGTTCTGACTAGTATGGATAATAGAACCCCTATAGTTGGTTTGTTCATGGACATGACAAAGGCCTTTGACTATGTGAACCATGAAATACTTCTAAATAAAGTGGAAAAATACGGCATAAGAGGCAATATACTCAAACTAATTCAATCATACCTCACAAACCGGGAGCAGTTCACTAGCATTAATAGAATCTGTCCGTACACAAAAACTGAAATAACATATACTTCTAAACATCGCAAATGTTTATCCGGAGTACCACAGGGCGGTGTCCTATCAACATTATTATTCAATTTATATATTAATGACATGCCTAAATCTATTAACAATCCAATGATCTTATTCGCAGACGATAGCACAGTATTAATCAAAAGTAAACATAATATGACATTTCAAAAAGAGATAAACGAAAACCTAAATGACATTGTAGCCTGGCTTACCGAAAATAACCTAAAAATTAATCTAGACAAAACTACTTACATTTTATTTGAACAAAGAACAAACACTATTAAACCTGATATTCAATTCGGTGGCAAAAGTATTCAGGAGACTGAACATACTAAATTCCTAGGTATATGGATAGACAATAGGATGAACTGGAAAATACATATAGAACATATGTGCAAAAAACTTAACCAGTGTTCTTATGCGCTTTATCACCTAAGGAAAGTCGCAAATCGGGCAACGCTCCTAATGGCATACCACGGATATGTCTCATCAACACTCCGCTATGGACTCATATTTTGGGGGAATTCGCCTGATAAAGAAATGGCGTTCAAAGCACAAAAGAAATGCGTAAGGGCAATATGTGGTCTTCAAAGTACAGACAGTTGTAAACCACATTTTCAAAACTGTAACATACTTACACTTCCATGTTTGTATATTTATGAAGTAGTTTGCTATGTCAAAGCAAATTTAAATTTATACAGTCACCCAAAGAGCATGCGCCACAAAAATAAAATATGCAATATACAACACAAGACAGCTATTTTCAATAAGAATCTCTTAGGTATGGCACCCAAAATATACAATCAACTACCGAAACAAATTATATCTATTAACAGCATAGATTCCTTTAAAAAAAGTGTAAGTGAATTCTTAGTTCAAAAATGTTATTACTCCATTAACGAATATCTAAATGAAAGATGCTAAGCCTACTACATCCGATATATTTGAACGGGAAAAGTTTGTGGCAAACGATATTATTTAAAATCTAAATGTAATCCAATCCAATAATTATTATAATTTTAATTCCTAATATTATCTAATTCCTAATACTGTCACTTGTCATTTCAATCTTATTTATATTGTTTTTGTATTTATGTAAGTATAATGCATTTTGACATAATTATCTGACTAAATTATAAATTGACCTACATTTGTTGATTAGTGACATTAAATTAAGTAATTACTTGACAAATATTGATTGATTATTGACATTAAATTAAAAAAGCTCGTAGCTCTGAATTAATTATTGTTGCTTGTAATCCCGATTAAGACATATTGGATACATTATCATTATATGCAGTACAGGACTAATTTTCTGAAATTATTTGCACACCCATGTGATGGTAAAATATGGAATGAGCTTTATTTTATGTAAAACATCTATGTAAATCCACCCATGTTTGCAATGAAATAAATGATTTGATTTGATTTGATTTGATTTGGTTCCTTTAACTAACAGCGGGATGCTGCAGGCTAGCAGTACCAATATCATCGACATAAAAATCTACTTCTTACAAATCCTATGCTACTTAATCATCCCGTGGGATACGATATCGAATTATATAATGTTAATTATAAATAAATAAAATGTCTTTATTGTCAGGCATCGAGGCCCATAGCGTGTACATCAACATTAAATGAACAGAATAGACAATTAGAAAATTACAAATTAAAATCCAAATTAAAATTAACAATACTTATAAATAAAATTTGAAATTATAAAATCATAAATTACATAAAAAAAACACTGCAAAATTAAAATAATATTTAAAAAATTAAAGTAGTCTCTTCTATGCGACACTCTACGTAACTTGTCTATCACAGCAGTGTCGCACATAAGGACAGTCCAGCCGATTCACTATCAACGTCAATGAACAGCTTGATTATTTTACCACCTCCAATCTTCTTTACTCTCTGTACAGTAATCTCAGTGCGGCTCGACACGGATATAAGTCAATTTAGCCGGGTGTAATACACCTTCCCGGGTACAACTGCGGATATTAATACTTATTCTGATGTTGAATGTCGGGATCAAATGCTTCAGTGTTTTGTTTGGGAACCTGCTTGTATACGATTATGGTGACAACCAATTTATTTCGTGTTTTTGGATGGATGGTAATTTTGAACGGATGAATAAAAAGTCACTGAAAGAAATAAACTATTTGGTTTAAAGCTGGTGTAGTGAAAACGCTGAGAGAAGAAGCACTAGGATGATTGCTTACATTATTCGTGATGTTTTGCAAAAAGATCATACATAATGTAAGTGTATTTATTGCTATAACCAGATGTATGATTGTGAATAATGTAAAAAGAATATGTAAGGATAGTCTGTTGAAAGGTACTAAAGTTTAAGATAAAGTGGAAGTTATCAATATAACAGTAAACATAAAAAAATAACACCGTGGTAACGTTAAACGTCACCCACTGTACAATAGAGACGTCAAGAGGTCATCTATAAACAGTTCTAAAAAAATCACTAACTCTATTGACAATAAGATTGGAAAAAGAAGTGGCTCCTGAGATAGTTACGTTAAGCCCGCGAACCACCAACTGTCATGTTGCACCTGGAATACCCTAATTCGATTGCGAAGCCTAGTGGTCTCAGGACGAGATCACGTCTGAGGTAGTCGCATTAGACCCTGAAATATATATACAAAGAAATAGGGGGTCTTAGTCAGTGTGAGTTCTGACAGACCTCCCCACTATCCCTAGAGCAGAGGGCACCCATTGATGGTTTTCATCTCAACATACCTATTCTCTTAGGCAACTCCGCTATTTCTAATAGGCAGCAAGCTGTGTCCTTTTTTTTCTAGCTTATAGTTAAATAAAAACTGGAATACATAACAGGAATAGGTCCAAGATAAAAATATCAACAAGAAATTCCACTTTTACTCCATAGGGAAATATTGTATGCATGTAACCGCAACAGACCTTGATCTTATATTAGTTTATGTAATTTATATTCGTATGTTTGTTTAATATAAATTGTGGGAGCCATTTTTTATACCTACCTATCTTTGCAAAGGAGATGTATAGTTAAGCTGTTTATAACTTCGACAGTTTGCGGGAAACACTGAGGTGTATTTAACCAAAAAACTGTATTTGCCTCCATTAAAAAAAAGATCCTAACAGTATAATTCTGGCAATTTAGCTTTGTATTCTTAACTTTGTATAAGAGGCCTTTATCTTGAGTTTTCATTTATTGTGACGTAGAGTAAACTGGAAATTTGACATTAATTTTAAGGAAAAAAATAGTTCCTTCTGCGTACACCAGAGGCGTTGTTGCATTTTTCCATATAAGAAACGCTAATACTGGAGAGACGCTGTAAAGTAAAATACTGAAAACTCGTGATAAGGGTTTAGTAAAGCATAAAATAAGATACTTGGAAACAATTAAATTTAGACCTTATGGAGATGTATATATCACTATTATTTACTAACTGTATACAACATAATGATAAGGTTGAAGTTAATTCGATTCGGAACGCTTTCATCCCGAATTGGGGTACGTCTGGGTCTAACTATTTATATCAATAGACTTACTTTAATTTGCTTACAGAGTAAATTAGATTTTTTCAACAAGAAGATTTAATTATTTCGTGTCCTTTGTGGGTCGGAGTTTCTATCAATGATTCTGAGATTTGACAATACAGAAAACAAGAACTTATTTCGTTCTCTGTAATTAGAAAACTGCTAAAACATTTGAAAGATTATCATGGCAACATATTGCCTTATTTTTCTGTTAAAATCATCAAATGAATCCCTCTTAGTGGGTTCTTTTGGTTGCTTTTTGTTTCCAAGGCCATGGTGTTTTGTTTAAGCAGTCTCTCGACCCCGGCATGTATTCTGCTCGAACCTGGTCTTTGATGAGGCGACGACCTACCCTCTACTCGTCGTCCGCAAGTTGAAATAAAAATGCATGTCCAATATTGAGTTATATTTAGAGCGATTGAAATGTACATATTATATTGGCTATTTTATCGATTTTTAAGGAACACAGGAAAAGAGCTCCTGGAAAAAATAACGATTTTTTTCAAAGATTGCTCTCATTACTGAGGTAAACTGAAATAATCCCCATACTTATGACCAAAAGCCAGAATACTGCATTATGACTGCAAGACCAATCTTAAGATACCGCTGTAATTACTGCCTCTACTTGAGAATCCAAATTATTTGTTGGAAGCAACTGCATGTAATAAAATAATATATTAAATACAGGTCACTGTGGTGTAATATTGTAGTAACAGATGCACTGTAACTGTTATTGTATGAGATATGGCCACTGTAAAATAAATGTTTGCTGTTCTAAATTAATGTTCTGTGTTTATAAAGTAGGTACATGTTTTAAGAGCATTAAACATTGGAACACTCGATGCAAGTTATTTTCTTACGGCGTTTGTAAAAATTATCTCAAGAAAAATATATTTGCTGGATTTCATAAATATTTTCTAGGATTATTTTCAAATTACTCGAGGTATAGTGCTTATTGTGTTTTATGTAATTGGGAATTGAGATATTTTAAATATATTGAAACGAAATTTCTAAAATATTTGTTACTTTGAAACGAGAATACTGAACGATTTCTATTTTGAAATATATTTTAGCTCTTGATTTGATAAAATCCGGTGTGACGGAAGTCAACAGAAATTACAATGAGGAAATTATGAAGCACACACTTATAATTTGCTCATTGCTAAAAAATCTTTCAACGTGCTGGCGGCCATCTTGGACTCCAACCATCTTTCAAAAACCCACTTTAAAAATAAAGTGTAGTGATATCATTGACAGTACATCAAGAGTATCAAATAAAAGTTCAAAATGCTCAATTTACGAGGCGCCGGCATGCTCTAGGAGTCGTAATTACGCGCCCCTGGCAAGGCCCGCATGAAAGAGCCTTAATTTTCTCCACAATTATACTAAAGAGCGCACACAATCTAAGGAGGACTGCTTTTATTTTTTTAATGGTGGAAGTGAGTAGTGCTTAGCGGATCGCGATTGGTATCGATTTTTTAATTATATGAAAGTTCAATGATATGTACACAAAAAATATGTAAAAAAATGCTTTCCACCCCTATTATTTATTTCACCTTCTAATTGAAAAAAAAAACCATTGAGCTATTATTACTACGTATAGAGACGACACCACGTATCACCACTATGTCCCATCCAGGATGAGACAACGCGCAAAAGTTCATTCAGTTGTTTGACAGCTCTGTGGCGTGCTCTAGGCGCGCGCACTCATCATGGATGGGACACAGTGGTGATACGTGGTGTCGTCTCTATACGTAGTAATAATAGCTCAATGAAAAAAACCGAAGTTTTCTCGTTAAAAACAACGCTTTATCAGTCATAAACTCCTAAAAAGTAATTTCAAGGCCAAAATCAGTTACTAGATATAAGTTGTCCCCTCTGTCCTAGATCTGTTATAGGTCAAGTATTGTACTGGTCTGGCCTACCATGACGTCTTAAAGCGTGAGTTTTTAGGCTGTGGGAAAGAGACAGAGCTATACAAGTCGTCTAGCGCTATCTCGTTTCCCGAGCGGAACAACATGGTAGGCCATGGTACGTATTTTGAATTTAACAGAGAGATTTGTCGGGGCAGGCGGATTCAAAATACAGACCTCATTTAGTACTTTCACCAGGAGTGGAGTATGTTAGACACTAATTGTCTACAAATCCATTGTTTTTTCGACTGTCCTTTGATATCCAGAGTCATGGCCATTTTTACGCAGTAACTAGTCAAATGAATTAAAGACTATGTACCTACAATATTTTTCACTTCAGTTTATGTCTTGTACCTAAAATAAAGTGTAGCTCTAATAAAATTATCTAAATTCAAGCACTTCACGCTTACTACCGCCACACTCTCTTTACGAGTTTCATTCAAACATTTTGTTTATTTGGTATTTTTTTAATATCCTTTGCGGTTCTTAGACTACAACAATAGATGGCGCTAACGTCTCCATAAGAAGTTAAGTTTGGAATGAAGATTTTGATCTTGTTGAGCATGACCACTCACCCCACCTCTCATAACGTACTTTTATTTTAAGAAATACGTGTGTTCGTCGTTGAGTGTGGGTTATACGTTTGTTTAATGTACCTACCTAATTAGCTCCGATACATAAATTGTAACGTGTTACTGTTTTTTGTTCCTTTTTTTTGCATGGTAAAATCATCAAATGAGTCCTCCCCGGGCAGGGAAGAGAGGGACTATCAGACTTGTACCGACTAAAATCCACGGTGTCCTTCAGTAGCCCTTTATGTTCCGGGGTCACGGTGATGGAAAAAAGTCCCGCGACCCCGGCAGGCTTTGGCCCTCTGTGAGGGGGACCCGTCATTTAGCTGACAGCTCTTTGAGGTGCGCGTGGAACACGACGCGCCGTCGACCCGCGCATGGTCCATGGTCGGACAGCGAGTTGCCTTTTACTCGCTGTCCGCATGCCCGCGCCTACGGTGGCCGGAGATCATCTGCAGGTTTTTTGTCCCTAAATAAATAAATGACTTCAATGGCTTAGTTGGTAACTTGGTAAAAGCGTTTGCTGTGCTGAACGAGAAGGTTGCAGGCTCAAGTCAAGCTCTAAATCTTTTTTTTTACAAAAAAAGTTAGCAAATGTGAACAAATGCTATTCTTAATTACTTGAAGGATCGATTAAACTGATGCAATCAGTGTCTGTTGTCCAATGCCACCGTGCAAAATGACAGTATAATAATTAATTGATGACTTCAACTCTTTTATTGACTAAATTGAGAGGTTTGTATTCTGTTTGGCAATGGTTAAATTTAATCACAATAGTCTACTAATAAAATCTACTTTGTTATTGTCACAAAATTGTACGATGTCAATTAAAAAGTAACGTCAAAAAGCCGTCATTCTGAAGCGCTTCCAATTTATTTGATAACAGCGCAGCAGTATTTTTCCGATGCTTACAAGCCGTTATAACATAAAAAAATAACAAAGTGGCCATCATAAATAAAACGGTTATTCAATTCAGTTTACTATCAAAAGTTCCCCAATCGCCTTTACGACACCCATCACTAAAAATGAAATGACCCATACTTTAACCAAAAACTACTTCAGAAAACTGGAACATAAAGAAGACAGGCAAAAGCTGCGAATATGAAACTGCCGTCACCATTAATAACAGCAAGTGTGTGTCTAAAGTTAGTTAAATATGTTTGTGGAGTCTCTACGGAGAATGTTTTGACAGAAAACTGCTTGTTACAGCGCAGTGTGCGACCACCCGTAAACTACAATAATATTGTGTCGTACGTGTGTGTCAGTGTGCACTTGCCTTCATACAGGATGTTGGGAAGTTAGTCATGCTTTTTATTTGACGTCTTTTTGAATAAGTTTAAGTAAGTTCTAAGTTGGCTTGATGTGTTAGTAAGTAAAGTTGGAATAGTTTATTTTTATTTCGTGCTTGAATAAACGTCTATTCTGGAAGTCAGTGAAGGTTTTTTTTTATGTAAATTATATGGAATGACACTAAGTTTTTTCCAACTATGTTATTTTGTTGAGTGCTGATTTCTAGTCTTTACTAGTGCAGCTAATTGTTAGTATTTCAGATGCAGTGACCATGTACGTGATCTGATTACCCAGTAACTGGGTAATACGAAACTCTTTACTGGTTGGATTAGAATAAACGATGATTGGTTTAAATTATTTCTGTGCAAACACAAGAAATAAATATACACTATACATTAGTATTTGTTGGGGCTGTAGATTTTGTCTAGATGCCCATTGCAAAGGAGTTTCTTATTATAAGTAGTATTTATTTTGGTTTTATTTTAGTACAAAAAAGCAACGTTCACCAAAACAGAAAAAAAAACAAATTTTCCCTGTAGTAACGCCATCTATGTCAAACAGCTCGAACTTTATCGTAAAGAGTTTCATACCCCTTGTAACCTTGTTACAGGACAACGTAAAGCGCCACCGCGGCAATAATCGGAACTAAATGTTTTGTTGTGCTGACAAAAGATGCCTTGTACTGTACCGTATTTTAGTGTTTCGTTGCGTTTATTACACAATGTAGGTATGAGAAAGGAGATCACTTAATTTTATTGTGGTTTAACCAGGGTTAGGCTTATATTAAGTTTGGATACTAACATTATGTAAGTACCTACATGTATAAGACATTTTTTATTGGTCTGAAAATCTGTTTTTTTTTTTATTTCTAGCAAAAAGTTTTGTAGCTTTGAGATCAGCGGTCGCGGGACTTATTTAATTACCGTGACCCCGGAACATAAAGGGCTCTTGAACGACACCGTGGATTTTAGTCAGTATAAGACTGACAGTCCCTCCCGCCCTGCCCTGGGTGGGAGGACTCATTTGATGATTTTACCACGTAAAAAACAAATAAAAAGCTTTGAGATCAGTAAATAGTTGAGTTGAAAATTAAGTAACGCCATAGGGGCAACTGTCATAATCATAATGACCTTAGGAGAAATTAAGTTTCACGAGTGACAGGTCATGATGCAAAATATCCAAACAAATAAATGTAAATGCAATAATAATAATATTCGAACAAAAAAAAAATCTCTTTATTTAGTTTACATAGTATTAAGAAGTAGTCTTTTTCGGAATTGTGTTGTACAAACTTATGTAGTTTACAGTTATTATTCTTTGAGAACAACTTTAATTAAAGGTCCCAAGAGTTTTATACCGAATAATATCCGTGGCCGAATAGAAATTACTTAATAAACAAAGAAAAAAAGTTTAGTTGTGTTCCACGCGCGCCTGAAAGAGTGTCTGCATGATGACGGGGACCCCTCTAGAGGGCCAAATCCTGCCGGGGTCCCGGGACTTATCGAATTACCGTGACCCCGGAACGTAAAGAACTATTGAAGGACACCGTGAATTTTTGGCCTGTCTCCCTAGGTTACGACCCCCCTCCAGAACCTATTGCGTGATGACTCTGGCCCATCGATCTGCCCTCATCCAGGCTCCAAAACTACTGGACAGATTTAAAAAATCCCTTCACCAGATGAAAGCTACTTTGGTCCTGAGTGACTTATCGCTCAGGGCCAAAGGAAATGAGGGGGAGGGGCGAGAGCAGGCGAAACCGCTGGCTAGAGCTAGTGATTAATATAAGTTTGAAATGAAAAAAATATTTTGAGCAAATGTGACGTTTATTCCCCGTGGTACTACTAGATCCCTTGGCAGTACCACAGTTATTTTTCCCCCATGATACTACTGATAGTACCACGATTATTGGTCGTTCTTATTTTTTAAGAAAAGAGGCTTTTTCTAATCCATGGAAATTTAAAATGTATTTTGAGGTTTCTCAAAAGTTCTTAAAGGTAAACACTAATAATCATAGTATAGACAAAATTAAAAACACTACACATTCGCAATCTCAACTAGTCATACAAATAGTTTCCAAGTCAAGGATCTGAAGAAATTCATACAGCATCGCATGCGCGAGTAACACGTTATTGAAGTAGCATTGCATACATACCATGTCGCAGGGTAGTTGGGTAACATAGTTATTTTAGGAAAATCCTAAATTTTTTATGAAATTTTGTGTGTAGGTACACCATGCAGGGCTCATTCCACAGATTTAAATCTTTTGTGGGTGTAAGAATGAGCCCTCCCGTTCTGGTTACAGTGGAAGGTACGGTCAGATTATTTTTGACAAAAAGCACCCTGTTACATGCCCTTTGCAATCGCGTCGTTTCTATGTGAGTGAATTAATTTTATTTTACTTTATATCAGAAACTACAGCAACCCGCCCCGGCTCCGCACGGGTACAATCTCTAATATACTATGCATGTTAAATACAAATAAACCTTCATCTTGAATCACTCTATCTACTAAGAAATCATCAAAATCCGTTCAGTAGATTTAAAGATCTAAGTATACACAGGGACAGACTGAAGTGACTTTGTTTTATACCTACTATGTAATGATGATTCAGAACATACTTTGTCTTTTTATAAAAAAATTTTTTGGTTGGTAACTCGATAGTAAATGTAAATAAATAGAAGCCTGAAAGTGACGTAAGTGACTGAAAAATTTATAGTTTGGATCAGTTTTCAGTTCCAGTGTGGATGGCTATTTGGGAGTAGGGAAAGTGAAAGTATGGATGGATCGTGTGCAAGGCAACATGGCTAGACATAGGCTAAATAAGTAATTATGATTATGTATGTATGACAAAAAGACGATAACATAATGTACAAATGAGTTGGTACAATAGCAGAAGAGGCCCAGTGCGCAGTGGTGGCCCAGTGGTATCGGTCTCGACTTGTAGGTCGTGGGTTCGAACCCCGCCAGGTGCGTTACTTTCTGTAATATTTATCTCACTACCACTGCTCTCAAAACGGTGAAAGAAAACATCGTGAGGAAACCTGCAGGTCCTAGCACCGAAAAATTCGAAGATATGTGACATCTACTAATCCGCACTGGGCCTGCGTAGTGGATTATGGCCCACTCCCTCTCACAGAGAGGATGCCTGCGTCCCAACAGTGGGAACATTATAGGCAGATGATGATGATGAATAACAGAAGAATGCTATCAGGTTAAGATTATAACAATAATCGTAATGAAAATAATGTAACACAAAAATATTATTAGATTAAGTGAATCCTGGGATTTCGCAAAAAAAGCTAATTCAGAAATAGTACTGCTACACATACATACATGCAATATATCGGCACGTACTTTCAATACATAGATGAGTGTTCCTCTAGAGATCAACTGGAAGCTGCGATCTTTAGTTAGACATGTTGTTTGATCTATGATTTTTAAAAGTACAGGTAGGTAATTGTTATTGAATATAGGAATAAAATATTTAATACGGTTAGGTAAAATCAAATCAAAGGGTCAATTACTTTTGACTTGATTTAACGTCTATCTAAATTTATTTGCGCACTTTTTTATTTTCAATAGCAGTTTTTGTACTACACTGCGTTGTTTTTTTGCACTCTTTTTTTAAATATTTATTTTATATTAGATATTCAAAAGTTTATTGATAGAAAATGTCTCACGGCAAAAATAGTAGGGAACACCACCCTGTTGGAGACCAGCGTTGTTGTCAAAAATCAAAATTTGAGTAGCATCTCGTAGTCAAAAGTAAGTGTTGGGGCGTAACTCCCAACAGTGAATAATGTTATGTTGATGTCGATGCTTTGTAATGTTGAATGAGCAGACAACCGATTGGTATAAAGGTTTAATTGCTACTTAATTATAATTATTTTACATCATTATTTATTATGTTAGAAATGCACACTTGTACAATATTGGTTTGAATTAAGTGAGTGTAACGTACCAACTACACATAAGGTCAAGTAAATCGTAGCTCGTACAGTAAGCCTTGATTTCTTCACTGAATCACTATACTTGTAGAACAAGGTGATAGAGAGCTGAAGAACTCTGAAACTAAGTTAACATACTCAAATAACTTTGCCTCTTTTTCAATAAACATAACACTCACGAAACTCACTAAAAGAACTCAAAAAAAAGTCAACAAACGTGTCGGCACCCTATCTAGAACACCTATCTCTTTCGGAACGTGACTCCTGGATCTAAAACGCATACACAAACAAAAAGGCGTATATTCCACTACTAAATATTCCGGGTGCGTCCAACCGAGAGCGTCTTTTTCAGCGTTTCAGGCATTGCCGTGAATTTTCAGTTGAAGTGCTGGGATTTGCATCATAAAGGGAGAGCTGTTTATCCGTCTGCCCCCCTCTCTCCTCACCTTGTTTGCAGTTTTTCATGAAAAGGTTACGTTACAGGTATGTGGAACACAGAACGGCGGTGTGGATTTAAGAGGTGGTTTTACTTTGCATACTTATGTGTCGAGCTTTTGTGCTTTTCGGCTAGACAGAGGAGAGGGTCTATCAATATTCAAGCTTGCTGAGACCAGCTCATCTCGTCTTTGTAGAAGAATTAGAAAAACGGAAGCTGTCGTCTTGCGTTGGAATAAGGACAGATTTCACTAACATGATAATAATTTTCTAAACGGATTTTAAGAGCTGTCATTAAACGTAGCTTGGTTGAGCTGATAGCAGTCAGTTTAATTTTTTTGTAAACTACTACTAATTTTTTTTACTATCAAACTCGTTTTCGAGCAAAAATAGACTACTCAAGCACTAATATTTTTGACGAGGCTCCCCTTAGAAGACCAAAGCCTGTCGGGGTCGCGGGAATGTCTCATGATTTAACCGTGACCCGGAAACGTATAGGCTATTGGAGGGTCATCAGTTCTACAGTCCCTCCCGATTGGTTGAATTTTATCGCGACAAAAAAAGAGGACTGATATTTTACTAAAATCAGAAAAGCCGCTAAACTTATACACAATTATTATAGCTGCCTTTATTATTGAAAACCATCAAAAACACATTTCTTTTCGACTTTAGGAGCCACTTAAACCTGTCAAACAATCGAAATTAATATAATACTTGGGACTAAATGTATAAATATCAAAATAGTTGAGAAAGTCACTATTTTCCACTTGTTTTGCACGTATTTTGTTTAATTATCAAAATGGGAACCCGATAAAATGAGTTGTAACAAACTTTTTTTAAGATCGTTCCATGCTTTTCATGCCACTAAAACAAATGAATTCATAAATGAAAACTCTAAAACTTCGCCCAAGATATAACAACACCACAGAAATTATAAACATAAAACTCCTTTATCTTACGACAAGCAACTATTATAAAATAACACTAAATGCTATGAACGGAAAATTAAACGGTCGCACTCGATCTTCCAAAACCCGGGTAGTACGCTGGAGCGTCAAAAAAACGCCACAACGAATTATGTCAGTAATTGCTCCGAATTCACAGCTCTCTTTAGTAATTCCTTATGGAAAATTAAGGCTTTTCAGGTGAAAATTGCATGGCACCCGTTGGACGGATAGTGACTTAAATTTAATCACAAGTAATGTAAAAACTGAGTGGTTTACAAGACACGGGATGATGATGGAAAATTATTATTACGGATATTTTGATGGTGAAAATGCTGCTCCATTTTCTTTTGAATTGCGAAATGGTGGACCAATTTTATTTGGAGAATATTATATTTGGGGCGTAGAGGATTTTATTTACGTTAAGTTTATTTTTTTTTCAATGCAAAGAAAACTGGTGACGTGATTGGTGCAGTGCTCGAGTGATTGGCTGTTATGCGGCCTACTATGGGTTCAACCCAAATATGAAAATAATTATGTATGGACTCTAGGTAGTTGTTTAATTAGGCTATTTTTAGTGTGTTTAAATGTTTGTAATTGCACCTGCACTACAAGAGTATATTATTTGCGTCTGTTGGGCAATACTCGTTAAAAAAGAAAGAAAACCACTAGAAACTATTTCCTAAAAGATTTTTTTCACCTTTACTACCATACTAATTCAGGGAATACAAAGTGTAATGTTATTTTATGCACCCCTGATACTGCTTTTAAGCCTACTTGATGTTCATAGATTTGCCTCTATTACATGGGACTTATTTGGAATAGTAAATCACCAAAATAGGTGTGACGGCATAATGGAGATGAATTATGTACTTCCAAAATACAAACTTAAACAATAGCAACTTAAATTAATTAGAGCAAGTTAAAATTGAAAACTAGCTTGTACCAGCGTCTTTGCATTTCATTTCTTTAATCAGGACCAATGCAGTTTTCAACTAGTGAAAGAATTTTCAAAATTGTTCCAGTAGTTTTTGAGTTTCCTCATAACAAACATACAAAAATAGACAAAAACCGAAAACAGCTAACGTATGACATAACTAAAACGTGAAATATTCACGTAATTACAATATTAAAATTCGTTCGCGTGTAGTAGAAGTTATAACAAGCCTATTTTTCATCTAAAAAGTCCACGTTCGAGGCTCGGCGGAAAATAAATTGGTACCCAGGATAAGTTGGCTCATATCGCGTTACATAAATAATATTACCATTTATATTTTGATTTGAATATAATCGAAAAAAGTCACGTTGACGTATAGCGTGAATTTATTCTCTTATTCTTACGTTTTTTCCTAGACATATTGTTTGTTATTCAGTTTGGCTCGCGACGTAACAGAGGATTATATTATTTTGATGAAAGCGATCACTTGTAATTATTTTATTTCTTTTATTCCATTTTATTTGCGAGTATCTTTGGCACGGTAGCTTTAACCGCGTGATATTGGAAAATTACGCCACGTGACATAAAACAGAAAATAAAATATACCAGGTTTTTTACTATCTGTGTGCCAAGTTTCATTTAAATCCGTTCAGACGTGTTCTCAAGAGTTTCCACGCTTATGTGACGTAAAGTTAACGAAGACTTTGACTTTGATTGGAACGGAAAATACAGAAATCTTTTGTTAGAGTAGAGGCCCCCACTATTTAACTGTACACCGTACTTGAAGTATTATGACTCTAATTGTATGGAAAATGAAAAAGCACCTCTAGTGTATTAATGAGAAACTAATTTCTATCAAATTAACGTCATTCCCCGTTTTCTTTGCGTCACAAAAACATTGTGTGAAAAGTCGTGCCAAGGCCTCTGAAATGTTTGGATAAGGTCTCCTTTCTCCATAGTTTTAGGTGACGGTGGACAGAAGTAAGAAAAAATCTCTTTATCTGTTAATAGCTTACAAAATACCACCGTCTCGTCCCCGTGCCGTGTTCCAAAAACGGGACTATTTAAAGGAAATGAACGTCGGAAAATAATGACTTTCCACCAAGTAAATCTTAAATTAAATTTATCTCAGTTTTGAAGAGCATCGGTCTAGTGAAGAGTAATGGCCGATTTCAGGACTTTGCTTAATTAATTGTACTTAAGAAACTTTTGACTGATATATTGTAGGCCGTGGGTTTATGGAAACCTCGACGGTTTTGTTTTGAGGACTTTCAAAGGAATGCTTCGAAATTCCTTTCGTGTTGGTTGCAGAAGTTGTAAGGTTTTAAAATACTTCATGTTGTTTTTAAATAATTATAATTATTTGGACTATGCTCGGAGTTTCGACTGCGCGATTCGTAGACAAACTAAAGTTGCCAACAAAACCTAGCGAATTAGCAACTTCGACTTGCTTATTCGCTTCAGGTAGTAGACGGGCCACATAGAACGCAGGACTGAGATGGCCGATGAGGTTGGAGAATGGAGACTTATACGCACCGGCAAGCGTTCAACGTTTACCTACTTACAAAGTAGATTGACGATCTGATGAAGACCACATGATCGCGCTGGATGCCAGCCGCTTCCAACCGGTCCTATTGGTTATCTACGGGGGAGGCCTACGTTCAGCAATGGACGTCCTACGACTGATATGATTATGATGAATGTGGAATATATAATTTTGGGTTAATTTAATTACTATATTAACGCAAATCAAAGATTATGAACATACAGCAATAGATAGTATTAATTTTAGATCAAAGTATAAGCTTTTTTTAACACATAAATGGACAATTATAGTTCTACTTCTCAAACAAATTCTCGGACAAAACAATAGGTAAATACTAAAGGTCACCAAAACCCAATCTTGAGAACAGCGCCATCTAGCAAAACACAGCGTAAAATACCAACAGAACGCCCTCAGTAGCCGCCATTGTCTAAAACAGAACGACAGCTGTTCAAATTTTTTTGTTCCTTCAACAGGAGCGATTGAATGTGAAATATTTAAAAAAAAAAGCGCATAAAATTTTTCATTTCAAACTTGTATATAGCTGTGTATTAGATCGTGGACGTTGCTTAATAAACTTACCTTACATTTTAATTTTGTGCTACTTACATAATCACAACAATAGGTAACAATTATTTGTTTGTTTGTGAACTTTGTTTACTTGTGAAAGTTTCGGGAATATATTACTAAATATTATTTATGCTACACGATGTTTCAATGATTTTATAAGCTGAAGAGTAAAATTCCCTGGCAACTAAATATCCTGAGAAGATATTCTATGAATATAGCTAAACTAAACAATGTTTTAAACTGTCATTATGAGGTAATAACAAGTTTCGATGGCAATTATTTTTTCTTCAAATCATAGGCACTCAACTACTACGAGATCTTGAATTTTTTTTTCCGTTCGGGAATCAAACCGGCAATCAAAACTTTTTACTAATCTTGTCACAACAGTCTTTTTTTTAACGTGGTAAAATCATTAAATGAGTTCTCCCACCCCGGGCAGGGCGGGAAGGACTGTCAGACTTGTACTGACTAAAATCCACGGTGTCCTTCAATACCCCTTTATGTTTCGGGGTCACGGGGTTGGAATAAGTCCCGCGGCCTGTCACAACAGTCTTAACCATTTACAAGCTGTTCCATTTTCATTTCTGAACGTTACCTATACTTTTATAATGGTTTAAAATCACATCAGTCGACATTGTCCCATGAGCATAGAAAATTACTAAAATAAAAACAAATATACCTTAATCAGAGCGATAAGATTCCCTTAGGGGTTGGTCTACACAGTGTACATTCTACTGTTTAATTTCATTTGTTGGTCATGCCTGGGGCCAGTTCCAAGTTTGTAGTTGTACATGTTAAAGGTACAAGAGAGCGAAGGTACGAACAATAATTTTGATTAAAGTGTTAAAAATCAGTTTTTAGTAAAATTGGGAAATATTCCGAAATACATGTAAAAACGATTTCACTTCAGGTAAGTTCAAAAGACTAATACAAATCAAAGTTCAGTAACAATAAAATATCGTAACTAGGTTTACATTAAAATATTTGCACCTGTTTTGCCCAAAGACTGAATGGCAATATTGTGATTAAGTCCAAGTATCGCCATTGTAAATAAATGAGTTAGTAAAAACATTTCGTTTTCGAGTTGCTGATATCAGTCTTAATTAAAATAAATGAAAACAATACAAGAGGAATCTTTTACAATACTTAATTTCGACCAATAGTTATTTCGGTCATTACATATGGCTAACTGCCTTTTCTCTACGTTATTTTAGTTCTTATGACGCAATATTTAATTGAAAATAACTTAACAATACTGACACATTTTCTTACAAGAAATTAGGAAAAGTTTGTCAAAGTTCTCGAATTTTAATGAATAAAGTGCGCTTTTATTTAACTTAAGCGTTCAAAAGCCAAGCTAAACGTTGTAGTCAGTAGAGTTTAACAAGAAAAAGAAGTTATAGATAAAGATAACTACTTCAGACTGCTAGTAAAAGTTGTAAAGACTTGTGAACTTAGGAAGAGCACAAAATAGATGGGTAGTTAAAAAGTTAACGTGGTAATACCCCGTGGTAAGGTTCTAAACCGCTTGGTTTTAATTACACTAACTGCTATAGAAAACTGGTCATTATTGCAGTTGCTTCAAGCACTACTATCGAAGTTGACTTTCTGGGTTTTATTCTAAGAATGAGCAATGTGTATTTTAAGAACATTAGGACACACACTATAGCGATACTATTTCTTTTTCAGAACTTCTCCTCGTACATCATCATGTCTACAACAACGATGTCGTACTTCAAAAACCTGATAATATTCGAGAACTTCTTTGGCATCAGCAGACCACACCTTCTCGAAGACAACAGAACCAAACTTATCTGCGACGCAATTTCCATCACCGTTATCATCATTGTCTCAAGTTTTATGATCATGAACCTTATCAATACCACCATGACTATTGGAGCCCGGATTTTTGAGACCATAATTTGCATTGAATTTTATGGCTTAGTAGCTGGTTCCAGATTCCGTAAAGAGATCTTTAATGCCATTGAACGGCTGGATGAAAAATGTGGAGTTGATGAAGAATACGGATCCAAAATCCGAGCAAAGACTTCAGAATTGATATTGATATTTCTGCCTTCAGTAATCATTGACGTTTTTGGGCTAATAACTTTAGGAGTAGATCCGGGATATGCTATATTTTTGTCTGTAGCATTTGCAGCTCATGATGCTGAAATGGCTTTTGCCTCGTTGATGATTGAGACTGTTAATCTAAGGCTTGACAAATTGAAGACTGCTTCGCCGAATGCTGGATCGAGGGTCTATAGGCATGTTTTGATTGCTACTGCTCATGTTAGTGAGCAGTATACTCCTAGGGTAAGTGCCTCTGAATTCAATATGCTTTTTTCTTGTTGTTGAATTTATTGATAGGTACAGGTTGAAAAGAATTTGATCAGAGAGAATGTTAAGTTTTTAGACTGACATGGTCACTATAACTATTATTTAGTTTTAAAACGGGATATTTACCATGTTTATTATTTGTTTTGAGTTTCCGATATTTCGGCACTGTTGCAAGTGCCATGATCACGGATGAACTGAAGTTATTGCGGGTGGATGTTTATGAGCAGACAAATCGGTCTACCCTCCTTCTCGTTCGTTTTTTGCGTTCGACACCAATGTTATTGCCACTCGTCTCACTCACTACACGATTTTGTTCCCGACACACAATACTCACTGTATCCGCTCGCGAACTGGTTACCGTGCTTTTGCGATGTTTACATAATTGAACCACTAGGTTCCAGGCCCTCGACAGTCGACGAGTGGCAATAACCAATGTTATTGCCACTCGTCGACAATAACATTGGTTATTGTCGACGAGAGGCAATGCGTCGAACGCAAAAAAAAACGAACGAGAAGGAGGGTAGACCGATTTGTCTGCTCATAAACATCCACCCGCAATATCTTCAGTTCATCCGTGATCATGGCGCTTGCAACAGTGTCGAAATATCGGAAACTCAAAACAAATAATAAACATGGTAAATATCCCGTTTTAAAACTAAATAATAGAGAATGTTAAGGTTTAAAAAAATGTAGTTTTTTGTTTCTTAGTGTGTAATGGTGCTATTATATGTTTTGTAGGTGTTTTTTAAGACGGTGTTAAAGATTTCATATACCTCCCTAACTCATAGATGCACCTGTTCTAAAGCATATTTTTTGTTGTTTCAGCTCCTACTGATGCTAGCAATAACTCTAATCACAACCATAGCCTACGAATTCGAATTAGTCCTCGCTGATTCCGGAATAGTAAGTTCAGAATTACACACATTTCCTTTATTTTATTTTTTTATGAATGAAAAGTGTTCCCATCCTACATTTCAGTGAAGATGCTTTTCAAGAAAAATCCTTAAGTATATTCGTATTAGTGTCATAAATCACAGGATAATGGTTGTATGTGCCCATTACCCAAGTAGCAAAAGCTTCTATAACCAAGGCGTTTTATCACCAAACAGTGATATAATAACCCTTTAATGGTAACTATTGTGACTGCTTGTACTATAAAGGTGTTTAACAGAGCGTTTTGATTCTATAATATTAAAGAGCAATTAAGTTCTATAAGTTAGCTCTTAAAACGCTTACAGGACCATACAAAAGAATCTTTAAAGTGTTGCACTGTAATAGATATGAAAAAAGCCATTATGGTACTATTTAGTACTATAGATGATCTTACTGACATTTATATGTACGAGGGGCGGCTGATAAGTTCGCGGCCTAAGGTACTTAACGTTAAGGTATCATCTCGTTACTGATAGCACTACTTGCGGCACTAATTGTTAGTAAAAACAACACCCATTTGATCAATTTGATTAATTAACATTAAAACCCTGGAACAAGCAACAACACCATGTCGACCGAAACTGAAAATTCTCGCAATTTTGAGCACCGCGCTGTGATTAAATTCCTTGTGAAAAAAGGAAACTCGCCGAAAGACATTTTTGAAGAAATGTCATCGGTTCTTCAGGATTCCGGGCCATCATATACCATGGTAAAAAAATGGGCTCGGCTTTTTCAACAAGGAAGAGAGAGCTGTCAAGACGACCCTCGCCCGGGCCGCCCTGTGACAGTAGTGACCGAAGAAAACGTGAAAAAAGTTGAAAAATTAGTATTGGCAGATCGAAGAATAAAATTGTGGCAGATGGCTGAAGAGTTACAGATTAGTAAAGAACGAATCGGAGAAATTTTACACCAAAATTTACACATGAAAAAAATTAGTGCGCGTTGGGTACCGCGAATGCTCACACCTCTTGACAAACAACGACGACTGGCGAGTTGCAAGGATTTTTTGGAGTTGTGTCAGAGCGATTTGGACGAAATTTGTAACCGCATTGTAACAGTAGACGAAACCTGGATTCGTCAGTATGATCCGGAGTCCAAACAAGAGTCTATGCAGTGGATTAAAAAAGGAGAAAGACCACCAAAGAAGTTTAAAGTGGAAAAGTCGGCCTCTAAGATTATGGCGACCATTTTTTGGGATAGCGAGGGAATTCTACTCATTGATTACTTGCCTAAAGGAACTACAATGAATGGTCAATACTACGCCAATTTATTGGGTCAGGCACGTGAAGCAGTCGTACAGAAGAGACGTGGCAAGTTGGCGCGTGGAGTGTTGTTTCTGCAAGACAACGCGCCCGTTCACACCGCTCGCGTTGCGAGGGATGCCTTAAAGTCCACTGGGTTCGCAGAAATTGACCATCCCCCATATAGTCCGGACCTGGCTCCCAGTGACTTTTTCCTTTTTTCAAATTTAAAAAAGGAGTTACGGGGGCGAAGATTTTCGGATGACAATCAGATGAAGTCGGCCGTGGAGAGTCATTTTCAAGAGAAATCTTCAGAATATTATTTCAATGGATTAAAGGCATTATATTCACGATGTGAAAAGTGTATTTCGTTTGAGGGGGATTATATTGAAAAATAAAAATTTAAAAACTAAACTTTTATTTCATTAAGTAACCTAGGCCGCGAACTTATCAGCCGCCCCTCGTATCTATTTTGCACTAAAAATACGTCAAAATAACTTTTACAGTGCTAGTATTGTAGCAGTATCGAAAATACCATTACAGGATCAATCTGCACTATAAAAGTACCTTGCAAACCCATTACGTAACCTGTAAGCTTCTTAAGAGCTCCTTCAACATCGTTATGGGGCTAGTTATGTAAAAGTAATGAACACTCTTCTTTAGTACTAAATAGCAGCATAGCGACTCTGGTGCAGTTGCTAAATAATTTAAATTGTAAATAGCTCTATTGGTGAGTTTTTGTTACTGCTACGAGACTAAAGCGTGATATAAATGTTCTAAAATCAATAATTAAAGGGCTAATTAGATCTATGCTAGATTTTCAGTTTCAATTATATCACTAGTATAAGATGGCTGCTGTTTTCTGCCTTGATAGCACATAAGCAGCACGGCTGGAGCCAATATGTACTATAGCAGCCATAGTCGAGACAAATCCTTATTTTATTAATGTAAATTTAATTAAAACACAAAAATTATGAGCATGCGCATTGTCAAATTTGAAATCAGCATAATGATTTTATCGATACAATTATTTTCGCAAGTGCAAGTTATGGCAGAGTTACAGTGTTTTGTAGTACGTCCTTATTCCATATTACGTTAAGCAAAAACGGCAAATGACATAAAGCATAACTTGTCGATATATTTAGTGTTCTTATTATTTGTATAGTCTATGCTCACGACGACACCACAACACGAACAAAATTGCAAACAAGTGTGATAATAAAGATCACTGGAGTCGGTTACGGTGCAAAATAGCACTATAAACATGTTTTGGTTACTCTAATAGTGCAAATTTGTGATATAATCGTTGCAGACAGCACTATTTTAGTACTAAAAAGCGTTTCTCGACACTTTTACATTTCAACTGTAGAGCTGATTTATCACCGTAAGAGCCTTTATGTAATGTTTTTATAATAAATCAGTGATAAAACTAGGGCCTATTTGGGGTTCTGTAAACGTTTACAACACCATTATAGTACTAATCATGAACACTAACTAGCACGTTCTAAAACGTTCTCAGGACTTTTATAGTACCAAATTTTGTTACTTGGGTAAGTAAGAGAGATGCCAAGTTGAAATTGAAAATCCGCAGTATTTTTGCTCAAGTTGTAATGGCTCATGATTATTTTAATAATGGGATGTTGACCTGGTATTAAGATTAATCTCATGTGTAGTGGGGTTGTCGGAAGTATTATGGGCGGTGCTATGCATAGGCAATGAGCTGGCAACTTGTCATTGTTAGTAACGATGCGTGTTGGCTCGGGAATGAAAGAGTAACAAGTGAAAATGTTTCACTGTTGTTTTAGTGTTTCATTTTCTTTTTTTTATGCTTTCCTTGTATTCGTAATGGATAAAGGTTTTACCTCTGGTTAAGGACGTATTTAGTCTCCCGATCTATGAGCGCCCTCACTACGTACGAGTACTAAACCCCGTTTCGGGAATAATTATGTTATATTCACTCCTAGGATAACAATGTATTAGTATATTTGTATTTCCTTGTTAATATTTTGCAGGTAAAGGAGACTGAATTACGCTGAAAAAAAAATATCGATAAATAGAACAGTCTAAATCAAATAATTGATTTCTTTCTTATATTAACTGCCTTTTTTATTATATCTAATTTTGTTCAGTTTTCACAGCAAATGAAATATATCAGCATCACCAATTTGATACTGCATATCGGTCCTTCACAAATAAATATAACACAGGTATATTAATTCGAAAGCAAACTTAATAAACACATGCAGACAGACGTCTGCATGTGTTTGCTTTAACGCTGCTAAATTAATTAATATCGATCGGCACACAGATAGCCGAGAATACAAAAGTAATTAAATCGTACTTCTCATTAAGGGAGAAAAAAGTATACGGGATGCATGTGTTGGCTGTATTTATTGATACTGTTCGTAACATTATTGAATTTATCAGTAGTGAGAAATCTGGTATAATATGTCTAGTAGGATTCATGGTTGTTCTGTTTATATGAGACTTAGAGCAACATTACTGTTCAAATGGAATCTATCTTATAATTATGCGTTTCTCTAAAGCAATGACTATGTTATTAGTTTTTCCATCAGGTGTCCACAGTAGCTACTCAGTTAATGATATTATTTACTTTTATCACAAATACTTCTTTTCGTTTCTACTTTTGTAGTTATTTACAATCTACAGGATTTCTGTTATCATTTTTTTGAATGTATATAACAAATAATGTATTTTTTTTCTTCTATTATTTTTCTTTCATTTTTAAACTCTACCATTTTAATACCAATAACGTGTCCACGAACATCTGTCTTCACGTGAGCGACGTCAGTCTTCCTGCTCCACGAACTTCGAACTATTTCAATTAAAATCTAGGTTTGTAATAAAAATTAAACCTAAATCTATTGCAGATAATATACCTATCATTCTACTTGATATGGCGCGAATCAAGGTCCATGTATTCATTATGGATGATGTGTTCAGCCATTGCCAGAACTGGAACTATCTGCAATGAACTGTCTCTATATTTAGCTGGAAGACTTACACAGGATCAGAGTATTAGCAAAGGTAATCCATATTCTAGAGACTAAGCCCCTTCGTACACAAGGCGATGCAAATCTAAGATACGATTTTGACATTAATTGACGCGTGCCTGTGTACGAGACTCTATAGATTTGTATTGTGATAGTCACCTGGATACCGAAGTCGTAAGATTTTAGAGACTTGTGTCGCCTAGTGTACAAAAGGGCTAACTCGTTTGTCTAGTTGTTTGAACCACGACTGTTGAGCTGGTCTTTGGTTCGATTTCCAAAGCGAGCAAAGTGACAAAGTAACATTTAGTTCAATTAGGAATCTTTCAGTAACTTCAACTTTTTTTTTACGTGTGAAAGTCATCGAATAAGTCCTCCCGCCCTGCCCGGGGTGAGACTGTCAGACTTGTACTGACTAAAATCCACGGTGTCCTTCAATAGCCCTTTATGTTCCGGGGTCACGGTGATGGAACGAGTGCCGCGACCCCGGCAGGCTTTGGCCGTCTGAGAGGGGGCCCCGTCATTATGCTGACACTCTTTAAAGCGCGCGTGAAACACGACGCGCCGTCGACCCGGGCATGGTCCATGGTCGGACATCGAGTTGCCCTTTACTCGCCGCCTGCATGCCCTAGTAACATCTACTTTGAAGTAAAAGTTAATTATTCTTAATAAGCTGATAATAATTACAATTTAAAGGTGAATTTTATATAAGACAGTCCCCGAAGTTCAGTTTTCGTTACTACATAGTGTTTAAGTAAGACAAATGGAGCTTAAACTCCCCAGAAACACATATCTGTCTATCTCTGTAACACCCTTTGGGGATTTCAAGCGTGATGTTAGATTCTAGACTCAGTAATTATTCATAGACTAGATTCATCGTCTTGCTTGCTTTGATGTCAACGATATATGACTATAAGGGTGCTTTTCCATTAAAGATGTGCTATGTTAGGTTGGTATAGATGCGTTTGATAGTCACCAATCTGGTATTATTTCTTGGTTCAACTGAGCTACGTTTTTATATGAATGTATTGGGAAAGAAATCTGTTATGGATGCGTACTATGGGTGATAACAAGTGGTCTAGCTATCTAGGCTTGTCGATACTTCGTTGCTCGACCTCATCCTCCTCGCACAGGTTCTTGGCGGTAGCGCATCCTCACAGCATATCTTAGGCTAGGCGTATGCTGAGACGCAGGCAATGCATCACAGCACAGTGCAGGGCAGGGCAGTTGAGGCCCCTATATGCCCCCTCCGCATGCTGAGATGCAACTGACATTCGCATCCTGGCTAATACAAGGAATAGACGCTTGACGAACAAAATGAGTTCAGAGTCAGAGTCTGATTATGAAATTAACGAGTTGTTGCTTTACAGTTTGTCAATGCGTAGAAAAAGTATTTGGCAAAGTGATTATCTAAAAAATCGCTCTATTATTGTATTATTGTTAAAAAAACACGTCGCGCAGAATTCTGTGCCGGCACTACAACGAGACGCAGAGCAGGACAGACACAATCATGTCTGCGTGGCATGTGCCTGCGCCGCAGCGTACGTAGTTCAATGACGTTCCATGCTTTACAAAATCTACTCTGCTCTGCACTGTGTGGACCTGCGTAGCCTGCGTCTCAGCATACGCTTAGCCTTAGTCGCTCCGCTATGTTTCGATGCTAAGACACACGACCTCATAGTTACGTAGCTTAAGTTTTACATTAACTCTGTTTGTGGAAAGGCACCCTTATGGCGACGATTAAGCGGCTATAAGTTATGTAGTATGAACTGTCAGTGATTCCGAAGGCATTAAGCGTAATCTAAAATTAATTTACATTTGAAAATTAACTATAGTCGAGTAATGCAGTCGATCTTTGGGGATAAGACCTGGGAGAGCGGGATGCGTTAGCTCTAAAAGAAACGAACTAGACTCGTTAATATATTTCGTACTTAAATAATAAATAGTTTACTATACTGAACTAACTACTGAACTGTTGCCACACTTTAGGCATTTCATCAATATTTATTTATTTATTTTCATTAACACATACAATTGCTATTACAGGTAACACCCAAGCTAACAAAACTAAAGTCATAAATTAAGTTGACTGCCCAATCCCAAGACACTGGTTTTTTTTTTCCATCAATCATCATCTGCCTAGCCTTTTCCCAACTATATTGGGGTTGGCTTCCAGTCAAACCAGATTCAGCTGGATATCAGTATTTAACATAGAGCAACTGCCTGACGGACCTCCACAATCCAATAACTGGGTAATACCATACCCCATGGACAGACTGGTTGTCAGACTTTAAAACTTCTGACTAACAGCAACGACTGTCAAATATCTACAAATGACAGCCGGGACCGACTTTACTGCTTTCCGAGGCACGGAGGAAACTCGCTATGGCAGATGGTTATCCATCCACAGACCAACCTCGGCGAGCGCGGCTTAAGACGGAAAAGCGACCTGTGTGGCTGTAAATATTTAGCCACCAGTTCCTCATCGCATTTCATCTATGTCATGGGTGCATCAAACATTTTACGGACTCACATGTTCCGGATCTGGATGATTATCCAGATCCGAAACAACTACTTGTAGATCATGCAAATATTTGTTCCATGCAGGAATCTTACCTGCGAGTCTCAGCGGAACAATCAGTCGCTCAGCCTCTGCAACAACCGTCACATCACAGTACTAATATTACTTGACGATTTCAGAAAAGAACCTAAGTCAATACAAGGCAGTTCGGCGCTGGTACTCCATAGTGATATCCCAACGTCCTCAATACATCAGTGGGTCCATTCTGTCCATCGGTCTCAGTAGTCCCATACTGATACTGGATTTGAGCATCAATTACATGCTGATCATGGTTCAGGTAAATCTTTACTCATTTAATAATCACACTAATATTATAAGACTACAATTAAAATGCTTATCAATATGTCTTTTTGTGTACCAAAATGGGAAAATGCTCAACAAATTTTAAAATGGCTTTAGCAAAATTTCAGGGACACCCCGAAATTAAGTTTGGTTAGGTTCCTTTAAAACCTGCAAATAGAAATAGATGCCCCGTGAAGCAGGGCTTCGTTGACCATGCTTACGTCGTATTTTTTTATTATTACAGAAAATAGGTTAATGATAAAATTACAATTCAGTGAGCATTTATCCATTCTGGCAGGTATGTTGATTTCTTGGTTTAAAAATAGGTACAGCAAAAGCAGGTAGAGACTAGATGAGGAAAACCCAAGTCCAATCTTAATGGCGGACATTGGAAGAGGCACAAGTCCAGCTGTGGAAGAATGCAAGATGATGTTGATAGACAATCCATACTGAGAGACAAACCAATACCTATGGCGTTTCCATGACGACTGCTACTTCGTTGTGCGTGCGAAAAAAATAAAAAATCGACGATCACGATCTCGAAATAGAGTAGTGGGAGTAATAATATAATATTCCACAACGCCATCTAGACCCAACTAAGCAGAGCTTTTGTTGTGGGTACTAGACTACTGATAAACATACTTATATATTTCTAAATACATACATATTATAGATATATTACACCCAGACACAGAACAAATGATCATGCTCATCACACAAACATTTGTCCTGGGTGGGAATCCAACCCACGACCCTCGGCATGGGAGTCAGGGTCACTAACCACTAGACCAACAGGCCAGTCTAAATCGAAATTATGTTTTAACACAATATTTTTCGGGTGTAATAAAGGACTGAAGATCATGCGTAGGATTCCGTTTTTAGATTTAAGGTATATCAATATCTAGTGTGATCTGTAAACTTATATCAAAAATAAAGCAGCTATATATTTCTTTGAAAAGAATTCTAGGACCCGTATGATGAAATGGATGGAGCAATCATTTCGAATTTAATAAAAACTTTTTTTTCTGTCTTTACAGATGTATCTCGCTTACAAATAAATGCTATTTGAGTATTGGAAAAAGCAGAATCTACATTATTCATCATAATTTAATCATTACTATTGAATACGTGGCTATACAATACTGGTATTTTGCTGCACCTGGTTCGACTGGAAGCCGACCCCAATATATTAGAAAAGGCAGGCACATGATGTTGATTGAATACGTGGCTTGGTGAAATTTTTAATGTGTATACATATGTTTTTTTTTTTTATTTTATGATTATATTATGTATTTCACAATGCAGCATCCAGGATTACCTTTTTAATACTTGTTGACATTTTAAATAACCGTTTCTTAATCAAAAACTACACGCACTTCGCACTTGAAGTGTGTACGACGTAATGACGTTAATTGTATGGAAAATGAAAAGCACCTGAAGCGTTTGTCGCAATCAAAAATTACAAACGAATAATCTAAATCACATCAAATGGACGACAACGTTCGCGTTTACTTTACAACATAAGAACGTTAAAAGTATTAAGTACTAGAGCCTCTGATTATACGCACGCCTTCTGTTTTTCCGACTTTGTTTTCTAGATAAACACATAGGATAACTTTCAACTCAATATTTAACTTCCGTAGGGAAATTTTCGACTAACAAGTGGGTGAAACGGCAGGTAAAAGCTAGTCAAATCAAATCATTTATTTCAAGTGGGCCAGTTACAGGCACTTTTGAATTGACAAAAGACAAAGTAAAATAAAATAGTTCAAAAATACATAGTTACAGTGCTACAGTTCCAGTCACAAGACATAAAAACTAAAACTATGGAGAAGAACGGGCAGAAAACTCCATGGAGACTCTTTTTCAATCGCCAAAATTATAACAGAACCTTTGTAAATGAAATATAGTACAAACACGATATGGATTAAAACAAAACGATGTTTTTTAATTATTACTTAGACTGAAAATAATTAGCATTAAAAAGGTTTAATTATTCCGTATGTGAAATGAGTAAGCGCTAATTGTTTCTGATGCATTCATTTAGTCTTCAAAGCGAGGGAACTTCTAAATCCAGGTCCGGTTAAACTAGTAATTGGTTTGGAGTACGATTCCAGGAATTCGCGACATTGGATCAGCTTGTGTTACTTTGTCATACGTGGAATTCCCACACTAAAAGCATTATACAACGGTACAGTAGCGAACTACTAAAACTGTAAACTATTTTAGTAGTGAAATTTTAAAGGTTGAATTTTTATAAAATAATAATTATGGAATTACTGAAATATTTCCTGTACTTTTAAAACTGGCTAGATTAAAGTCAAATGTATGTTTTCAGGTACGAAAGGGTTTTATTTATTGAAAAATAAATGTATTGATTTTGGCTCTGAATTATTTGGATATTTATTTTCTATTAAATTGTTTCAAGACTACATAAAATACGTTCATATTGCACACATTCTCACCGAATATAAAAGTAAGATACCAAAATAAAAAGTTGCTACGAAATTTCTACGGCGTAGCGGGAGTCACCGCTACGCAAGCTACGCCGTAGCAGTCGTAGTTTGGTACGTGTCGTTTTTGTGAATGGCTTTAAAAAAATATTTTATAACTTTTATAAATTACGGATAGTTGAGTTGTGAGCTAGTAAATGTTTTTTTCAAGCTGCATGTAAAATATATCCATTGAAATATTCAGTGAAAAAAAATGTCCTAAAAGTTAGTTTAAAATACGTTGGAAGCCTTATTTAAACATTCTATGTGAGCACCATGTTGGGAATACGAATATCGGTCATCGGACGTTGGTTGACAAAAAATGCGAAACTTTTTTCATAGAAACTACCCTCTATTATGTACGCACGGAGCTCTTCATTGGCAGTCATATTGCACCAGCACTCTACCGAAATTGTGCGAATAAAGTTTGAAAAATTCGACTACATTTTTCAATACGTATTACGTAGTGATCAAAATTTTATAGACTGTTTTTTTTTTGATAAATGAATTATACAAACTTGGAAATTGAGATAATTATGACGTTCACAATTCCCTATGAGGTGACTTGCTTCAAACATGCTCGAGCATCTCTCGTATTCCTTGTTTAAGAACTATTGCATCGTAAAACGTGTGGTGGTGACGCATGACACTAAAACGCCTTATTATTCTTACTTTCTTTTTTTCCCCTAGTTCCTTAATTTTGCCCACGGTCACTGTTGTCATGCGGGCATGCAGACGGCGAGTAATGGGTGATTTGCCGACGGATCACCAACCTTGCCCGGATAGACGGCGTGTTCCACGCGTGCCACAAAGAGCTGTCAATCATTAGGGGCCTCCATATAGGACTAAACGTCTGTAGGGTAATCGTAGGTAATACTGGAACGTAAAGGGTGACTGAAGGAATATGGATATTAGTCAGTACTGATTCTGACAGTCTTTTCCTCTCCAGGCAGAAAGATTCAATTGAAGATTTGACAGTTGTAAGGTTCCGCTGTAATTGAAATTGAAAATAAACAAATTGTAACTTTAATATTAATATTTTTAATGCAAAGCTGAGTACACTATAACACCCGAACAGCTGGACCAATTTTAATAAATTTTAGAGCAAATGGGAAAAAAAGTGTTGAAGATCGTTATGGGCTTAAAAGAGAGGAGAGCAGAGCAAAGCTGTGAGCGAAAGCCAAAGCATAGTTACTCAAACTTACATTTCCACGAAATATTTTACACAACTCAATCGAAATTATTTAGAACTAAAGTAATTTCAGTATGTATGTTAATACAACAATTATTAGCAAATGAAATAGAATTCTCTGAACTTAGATAGCGAAGTATGGTCCCAAAAGACCTAGCTATCAAGTAATATATAACAAAATAATCCACTATTATAAACCTAATTTCAAACACGCAATTGCGATAAATATTTAATGGTCTACTAATTAACTGAAAACAAGTCTCTATTACACAATTTAAGTATAGACATAACAAAATATAATACTTAGCATAACATAACATATAATAAACAATTTCATCCCTACATTTAGAAAAATATACCACAATAGACATAAATACTAAAATCATAAATAAACAATTCAATCTTTAGCTTTCAGTATCATAATTAAAACCATTTTTATTTGGTTATGATATGAGGCCGACAATGTTATTACAAGATTGGAGGCTATAGTAAAGCTAATATTTAGAATAAACCTACAAAAATCAGTGTCAATTTGTTTTCAAATCATAGTACCTATTTAAATTCATTTTTATACTTTTATTATGAGCCTGCTCTGACCCACTCCTGGGCAAAGGCCTCCCTCCACTCCTTCCACCTTTCACCATACTGGGCGTCCTCCTGCCAGATCGGACGGAACCTGTCCAGTTCGTCCCGCCATTTCCTACGTAGCAAATTCTAATAGTGAGATTAATTTCAGAAGAGATTAGAATCAAAGATACTATCTGTAGTGGTGGAAAGAAAATTCCTAGAAAGCTCTGTCCCACTCCCGGTCAAAGGCCTCTTTCAATTCCTTCTACTTGTTGCAAATGAGCGCATCCTCCTTCCAGTTCAAACGGAACCTGTCTAATTTGTGCTACCTCTTTCATGTTCTACCGCAACTCCGCCTGTCCCGGGGTACTAGTTTTTTTTAGAAACCGGTAAAATTAGTAAAAATTTTTGGTTCTAGCACATGCTAGAACCAAAAATTTGATGACATGCAACATCTGCCAACCTGCAGTGGACCCTCCTTCTCCTTCTCACACTGACGAGGCTATTTTGTGCAAAGATAGTTCGTAAATTAGACGTTAGAACATAGTGAACAGCGATTTATTTCAAATACTGTGTACACATAAACTTTATAAAATAATGATCAAATCATTTATTAAACAAATTGCCGACAGGGGACTATTTGCGCGAGTCAATGATAAAATTAATGGGGTCCACAGAGTTTCGTATCTACCTCCATGCTCGAATAAAAACTGGATTTACACATATTTGTACAAATGGAGGCTTTTATATGATTGTAGTGATTAATTACTGGGCTTTTGGGAGTGCTGGACAAAGGAAAACGTAGTATTATTACGAAAAAAATGCTATGAAACCTTATTTTTTATGAGAGTAATAAGTTTTGCTTTGGTCTACCTACCTTTTGAAGAGTCCAAAATCGTCCAGTGTCTGGAAAACCGCTACAAAATGGGTCCTGAGTGATTTCTCTTAACACTATATAGCTGAAATACTGTTCCATTAAGATCATAGAGTCAGCAAAACTACTACATTTATTCAGTGTCAATGTATAATAGTCTCCCTCCACAGATTGGCCACTAACTTCGAAAATCAAACGAGAAAAATATAACAATAAATAAAAAAAGCAACATCCAACCTACCTTTTTCAATTACGTCAAATTACAACCCGGCAACAACCGACCCCTACTTACCCCTTTCAGTCAAAGGACCCTCCACAAAACAAAATCAAATTAGCACCAACAAAATGGTGTCATTACAAAAAATATCGAAGATAATGACACCAAACAGCCATTACGACGAGCAAAAACGTTCTTCCTAATGTTTTTACAAGAAACCCCATCGCTCTGGAACAGCTGAGAGCATTAAAGGCTTATGCTGGAGCATTTTTCTTCATTCTCAGTAATATATTATTTCAGTGTGATGTCACGGGTTTCAGTCATTAGTCATGTCGGGTTTTGACACCATGGAGCGCGGAAGGGACGGATTAGAGGTTTTCAACTGACGTGCAGCAGTGAATTGAAATAAGCAGACATTGTTTGGGTTTGCCTTGCTTGACGTGCGTGACAGTCTTTCTGGTGGCAAAAGGTCGGGACGGGAATCCGACGGGGATGCGTGGCTGATAGGAAAGTCGGTTGTGGATTTAAGTTATTTTTTTTTTGACAGATTATGATAAAATAAGGTCATGCCAAGTTATAACTGACTGTGGTAGCATTTATTATGCCACATGAGAACTGTTCATTAACTTTCAACATAACGCAAGTGGAGTCCATGAGCTTAGAATTTATATGAGCAGAATGCATAATTATTAATTAACAGGCTGACAACGGCCGCTGGGCAACAGCCATCCAGACACCCACCTGGTCGACAAAACCTGCCTTTTTCAAAAGTAGAAGGAGAATTTTCCATCAATGTCTTTATACATCTAGGCAAGACATATAGACCAAGAATACCTCCTGATGCCACGAGAGAGGCTACTGGTACCCACGTTTTCTTCCGCGTAAATATCATCAAATGATTCCTCCCATTTTTTATGACAGGACGCGAGAGACTGTCAGATTTAGTTTTTTTTAATGTGAGATACGTTTGCTCTTGACCTTAGTCTAGGTCAGGAATGACTAAGAAAAGGTCGAAAATGGAGCGAGCGTACCCAGAAGAAGCCTGTTCACTCTAACTTTGAAGAGATTAGAGTTGTAAGCGTTCGGAAACTAACTAAAATTTCCCTTTAAGTTCTGGAGTCACAGTTATATGTATAACAAGACAGTCCCGCGTCCCTGACGAACTTTGCCAGCTTTTCTTTATCTCTAAGGGCCGAGCCAGTCATATTACTGACAGCTCTTTAAGGCTTGCGTGGAACACGGCGAGACATCGACCCTGGTCCTGGTACCTCCTAACGTCAGGACACAAAAAACAGTACAATAATCACGTCAATATCCCTTGGACAGTTCACAATAGCAATCATTAAGAGATCTTCGCCGTAATTTTTGGCTGATAATATTGATGAATGGCAGCAAATTGACCAAATACAATAACAGACTAACATCAGTAATAACTGTAAGATAGTTTGAGTAAGGAAGAAACTTTTTCGATTCCGTCTACGAGTAACCGGTGAATGTCGATTGGATTACCCCTAATTACTTTATCGGGTCCATCAAGCACCATTACCAGTAATCGGGGATTTTCCGACCTTTTACCTTTTGTTTTCAACTACTTACTGAGAGTGATTTAAATTATCATTAAATAAAGTATTTAAGTAACGGTTTTTTAAATGAAAGTACTGCCCATGCGGAATCTCTTTTAATGTCTATTTTGGAATCTTTATAAGAAATTTCGATAAGCAGTACTTTTGTAATTGGTCGCGGGACTTGTTCAATTACTGTGACCCTAAAACGTATGGCTATTGAAAGACACCGTGGATTTTTGTCAGTACGAGTCTGACAGTACCTCCTGCCCTGCCCTGGGAGGACTCATTTGATGATTTTGCCACGGAAAAAAAAACTTTATTTTGTAATGGAGCTGTGTACTCATTTTCACTGGGTCTTAATATCAATACTTAATTAATTTTCTATTTTTTGCCCATGCCCGAGAGTTTGAACACCATATTGTTATTTTTGAATATTTCAGAAGCCAAGTAGAAACAGTTTGGTGATTAGAATTTTTAATTTTGATAAACAGATGCTTTATCATAAGATTTCCATAATATTTTACTTACAGTGAACTTGAGATCTGTGAACATCTGTAACTTTGACCCTATGTTCACAAAATTAATAAATGAATGAATGAATGAATGAGATGAATAAATCAAAACCAACCTACAGTATTAAAAACGCATACAACGATAAAGACGTCCAATTTTGTTAAATAAAAAACAGTACAATAATACTTTTTCCAATCTCTTTCGTGAATCCATAGCAATTTCACAAGTAACGTCAGTTCAGTGGCCATTGTTATGCCTCCTTGCTGATGGGAGCACCTTGCCTGAATAATTGGCTGTAACAAGTCAATACTCGCATTGTCATGAAAAATTTGAGGGCCATGGTTTCCTGAAAAAATGCTTCGTTTATTTTTGAGCACGGTTGACATCTAGTGGGGTGAGATCAGGAGTGCAGGTTGACAATAAAAGGATGGATGGATACTTGGTACCGTGGTTTTGGATGGCAATGAATATGGTACTTAAAATAAAGGTACCATAGTCTGAAAATTTAAATATGGAACGCAATCCTGAAAATCATTGTTTAGACTCAGGCTCAGAAAAGGCGACTTTAACTAATTCATTGCGATAAGTTTCGTAAAGCGGAATGTTCTCCGTATGCGAATAGCCTGTCGTGTGGACGCTCCAACACGTGTCCCTCTGATCAGCAGAGGGCACAGCGGCGGAGCGGGCTTGCGGACGGTGAGTAATGGGTAGCTCGCCGTCCGACCAAGGACCAAGCCCGGGTCGGTGGCGCGTCGTGTTTCGCGCCAAATGCCTGCTGGGGTCACGGGTTTTTTCTTAACCCAGGATACCGCGGCCTCGGAACGTAAAGAGCATCCTAAGGAACACGGGTGGATTTTAGTCAGTAAGAGTCTGACAGTCCCTTCCTCCCCACTCAGGGCGGGAGGACTCATTTGATGATTTTACCACGTAAAAAAAAATAAAAAACGATACAACACATTTCAATATTATCATCTCTCAAGTTGTCGTCAGTCCACCTATTGGGAGGCCTATCTTACCTACATCTTTTGGTACGTGGTCACCCCTACTTCCCCATCGGCTGCTAGTTCTACGAGCGACGTGAAACTGTATTAGAAATATTACCAAAGTGTAATTTTAAGATCCGTGACGTTAAAGTCTGAAGCCAAAAAAATGGCTGCTTAGATAACACAAAATGCCATCACTGAGGAAATTGTCAGTCAAGTCATTATATCTAAAACGGAACAAAAACATGTTCATCCTTTTTTAAGGCAAGAATATTAAGAATAATAATTATAATGTCTCATCATCATCAGCCTATTAATGTTCCCACTGCTGGGACACAGGCCTTCTCTCTGTGAGAGGGAGTGGACCGTAGTTCACCACGCAGGCCCCTGCGTGCGAATTGGTGAATGCCACAATATGTCGTCCAGTTTTTGGTTCTAGGACATGCCGGTTTCCTCACGATGTTTTCCTTCACCGTTTGAGAGCAGTGGTATTGAAATAAATTACACAAAGTAATGCACCTGGCTGGGTTTGAACCCATGACCTACAATTCTAAAGTCGGTGCCAATACCACTGGGCCTATTATAATGTCTACTTAGTAAAAATGTAGTAATATTAAAACAACTCTAATTGCTTTTTTTCACTGCATACAGCTATTACAAGCTGATACGAAATTTGTAAATACACATCTACATTTGTATGCTGTGCCAATATTTGAGTGAACGCGCGGATATGACGTTGAACGTGGGTAGTTTAATATTGGATCCGATGCGTGGATCCAATACTCGTCATGTGCATAGGTAAGTGTATAGGAATCACTTTTATCGCCGTATTAACAGATATCTCCTCATATATGGGAGGCGAATGAAATTGACTTTACCTATTGTATTTTCAAGCGTGTGTGGATTATGTCTAACATAGCTATAGAAATTAGAGCATAGGTCTCCTGTCTGTGAGAAGAGATACATTTATTGTAAGCACAGCTAAGGAGTGGAATCTGTATTTCCTGATGGGCACACCTGGGAGTATTTATGTCATCATCATCATCATCGGCCGGAAGACGTCCACTGCTGAACATAGGCCTCCCCCTTAGACCGCCACGCCGAACGACAATTCGCCACTTGCATCCATCGGTTGCCCGCGACTCTCACGATGTCGTCGGTCCACCTAGTTGGAGGCCTACCTACGCTGCGTCTTCCGGTCCGTGGTCGCCACTCAAGAACCTTTCTTCCCCATCGGTTGTCAGTTCTACGAGCGATGTGGCCTGCCCATTGCCACTTCAAATTGCAAATTTTATGAGCTATGTCGGTGACTCTGGTTCTTCGTCTTTAAGTGAATAGGTAATTTTTAGGCAATTATGCTTCACTGTCGACCACATTATCGCTTATTATCGAGCGAGATAGTGTCAATTGCGAGCCTAGAACATAACGGCCTCCTTATGATGCTTGCTCAGCAGTCGCACTTTCATGCAACGAAACAATTTTCTAGCTCCATCGCCTTATTTGGTAAACAAATAAGGCGCCTTCTCCAAGGTTTGCTAAGAACTCTTGCGTTGAATTGGACTCATACCGGTTACTGAGACACCGTACTTACCTATCTAATTCGTCTCGCACAACTGGCATAGACGAGGGCGGTGCCGTCCATAACCAGGCATCAACTGTTTGGAGATTTGTCCAATGGCAGTCTGCATTCGACTGATATGACCCGCTCAAATCTTATTCAAAAAATATTAAATTAAAAAGCGGTCGCAACATAACCAACAATGTCCCTCGATCAACCTCGAGAGCCTGTTCAAACAACATTTTCGAATGTATTTTTAAAGCTGGCGATCAACACACGCCGGAAGTGCCCCTAGGCCCTAGAAACTACATTACCTACTTGTTAAAACAAGCTAAATGAGCATCTTTACCAGGCAAACTAATTGGACCCCGCCCTGGGGCATGATTCCGCTTCAGAAAGGAAACCTTATTAGGGCGGGCGTAATTATATGTCAGTCCGGTGAGGTTGGGGGAAATTTTTGGACGTTTTTGAGGACTTTTTTCGGTTAGGTGTCGAATATGAGCTAGGGGATTTTTATCGGATTAGGTCCACGCTAGAGTTAAAAATGGAGTAAGTAGATATTAGGGTTGCTATGAGCAAAGTTGCTGATTTTTCATTTTTGGGCGTGAAGAATCCGGTTAATATTTCAGTTACACATTTTTGCCTACATTGCCTCTGATCAGTGCTATTGTGAATCTTCTCACCCTGTAGCTAACCCCAATGGTAAGTAGATCTCAAAGTACGCCAAAACTTCATTCAAAGATCGCCAGTGGTGTGCTTAAACTCATTTTTATCTGCATTGGCTCACACTTCTGTAACGAATATCTAAATGAGAGATGAAGTTCTGATTTAATTTCTGATGTCTTCATCACCTCATAAAATCCATGATATTTATTGGTAATAGAGTGTTAATTTATTTAAAAACCATATCTGTCACCATACCTACAAGTCATTTCTCCTGCAAATTACTGCCTACTGATTCAAGGAATAATTACACCAAAAAATTTACATTATTTCATCCATTGAATTCATCCAGCTACACGTCAATTTCATTCAAAAAACCAGAGACTATTGTATTTTTTTCCTTACATAAAAAATAACTTCCCAAATGCCACATCATTAAACTCCATATGCATGATACCTTGACCTAAGAACGCCTGGTGTACGAAGCTCCGTGGCGAAGGAAACGACTCGTTATGCCTCAATGGTGACGCGACGCGACGCCCCGGGTGACAGACGATGAAAATTAACCCTTGATTGCTTCGCTTCGAAAAATAGGGAAAGAATTGTGTGGGTGTGACTTGTTGAATATTTTGTGAGATAATTATTTATTTATGGAAATAATAAATAGTTAGGAGATGTTAGGTGACATTTAGGTACCTATTTTTTTATAGTGTGAGAATATGGTAACTAATCACTCGTTGATAGGCAATTCAAAAGATTTTGCCTGGAGTATTATGTAGGGCAGAGTTTATTTTTCTTGTCAGCATGTTTGTCTCACTGATGGAATACAATAAATGTCTCTACTATTGTTTCCAATTTTTCTTAAATGTTGCGTTCTCCAGTATTTAAGCAGAAGTCCAATTCGTCACAACAGCAACATTTCTTAGATCTGACTGAGGGACTATTTTCGTATAATTATCATTACTACATTTTTTGGAATCGGGTGTGTCTCATTGTTACAAATATGTATCCAGGCATAACAAAATGGCTACCTTTTTTAATATAATCAAACCTTAGTAAAATGTAGATATCATTTTCGTAACAAACAAACAAAAGCGTTACCTATATCTTGTCTGTAATCTACGTGTGTACCCACAGTAATATAAAAATTCTCCATCCTAAAATGAAACCTCATAATTTCCGCTTGCCCTTGCAGGTCCACGTTAACATCGTCGAATCCTATTAAACCTATTTTTGCATTTAAAAATGAACGCTTAATGGCGTCTCTTTTGTTTCCATATCTTTTCACTTACCTGCAATTAAAATGGCGGAAGTTATTTACTGAGTTTAATCATTATGAGTTTTTTAATCGTGTGCATTTCATTGTGAGGTTATTAGCCGGGAGTCTACATACCTCATTAGTGGTATTCTTTCGGGTTGATTTAAGAGTTGTTTTATTAGTAAAAAGTCTTAAGTCTCTTTTTATTTTTTATGATCACACTCTGTATATTCTTAGATTTGGCTGTTGAGTGTGGTAACGTTGTACCTTTTTTTTACGTCATAAAATCATAAAGAATGCGGGAGCACTAGTCTGACAGTCCCTACACCAGGTGGGAGGGAACCTGATGTAGGGACTGTCAAACTAGGACAGACTAATATCCCTAGTGTTTCTTCAATAGTCCTTTTCGTAACAGGGACACTTACCTGTTTAGACAGACTCGCGACCCCAGCAGGCGTTTAGACCTCTGGGGATAATTTTGTCATTATAGTTTAGAATTTAATTTATACGGGAATCGAACCCAAAATGTTTGCAATAACACTAAGCATATAAAAAGGTAAAGTAACAATTGCTTAAATATGGTGTTTTAATTATATTTTCAGGGTTCATTGTATGTTTGTTTTTGAATGTGAAATCAAACGAAATAAAGCACTTTTGTAATTGTTTTTATTAAAACATTCACAATCATCGTTACAGTATATATCACTATAGGTAATGTCAGTCGGGTTCGCCTAATAATAAAAAGTATTTTCTTTTATTTTTAACAACAAACAGGATTTAAAATTTATCAATTTCGTTTTACCGTGCAATTATAAATTAAAATGTTGCAGTCAATTAAAAAAATCCAATTTAATTTACAAATACTCGGAAAATGAAAGGTTTAAAATAAATGTTTTTACTTTTTTTAATTGCTTGCAACACAACACTTAGTTTAGTAGTATAATTTATTTTTGTATATTTATAATATAACGTAATAGTAACAACTATTTAGCCTAGGACATAGTCACTTTGTAACTTACTGCTCTGATCAAGGCTGCCTCAAAGGGAGCAGGGTCTTGCGAAGCAATTTAGCGATTAGGTGCGTTCACACAGAGCGAGCAGCCTCGCGAGGCATTTGCCGCGCGAAGCAGCTCGGTAAGTGTGGCCGTGACTCGGCCGAGGCGAAAGCGATCGCTGCCATGGTAGAGCGACCGAGCGCCCGCGCCATCCAGTGTCGGGTTTTGCTCAAATGCGCCTCAGTTTTTTGCCGCGCGCACTCTGGACTTTCGCATAGATAGTTTCGTGCCTCCGTCTAGTCGCGTCACGAAATGCCTCGCGAGGCTGCTCGCTCTGTGTGAACGCACCTATTGTATAGTTAAACATTATTTTATTCTTATAAAATTGACTGCCACCAACTGACTGTCAAATACCTAATGATGAAAGGACTCTCAGAACGTTTTATTGATGGATTCAATTTAAATTAAATCAAGATTCATGGGAATGAGAAATGAATTACCGAGTAGAAATGATTAGAGAAGCATTTTCGTCAAACTCATCAATCTCATATTCCGAGCTTCCCTGAAAAATCGTTTACATATTACGCACGTATTGACGGAAGTATGAAGATTCAGGAATAGGTATGATAACAGGATCAATAAATTGAAAATTTTAGTCCTATAGTTGGTATACTTATAAAAAACAATTTTTAGTCCGATAGTTTGGTACTTATAGAAAATTAATGAACGCATCAGAACTCGAGAGTGGAGACTCGTGATGTCACTACTCTCTAAAAATTATACCTAGTAACGACGTACTATGTATTTAAACAGCGAATATTATTCAGTTCTGCTTTATATAACAAAAAAATAATCATTAAATATTTTTTGATCTAGCTGCTAGCTAGCTGACGGTCTAATTATTTTTTTTTCAGTCATCTTTCGTACGTATAATTATGAATGTTACACAAACCAAATTTTAATCATTAATGAGATGTACCTGTTTTGTTCTTAAATCTTCACTAACTCCGCTCGACATACTTAATTCCCATTGACATAATTACATCACCAAAACTCAACATTTCGTACAAATGGTAATTTCTATCTAACTACATCATGCTCGCGCCATGTCGTGATCAATGAATGAATTAAGAGTCATTTACATAACAAAATGTGCTAACAGATCGCTCCTAGCAGTTCAAAACGTAATTTGTTACTAGTTTAATTTATATTACACCTTAAAACATTAATTTATTTAATATTTAATTTACTTAAATTATTTATTAAAATTACTTTTCACATAATGTACAGGTCGCAGAAAGTATGGCGACATAATATAATCGAAATGAGCTAACGTTTACATATTTTAATAATTCAGTATCCGGGATAAAATATTCATAAAAAATAATATCCATTTCCACTTTGAGTAATGCGATAATGTAATGCATACAAAAATAATATTGGACTTCCCACTTAATGTTTGCAGAGAGCTTTACACCATTTTGAATTATTGAGCTTATTAAAATATATGATGATGGTTTTACCACTAGCTAGTGCAAATACACGCTAAATAAAAATATTATGTATGTATTTTAAAAACGATCGTATTAAAGTTTCGTTCTCAATTTGTCAAAACATGTTATGTAACTTTGACATTGTTTTCGCAGAAATGAGATTGTCACTTGAATTTGGAGATTTTCAAAGTATCACAATAAGCCATCTCATCAAAAAATCATTGAAAAAAAATCAGTTCCACAAAAGAGTATAAAACATGCATAAATAGTAGAAAAACATGATACCATTTATATACTTTTTTAGACTGACTTTGGTCACTAAAACGGGATATTTACCACGTTTATTATTTGTTTTTAATTTCGATCTTTTTTACAAATAACAAAAACGCTAAAAAAATATCGCGTTTTAAATCTAAATAACAGTACATCATTTATTTCAAAAACAAAACAAAACTACAGAAAAGAAGTAAAACATCAAGAAACAAGCGCACACACTAATAATACACCACGACATATTCTGCAAAACGGTTTCATAATAAAGGCAAGTACATACGACCTCTTATTTACACGGTCGTGTCGCGCCCCGACCGTGCGCAAAGTGTGGCAAAGCGTTGCAGGCGAGGTGCGAAACACACGCTGTATAAAACGCAGTCACGTGTTTAATAGCCGTTTTATGTGTTGTAGTGAAATAGTGCGATGACGTACATTGCGTGTGACGAAGGTGGACGGCGAAAGCTGGAATTATTTTAGGTTAGTTCTCGTCTACAGATTTTAGGCTTTAGTTTTGATAGTATGTATTAGCATTTTGTAAATGTATTCGTTTTATATGCGTGGATGGTAAATGTTACATAAATATTGGGTTATTTTTATCTATAAATTTTTGGCAATAAGTAAATTAGTAAAGTTTTGGATACTAAGTTTTGATACGAAAGTTTGGATACTTAAGTGAATCATTAAAAATAGATCATCTAAATGATCTATTTTTAATGATTCAGTTAATTCTTTTACTATTACGGACTCATCATTAAAATAAAAAAATAAATGTGAAGAGAATAATTCTAATTTCACTACTGGAGTCAATCAAATAATCTTAAATATTAATCTATTGTAGGATTGCAAAGATATTATTATTTCGGACCTGCGTGTTTCTAGATCAGTACTAGGCTGTGATAGAAGGTCGCTAAGCATCTAGTACTGATCTAAAGGGACGTAGGTTCGAGTAACACTAGCAGTAAAAAAATTCTGTCAGAAAAAGTCTCCAATTCTCCGTATTACCCAACTTTTTTTACCTCCAACAATCTTTATTTACTGAACATATTTTTTTTACCAAGCCAATACCCGCACAAACCACGCCAATATACGCCACACAGGAATGTTGTAAAAATCCACCACCCTGTATACTCACTGGTAGGATTTGCACACACCCTTTGATGGTGCGCTGGTTGTTTGTTCCACAAAGTAAACACGCAGGCAGGGTGCACGCATAGCTCTGGTATTAGAAAACATTGGCTAAACTAGGCTTAGATCTAGGATAGCTCTGTTGGTATGACTTGATTGGATGGTGACAGAGGTTTTACGTTTTTTTTTTCTATAAAAACTGCAAAAAAAAACACATAATCTGGGGATACGTTTTTTCATTGTTATGTTTACATATAATTTTTACATATTTTTTTTCTTTTTTTTTGTAGTAGAATCATCAAATGAGTCCTCCCACATAGGGCAAGACAAGAGCGCAGACATAAATACTGACTAAAATTCACGGCGTTCCTTCAATAGCCCTATACGTTATAGGGTCACAGTTACCTGATGCCTGAGAGAGAACTGAGAACTTCTAACTATACGCCATCTTAATCTTTCCTAACATTGCGTGCCCGACAGGGTCCATATTTGATCTTGTCCCATTTTATTTTTCACTCGTTTTTATACACTCACTTTTTTACCATCTTTATAACATTATATACTTATGTATGGAATGTAATAAAGTATTGGGTATTAAGATAGTTCAACAGTCCCGGCAACCTGCCCGGAGAGTTTGTTTTGGTTCTATTTGTATATTTCTTTTTTAGCTCGTAAACTTATTACTATTTTTACTAAAACCCAATTAACAGAACAATAAACATCAGTTAGTTCTTAAACCAAAAATTGCCTAAATCCAATTAACTGTTGTCGATAAAGACACGTATACAGAAGCGTAATAATAATTGTTTTAACATTATTATAATAACCATTTTCATCGTCAACAACGCGGAAAGTTCGCCACCCCGCCACGCAAAGTTTAAATTTAATCAATCACCCTGTATCTGCGCGGTATTTTCCATAATCCATCTAATATTGTTTATTTTGTAAGTTTAATATAACATGATGTTACGAGGTAGCGAGATAACTGACTTTCGATCAATACAAGTAGACTACACATAACTGTATCGGGGCTCTCTAAACAAGATACCACGACCTGGGAACGCAAGGAGCTTGAAAAGGAATAATGTTAATAATAATAATATTCCACAACTATTACACAACGCCATCTAGTCCCAACCTAAGCAGAGCTTGTCTTATGAGTACTAAATAACTGATAAACATACTTATATATTTCTAAATACATAAATATTAATAAAGATAAGTTAACACCCAGACACAGAACAAATGATCGTGATCATCACACAAACATTTGTCCTGGGTGGGAATCGAACCCACCCAGTCAGGGTCACTATAACCACTAGACCAACAGTCAGCCAGTCATGTTGTTTTAGCCAATACATCGTCAATGTAAGCTTTACTGCCAGCTGTCAAAACTGACAAATTATAATGTCAACATTTTGTTTCGGTAACTGCTCAAGTTTGGGGACTAAGTTCCCCATTGTTGTTTTAATAGCCATATGACACTGGCAGAGTAGTCAAGCAAAGTATTTCCAAAGAAGAAAAAAAAATGGTTGCCAGTATGAGATTGACAGTCCCTTTCGCTCCAACCAGAGTTTTTGGCATGTAAAGAGTGGTTCACGATTGTCAGTGTTCTTGTGTGCACAAAATATCCGCACCGGCTTGATTAAACCTCAACTTTATGTCTAGTTATTTCAAGTCAGTAGCATCTGTTAAGAAGTACTGTAAGGATATCGTGGCTTTAAAACACAAAGAGCAAATGAAAGGACACGGTGCATTTCAGTCAGTAAGAGAAACCCTCATTTGAAAATTGCCTCAAATAAAAGCACTGACCAATAAACCGAATTAAATTAGTAAAACAATCTTTTCGAATTTAATTGCCAGAGCAAAACAATAAATTACCCCAATTTCGAGCCAATTAAAATCACTCAACCTCCTTTTCAAGTGCACCTCTAGGTCCAAGTGTGGGGTATTGAGCTTTGTTCATCTGATTGACCGGCTTTGCATATTAATGGACGTCGAATGCCGAAGCGTGTCCAATATAGCCCATTGTTCTGGGCCATTAGGGACAATGATACTCTGTGTAAACGTGTGGAAGGACCGCTGTTATGGCTCTGAAATATGTTACTTAGAACTGCTAAGGGTATTACAGAGGTCAATTTTAATAGTGTTGTGTGTGGTTTTCTATATTGCTACTGTTTCTTTTAACAGGCAGCTCTTATACAAGTACCAGCAAGCGCGCTTGCTCTGCTGCGATGCGATGATAATGATGAGGTGTCGAAATATAAACCCACAAACTCAAAAGGCGACCGTAACCAGTGGACCACCACATTGACACACCCACTAAACTAACTAAATGTCCTCAACTATGATTTAGTTAAACTTTGAAATAGACAAATTTTGGTCTCGTGTTTTGGCTAACATAAACGATTTTGCCATACCTATTATTGGAACCAAAAATAGCAACTCACAATTTAGGACCCATTAATATTTGTAGTCATTTTTAGACAAGACAAGTAAATTCATTCTCCGGGACACGTCGAGCTTCATTGTCTCGGCGCTTTTCTGGTGGTTGCCACTATCGGTTCTGGCTCTCAAGAGTTGCAGTGGTTTGGAAATAGTGTGGTGGGTTTGTCCCAAAAAATAACATAAAAGAATTCTCACGGATGCAGTTGAACCCCAAACTCTTGATTTTTTTAATAGTAACCCAAGTAGATCGGTATCAAAATTTCCCACAATTTTGTGTTCAACAATAATCCAATTTTCTTGGAAAACATCCCGTTGTTTCAACAGTTCTGTAAGATATCGTTATTTATTGCTACAATTTATTTCTCGATTCAGCTGCGTTCATCCTATTAGCGATGAATTTTATTAATTATAATTGCTTTTTAAAAGTAATCCTACATAAATTGATGGTCGACCTCGAAAACGTTTTGCAGAAAATATCTCGTTTATTTACACCGTTTTTAGGCAACAATTATAATGTAATTAGTCATCGTTATTAGTGTGAAATGCTTAAGAATATTTTCTTAATAAAATAAAGAACATAAGCATCGTATTAAGGCTGTCTACAACATATTTGAGAAAGGTAAGGCTGTAGTTAAGGGTTGGTACACAATATACTACTAAACAAGTTTTTGTATGAGCTTGACGGTGAAAAAAATAATCTTGCTGTCTCACAAAAGCTTACTAAATCTTACCAACTTGACACCAAACATGTTAAAACAAATATTCAATAAAATTTGCCTCGAAAAAAGCATTTAATCTCAATCGAAATATTGATCCGTTCTCTGTCTCAAATCTCGGATAGTAAAATCATGCGATGCGGCAAATAATTAATAATTTAGTAGTTCGTGGTTTCTCTGACTGTTTTTGAAAAACTTTTTTAAACATGATTGTATTAAAATAATAATTCTAAAGATGACTGAACCTTTACTGTGTATATTTATAGCCCAGGCGTGTGCATCGTCATAGCCAGTGACATAATTAGCGGAGACACCAAACACTGTTTATTTTCAATTAAAATTTAAATTATAAAACAAGATGGCGGGTACTGAAATAATTTCGCGATAGCTCGAAGGAGTGGGCGGATGTTTTTAATTAATTACATTTAAATTACTTTAATAAATACAATTAAGTTATAAATATAATTTCGTGTACTTAACAATTGTATTATTTAAATTTAATTATTTCTACAACAGTTTTGTCACTTAAAATTACAACTGTGAAAAAAGGTGTGATCTTTGGATTTTAAAAGTTAGATAAAACTATATTGCACTTTCTTAGGAATATTTTGAGACTTAAACTTAACAACTTTGGATTCAAATCATACAAATCCGTAAATAACGTTAATTTATTAATTCTGAAAGCAGTAAAAATGATTAAAATACAAAGAGATAAAATCTTCTATTATCTAACAGTAAAAAATCTATCTAACAATTTTGTCCAAGGAAAAACTACAAGAAAAATCCAAAAACAACACCTTTTTCAAGTAACACAATCACTATTAGGTCCACACCACACGAACATACGACGCAGCGTTTATATGCAACTCTCGCGCACTTTTCTCGCTGTTGTGACCACCTCGGGCCTCCGCGCGGCCGCTATGTCGGCACTGCGGGCGGTCACCCCACGGTTCACCACGCATATGCTTACTGATGACTAAAGAAAGAAAAAATATATAATTTACGTATACGTACAAAAAAGGTGCATGTGACTTTCTTAAAAGGAGGTGATAAAAATATACAGGATGAATTAGAATAAACGCGACAAAATGAAATGGGAGCTTCAGTTACGCTGCCTTCACATTTGGGCGATAGCCGCGCGACAGACGCTGCTTATGCGCGGCTGATCATATAAAATGTGAAAGAATGTGCTTAAGCCGCGCTGCTGTCGCGCTGCTAACGCACTAATGTGAAGGCAGCCTTACAGTAAAATAGTAATTATAAATACTGTTTTTTCTAGAAACGTTTATCGTTTTCAAAAGGTCCATTGATGTTATTATATTTATATGTAATAAATGAATAAGAAAAATTAAAGTATCAAAAAATCTCGTCCATCACATCGCAGTGCTCAATAATCGTCTTGGAGTAGTCATGTTATTAAACGTTGCCGTTCATAGCGTAACACTGATCAATTATTTTTTTAAATTTTACATTAGGTATTTAATAAATTTTATTGACAACACGTATTATTGTATATTTAAATTTTCGCATCTATTCAATTGTACCTTGTATAGAGAGATAAAAATACGGTAGTAAAAATCTACCTATTTATTTGTGACAAAGGTGAAAGGTATTATAAGGAAAAACAATTAACAGTGTGTAGGTTGCTGATCACAAATGAAGGACAAAAGATTTTTAGAAAAAATGAAATATTAATAAAGAAATATATTTTAAAAAAATACAATATTAAGAAAGAGTACATTCAAATGCTTCTATCCAAGAGGACGTTTATTTGCTCAAATAATCGTCTTAACAGAAGATTTTGATGTTATTGCGTAGGTAGTATTTTAAGTTCACGGCTTATGGTACTGATAAATGAAATCTTTTGCAACTAGGCTTTCAAATCAATAAAATATTCTTTCATTATTATCATTTATTCATTGACTTTATTACATTTTACATGTTCTTTGTGGTCCATCTTTTTACTGATCTGATCTGTCCTGTCTTTGTTTAAAAAAACAACAATGTGGACCGTTAAATACGGCCCCGATCCTTGGAGGTTGAAAATTAATGAAATTAACAAATCTCTTAATATAATGGAAAAATATTGCGAGATGAGAAATTTTAATCACAGGATACTGAAAAAAGTGTGGATACGTACTTACGTTAATTAAGAAGGTTTTGAAAGGTATTGTGATGAATTTTTATTTGATTAACTAGCTTTTTCACGCGGCCTTGCTTTGCTAATTTAGAATCTGACAATTATTCGGGTTTAAGTCTACAGTACTTGTATTTTTGGAGTGAAAGGAAGGTACCATTATTATAAAATGATGTATGTAATTTTGGACACCAGACAACGTATACATGCAAAAATTCAAGATGATCGATTCAGGTGTGAAAAGGTAGTAAAAAACATAATTTCTATTATGAAGTTTGAAAGTTAAGATTAAGATTTGGTTTTACATGATATCGTTTAGGTTGGTAACGAATTTTTGAAGGATAACTTTGCTTGAAATAAAATACTATATTATAATCTGATGCCAATATACAGAGTGTTTCTTTTAAATGGGCCAAAAGGGAGAAATCTTTATCCATAAGAGATACGAGAAAACTTTTTAGAAACCTTTAGCTCTTTTTTGATACTGATAATTTTGGTGTTTTTAATTTTTTGGTCAAGTGTGAGCTGTCCACAGAAATGAGTGAAATTGGCCAAATTTTTTTTAACGCTGTTCGACTCTGTTTCATATCAGGATCATTTCATTGTACCGGAAGAAAAAAATCGGGACGGCGGAAGTTGGTCAAATTTAGCAAAATATTTTTTCATACAAATTGTATGAACGAAAAAAAATACCAATTTTTTTATGATGCCCTGTTATTAAGTGTCTTGTAAAGACCATTTTATTGTATGGGAAGGAAAATGCCGGGACAACAGAAGTGGGTCAAATCTTATGAAATACTGACACTGTTAATAGGACTATAAGCTGATAGAAGAAACATTACACTACTTTTGACCAACTTCTACTGTGCAGATATTTTTCTGCCCATACAATTATCTCATCCTTACATGAAAGTAAGTCAAATAGCATTATAAAAAAAAATGATTTTGTTTTCGTTCATACATAAAAAATATTTTGCTACATTTGACCAGCTTCCGCCGTCCCAATTTTTTTCTTCCGGTACAATGAAATGATCCTTACATGAAACAGATTCGAACGGCATTAAAAAAAAATTTGGTCTATTTCACTCATTTCTGTGGACAGCTCACACTTGACCAAAAAAATAAAAACGCCAAAATTGTCAGTATCAAAAAAGAGCTAAAGGTTCCTAAGAAAGTTTTCCCGTATCTCTTATGGATGCAGATATCTCCCTTTTGGCCAATTTAAAAGAAACACCCTGTATAGTCCTCGCCATATAAGTGTGGAATGAAGGTCATTGATCCTAATAACGCATCGTTAGAATTCCACTATACCATCGCTCGAATTTCAAAATAAAATGTAAGGTCACGGTCGCCCCTTGCCACAATTCGTTTATTTTGATCGTGTTACGACACTTTCTTTTCATTTTTTCGAATGGTTTTGAAATATTGGAATACATTGGTACACGGGGGTCAACGAATTTTATTCCACACTTATATGGCGAGGACTATAGTATCAATAAGGTAGAAAAGAATAAATAAAAGAAAACCAAGTTCTTAAATAAACGAAATCGTATTCTAAATGTAAAATAAAAAAATATAAATGAACTCATTCGTTCAAAAACTTAACTGTTTTTATACTTACAGCACTGGCAGGTAATATTGGTCTATCGCTGAATATCCTGTGAGGATCTGCGTCCATTCCAGGAGTAGACAGCTTACTATATTCACCTAGTGGTTTCTTATCTGCAACAAAATGTCTAAAATTTATATAATGTGAAGAAGGTGGGAAAGTTTTTGTTCTATGGGTACCTTCTATAACAGTGGGCAAAGGCCTTATATTCAATTAGCATTATTGTAAGATGTTTTTATATCTTATATCACGATTTAGTTAAGATTACTATATTTTTTTACTTATTTTACTCATTTTTACGGTGCACATCTTCATACATATGTATGATAAATAAAGAAATTATCTCTTGTATGTATAAATAAAGAAACAAACATAAATAATGTATATAAGATTGTCTAATAACATTTTGATCTATAAGTGTTTTTTTTTGCCCATTTTTCTCCATAGAGATCTTCGATTTGAAGTAGGCTGCTACAGTTGGTACTTTAACAAGTTATTAAATGGAAAGAATTAAAATTATATTATGTCTTGTTATTGGGACTGCAGGTAGCTTCATGCTAGGGCTTTTGTTTTTGATAATACAAATGTGTAGCTTTGAGTTTCACAACCATAAAAAAACTATCCACACCTCCGAAAGAATTAATTAAAAAAATATAAGTTCTCTGAAAATCAAAATCTTTTCTTCCACACAATTTCAGGAACAAATTTCTGATGCTTCAGAAAATAATAACATCACGCCAACACTACCGGCCGATTATCGTTAGTATCTACAACGTTAATATCGTAAAGAGGGTCTATTCTATAATGTAATAATAACAGGTAAGGACCTTTACCCAAACCCTTCCGTATACAGTGTACTACCTTATTCATACTTATTTTATCGACACGATTTTCAAACTATTTTAGGAAAGTGGTACGTGTAAGCTTTATAATATTTTGAGCTGAGTTGATACAACAAAACATTTAATTAGTATTCAACAATCAGCTGAAAGTTGAAGGTTTACTGGATGAAATTAGGCTAGTCAGAAACTTAATAAGACAACAATCAGTCAATCAACATCTTAGTTTATTAACAGAATTAGTTGTTTTGATAACAGAAAGTTTAGCTTTGTAATAAATAACAATTATTCTTATAAACGTCTAAAATTTATTCGGTTACTGAGTAGCATTTCAGTACTTAAGCAAAAAAAGGTGGTGGATTTCTATACACCATGTAGGTAAGTATGTGTATTTTATTACACATTGATGTTGCTAATATCAACTGACTGAAAGACTGGAAGAAAATCCGTTTATGTACTGTCTTTTTACATGTCCCTAAGGTTGACGCCAAGTCAATCTACCCCAATCTGTCAAATTTTACCAATCGAATTATAACCTGTCCCTATTGTGACAAGGTTCAAAATCTATTAACTAAATGTCACAGATTGCAGTAGGTTGACGTGCTGGCGTATGTAAATTTAAAAGTTACTAATACTTGTCTGTACATTCTCAAAACATTGATTTCAACAAGCACCAAAATATGAAAAAACAACAGAAATTATAAAATAAATAATAAACCTTATTCTAGATTACTTTACCAATGATTCACCGGCAGAAATCCATAACAAATACGAGTACATAGAAATATTCAAAGCTCTACAATCTAATAAGTATACATAACTAAATCTTACCATAATGACAAGGAATGATATCAGGGTCAGTGTCTTCCCCGCTCCCCTCCATCTTGAGGTCATACTGGCTGCAGTAGTCCAGTTTGGGGGAGCCACAGTACGTGTTCAGGTTGTCCTGCTTCGAGAGGGACTCCACGCTCTGTTCCATGTAGAGGGCGTTGCTGTGGAAGGAGGAGTAAGCTGTAGGAATTGAGCAGTTACTAGGGGATGATAGAATGGTGAAGAAGGACTCAGCATGACATAGACAGGACTGATGATATTTTTTTTTAAGGTTTCGTTTCTCAGTAGGAATTTCTCCTGTGTCGGCTGGGGGAGTTTACAAATATTTTAAATCAGGTACACAAACAGCCAGAACCGAAAGAACTACATATTAGTAGGTCATACAAATATTTGTTCCGTGCTGCAACTGCAATCGAACATGCAGAGTAGCGGAGTAGTTAGTCAATGGCCTAACCACTGCGGCAACCGTGCCATTTGCAAACAAAAAAAAAATTTTGCGAATCATTTTATGCACTCTTTTAAATGTCAAAACTGTATGTTGTACCTGACACTACTCTGAAAATCTTAGACTATGGAAAAAAGAATGGACTCGGCGTAAACAATCTATACGAACAAAATCGCAGCGGCCCCCCGTGGCCGGTCGCCATGTTTTGTCACGGCTTTTTAATCTGTGGTCAAAGTCAACAACAGGTACATCAGTTGTCATCGCAACTTGTTTGTTTAGGTGTTTTGAAGAAAATTTAGTGATATTAAGCGAAAATTGTGCTTGTTTATAGTGTTTGAACTTGCATAATACTGTATTTATTATGGGTAGGTGCAGTGTGTCAGGCTGCCGCATAAAAAGCGACAAAAAACATGCCAATATAACGTTGCACAGGTTAGTAACCGAATTCATTCAAAATATCTTGTTTTTTCCACTATTTTAAAAGATTTTGCTATTTGCGAGGAAGTTCATAAGGATATTCTTGCTTTTCTGTAATCATTTACTGTTTTACTATTAATACTAAGTGTTTTTTAAGAAAATCAGTTGTCCCTAATAAATAGAGTTTGGGTTCGACATTTTCAATTTATCGACAATATATCGATAGGTGGATATTATTTAAACACGATTTGTTTTTTTGTGATTTCAGATTGCCAACATGTAAAAAAAGAAAAGAACAGTGGCATACTTGGGACTGAAAATTTGAATACTACCAAGCATATTTTTATTTGTTCCCTACATTTTGAAGATAAATGAACATGATAACATCCCATTTTGAATATGATTGAGATCGACGGTTAAATGAACTCACATTTGATTATTGTGAAAAAATACTTATTCAAAGAACGCATTTTTAGAACTCGACTTTAACCGGAACCAACGGCTATTATAATTTTTATTAAATCTGTGTAAAATGTTTTTCTGGTTTCATTTTCATAATGCTTTCATTTTTCCCAATCCAACATAAACCTTCTTCTTTTGTAATAAAGTTGAAAATATCGGAGTAGGAAAAAGCCGATAGAAAGCTATTAGAAACTCATTGTCGAAAAACACCGTGCAATTCAACTATCGATAATAAAATGCGCGCAGCTCTACGGCAAGCCGCCATCTTTGTGCCAGACACATTAGTAGGCAGGCACGTTTTTTTCGAAGGTATTTCATGTCTACTCTTTTCCATAGTCTAAGCTGAAAATAGCATCTGTGACTTTTGTCTTTGTTTTAGAAAATAGCTAAAACAAAGCAAAGTCACAGATGAATATGAACCACTCTAGGTTCATGATTATTAAAAAAAATTGGTCCTTATAAAAAAATCACTAAAAGATGTTATTCAATAGTTATCTACCAAAAATAACTAACAGATTAAAAAATCAAAGCATTTATTTCAAATAGGCACTTTAAAATTGTCGAAAGACGAAAAGTAAAAATAAAATGTGGCAGCTAAAGTCCCGGCAACAATGTGATGTGAATAAATGTGAAAGTGCTATATAGTTACCCATTTCAAAGCGTCAATTCTCTATTTTTCAGTTGATTCTGAATAAATCATAGGAAGAAACAAAGCTAAAACACGAATGTCTAAAAATAAGCATAAACTCATTTACTTCAACAGTCAAGTTCCACAAGCACGTATAAGAAAAAATATCCAAGGTTTCTAACAAAATCACATTTGTGAAGACTTCAAAAACAAAGCACCAATTCGGAATTACATGTAAGAAGGTAAAACATAGGCAGAAATAACATCGAAACGAAAACTCTGGCCCAATCTAAAAGTAACCTAACCTTGTGTAACGACAACACCTTCAAATCCTCTTTAGATATCTAATACTCTTAGGGAGTATACACACTCGCTACAGCCATACAACATCGCAGCGACAAAATGGTCATACAGTGGCGCTATCTCAAAAAAACAGCTTGTATGTACGCTGTGATGGTCAGTGTGAAATCTATAATGTTCCAACCGCTGGGATTGGAACGTACTCTGACGTCACGTGACGTGTGTCGAGTACATGGATAGGGGATGTAATAATTTCTTCAATATTTCTTAATTCTACGACATTCTCCCTGTCTAATTCATTTGATAATCATATGAATGTATACAAAGTAAAAATTGATGACGATTTCATCAACGTAAACCCAACAGAAGATCTGTTTGAGGATGGATGGTCGAAGATTTTATTGGTATGTCAGAAGTACTGTGAGATGATTTTATGAAAATGTTTTTCTTTTCTTTTTATGAGCCTGTTTTATTTACGTTTTTATATTTTTATTCATTTTTTTGTTGTTGCATAATTGTGTCTAAATTGCAGTAATTGGTTGTTCACACAACCGTTGTAATTTATTACCTAAATAAATAAATGAACATAACATAATGAAATCGTTACCATTGCTAAAAAAAATTATGTCTGCAGTGATATAGGTTCGTGTCTCATTGGTAGGTACGAATTTTAAGACGCTTAATGGCTAGACTTCAATGACAAAATGTGGTCCATGATTCTTCAGAGAAAACTCACCACTGTTAGTAATTTCACTTAGGGGATGAGAAGGTGGTACTATACATTTTCAAATACTGCTGGGTGGAGTGGTGAGCTTTTGTATGGCTGCAGCTTGTGTGTAAGGCCTCTTATACGTATTCTTATATGTATATTAGATAAAAGAAGCAATCTTCTTATGAGGATAATGAGAGCTTTAAATATAAATATCATTTCTGAGGTGAAACCAACAGATAATATTCGTGGGGCGTAAGCGCGGTGGGTTTTTAGAAAAAAAAATTGTTTGCTGGGAAATGTTAATAGCTAAACAGTTTCAAGTACTATAAGGATAGATCTTCCTACTATTATAAAAGAGAATGTTTTCGAGGATGGATGGTTGATAAGATAGGTCTAGGATACTCGATTACGCAGAAACAATTGAAATGATTTCAATAAAATTTGCAAGCAGAAAATTCATAGCCCGGAGTCTAGTAAAGCCAGAGCGACTTTGCTGCAACTCAGAAATTATCGTACGGGAACTTAAAATCGGGATTAAAGCTATCTTATGTGTCAATTAAGGTTATGAACTCTCACTTTGCCAAAATTCATCTAAATCCGATTAAAGATGCATTCACACTCATCAGTCACCGTCACGACACGTCACCGGCCCGTTTTGAAAAACAAAGTGTTCCAATACTTCTTTATGATATTTGTTCCTACACGTCAGGCACAGGCCAGTCACCGGCACGTGACCTATCAGTCACTTCATCAGTCAGGCACGTTTTCATACAAGTTTCATTCGGTGACGTGACAGTGACGTGACGGTAACGTGAGGGTGTCGTGACGGTGATGTGACGTGACTGACGTGTGTGAATGCAACTTAAGTAGTGTTTGCGTGAAAGACTAACAAACAATTCTATCTATTCATGTACCATCCACACAAACTTTGGCATTTACAATTTTACCAACATCATAACATTATCAAATCGTACTCAAAACAACCAAAATAAAAATAAAAAATCCAATTAAACTTACGTAGAAGGCGGATGCTTGTCAATATCATGCCTCCTTGCGGCATGACGTCGATACAGCGCTGTGATAACACCGCACACGCCTGTACAGAGCAGCGCTGCTACTGATAACAGGGACACCAGCATTGGAGACAACGGGATCGAAGTGCTCACTCCTGCTGAAAAAGACGCTGGGTTAGTATTGTGCTGTAAAATGGGTTTGTTACCCCTGACCAACGACAATATATTACTGGACTCCGCATACACGATCTAAGGAACAAAAACTATTCTGTCAACTTGCTGAGGTACTACGTAAGCGAGGGGGACAGGGTACGGCGTTGTGATTGGCTAGCTCAAGTCCGTGTTCTGTCTCAATGAATGTTTATGGCTCACAGGAGTGGTCGAAATAAGACGGATATAAGATTTTTTTGCCTAATGTGTTGACAGACATCGGTCGCCTGTTATTAGGAGACTAGTAATGTATCGTCGTTGCCCCTGACCTAGACTAAGGTCGAGAAGGTACTGTTTAATAAAACACCTATGGAATTATAGCATCACTTTTTTATGTACAATGTGTTTGGTCTTGACCTTAGTCTAAGTCAGGGGTGACAAAGACAAGGTCGACGATGAAGCGAACCTACCCAGAAGAAGCCTGTTCACTCTAACTTTAAAGAGATTAGAGTTATATGCGGTCGGAAACACAGACGCAGGCCGAGAGTTTCATTCCTGCGCTGTTAGCATCATTAAAGTTTGGAAACGCTTAGTGCATATAAAATCTTGCAAAAGATTTGTTTTAGAAAATGACTGTCCATAATGTAGTACTCTTGACTGGACGTCTAAAAGACTCGTATAGGCAAATTCAATTCAAAATAGAGCAACTAAGATAGATTAGCGTATTACGCTGGAAATTATCCTAATAACTTAACCTATAATATACAATAAACCTCTTGTACGGGTTAGGGTACATTTAAATGATAAACTGTTTTTTGATAGATTTGTATAATGTCCGAAAACTGGTAAATGATCGACCCGCGGCGAATGAGACTTTGTACCGATGATATGCAACTACTCTACGATTACACAAATGTATGCGTTTTATTCATTCGCTGCGCGTCAATGTCAGCATAAAACTTAAACAACTAATATTGTACGGGTTTGCTCGTACACCTCTCGTCAAATTACCTACTGAGTACATCAAAATGATTCCGCTTAGTAATCACAACAGGCCACTAATCACCATCTCCATCTACACCATGGCTCCCCATGGGGGCCATAAGAAGTTCCTAATGAAGCTTATGTACCAGGGGAGCATAGGGAATGGGCAGTGGCATCGATGTATGAGCTAATAGCATCATTTCTACCTCTCAAGCACGATAATATGGATCGTTCAAATAATAGCAGGGTTGAATAACACTCGGCATCTTCCAGCCGGTCTGGTAAATATAATGATGACTTTTTTCGTGGTTTTGTAAGTGGGTTTTGTGTGCCAGGATTGTGTTATTGTATTATAGAAGGGAAAAAGAGCTATAGAAAAAATCGGTCTAATTTCTAGATTTATGGAAAATCCGTTTAGAACGATTGGAAACATGATTGAAGTGGCCTGGTTGGTTAGGACCCGGCTTGGATGAAACTGTTAAGTTAATCAATTATTGTATCCGGCAGGCCATAACGTTATTATATATTCTATAAAAGAGGTCCTCTTTACTTACGTTAAAGAGGAAATCATTATATTAGTTTTAATTAGTATTATAATTATGTAACGGTATTTATTAATTTAATTATTTTCTTTATAACTTGGCTTCGTCTTTCCCTTTTCATAGGTCCAACTTTTTATAAGGCCTTTTTATAGGAAAAGATAAAGATATTTATGTTACGAACTTCTTTTCATATAACCTGATATAACAGAATCAATATACATAAATCCCGTAGTAAAAAGTTCGCACTGAAAAATATAAACAGTTACATTTGCCGCCAAGCTGCATTACCAACTGCAATCGAGTTTATCCGATATCGGAGCTGGCATAATTACGGACACACGACACTTTTCCACTTCGTACGAACTGGCCGGTTTTAATGATACACACGCTCAGATAGAGGAGATTAAAATTAATTTGAAAAAAGAAATGCTTTTGCACAGAAAGAAAGATAGAAAAAGCAGCGGGTTACAAAGGGCTTAGGCATCAATCATGGACACGCGGGGCGTCAGGCAGCGCGACTCGCGGCTAGAGCCAGCCACCATCTTGCCTATTTCTAGAACTTTCAAGAACAAGTGTCAACAACAGCTGCTGAAGACTGATGAAAACAAATCAATTAATGCTCACGTTAACGGGTACACTATACATCTGCGATACTACGTTTAACTCCTTTGCTCTTCCAGTCGAATCGCAAATCGCTTATAGCCTCAGACGAACAATTGGCCGCGACAATTGACGCGCCGTCTGACTAAATTTTCGTGAAACGTGGACAAGTGAAAGTTTAATATTTTAAAAAATGATACTCGAGCATTACATTTTTTTTTATCAAGCCTTTACAGACATAATATTCAAAGGAATTGTCAAATAAAATACTATTACCCTATCACGACAATCGTGAACTTCCAAATATGCAATATTGCTGAGTAATCGCAACATCTAATTGCAGTAAGTTGCAAACTGCCGTGAGTAATGTTCCCTTGCAGCGCCAATGAATATTGTACCACCGGCAGATTTACGAACACTACTGCTTATTTAACTTAGCATTGTGTTCGTAATATTTATTATATTTTAACTGCCATTGTGTATTTTGTAGCTTATTTTTGTTAGCTATTAGCAAGGTTTTATTTAAGTAGATAGAATATAAATAAAGATAATGTGCTTGAACAACCACAGCATCGTCACTCCATATCTAAATATTTTATTTCACACTGTTCTCATAGGTTTCGCCCACAGCACGGGTCCTACAGGCCTTCTTCAATAAATGAAATCCCAGTACCAATATATATTTTTCAATTCGAACGAGTTGTTCCTGAGATTAATGTGTTCTACCAAAGCAACTCTAAGCTTTATAGTATTAGTATAGATAGATAGTTCACAAGAGTTGACGAGGTCTGCTCGTAAATGAATGACCATTTATCATAAGCAAGCAAAGCCGCTGTTTCCAGATGTCATTTGAAGATCTTTGACAGTTGTTGCTGTTAGTCAGAAGCTTGAAAGTCTGACAACATTTTATTACGAAGGGCTAAAAGGAATTATCCAGTTACTGAGACATCAGGTAAGCATTATTCATCATCAGCCTATAAATGTTCCCACTGTTGGGACACTGGCCTCCTTTCTGTGAGAGGCAGTGCGGGTTGGTAGATTTCACATGTAAGACTCGAACGTTGCATTATTCGATCGTTATGGCTAGAGATTTGAATGAAAATGGAATCCGATGTTTTTTCTGAACTTTAATACGAGTTCGAATTTATGATTACGAAACAGCAGTGGTGATGAAATATAGTAATGCACTTGGCTGGATTCGAACCCACGACCTACAACTCGTAAGTCGAGGCCGATACTACAGGTTCACAACTGCTCCTAAGCATTCGCTCCACGTATAATATTAATATTCAGCTGCATTCAACTCGACTAGAAGCCGACCCAATATTGTTGAGAAAAAGCTAGAAGATGACGACATAATCCTCAATGAAAACTAATAAATACTTCGAAAAATAGATGCACGGTTCGGATTGATCGTTTGATTAAAGAAGATCCGGTAGGAAGCCACACAGCAAATCCTCATTGTTCGTTGTGGTATTACAGTAATCTACTACAATTCAGTGCTAAAATACAGGCACTTCGCCTGTATCTTTCAGTTTATTAGCAAACCTATCAAAATTTACGTTTATTATTTTGATTCAACTAAAACCCAGTCCTTTCTCACAACAACCTCGTCTTGTTTAACTAATAAAACTGTATTTTCGTTAACGTCGGTCCTTATCGTAAAGTATTCGTCGCGTTGAGGATCATTCTATAAAATGAGAGAGCATTATCAAGGCTCAGGACTGGTCACCATTCATTTGTTCTGCTGTCTACTGTCGTAATTATTTGTGACTGTAAGTAACTTGAAAGTGCCCGAGTTAAAAGTAAATATTGCTTTCTGTTGACAGGTTTTCTGGAGACTTGTGCCTTCTAAATTAATTTACTTACAGGTATATGATTACATCTGGTTGACATGTTTTGTTAATTTACGAATTATACGAGTGTAAATTATATCGGATTCGTTTCTTGGACTCGCTTTAGAACATGAAATGAACATAACGACAGGTATTATTTTATAAGTTGTACATTAACCTATTGGATAACTGTCTTGGAAGTCTTGGGGGAGGTTTTTGTCGAATGATAGGATGGCAAGAGGACAAACACATTTTTTTTTGTATACCTTAAATGAATACACTTTATGCACTAGTTTCTATTTAGGCACTAATTAAACCAATAATATAAGGCATTACTATAGTAAATAAATTATGAATGAAAATTTATTATTTATTGATTACTTTTACTTATTTGAATCCACGACCAAAGACTCATTCAAATAAGAATTAGTGTTGTAAACGATTGTTGTAATCACACATTTCTGTAGTTTTGTTATTGCTGCTTAAGATTGTACTTTGTCCCTAATTATTATAAATATAATTAAAAAGCCTATTGTAAAGAAATAATTTCTCCGAATAAAGTTTCACAAAGAAAAACATTTATGTGATTCTTTCAGTTCCTGCTACGACTCTGGAGACGTTTTTATTAATTTTCTTTTTGAAACTTCTTCTTAAAACAACACAATTGTGATTCCAAATTGTATATTGTTTCAATTTTGATGTAATTATAATTTTGTTAGTAGCTTCAAAGTTTCTTTGTGATACCAAACGTCGAATCAATTCAAGTCTCGAAATAATGAGTGTGTACTTTCCGCTAAACAATCGTATCCGAGAAATAAGTCGTAGGATAACGGATCCTTTGATATTTGATAGATGTTGTGTCTGATATAGGATGATAATCATCATCATCATCTCAGTCATAGGACGTTCACTGCTGAACATAGGCCTCCCCTTTTGATCTCCACATATACCGGTTGGAAGCGACCTGCATCCAGCGTCTTCCGGCGACCTTTATAAGGTCGTCTGTCCACCTTGTTGGTGGACGTCCTACGCTGCGCTTGCTAGTCCATGGTCTCCACTCTAAAACTTTTCGACCCCATCGGCCATCTGCTCTGCGAGCAATATAGCCTGCCCATTGCCACTTCAGCTTGCTAATCCAGCTTGCTGATAGGATACTACTCTAATATTGTTATCTGCCTGTTACATAACTCTCAATGTCCTGCTTGCGACTGTTGAAATTATTATCACGTCATGATATTACTTGGTGAGTGAAGTAGAAGAGTCAATTGAGTCCTTCAATAGCCCTTTATGTTCGAGGGTAACTGTTACCTGATGAGACAATCTCGTGACCCCGGCAGGCTTTGGCCCTCTAGGCCTCGTCAGAATTACTAAAGTCCTGTCAGAGAGCAGGAGGAATTTCGTACATTGACCTATGATTATCCTGTCTCTGTCACTCCCGCATAAATATAATGAGTCTTGCTTGCACAGATGGCGGCCAATGCATCATTGTGCATACATAACTGGGGTAACCAATTGATGAAGCTGATGTTAACATAGTTTGTATTTATAGCCTTATTGATACCGCAGAGATCCCAAAATTTATCATAATTTTCACTAGTTTAAAGATTTTTCTTTTTTTCTTAACTCCTTACTTCTAAACTTACCAGTATACTTGTCAGGCGGCCTGATGGCAACAGTATACAGAGTGACCTCTTCACTCCTGCCCTTAGCGTTGGCAGCATACAGGACTAGCGTGTAGCTAGACCGGCTGTCCAGGTCATGGACTTCGAAGGTTGGAGTGTGGTTTGATGAGACGTTCGCACGGACCTGGGCAGCAGATTCAAGATTATGGCGTTAAGTCAAGAATCTATGATCATTTATTTTGTTTAGAATATCAATATCAGTCTTTAATGTTCTCACTGCTAAGGGCATAGGCCTCCTGTGTAAAAAGAGGAGTATGCCGTATTCTTCAGGTGGGCAGTGAGGTTAAGCAGAAGTCACATATCTCTGAAATTTTTGTTGTAAACCTTGTCGGTTTCCTCACGATATTTTGCTGGCCCATTTTGAGGGCAGTGGTAATGAAATAAATAGCATAGGGTACCTGACTTGGTTTAGACGTAAATGTACATGTAAGTCATAATATTACTTTACAAAGTAATACCAGCTAACCAAAGTTTGTTTTCTATTCATTGTGTTCTAAAACAAATAATCAACGGGTCGTTCCCAAGGGTCCACGAGATCAACAAAGCACTTACCATCAAAGAGGGCAGTTCCAGCACCTCCATATAGAACACCTGTGGCAGACCTCCATCGAAGCCCTCCAAGCACTCTACCAGCAGAGTGTCAGAGCTCTGGTTCACTACCGAGCAGTTCTGCAGGGCCGTGGGGTTCCCTGCTGAACACGAATCGATTTAAGACCATAGAAATTATGGGTGGACTATCTGTAAAATGAGAATGGCTGCAAAGGGTGTTACGGCTTATGGGGATACGACTATGATGTTACTGACGAATGGTAAAGTATGCAAGAGGACATGCTTAAACAAGGGGAAGGGAATGCTTAAAGGGTCAGGAATTCCTCAATAGTCTGAATTTCTACATGGAATTTGAATATAACTGGCTCGGATAAAGTGCAGAGAATCAAAATCCTAATACGAGTTACGGTGGCATACAAGTACCTACAGATGAATGAAATATGGGTAAAAGAAATGATTCTCTCTTGTTAAATGAAAGAATTCGAGAGAAACCTTTTTGAAAGCATTCGTTTTTAATCTGCTAAAAAACCGGAGATAATCTCGAAACAATGCGTTAAAACTGGCCAAATAAAGGTTTAACACGATTCACGTCACTTGTTATATTTAAAGCGATTATGACATGTGTTTTACACACACACTCACGTACTCATACATACAGAAGCTCATTTTTAATTTTTCCAGTGCTGTGCTTAGGCTTTTTATTTAGAGAGCCTGTTATCACGTTATGGACTTGAGGCCAGTTTTAAGAGCACGCATCATGTTATCAGCCAATTGCCGTTTACTGCTGAACGTAAATCTCTCCCAAAGAATGCCAACCACCTCAGTCTTGGGCAGTTCGCACACACCTTCTTCAAGTCATCGTGTTGCGGGGCGTCCTCAATACGATTGCCCATACGCGATTTCCAGTCTAGCCTATGTCTGCTTCGTCAACCGTCTGTCCATCTACAGGAATAGCCAGCCCAACTCCTTCCACTTCAACATGTTTATTCAAAACGCAATGTCAGTGACTTTAGTTATTCTCAAGCGAATGATTTCGTTGCAAATTCTATCCACCAGAGAATCTAAGAATTGCTCGCTCCATTGCCGACTGATACTACTGGATCCTGTTCTCATGTTACGATAACCGGCGATAAAGCACAAACTGCTTGTATTGCACTATTTATCATCACACTATGCAAACGATAAACAAGGCGACGCGAAACTTTATCTTGTATGCAAACAAACAACTTAAATGCGGTTTGCTATCGCAAATTGAAATACACATATATGAGGATAATGATATCAAAGATGAGAAAGAGAGGGCCAACCTTTTTTTGTAATTTTTAGTTTGGATGGATGGATTGTCTAAGTGTTGTAATAATACTGGCTGTATAGCGTTCTCTTTTCATCAACATCATCAGCCGGAAGACGTCCACTGCTGAACATAGGCCTCCCCCTTAGACCGCCACGCCTAACGACAATTCGCCACTTGCATCCATCGGTTGCCCGCGACTCTCACGATGTCGTCGGTCCACCTAGTGGGAGGCCTACCAACGCTGCGTCTTCCGGTCCGTGGTCGCCACTCGAGAACCTTTCTTCCCCATCGGTTGTCAGTTCTACAAGCGATGTGGCCTGCCCATTGCCACTTCAACTTGCAAATTTTACGAGCTATGTCGGTGACTCTGGTTCTTCGCCGAATATCCGTGTTCCGGATTTTATCCCGCAAAGAAACTCCGAGCATAGCTCTTTCCATTGCTCGTTGAGTGACTCTTAGTCTCTCTCTAATAGGCCAGCTGTCAAAGACCACGTTTCAGAGCCATATGTAATCACTGGCAACACACACTGGTTAAACAGCCTTGTTTTGAGACACTGCGGGATTCTCGATGAGAAGATATCACATAGCTTCCCATACGATGCCCATCCGAGTTGGATCCTTCGGGTGACGTTCTCTTTTAGTGTATTCAAAATTCTGCTTGCTCTATGTAACTAGGTTACCTGACACTTCAATAGAAGTAACAAACCTGATGTAACACGTCTTTTCTACTTACATACAAAATTACAACACTAAGGAACGATGTGAACGAAAAATGAGTGAATGATGCTGTGACGTCTGTTATGGGAGAATGGAAGAAAAAAACGTGTTGCGCCGACCACAAGTAAAATGCGACAAGAGTAGGCAGATTATTACCTAATACTTCGATTTGTGAGGTGTACATAATAAAAAGTACCTACTCTATCTATTTACCTACAAAAAAAAGAATGAAGCGAACATTATTTTTCTTCTAGGTGAAGTGGAAAATAACAAAGGCATTAGATAAAAGTGTCTTTCTTATAACTAAAAGATTATAAAATTCAAATCTAAATTCTCTTCGGACAAAAAGTTGTTGTGCAATTTGTCTTTAAAGAAAAATTCTAGAAATTGTAATAGAAAAATGTCAGACTAATAAATTCTTCTTACAAATAAATATTTTTTTCTTGGAAAATGAGTGATTATTATAAAGAATTCACTGTTTTAGAGAGTAGAATTAAATGGCGAACAATTAAACGGGCCTTTTTTTAACGTGGTAAAATCATCAAATGTTTCACTGGAATGAAAATGAATTCAGGCCAGGCCTGTTGGTCTAGTGGTTAGTGACCGTGACTGCTATGCCGGAGGTCGTGGTTTCGATTCCCACCCAGGACAAATGTGTGTGCGATGAGCACGATCATTTGTTTTGTGTCTGGTTGTAATTTATCTATATTGTATAATGTATTTAGAAATATAAAAGTGTTTTTATCAGTTGTCTAGTACCCATAACACAAGCTCTGCTTAGCTTAGGACTCGATGACGTTGTGTGATAGTTGTGGAATATTATTATTATAATTATATTGATTTACCTGCAGCAACAAGCTTGTACATGCAGGGCGCCTCCTGCCTGCCCACGGAGTTGGTGGCCGTACACAGGACCGTGCCGAAGTCCAGGTCAGTGGTCGGGGTGTAGCGCAGGGTGGACGTGTTGCCCTGTGCTGTGTATAAACTGGTGGGGGAAAAAGAATAGGTAATGAAATGTCTTGTAGGCGACAGTTTGATGTTGGAGTTAATTACGCCGTGTGTCTGCAAGCTACAGGCCTTAAACATGACTAAGTTCAGACAGCTTCAAGAGGTAAGCATTATCGTGACACTGTATTTACATTGCTACAGTGGTTCTAAATTACAATGACATAATAAAATCAGCGGACTGCACAAAAGAAAAAAAAAATACGTTTATTGGCAAAATTAAAATAATTCAGGTTTACAATATATCGAATCAGTGTTTTCAGAATTACTGAATTATAAATTATGAACCTTTTTTGCTTATAAGTCCTGAATTCTTCATCATCATTAATTTGTTGCTTTCTTTTTAGCGAGCCCATCCAGTAACTACAGGTCTTGGCTTAGTAATCAAGTCAGTCAGTATTCAAGTTCAAATTTCAAAATAAACCATGCGTAACTCAGTGGCACAATGACAAGGTGTACAACCGTCCACTTAAGAGGATAGTATACTGGCTGACATTTAAAAAAATAGGTATTTAGAAAAACTCGTGCTATCTCTCGCGCGTTAAATCCGATCCCCGATTGAGTGATAGAGAGCGCGCGACTGACTGTAAGTATTTTTTGTATGAAATTAGTCTCTCAGGTGAAAACGTTTTTCACATACTAAATCATGACCAATCTCTTAGATTCGTCAATCGTTTCAACATATTATACATATTGTAGGTTTTGCTTTCTTTCTAAAACTTCTTTGTTTTTAAAATACAAAGGTTTTACTTCTATGAATATTTTGTCATAAAATTAGTGATTCTTAGGCGCCTGTAACTTTCAAAGTATTATAAATTTTGAAAAAAAGAAAACCTATAAACCTAGTTTTTTACTGTGTCAGAAGCATTCTAAATAATCATTGAGATAGGATAGCATTTAGGGGCAGGAAAGCGTTTCTCTTTTAGTATGGACGAGCGCTCGGTAGACGATAGTCTTAAAAACTCCCGCCTTAACCAAACACGCTATAGATTTAAACAGAAGGACATGTACATCCACAAGGGGAAACGCAGGCGTACGCACACGGAGACACGTACATACGGTACACTATGTTACGGACAAAATGCATGACCGACAACTACTGACAACCCCGCACCGCTATTTTTCTTTGACTGTCGAATCTACGGTACCAATAATACCCTTCCACCCACCCGTGAGCATCAAGCTTTAGAAATCCCCGTATGTGCGAGTCTATTCGTTTGTGCGTTATCAGTCGATGCATAAACCAGACCAGACTTCTTGTTTATTTTGTGACTAGGGTGTTTAAAAGACATAAGTATGACACAACGCATGGCGTTAATATCTAATCAAATCAAATCAAATCAAATCAAAACGTTTATTTCAACTAGGCCGTAACCGGCACTTTTGAACTGTCAAAGACAAATTAAAATTAGTACAAAAATAGTTATGGTGCTACAGTCCCAGTCACAAGACATAAAAACTGTGAAAGTACCGTAGGTGCTCATTCCAAAGCGTAGATCTCTATGGAGAAGAATGAGCAAGAAACTCCATGGACACTCTTTTTCAATCGCCAAAATTATTACAGATCTTTGGTTACATCATTCATCATCAGATGGTAGGTACATTATGTGAGAACGATGTGGCAAGTTATTAGTGTCCATAGTAAATATAAAAAAGACAATTCAAAAATAAAGTTATTAATTATTAAAATAGACCATGGCAGCTAAGAAATGACCAGTCCCAACTGACAGCGCCCGTTCACGAACATGACACATATATCAGCACCATTCAGCTCAACCATTTTGAAGGGAACTAAATGATCCGACACACATGCCACCATCAGCGAGACTTTTGAGTGAGCATGACATACTCTCAACCGCCAGAGTCATTCAAGTCAATGACAGACGTAGGATTTTAGTCAAAGATAGCTCATGGTACTCACACAATGCTGGTAATGACTCTATATAATACTAGATAAATACACTCTATACAATGCAAGAGATAGTTATACATTCTTCATCCGCTCCGACAATATTATTAAAAATGAAGGAAACCTACGACTGTCGTACTAAATATAAAATACACATAAAAAAAACAATAAAATGTAAAGTAGGACAACAATGCCCGTTGATCAAAATAAAATAATAAAACAAATACAAACACATAAAATAAAATAAAACAAGATGACTTAACTAAGTCATAAAAAAAAATATAAACAATTATATGAAGTCATATAACTTGTCCGAAGGAGAAAAAAAAAAAGGGTAAATAAAATAACTAAACTGGGAAAGAGCATGAAAGCCGTCTTAACTTCAACAGAGTGACCAGCTGTTATTATCCACTAAATAATCGTTTACGGAATAATATGCCTTAGAACAAAGGATGGATTTAATCTTAGATTTAAACTCATTAAACGGCAAGTTTAGCAATGACGGAGGCAATTTATTATAGAATTTTATACCAAGGCCTACAAATGAGTTATGAACCCTATGAAGTCGATGAAAAGGAACGCGCAGGTGGTGCTTATTTCTCGTGTTAATAGGGTGAAAATCACTGTTTTTGGTATATAGGTGTAAATTCTGCCTAACATATATAATGTTGGCAAAGATGAATTGAGATGCCACCGTCAGAATGCCAATCTCCTTGAATAAATCCCTCAGAGAAACTCTAGTACCCAGCTGATAAATTGCTCGAACAGCTCGTTTTTGCAAAACAAATATATTTTGAATATCAGCCGCTTTGCCCCACAATAAAATGCCGTAGGACATAAGGCCGTGAAAATAACTAAAATAAACTAGTCGAGCTGTGTCAACGTCCGTGTACTGTCTTACTTTTCTGACAGCGTAGGCTGCCGAGCTTAGTCTTCCCGCTAAACATGTTATATGCGGACCCCATTGAATTCTAGAATCTACTTTAATACCCAGAAACACAGCTGAGTCAACAGTTTCAATTTCTTCATTACTTAGAACTATGTTAGGACCTAGATTTGTAACATTTGGCAAGGTGAATTTTAATGCATCTCGTTTTTTTGGCATTTAGGACTAGGTTGTTAGCAGTAAACCAATCCGTGACCAATGATAGGGCAGTGTTAACTTCGTCAAAATCTTGTCTATTTCTATCAACTTTAAATATAAGAGAGGTATCATCTGCAAACAGTACAATGTCGCAAATGCCCTTTAAAAGATATGGCAAGTCATTGATGTAGACCAAAAATAAAAACGGACCCAGAATTGATCCTTGAGGCACACCTAACTGGACAGGTTGACCAGAAGATTTCGAGCCATTAACATCTACGCATTGAAATCTATTACGTAAGTACGATTCTATAACATTAAGAGCTTCGTTTTGGACTCCGTAATGATGTAATTTACGCAAAAGTGTATCATGGTGTACGCAATCAAAGGCTTTGGATAGATCACAGAAAACACCAATTGCATTCTTACTGCTCTCCCACGCCTCAAATATGTGCTTCAGCAGAGCAACACCTGCATCAGTTGTTGAACGACCTTTCGTAAAACCATATTGTTCACTATGAAGGAGGTTATTTACATTAAAATGACTAAGCAACTGCTTGAGTATCAATTTTTCAAATATTTTGCTAAAGGCGGGTAAGGTAGAAATGGGTCTGAAATTACCAATATCATTTTTATTGCCTGATTTAAATAATGGTACGACTTTACTACTCTTCATGAGGTCAGGAAAAGTACCCAGATCTACACATTTATTAAAAGTAATTGCAAGATAGGGGGCGACGATGTCAATTATATTACTTAAAAGTTTAGTTGAAATTCCCCAATAATCGCCGATTACTCATCCCTCCATTGATGATACGAATGCCTACTCTTCCGTAAATATGTACTTTAGCAGTGCGTTCAACTACTGGTCAATCGTTTGTGTTATGAATTACCTACCTAATTTATGTTTCGTACAGAGAATAGTTGTAAAAATATTGATGCTAGTTTCTAACTTTTATTCATATTGGATTTTTGTGATGTTAGTAACAGTTCACAAACCAAAAACGGGGTCAAATCAAATCAAAGCATTTATTTCAAGTAGGCCAGTTATAGCACTTTTGAAATGTCAAAAGACAAAAACAGTTCAATAAAAGTTTCGTTAAATAAATAAAAACAGTTCAAAAATAGTTATGTTGCTACAGTCCCAGTCACACGACATAAAAACTGTGAAAGTACCGTAGATGCCCATTCCAAGTACTTCTTGGAATGGGATCTCTATGGAAAAGAACGGGCAAGAAACTCCATGGACACTCTTTTTAGATCGCCAAAATGATTACAGAACGTTACATCATTCCTTTAAGATGGTATATTATGTGACGTGGGTTTTAACCGTGTTTTTGTCCTCCATGCCATTTTCGTTTCATTTAAAACCCACAAAATGCCGATTTGAGGCTTAAATTAATCTCCAGAGATTTTAGCAGGATACAGTTACACTCAAATGCCCTGATCAGGATTTGGAATTATCATTCTGCATACAAATGAACGTTTAATGAGAGAGTCGAAGTGTGATACTCTGCATTAGAGATGCCGCAGAAACAGCGCATTTACGCGCAAATCCATGTCGCCACATAAACACTTAATATGCATGAGTATACTACAAGTTCGCGTCAAACCAGCGTTGCATATAAGCAATCTATAGGTCGCACGGCCCGCGCCAAACGCAGCAACAGAAAGGCTCCGAACATCGAAATGCAAGCGCTTAGCCACTGCACTAATTAGCGCTCGAATATGGACGTATTAAGTGACCAAAATCCTCCGAAAAGCTGCCTATCTGACCCGTTAGCAGCTTAAAACTTAAACTCCGCTGAGCCGATTTTATTACTGCTTTATTCAGCGAACTTTTTCAGGCTTTGTTTAAGTTCATGTCTGAAATAAACCAGTGTAAACGCAAGAAACTGTGGACGTCGACAGAAGCGTGCTCGCTAAGTCAGAAGTAAGTTTGTTTAAAATCTGTTCTTCTGTGAATTCAATATTTTGAGTTAAGTAGTTTACTGTGGAAGTTCTTAGGGATATTGATTTCGTGATGTAATTATGATTGTTTTAGAGAAGACTGTAATTCGAGTCGTGACACTAAATTAATTATTCACTTCTGCTGAATTTAATTTAGCTAGTGACATTGGGTTGTTTCTTGAGGAATTTCTGAGTAGAAGCCTAAAGTCTGAATAAGTCGATTAAGGGCTTAAACTTGCTGGTACGATTTCTGTCAAAGTTTTCACAATCTTCAAATTGTTCACAACATAATATTTTCAATGTACCTAAACTGTTACTTCGTTATTTCGATGTATTAACACATATGAATTAGTTTTGAAAAATGTAGACAGTTATGTCCAATTATTTTTTTTCTTTTCTTCTTTGGCAACGAGTTGCTTGACTACTCTGCCAGTATGTCCAATTATAATTCAAGTTCAATTATAATTGTCAATGCCAGTGACTGTCAACAAAATTGATATTCTGTTTGAATTACTCACCAAAAATTTATCCCACGTACTATTGTTAGTTATCTCGTTATTTGTATGCAGATTCAATTATCTATTGCACGGTTTAAAATTGATACAGTCAGCATATGAGTGGGTTTTCAATCTGTATCAATTTTAGTGGAAAACAGCGATATATTTTTCATATTCTCTCTTCACTGTTTAGTTGATGTTGCAAATTCCTTTGATATCTATTTGATAACATACTTTTTTATTTGCACATATATTTTTATAAATGTTTTAGTTACTAGGTATCTGTGCTTTCATCAATTAATATATTAAAAAAAATGAATATACGTTAGTTTTACAAAGAAAGAAGATTTTGTAGATTGTACAAACAACATTTATTTATTTAAAAACACACACTATCTTTACAGGCATACCCAATACAATAGTGGTTTGCAAACACACACAAGATAATTTAAAAATAACTTACTACTAATACTATTAAAAACTCTTAACATTAAACATAACTTGTAAAACCAAACAACACACAAAAATAAAAACTAAAAAATTAAATATATGAAACAAAATTCAATAGAACTCTTGCGAATTCGCTCAAGTTGCACGAAAATATGTCTGTCCTCTCATGCACTTCATTTAGAACCCGTATACTTCTTATTAAAATTTCATGTTCTCATCGCCTGGAGAAGTTGATCATAACAGACTAGTAAGAGCCTCGGATAAACTAAAATTCCGTGGTAGCAGGTTCAAAACCTGCTCGCAGTCGATTTTTCTTCCCATTACAAGCACTGATCACAATTAGACTTATAGACATTAAAAATAACTCTTCGTTTTAAGCCCATCGCACGGTCGACAATCCGTCTTTGACGATACTTTGATGCTGGGCCCACTTGGCTTAGTTAATGACGAGTTTCAATTTCATTAAAATCGAAGGAAATCATAATCACTTTAATTTTCACCTGATGGTACACCTGACCCACGATGAAGCAAAAATACCAAGAAGTAACTTGGCCCTATAGACAAACAGCAGACGACAGCTAGACGACAATGGTTATCGCTCAGCAGTCACTAATACATTTTCAACTTTATACACTAACATATAAAGTTGAAAATCTATTAAAGACTCCTGAGCGTTAACGAACGAAACAATCTGTAAACTCCAATAGTTTTTCAATTTTACGCGCTGGGGTATAAAGTTGAAAATGACTTAGTGTCCGTAGCGTCTGCTGTTTGTCTTTAGGGCCCATTGATTCTTGACATAAAGGCTGCAGCTATCAGGAATCAGCCTCAAAACATTGTCTTCATGCCTCACCTAGGAGATATCTCCACCTGCTCCCCGGAGCTGTTGAAGAACCAGCTGAAGTAGGTCGGAGGTGGACTGGAATCCACCACGCATTGCAGGACCACTGTCTCCATCTTCAGCGCGCCGTACACTTCGCCTTCGTTCAGGGTCTTGCACATTGGAGCATCTGATGGCAAAAACATTCATTAGCTGAGCTGACTGCTGTGCTACGTGTCGCGGGTTCAATTCCCGGGCTGAACAAATACTTGTATGATATACAAGTAGTTGTTCCGGGTCTGGATGTTTGTGTATGTGAGTTTATATGAGCGGTTGTTCGATTTATATGAGCGTTGTCGATCAGAGCGAATATGCTGGCTCACAGGTTTGCACGATGCTCACTTCCTGTTAAGATAACGCTCTTTCGAGCCTACTGTACATCTTTTTACACGTGCTCCCTGTGGGCTAGATATACTCAAAGATCGTACAACGCTCTCCGCGTTCAGTATAATAACGCGTTCAGGATGCTGGTGGGCCTGCCCGCTTCTGTAGCGCATCAGGTATGTTCGCGGATGCGCATGTAGATTGTTTCTACACGACTATGCGCAAAAGGTGTGGTTCCATGGTGCGCAGGGTGTGGGGCGGCTCCAACAGTATCCTGGACATGATCTCGAGTCGTCTAGACTGTGTTTTCGTGAGTCACTGTTGTGCGATCTCTCATGGGTTGCCACCGCAGTGATCCACTATTACGTTTATTTGTGTTTTTGTTACTAATATAGTTTTAAGTTTTACTAACATATTGAGTCATGATACTTGAATAAAAGATAATTCTATTCTATATGTTTGTAAACGCACCCACGACACAGGAGAAATTCCTAGTGTGGGGCAACGTTCTTTTAAAAATAAAGAAGAAAGAAAGTTCTACTAGCACATTGCTGAGCGTACATAATAATGTATTTAATAAGTAAATGAATTCTTCGGGTCTTTCAATTCAGTTCAATTTTTTTAATTCAGATATAGATAAGTCCTTGAGGCTTTTCCTGTTGTTCCATGTTTTCTTGCCGCTGTTGACTTTTATTAGTTGCTGTTGTTTGAGAATAGTGTGACGCGTTTCTCCCTTTTACGAGTACGCTGTAAAGAAATTACTATTCGAACCTAGTCAGGCGAAGCAAAGGCGATCCCAAGCGTATTTGTTTCTAATGTATGGAATTGTTTGAAGCCAGTCCCATAGACTATCGGACCACTTTTGTTATTTAATGTGAATGGATTCAAACAATTCCATAAATTACAAATAAAAACGCTTCGGATCGCATTCGCCTCGCCTGTCTTTTTGACAAAAACTTTAAAGTTGTGGGTGTTCATTGGGACCCTATTTTTAACCCTCTTTGATAATAGACTCTACTCTGACAAAAAATTAAATAATATTCTTAGACGGCTCACATTTTACACACACGTGTACCTATTTTCATCAGTTTCTCAGATTTAATAAAATACGTTCTAACGAGTTGCTTCCACGTGCCTTATAATACAGTCGTTATTTCTATGGGTGCTCGCGTCACATCGCTTTACACGTTCATAAATTAGTCTTTATACCTGCTTATGACTAGTAGAGAATTTTACATTTGAACCCACGTACAGTCCCTGCATTTTCCATGGACATTTGGTAGAAATGTGATAATATGTATTTCTAAAATGTTCCTCATGTACAGAAGCCAGCACATCAAGCTACCACAATCTGTCACATTTATTTAATAGATTTTCAACCTTTGTCAGAAAATGGAAGGTTCGATTGGTAAAATTGACATATTCGGGTAGGTTGACATGCTGGCATCTGTACCTATCTAATGAATGCAATTTTAGTTTATAATATTATGTCTTTTTTATCCATCGTAGTATAAAATCTTCGGAAATGAAAAAAAAAATCGAGCCATTCAAAAACTAAAAAGCTGTGACGCGGATCACTGCACAAGCGTCGCTGGTACCCATATTTCCAAATTAGTTTAACTTAAGTACTGACTGTTTTCTCAGATTTTACATCAACAGAGCAAGAACGAAAGTAACCCCAAACCGGCAACAATCAAACGTTCCCATTTATCAGATCCCAAGACGTATAACGAAAACCTATCTCAATTTAAATTAGGTCCGAACATATAAATCTGCATACCCTGACAATTCTAGGTTGATTCAGTGCTCAATCTGGTCGTAATCCCAGCGGGTATTCTCAAACTGCCGCAAACAACGTCTGGTAACCACATCCATTTCATTTTGAATCTGGATTTCTTCCAGTTTTCCGACAAGTCAAAGTAATAATGTACTGTCACGTATACTCCCTGAACGAGTCAGCAGAGGCTTAGTTTGTGCAAGCAGTTTTTATTTGTAATTATTGATACTTTTTTCTTGATGTGAGGCAAAGATAGCTGCACAAAGGCAAGAGCAGAGACTCACTTCCAGCAATGGGTCAGTAAAAAAAATGCGTGAAGTCCTAATTGTCGCAATCGCTTTGAAGGCGTTACGTATTTTCTACAATGACTTGCAACAGGATAACACACTATTTATTTCGATAATTTCAGCCATATAAGTTACGATTATAGCTCATAAAATAATCATTTCTAGGGCATGTGACCATCTTGCGGTTGCAACGTTGATCCCTATCAAATCAAACCAATCAAGCAGGTGTTAAAGGATTTGAATGCAATAGAATATTAAAATTGGATGCTCGTTTTTAAAAGTACAAGGGAATTAAGCTCTAATTACATTTTAGAAACAGCTCTATATAAAACTAATAAGCAATTAAAACTGGTAAACATAGTTTTTTGTTCCTCTCTTAATCTTTTAATTAAGTAGTTACGAGTAGTTGCACATCTATTATATCCAGTGTCATCCAATCCAATATAAAACGTTATCTGGAACAGACCTCACGTGTCGTACGTGATTCCAGCATCCATGGACACGAGTGGCTCTTACGTTGATCTAATAACTCAGAAGCAAGCGAATTGGGCGAGCTAGGTATTAACATGTCGGTAGGAATCGATAGGGCTTTGCCACGTCATGATGCTGAATTCAAGCTTGTTCGAACCTCTATTAGGTACGATTCAGACCAACCTATTATCTAAAGAATATTGAAATGTATCAACAGTAATTACAGTTTATATTTGCATGCAACTTACGGGTCACGTGTCGCGGCTCGCCGACGGAGATAAGTTTGCATGCAAATATGAACTGTAATTACTGTTTATAACACATTTGCTCGTAAAAGGTCTTTTACTGCACCACTATCAGTATCGTAATGTATCTCATTACGCACTAGTGCGGTAATGTAAAACGCATCAAGATGTTCTGTCTAAAATGAACGGTACTTTTATAAATCTTAGCAAAGAGTTTTTATGTCAGAAAAGTGGTCAACATTTTATGAATAAAATTAACTTTGAGAGATAAAATATAATAAAAAAAAACATTTAATCTTTAATTTAATTAATTTTGACAGTTAATTACAACCATTAATTAATTAATTACAACGTAACAAAAATACAAAAGTATTAATTTACTTTATTAGTAACTAGCTTCTGCCCGCGACTTCGTACGCGGATCTTGTTGCTTATGCCAGCGACAATGAGGTCGGCAAAATCGAAGATCTGAAAAGTCTGATACCGAACTCCAAGAGCCCGGGTAAAAAATTCATGGGAGTTTGGCCAGTAGCATAAAATTGTATTAATATATTAATCGTCATCGAAAATCAGTCCGTGAAATTAGTGATAGCTTTGATTTTCACATCAAATCTTATATTTTAATACATCAAGAGATTAAGCTCATCAGGCTGAATAGCTCTTTCTAAGACGTCATTCCTATAACAGGTTGAATTTTTCAACTGGGCGTTGAGTTGAACAAAACTAAGCATGATTTCAAAGAAGAAAACGTTAACTTAAGTTTCGAATACAGTCATCGCCTTGAAGATTGATCAGCTTTTCAATTATACGTTTTTCTTAAGTTTGCCGTATATGATTACTTCCCAGAATTGTTGAAAGGAGTCTTCAACATTTTTCGATATTCCTCATAGTTTCGAAGATACCCATTCACGCCCAGTTGAAAAAAATCATCTTATAGTGTAGCTGGGCTCTTTTTTTTCGTGGTAAATCATCAAATTGACAGTCAGACTTGTACTGACTAAAATCCACAGTGTCCTTCAATAGCCCTTTATGTTCCGGGGTAACGGTGATGGTATAAGTCCCGCGACCCCGGCAGGTTTTAGCCCTCTGAGAGGGGCCCCGTCATTACGCTGACGCTCTTTAAGGCGCGCGTGGAACACGACGTGCCGTCCATGGTCGGACGGCGAGTTGCCCTTTACACGCCGCCCGCATGCCCGCGCCTACGGTGGCCGGAGATCGTCTTGTGACGTCCGACGCCGTGGGTGTTCATCACCGCGGGGTAGCTGGGCTCTTGGAGTTCCACATTAGGTGTCCTAGATCTTCAATTTTTATACGTCAACTGAGAGTGCTCATCACGCTGAACAACTCTTGCTAAGACGTCATTCCTGTATATGTTATAGTGTAGCTGGGCTCTTGGAGTTCCACGTCAGGTGTTCCAGATCTTCAATTTTTATATGTTCACAGAGAGTGCTCATCAGGCCGAACAACTTTGCTGAGACGTTATTCCTGTATATGTTATAGTGTAGCTAGGCTCTTGGAGTTCCACATCAGGTGTTCCCGATCTTCAAACTAATTCTCTCAGCAGAAAATGCTCATCACGTGGAACAATTTTTGATATCGCACCATTTTTGTATCTCTTATAGTTTAGCTGGTCTGTTGCGGTTCTGCGCCAGTTGTTCAAGTTTTCAAAATAAATTATAGCCTATGTTTTGACCAGACTTAATACCTATACAACAAAAAAAGAATCATTCAAATCCGTTCAGTACTTTTTGAGTTTATCCCGGACATACATACAGACAAACAGATAAACCAGACAAACAGACAAAAATTCTAAAAACTATATTTTTGGCTTCGGTATCGATTGTAGATCACACCCCAAGTATTCTTTTAAAAAAAAATTCAATGTACAGTTTTGACTTTCCTACTATTTTTTTATATGTATAGATACTGGCTGTTTTTGTGCCTTTGCCGTAAACAAAAGACGTTGATGCGCGCGCATCGCTAATTTGTGAAAAAGTTAAAATTATCCGCGCGCTTTTTCTTTTCGCTATATATATTTTATTAGAAAATGTTAAGTAATGATGAATTTATTCGTTTCAGAAAGTCCGAGTTTTATTTATTTCCTCACAAATGTGTTATAAAACGTCGTATGACATACGTGCGGTTTGATAATTACAGCCTCTGCTTTCTTATAGCACTCGCCCTGCAGGTTCGTGCGAGCAATATCGCCTCGGCTGTAATTTTCAACTTACCGCACTTGTATCATAATGTACTATGCTACATTTCAATGTTATTTAACGCATTGTAAAATGCCGTCCGGCCCGGCCGGTTGGTCTGAATTGTACCTTAAGCTACTAGTATCGCTCCTTATGATAGTCGAGTAATCTCGTTTGATTTATATTTTTAATTACCTAACAAAAACGTGCACATGAATACATTTTAGCGATCACTTTGAAAAATTTAAATCTTTTTGTTCAGGCTCAGGAGTTTTTTCTCTCGAATTTTGATGATCTCGTATTAAAGTTGTGTTATTTATTCATGCCAAATTTTCATTTACATTATTTTCCACATTATTTGTTAGTGTTTCAAGAAATCTTAATAACAACAGAACATTTTTACGAGATTACCATTAAATGGCATTTGAAACAAATGCCATTTAATGGTAATCTCGTAAAAATGGAGTGTCAGTGGTTGACCATCGGGACATCATAATGACGCCATTATATTAGTAGATAACGAAACTTGTCAGAATCACCAATTAAGAAATAAATCATAAACCATTTTAACACTATTTTAACAGCAGACTTGAAGCCCAGGCGGCCTGTCAAGACGTCAGTTTTAAAACCAGAGTAGTTTAAGTGAGGAAAAGAGATGGCGCTTGACGACTTGTATAGCTTTGTCTCGTTCCCTCACTGGAACTACCAGGTGGGTACTCACAATTGATCTGCAGTGACACTGGGTTGCTGGTGGCACTGCCTTCGTTATTGTACGCCAGGCAGCTGTAGTCCCCAGCTGCTGCCCTGGTCACACTCTGTAGTACCAGGCTCTGGTCACTGAGGATCACACCTGCACTAGCATTGTGCTGGATTTCTTTTGCCTGCGAAAGAATGTAGGGTTTAGTTTTGGTGTCGTAGTTTTGTGAAAAAACGTCTTGGTATACTAGAACCAGCTACTTTGCGTACCATGTTTTCTGTTATCTTGAGATCAGAAAATATTAATCGAAGAAAAAAATATGGCTACCAAAAAAAACAGCATGCTTGATATATGAAATTATTGGAAATGGGAATGTCTTTCACTCTTATACTTATGAGAAAAAAGACTTTTTTTTCCACGTCAGATATCGATTGAACATTCTATGATGTTTTACTAGCTTTGACTCTGATCCTTATACAAATATACATACATCAAAAAGTTCGCGATCGCTTTGGAAAACCAAAACCTTATTTGTTCCGGTAAATTAAAAAAATCTTTATTAAAATTGGTTTGTTTTTCTAATTTCAAACAGCGTATATCTATCTAAAGAAAACACAAAACAAAGATTTTTCTTGATAAACAAACAGATGTCTTTAAACTCACCCCTTTATACCAAGTGAGTTTCTTCGCCTTGGGGTTTGCCTTGACGCTGCATTCGAAGTAGACCCCATCTCCTTCCTTGATATAACTGGGATTCAGGTTTGAACCCAGCTTAAGAGTCACTATCGGGACATCTGTTATCAGAAACAAATGTATAAAATTGTGATTAGGTATGTAAGTTGAGTAGGAAAACCATGACTTGATCAAGTAATTGTTATGGCCCACATTTTAAATGTAGAAAGAAACATTATTAGTGATAGTATTATTGAAATCTAATTACAATTAAGTACCTACTGCCGACAGAAATAAAAAATGTTAAACTACAATAGCAGATATAATGATAATTATGTTCAGAAAATGCTATAACGTGACGAACTTTGAGGTTAATAAACGTTTCAGTAATTATTAACAGTGACGATTAAATAAATCCGACGGGATTCCGTTGAAATGGTGCCACTAAAGAAGTTTTCACAAATTATTTAACTGTAGCTAAATAAAATACAAGTAAAATACACAGCTAATTTCACTATGAGGCTTAATTTTTTAGTTTATCGCGAACAAACAGACACAGACGGATCGAGGAACATTGTTTTAAATAGTCGTGTTAAAAAATAAAATGACAGGAATACTTACACTGTACATTGAGGAACCATCGGTCTTCTATAACAGCGGCCGGCACCCTGGGGTTGACGGCGCGGCAGACCAGGTACTTCTCATGGTCCTCAGCCATCGGCACCAGGTTCAAGGTGCTGATTGTTGAGTTGTTGTCCGAAAACTGTATACAAGATGACAGTAACAAATTAGCTACTGGGATTCGAATAGCGCCTTTCGTCATAATTAAATAAAAATGAATTTAGGAGGGGTCAAGTATGCTATGTACTATAATTAAAATACGAAAATCTTGTGCTTAGGCCCCTTGTGAGGTTGAAAACTCCACCAATTCGGAACACGTGAATTTTACGTAGGTACACACGGCTACACATCAAGCTATACAAAACCAGTATAAACTGACCGTTTTTTGTGTGTAAAAATCGTACAAAGCGAGACCAAAACAAAACTGGTTTTTATATCTTGATGTGTACTCGTGTGTACGTTATAGCCTTGAAATCAGGTGATGCTAATTCTATAAAAGAGTTTTATGAATCTTCTTCTAGAACCAAACTAAATAATCACAAATTCAATTCGAGAATGGTCAACAGGAATATCTCACGGCGCTTTTCTGTATCTACTCCCGCTGTTTGGAAGCCCCGAGCTGTTCTGGTATTCTAATTCAACTCCTCTATGTAACCTTAGTTATCCAGTAACTAGGGATTTGTAACTGAGTAAGATTTAAGCCACTGTCACTGTCTTTCTGGCTTATAAATAGGTACACAGAATAATCTAAGCGGTGAAATTATGATTCGAATAAGCAAAACCCGCAAACAAGTGTCTAGGGAGTTCCCTAGGTTACATTTAAAATTAAAAGTAATAGGTTTACATGTACGAATTTCCCGCTGTGAGTATTGACTTGGCGCGGGGCAGCGAATAGTAAGATCAAATGTATAGAAAAGTTTCAAACACACCACGAGGCGCCCCGCCAGTGTCGAAATCGGGAACTTACTAAGTAACTAATGTGTAAGACCCTTCCCAAGGCGACGCAAGACTCCAATACCTTACGACTTTGGTATCTATTGACGCATGTCTATGATGCAGGCCTAGGCAGGGTTCGTATGCACGAACCTCTATGGATTTGTATTGCGATAGTCACCTCGATACCAAAGTCGTAAGGTATCGGAGACTTGCGTCGCTATGTGTAAACGGCTTTTTCACGCCGCACCTCGCCCCGCTCACTGAAGTCTTGAATGGCTTGTTAAGGTAGTTCCTAAAATACATTTGGTATCCAGAAAATAACACCAAAACTGCTGTTTGTTCCTAATCTCGCCAAAAGTACTAAAATGTAACTCCATAGCTGTCTGCAATAAGTTTCCCAGTGGACTAGTGTTCACATTCCCATTGTATGGGGCTTGTTTTATAGTCTAGGAGCTGTGGCGGTGCCAAAATAAGTGTTAAGTGTGCTTTAAAATGTGTGTAATGTTGGTAAACAACGGTTTTTGGGAAGATAATGCCAGGCTTGGCAAGGATATTAGCTGTCGTAGAAAGAATTGTATGTTGTTGAGAGCTCCGGTCGTGAAATACATTGGTTAATGTTGGCCTCGCTGGGTTCGAGCTGATCTATGGCAGGTTAACCTGGCCTTAACAACCAGACCAGGCTCTGATATGCTAGTTTCTTCTTCTAGTATTACACAGAATTTATATTTATTAAAATAGAATAATCTTTATTTGCGTGATAAAAAGTTTTACACATCCCACATAATACTATGCATAGTATTGTTCCCAACTATGTTGAAGTGGGTCTCCACTCTAATGCTAAATCTGAATACCAGTATTTTACGTGGAGCGACTGTCTATCTGAAATCCACAATCCTGTAACTGGGTGATAGATACGATTCGCCTCGATAACCAGTCTTACCGAAGACTGGTTGTCAGACTTTCGGGCCTCTGCTGAGGAGCTACTGTGACTATCAAAGGCATATGAGCAACGTCTTTTCTGAAACATTACAGAAAACTAGGTATATAATAGATGATCCACCCATCTACAGACCAACCTATACAAACGCTGCTTTCCTACGAAGATTAACCAGTGCGAATTTTTTTTTCCACTATCTTGTCGAGTCTAGATAAGCCAGAAAATTCAATATAGAAAGTATTAGATCAAAAAATAAAGCTTAAAGATATAAAATACTCAGATTAAAGTAAGCTTAAGCCTACTTTCACCACAAATTAATATGAGCTTAGCGCTAAATGTATTTAACCATTTTGTCTTTATAATCTTGCAACGATTAACTAAACGATGTTTTAAATTCGTTTAACGCTAAAAGTATTTCATAATTTGTAGTGCGGGCTTTATCTCATAAATAAGGCTTAAATATACAAAAAACCCAACGTAGGTACATTCGATAACCGAATAAAATATAAAAAAGTAAAATAAATAATTTGGACAATCAATCACAACAGTGTCAGGGCATTAGTCATTAGTCGAAAGCCACACGAACACTGTTCTCATCTGTACCTAAATAAAAATAAACATAATACAAAAACAAATGACTGTCTGTCAATCTGTTGATCGAACACTGTTTTTAAACATGTCACAAATTGATATCTTAATTGAAAACTGTGTTAGTAACTATATTATTGGATTTTTTCGTTTGTTACTGTAAAGTGTGATGGATTGATATTGGTAATTAAATATACTAAAAGTTTGTTGAAGAAATTATGTTTTTTTTAAATTATTTTGTAATAGTTTAAAGCAGTTTTCTCACTGTGTAGGTTATGTTATCGGTGTTTTAATTAATTGTTAATATTTTAAACTGATCTGAGATCGTGTTACCAGTTGCCAGTGGTCAACATACACGAACTCGTGAAGCAGTTAACCACTGATCAACATACAACGACTGCTCTGAACTGCTCGAACAGTTAGTCTGTGATCAAAATACACGACTTAACAGTCCCTGTGTTTTAATCACTGGTTAACTCTGATAGTTAATCAGTGATCAAAACACAAGGACTGGTCAAGCAGCTGAACTCAACTGTATGAAGCTGCTAACTGCTGCAGTACGAAGGAAATTTGCAGCCGGTAATGACTGTTGGAGCAGTCCGTGCATGGCCGACCATACGGGTAAAGTTGTTTTAAAAGATGGCGGCATTCATTCTAATTCTGGCAACAACTTTAAATATCTATTTACATTTATAATTACAGCAATTACTAAGTATGATTAGCATCGAAGCTAGACTACCTACTTTCTACTCAACATTCACATTTACCTACATTGTAATAAGGTTCTTTTTCCAATAAGCGTCTTGTAATCGGAAACTTTATCAATTAACCAGGTTTAAACGTGGGATTAAACAATCTGCGGAACTAATCAAACTTCCGTTTCAATAAAAGTTATTCTTAGTTTTTTTTATTTAGTTAGTAACTTTATAGAATTTGCATAAAGATGCTGTTTAGTATATGATTTATGCCTGGAGCTAGAAGTTTATTTTTAAACCGTCTATTTTCTTTGTTATATTTTAAGTAATAAGAAGCGAAAAAATTATGAGAGCGTAACGTGTTTTCCATCAAATTTTGACTCTTTAAAAACATTATACATTACAATGACATCTATGTCATTATTATTTATTTCTTTTTTTACAAAATACATTATCACGTGAACAAAATTACGTGTAACATAATAATGTATAATTGTAACAAAAATTAAGAACATAAACGGTTCTAATAATAAAAGGTAAACATAAGTCTACATTTGTGTGTTCAAAATTAGGATGAAGCGAGGTTTAAAAATACTAGGAATAAATACTAATTTGTCTAGACAAAGTTGGAGCCAGTAGTGTTCGTAATAAAACAGTGTGTAAACCTGAAAATGTAAGTTTGCACATCAAAACTATATTCATTTTTCAGTGTTAAATTTTAACAATGGTGGCTTTCCTCGAACAGGGTTGTGACACGATTTTGTTATATTTTCTGAGTTGCTAGTTCAACTGTTTCGTTTAATTTAATAGTTTCTATTTATTGAAGACTGGACTGAAAAAAAAAAACTTAAGTCAATAATTTTTACTATTGTTTATAACAGTAGGAATGTTACTGACAAGAAAATATAGGACAAATATGAAGATGTTTAAGAGGTAAGGAAAAAATAAATCATGCTATGATGCCCTCAAAAATATCTGATAATGGCTTTGCCTTGGCCAGTGGCTAAGCATTACCATACAACGTTGCAACAGCACCAGTCTGCTAACCGCCGTACCAAGAAAAGAACGTTCCTCATTAAACATAATAATATCAGGTAGAAACTAAGTCAAAGAAAAAGTTTCACTGCAAAATTACGTATATCAACGTCAAGTTACAAAGAAAAAGACGTAATATTTAATAAAATTAACACGTATATTAAACAATCAAACAGCAGAATTCTACGAACAACGTCCGTCCACAAACAATGCTCACTATTTTGAAGTTTATTCACAAACGTTCCGGAAACTCGGTATTGTATTTGTATCATTTTTAATTTAATTGGTTTTCCGCGTACCATTGAATATTGGAGTCGATTAAAATTGTAAACGTCACGGTTGAGCAGGTAGTGAATTGTGATAAACAACTGAATGGCACCGAATACTGGCCTGCGATTGGATGGATTTATTGAATGAAGTGGATGATACTTTTATTTTATATATCGTTAAAAACCAGCTTCTGTTTATCACTTTTTAAATTATGCTTTTCGGGACGATTGCATAATAAAATATATAAACGAAACCATTAAAGTTATAGTAAATTGGCTAAATAGTAATAATTTACAAATTAACATACAAAAAACAAAAATCATGCATTTTTACCAAAGAATCCGTATAAATGAGCTTAACATCACTTACAATAGCCAAGACGTGGACAGAGTGGAGGTTACAAAGTTTTTAGGAATTTTAATTGATAGTCAGTTGACATGGAAGCCACAGGCTGAAGCAATATGTAACAAACTCAGCGCATCTGCATATGCACTTTATAATCTTAGGAAAAAAGTTAATATCAAAACAGTATTACTAGCATATCATGGTCTTGTTGTTTCCATTTTAAGGTTTGGTATTATGTTCTGGGGCAATTGTACTGAGAGGGAGAGTATTTTTAAAGCCCAAAAACGATGTTTGCGAGCAATATTTGGTTTGCAAGTTACTGACAGCTGTGTTCCAATTTTTAAAAATTATAATCTTTTGACTTTCCCATGCCTTTACATTTTAGAAATTGCTTGTTTTGTTAAATGTAATAGAAACTTATTTTTATCGTTATCGGAAAGCAGATACCTAGATGTAACTTTGCGTTCTAAATACCGAAACTTGTTACACACTGGAAGACATAAGACTGCTTTGTTGAGGAATAATGTTCTTGGAATGGCACCCTCTATCTTTAACCACATTCCTGATTCTGTAAAAGAGGAACCTTTAAAAAGTTTCAAAAAGCAATTAACTGCACTTTTATTAAATAAATGTTATTACTCCGTATCTGACTTTCTAACTGATAAGCTTTAGCAAGTGTGCGATGATTAACTGCATCAATATTTGCATGCCAAAATGGTAGAATGTACACGGATCCTTCAACATTTCTGTAAACACCTTATTGTAAATACCTACATTCTGAGCAAATAAATGAATATTATTATTATTATTATAGCTCGAACTGGGATTTCTCAGGGCTGATTTTTCAGCTTCACTTTTATAGGAGGATTTAAAATGGCTGTTTGACAGCTTATCCATAGAAAATAATGTCCTCTGATTAAAGTTATCTGACTATTGAAAAATCAACCCTCAGTTAGATTTTTTTAATTTAAATTACCTTCTTTCTCTTCATAAGAACATTTTTCCGTACCGACACCAGTCTGAACGCAGACTGGTCTCCGCGTTATTGAAAGAGACAGATAATATACCTAATCGTTACTATAGTAGTATTCCAAAATTCAAATTCTTCTCACTAATGAATGTTACTTAAGTGTTCACTATCTTATATTACAACTATATTTCTTGTAAAACGAAAGAGACGAGTCTCCACGACACAGGGAATCCTAGTGTGGAGGCTAGTGCTATTTGAATGTACTACTCTGTTGAACAATAAAGTTTTTATTATTTATTATTTAATTATTGTTCATTAAAAAACCAGATATTTTTCTCATCCTTTATTGCTGAATAAAAACTTTTTCATAGATTCAACACGGTTCTCTTGGTAACATATTTTAACTGAAGAAATTCTATAATTTCAAGCTAAATTATGTTTAAAACTAAATTATAAACTGCACAAATACTTAATTTCTAATTTCCAGAAACGTTTAAGATCTGAACTAAACGCGAAATGGCACGAAGACAAAGAGTCTCAAGATTCAGTAAGTGCAGATGTACCGACGTCTGAGAGCGAACAACTGTTGATGTTCTATTGTTTTACTGCTCACTCCTTACGCACAAAAGTTGATGCAGTTGACAGCTACAATTATCTTGTTTTTTCATTAGTTTTAAGTCTATTTTAATAGTAAATTCGGATAAGAAGGGTGATATGGCATAGAATATTTATGATGCAAGTGTGCAGACTGTCATTAATTTTTTTCATCGTGGTAAGATCATCAAAATATGTGTCTGAATCCTCACGCGTAAGGCGAGACGGGAGGCATTGTCGGTCTGGTATTGACTATAATCCACGGTGATCCTTGAATAGCCATTTACGTTCCATGGTCTCATGGTACATGGTTCGTAGGCTCTGTCCCTCTAAGGAAAGTCCAGTCACTCTTTGAGGTGCGCGTCGATGTTCATACGGCGAGTTACCCATTACTCGACGTCATGTGGACGTCGAGTAAGACCCGGTATCATTGCACTTGAGTTGAGTTTTTGGCTTAATCAAGTAGCATTGTGATGAAAACTCACATAACCATCCCCATGTTAAGTCGGCAAAAGCTTCCGCAAATTATTTCCTGGAACTTTTCGGCTCTTACAGGTCAGGTGCAATTTGTTGCATAAAATTATTAAATGAAATCTTGTGAAATTTTCGTCCGACAAAATTCCGTGAAAAAGTAGTTAAGATTTGGAGTAAAACTTGAAATGGCTCTAAGACAAAGAGCTTCATCTTTAGTAACGACTGAGAGCGACTAACAGTTGCTGTGTCATTGTTTCACTGCTCACTATAGCTGTTGCAGTTGACAGCTATATTGTCTTACTTCTTATTAGTTTCAGGGCTTTGATCTTTCCGATGTAAAAATATGTTTTAAAGCTACTGCATAGCTTTTATCACGGGCTCTGAGCGCGGCGGCCGAATCAAGAAATTTCCTAACGTAAATAACCTAACACTCCGCATCGTCTAACGTCGTCGTTTCAGTTCGGGAGACTTTGGCAATCATAAAAACATCTCTCATAACAATCATAACAAAACTTCTCATTTTTATTTTAAATGCTACGCAATACCATTACCACGGCAGTCCCCGCGTGCCACACGTATTTTTTTCTTCTTTTTCTCCACACCAGAAATTAAAAAAAAGTGATTAAATATAGAAAGTTGTGACGGCTGTTATAAAAAGAACTTTTATTTGAATGTGCATGTACGAAGTCATTGCCCTCAAGAAAGCCTTGCCTCAAGTCAAAGGCAGGCGTAATGAATCTGTGAGTTCATTTATATTCATGCGTGTCAAATTATGTTTTTCTACACATGCGAAGACATATAGACTAAGAAACACATATAGAGTAAGAGAACACACACTCATACTACAAATAAGTATTAATATAATATATGTTTTTGATTTTGTTGAAAATAGATTTCACATTTTCAGTTTTAAACAGAACTCATCATCATCATCATCAGCCGGAAGACGTCCACTGTTGAACATAGGCCTCCCCCTTAGACCGCCACGCCGAACAACAATTCGCCACTTGCATCCATCGGTTGCCCACGCCTCTCACGATGTCGTCGGTCCACCTAGTGGGAGACCTACCTACGCTGCGTCTTCCGTTCCGTGGTCGCCACTCGAGAACCTTTCTTCCCCATCGATTGTCAGTTTTACGAACGATGCGGCCTGCCCATTCCCACTTCAACTTGCAAATTTTGAACAGAACTAAACTCACATAAAATGAGGAGGATCATACTACTCGTATTTTATATAAAACTTTGCCACATAATCGGAATTCCTCCTATATCGTGAGTGCGTTTACAAACAGAGAAACGCACATACACAAACACTCAGACCCGAAACAACTAATTGCAAATCATACAAAAATGTTTGACCAGTCAAAGTCTATTAAGTAAAGAGTCTATTGATGAAACGGATATAAATGAATCGTCCTGTCAGCGAATAGTCCTTAGGTGAAAGGTTCTATCGATGAACCGGGCATAAATGAATCGTCGTATCGGCGAAAAGTGCAAAGGTGAAAGAGTCTATCGGTGAAACGGCCATAAGTGAATCGTCCTGTCGACGAAACGTCCAATGGTGAACCGGTCGTCGGCGAATCGTTGCAGAATTCCAATTTAAGTATCATTAACCCCTGGGGGGTACTTACGGGCTAAGCGATTTTGAAGTTATGTTTAAAATGACTGATAAATCCTTGTGAATAAATGCCAAGTTACTGAAAATTCAAAATTAATGAGTGCGTCGACCCATAAAATTACTCATTATAAACCAAACTGATGATATGAGTCCAAAATAAACTGCGTGAAACAGGATTCAAGTTCCTATGATTTTCTTAATTTTTGGCTTGATTTCCTTTCAAAATCAAATTAAAAATACAGCTGTCTTACTAACCCTCTTACTTCAAAAAAGTTAAACACCTCTGCAAACTTGTCTGTAACTGTCAGCTGTAAAAAGGCATTTGACATTGATTAAGGGTCGTTTTGCAGTTTTACTTTTTTAAGAAAGGTTTTCAACAGAATAGATGTTTAACTTTTTACCGTAAGACTATTGGTATGTACCAATAAAAAATTAGTACCGAAGAATGGCACGACAAGAAACCAGTACCTAGATTTAGTGGAACAAAGATATCAATGCAGATTTTTTTTTCTTTTTTTGTTGTATTTGCTTTACTTCGTTGTTCATTAGTATCTGGAAGCTAAGTTTTACTTTGTCATTAGTGTGTTGTCGCGGGACTTACCAAATTACTGCGAGGCTGGCGCGTAAAGGGCTATCGAAGGACACAGTGGGTTTTATTCATTAAGAGTCTAGACAGTCCGCTCTGCCCTGGGAGAACTCATTTGATGACTTTACCATAATAAAAAAAGAAAAAAGTCACAAAAATGCGAAAATTTAATTAGTTCGGGTCAAATAATATATTCACGACAAATGCTTAAGAAATGAATCTTAATAAAGCTATAATATTATGCAAGTTAGACGTTAAACTAAACCAGTCACTTCTGAACCACTTATATTCATGTTTGCCGAACAAATAAGCATAAATCCCGCCAGTTAAAAGTTCAACAGTCACGCAATTTTGTAAACTGGTATTAAACTGAAAGTTCAGTGTTTGAACTATGTACCGGAAAACGTGCGGAAATATTGTTGAGGTTACGATAAAAATATGTTTGCAATAGTACATTATGGTACAAGTGTGTAATGTTGGTGATTACCGCTGAAGCGCCATTGAGACCCGAGCCGTCAGGTGAGGGTCTTAAGAGAGCCGAGGACGGTAATCATCAATACACACGTGTATCATACGACGTTTTTCAACACACTTGTGAAGAAAATAAAACTAAAAAGCCATTTTATTTAGTGAGTAAAAAGTTTATTTAGAGACCTATAACTCACTTGTGAATAATAGTAAAGCTAAAGTCACAGTTTGATTACAGGTGTCATTATGTGCCTAATTGCGGTGAAATTAGAGCCATTTTATGAGAAAGTGTGTTGAAAAATATCTTTGATAAATAATTATGCTTTGTTTACGTGTCAAGAAAACTAATTAAATTATGAAGCGACATTGGTACAGTTTTCTTAATTTTTTAACCCCCGACGGAAAAAGAGGGGTGTGTTATAAGTTTGACGTGTCTGTCTGTCTGTCGGTCTGTCTGTCTGTCTGTCGGTCTGTCTGTCTGTCTATCGGTCTGTCTGTCTGTCTGTCTGTCTGTGGCATCATAGAGCCCGAACGGATGAAGCGATTTCAATTTAGTTTTTTTTGTTGTATGAAAGGTGACTTATCTGCGAGTGTTCTTAGACATGTTTGATGAAAATCGGTTGAGCCGTTTAGAAGTTATGGGGGTGAAAGTGGGGAAAGGTAATCGAGGGTCTGCAAATATACTCGAGTTGGGTATCAAATAAAAGCGTACTGAAAGAGAATATTGATGACTTAATCGGGAGTACTCTTAGCAACAAAAAAAAAATAAGTATGTACCTATAAAAAGTATAAAATACAAAATACAGTAGAATCCGTTTATTATGACTCCGCTTATAATGACCAACCGCTTATTATGACGTATTACACAGCGAAGTTTGGTTTTCATAGAAAATTCTTTCAACAACTTCGACAAGTGTTCGGAGGCGTCACGTGATACCCGATGATGTTCGGCGCATGCAATGGTTGTTTTGAGTCTCAGTGGGTAATAACAATTAATATTATTGACTTAGTTCTATATTGTCTCTCTGTTAAAATAAATACATACTGACAAAAACAGGAGGTTGTTTATTTTGTACAAAATGCTTTGTATGACGTCCGCTTAGAATGACCGTCCCTTCAATGTCATAATAAACGGATTCAACTGTACATAAAAAATTTGAAAAACCCCCGACACAAAAATACGTCGCGTTGGGGGACTGCAAAAAAACAGGAGATGATGAATAATTTGGAGCAGTCCCCCAACGCGACGTATTTTTGTGTCGGGGGTTTTTTAAATTTTTAATTTATCTCTCAAGTATTCAAAACTTATTTATTAATGTTGATAAGAATAGCAGTTTTAATTTTTTAAACAATCTGTTTGAGTTGATGTGCAAGTGGTTACACAACTAATTATAACACATAATTTTACAAAAAAGCCAATTTTACAAATTTACATACTTCACACACAATAATAAGTTTAACCCATACACCAACTTATAAAAATGAGAATAGAGATTACTTTTGTTACAACATGAATGATAAATCCCAGATAAAATAAATGCGAAGTCACATAAGTTCACTAGTCAACGTAAACAGTGGCAACACCACATCACTTCACCCTCTCAAAACTATGCGCAACTCGACGATGAAAAGAATTAATTACCGCCGCGATGGCACATTGTCTGCCAACACCAACATGGCCCACACTCTCCCAACACCTCACACAATGGCCCACGCTCCATAAATGATGTGAGGAAATTAGCAATTAACACATTTCCATCAAATTCTGGGTATAATTTTAGTCAAATAATAACGCTAATATAGTTATTTGTAATAACACTGAAATGTTTTATAATTTAAATCGTTTTAATAACGTGGATAATGAAATAGGACTCGATTTACTAATTTCCCGTAGTTACATAAAAGTGAAATGAAAACATGTGGTATTAGGTTACTTTTGTTGAACAGAACTATATAAATACTGAACTTAATTAGTTTTTTTTTGTTATTATGAAACATGGAAGTATCTTGAATTAGTAAACCCTTTCCGCATGGCAAGTATTTTTTCATCATCTAACACTTTATCTAAGGAGACCTACCAAAAATAAATGTGGACCGTATTCATTATTTTTGGCCTTCGAATATATTTCAGTTTGTAAATTCTGTCAGTACATCGCATTTGACGTTGCAGGGTGTAGGTAGACCAACGACGATATATTACTAGACTCCTAATAACAGGCGACCGATGTCAACATATTAGGCAAAAAAGTCTTTTATTCGTCTTATTTCGACCACTCCTGTGAGCCGTAAACATACCTTGAGACAGAACAGACCGTGAGTTAGCCAATCACATTGCAGTACCCCGTCCCCCTTTCTTACGTAGTACCTCAGCGAGTTGACAGAATAGTTTTTGTACCTTAGATCGTGCATGCGGAGTTTAGTAATATAATAATAATTATCGTCGTTGAGGTAGACTAAGGCCCGAGACTAAAATTACTCCCCTGCTAAGCAAAGCCTCACAAGAAGTAAGAATGACTTAAATAAGAAAAATTAATTATAAAATATGCACATAGTTACTAAATTAATATTACACACCATATTTTCTCGTTAGAGACTAGCTGCTTCTGAACTGGTATAACTTACAAATGAGCTGTATTAATAGTTGGGTGCACTAACTTCTGACCGCAGCTTTGCCAGCATATTTTATAAGTCAATAATGGGGCCGTTTAACTAACTACCGGGAATGTAATGCCATGGGCTAATCCGTCAAACAGATACGGAATTAAATAATAGATAATAATATATTATGTACCAATTTTTCAATTTAATTTAAAAACTATAAATAAAAACCTACTAGTAATATGTACAGGAAAAAAAAAATAATAAAAGAAAAAACATTCATAGGGCGTCAAAGAATACGTCCACATCGCTGTCAACGGGATCAGTGCCCAGAACGCTGGCAGCATTGCCACGTTGTATGGCAATGTTAATTCGTTGGCCAAGGAATAGGCCAGCCCTCTGGTCACCTGAAGAGTCGACTAAACGCCTGGCGATATCTTTAGAAACGTTGTGGGCACTCGGACCCCATGGCCCCAGAGTATAATAATATATTATAATTAGGAGCAAATGCATAATTTGATATAAGATAAATTGCGCTGATTCCCTAACGAGTGCTCCCTAATTAGTGGTTTATTAATTACAAATCGTGTCACTTCATTTTCTGGTTTGTGGTACTGTTATTGTCCAAATTACAATATGCTGAAACGTGACATATTTGAAATTGTAACCTATTGTTATTTGCCTATAGAATCCAAAGTGATTTTTTTACCAGCTGGCACTCCAATGGCAACAGCAGGAAGAATCTGGCAGAAGCATGGCATTGAAGAACCTAACTGGGAAGATGTAAAAGCTAACTTAACGCAAAAGTAAAAGAGTACAAAATTTAAATTATGTTTCACGTCATATCCTGTCTTCTAAGCAACAGAAGCAACGGCCACTTTTAGCAATATCTCTAATCATTCACTTTTTGTATTTCCAGTAACTTCACTAGCTTTTCATTCACGAAGTAAATCGTTTGGAATATTGCTAATTGAACATTTCAGACCCGCAGTGTACCACCGACGACGTGAGTACTGGAATTTTATGCTAGAAACAGTTTAAATTCGTAACACCAAGAATACAGATTGGGCAGAATATTTTTCTATATAGTCATTATTTCTAACTGTTAACCTAACGTTATTTAATACGAAGATAACTGACCCTTTAACTTAACAAAACTGCTTGTGGGAGCCGTTAATTTTAAAAGATATTTCACAATATAACTGAGTAACACATTTCAGTTTTGGTTCTGTGCAAATGCCAAGAAGCGCCATAAACGAGAAATTTAAAGGTTACCGACCAAACTTGTATGAGCTATAACTACAAAGTTTCTCACAAATCCCCATGGGAGCATAAAGAAATAGTACTCAACTTCTCACGAATCGCGGAACAGTGTAATAAGATAACTTTGGGAACACTCTAAATGTTAACAACTTACTTCAGTTTTATTTGATTCTCGTAATTAAGTATGATTTTTTTATAAATCTTTTCAAAATCAAAATTATTATTGCCATTACAAGTTTTTTTGTAAATCTGAGAAAGCTACTCATCATGCAAGTGCCATAGTGAAGTCGATAGAAAAGGTACCTGAAGTCGATAGTAAAAATCATACACTCACAGATTAAAAAATGGCGATGATTCGAATAATTAAAATGGCGATAGGGTAACTAAGTCAGACAGATGATCTCCGGCCACCGTAGCAGTGGGCATGCGGACAGCGAGTAAAGGGCAACTCGCTGTTTGACCATGGACCATGCCCGGGTCGACGGCGCGTATTGCTCCACGCGCGCTTCAAAGAGCTGTCAGCAAAATGACGGAGCTCCCTCACAGAGGGCCAAGGCCTGCCGGAGTCGCGGTACTTATTTTCATCACCGTGACCCCGGACATAAAGGGCTATTGAAGGACACCGTGGATTTTAGTCAGTGCAAGTCTGACAGTCCGGCCCGCCCTGCCCGGGGTGGGAGGACTCATTTGATGATTTTACCACGCAAAAAAAAAGGGTAACTAAGTCACTGTCAGTTACCAATTTAAAAAAAAAAAACAATTTATTCAACGTAATTAATCTAACCAACGATTAACTGCTCACTTAGTTAATCAACAGAAAACTAGTAACCGTGGTTTAATTTTAATTAAAAACATCCACTATCCAAGCATGAGCCGTAGACACGTATTTACATTAGAAAGCAAATAGCAGATTATTGTAGGGCACAGATTATTAATGCCGAGCATATTTGTCGTGTGGTAGTTCAATCAATGTGGGTTTAAACGTGGCTTAGATTTGTAATCAGTACTCGAGCGAGGTAACCGCGGAGCGTAGAGAGTAATTGGCACGACGGCTGATTATTGCGAACCGAGTTATGGCTTCGAGAAAAATCTTTATTGGATGTCGTATGTGGAGTGGGTAAGGAGTTAAGCAGCTTTCGCTTGCGATTAGCTTTGAAAGGTTTTGAAGAGAAAAATGTCATTGATTGATTTAGTTCTTAATATAAGTGTAATATATTCACACATATTCACATCTATTTCCCTCTCGCATGTACCTAAAATAAAAACATTAAAAATTCAACAGTTTACAGTTATATTACCAAAATAGTCGCGGTTTAAGGACAAAAACACATGTAACATTGTCTGTAACAATTATGACGTAATAATTCTGACAGAAACATGGCTAAACAGTTCTTTATTGAGCAGCGAGCTATTTGACGGGCGATACGTGGTGTACCGACGTGACAGAGAAAGCTCTAGTCTACAAAGTGGTAAAGAAGGCGGTGGCGTTTTAATTGCCATAAATAAAAACCTAAAATCTAGACGTGTCAATCGTTGGGATAGTGATTGTGAAGATCTCTGGGTTACCTTAGAATTGCCGCTATCACGTAGCGTTCGTCAAGTGGTTCTGTGCGCGGTATATTTGCCCTCACCCATACGACGTTCTTCATTGGAATACTTCTTAAATAATTGTAATTCAGTTTTTGAACATATCACAGATTCGAATGTTTGTATTGTGGGTGACTTTAACATGAGTAATATCGATTGGAGCTTGGTAGGAAAATCAAATAATAATACCGCATTACCCAGCACAAGCGAACTTTTCATTGATTTCACTCATGTTAACAAGCTTACTCAATTTAACTCGGTGGTTAATGCCGCTGGTCGGATACTGGACTTAGTTTTATCAACTTTCTCATCATGTAATGTCATTGAGAGTATGAACCCACTATCGAACATTGATCAGCAGCATCCACCACTAGATATAGTCATAACTTTTGATGAAAGTTTAAGGTTACCATATAATAATAAGCACTTGAAAACTAATTTTAAAACTGCTGATTATACAAATATCAAAAAAAATCTTTTAGATTTCAACTGGACAGAATTGCTTAAAGGACTGGATGGAGTGAATGAGATGCTGGATTCCTTTTATGAAACGCTATATATGGTCATTCAGAAATATATACCGCCACGCGTCCCAAAAACTCGTAAATATCCGCTGTGGTTTACCCGAAACCTGATAAAGTTATTAAATCAGAAGCATAAAATGAGAAAACGGTATTACAAATATAAAAATCCTCTTGATGCGATTGAATTAAAACTTATTTCTAAACGCTGCGATAGTTTGGCAACTACTTGCTATAATGATTACATCAGGAATGTAGAAGATGAAATAATAAATAACCCGAAAATGTTTTGGACACATGTAAAAGCCAAGCGCGGAGGAACCAGTGCATATCCTATGAATATGACTGACGGTATTAATAGAACATCCAATGGTAAGGAGATATGCGAATTGTTCGCTAAGTTTTTCTCCTCTGTTTACATAACTGATCACAATACTGGAAGTAGATATAATAACTCCGACTTTTTAAATTGTTTAGAGAATAACAGCCAAAGCTTAACAATCCCTAATTTACACCCTGAAGTGGTGTTTAAAAAGCTAAAAAATCTCGACAGTAATAAAGGTGCAGGCCCAGACGAAATCCCACCTATTTTTATAAAAGAATGCGCGACAGCGTTGGTTTTTCAACTCATGAAAATTTTTGAAAGATCACTTTTTTCTGGCGTGTTTCCTACAAAATGGAAGATTGCTAAGGTAGTGCCCATACATAAATCGGATAGTGATGATATAGTATCACATTATAGACCGATCTCAATTCTTTCAACATTTGCAAAAGTGTTCGAATCACTAGTTTGCCTACATATTCGAAACCATCTGAAGTTATACTTGAGCGTTGATCAACACGGATTTGTTAGCGCACGTTCCACAAGCACAAACCTAGTACCATTTACAGAAGTACTAATTAAAGCTATCGACTCTGGTCACCAAGCAGACGCAATTTACACTGACTTCAACAAGGCGTTCGATAAAATTTGTCATAAAATATTAATACAAAAGTTGAGAGCGTATGGTATCACTGGCACATTGTTGGATTGGTTGAGTTCGTACTTAACGGATAGAACTTTTTTCGTAGTAGTTAACGGTTTTCAATATTCTGTCTATAAGATTTCTTCTGGGGTTCCACAAGGCGCACACCTTGCCATTATTTAATTATTTTATAAATGATATACCTGTGTGCTTTCAGAACTCAGACATCTTTATGTATGCAGACGACTTAAAATTTGTTAGAGTTGTGAAATCTGAACAAGATGCAATGTACTTACAAATGGATCTTAACAGGCTAATCCAATGGTGTAGTAAAAATGAAATGTGTTTAAACTCGAGGAAGTGCTATCATGTCAAATACACTAGAAAAAGTTGCATAATATATTCTAAGTATCAAATCAATACAGATACAATACAGGAAGTAGATATGATACGAGATCTTGGAGTTACGTTTGATAGAAAATTAACTTTTCTTCCCCATTTGGATAACATCATAAAAGCATCGTCAAAACTGCTAGGTTTCGTGATAAGAAATTGTAGAACATTCCGTAACAGCAAAACAAAAATAATGTTATATAACAGTTTAGTTAGGAGCAGATTGGAGTACTGCAGTGTGGTGTGGCGACCACACTATGCTGTAAATAATTTGCGTATTGAGCGTGTTCAAAAGCGCTTTCTTTGGCACTTAGCTTTCACTAATGGTGTGGCTAGAAAAAAGCCATCTTATAGAGAAAGACTGACACACTTTGCCATGTGCAGTTTAGAAAAGCGGAGGCGGCTTAATGACGCTTTATTTATGTGCAAAATTTTAAAAAATAACTTTGAATGCTCTAGGTTGCTAGCACTTTGTAAGTTTCGTGCGCCTTCAAGAATCCCACGCAGCTCCATCACTCCACTCTGTCCTCCACTTAGACGAACTGTTTTATGCCTCATTTACATTCAGCCCCTATCGCTGCTCCTCGCGCTGCCGGCAATAATTCCCTAAATACTGCTGTGGCAGGATCGAAGGAAATGTGTGTTTACATACTGCCCTGCCTGTCACTTCGCTTTCAAGTTCCGGCAATGGCAGACGTTGAAATTTTTGCAGTGTCCGCTGTGTCTTTTAGCGATACATAATTATGTGCGTCAGTTAAAAATAAATCTAATGAAAAAAAAGAAAAGACGTCGTAGAAGATGGAGGATGATATCTATTCATCGTAATAGAAATTTGTAAGTACCTACCAACCTGCTTAAAATAATTGATAATAATAATAAATGCTTGAGCAGAATGTAAATACGCCCTACCGCTCGCGCTGCCGGTCCTTTGAAGTCCGCATAAAAACCGCTCTTTTGGGGAGCGCTGGGCAGCGCGAGTGGCATTAAGCAGTGGCATGAGAAGTATACGTTTACATACTCGTCCTGCCCACTTCCCTGCCCACTTCCCTGCTCACTACAGCTGAATGTAAATGAGGCATTAGGCTCTAACTCTCCCTACGCCCGATTCTGTAAGGTCGTTAACAGTGGTAGTGATCTGGTTGACTTACATCACGACTCACTATCAAAGCTGAAGTCAAAGTTTATGAGGTCTTTGCCCGATATATTATAAACTATCTATAGTGGTATTTTTTTTTTTTCTTTTAGATTTTTTTTGTTGTTCTTTTTCCTTTCAAATCATTTTGTTTTCTTTGATTAGTTTTAATATGTTATTTATTTAGATTATAGATAGATTACTTAAAATTGATTACTATGGCGTTTGTGGTGTTTACCTTTAAGTGAGTGTTACACTGTGAATTTAATGTAAAAGTAGATTTAAGTACCTATGTTATTAGTGTAAACAGTCGTTGGTGAACCAAATAAATAAAATAAAATAAAATATTAAACTACCGAACGTGAAAATTATCATAGTGCCTTTATTCAAATATTTTGGGGTCTAGTTCCAGTCGAGGCAAAGACCGACTGTTAATAATAACGACATAAAACGAAATGAAATTAATCTGAATGTGAATGAATTGAGAGCAGTGGTGGCCCAGTGGTATCGGCCCCGACTTACGAGTTGTAGGTCGTGGGTTCGAACCCAGCCTGGTTCATTACTTTGTGTAATTTCTTTCATCACCACTGCACTCAAAACGGTGAAGAAAAATATCGTGAGGAAACCGGCATGTCCTAGAACCATCAAATTCGAAGACATGTGACATCTGCCAATCCGCACTGGGCCCGCGTGGTGGATTATGGCCCACTCCTTCTCACAAGAGAGGAGGCCTGTGTTCAAGCAGTGGGAACGTTATAGGCTGATGATGATGATGATGAAAACGAAATGAATAACTTATACTCTACTCATCTCATTTCTGAAAATAACTCAATAATATAAAAGAATGTGCAAAATAGAAGCTCAGAAAAAGTATGATGAGAAGAATCTTCTCCGAAGCACATTCAATACAATAATAACATTCAGATGAACAGAAATGAACAGATCTTCCACGTAAAGTCTGCGCTTCGCCACACTTGTTTATCTTCGAAATTACGATAGCGGAAAATAGTTATCAATGACATACAGATAAATATTACTTGCTTATTTTGCCATAGTTATCATGAAAAGTAATTATTGATTAAAATGAGAGCGACTGTGGAAAAACAATAATGCAGTGATTAATTTTATTTTTTGGCAAAAAATTTAGGATTGAAAAGTAATACTTTCAGTAGATCTATTTTTCCGACATCCTTCTATACAAGAGCAAAAAAATTGGAAAATCAACAAGATGGTTTCGACCATACCCTTTTAATTACAGTTGAAAAAAAACAGTGAAGAGTTAGAATTCTTTGTCAATTTAGTCTTTTCTTTAATTGTAGAATTGTAAAAATTACCAGACGGAGTGCAGCACATGATAGTATTATTGTCTTAAGCAGAAACTAGAATCAATATCAATTTTCGTCAAAAATCGTACACTCACGTTCTTAGCACTCCTCTTGAGCTGTCTCCCTGCTTTCCACCAAGTGACCTGTGCCTCCGGCCTGGAGCCCACAGCCCTGCACTCCACCTCATAGTTCCTGTCCGCGGACAGCTGGGCCCGCTTGTTCAGGATCTGGACGCTCAGTGGTCTTACTGTAACAAACTGGACTGATTGGCAGGAGCACGAGAGTGGGACCAAAGAATATTATTAATATTGATTTATAAACATTACTTTTTGATAAGTGACAAAAAGTAATACTTAAAAATGTAATATATAACGTGTAACGTTAATATCGCACAACCTCACGTGGGGTAACTCAGCACATGTTACTGAACAATGTTTGTTCTAAGACTTTTGGAAATTCGCAAAAAGAATTGCTTTTTCATACAAAATGAGAAATTGATCGGGCCAGTATGAAAAATCATTTTTTTTTGAGAATTTCCAAAAGTCTTAGTATTAGTAAGTTACCCCACGAGAGGTTGTGCGTTAAAGTTACAAATTGTATAAACATCCATTGCTATTCCGAAAGGATGGACCGATTTGCCTAATTTTGATTTGTTTTTGGAAGTAACACGACCAAACGACCAAACCTTTTTTAACAAGAAATCAATATCTTTTTTCGGGTTTATACCTATCAACCCGAAAATAAGTATTGTTTCCTAGAAAAAACCAAAATCACGATAATAAATAAACATAATAATTGTTCGCAATAGATTAACTATCACCGGCTATCACTCTCGGATCACTACCTCCAAATTTGCTGCCCATTAATATATTAGATCGCATAAAAATAACTGTCACAATAATACACCGAAGTGAGGTTTTGTCGGAAACAATCAATAACGCTTCACTTAATCACTAACAACCCAATATCGGACACACGACAAATATTTCTCGTTCATTTGACCTTGTTTCTGATATGAGATATGTGTGACAAATAAAAATAATACTTGTGAAAGAGAGCATCCTCTACCATACCTAGCAGAGGACATTTCAAGAGTTCCGTCAACATACTCTGTGCTCAATGAGATTTTCCATCGAGAAAAATAATTCATACGGAAAATTCTATGAAAGGAAAACTTTTTTTATCAGTCTCACTCAAGCTATCGGTCTGTGAGATTAAAAATTTCCAGTTGAAATTTGATCTGAAAAAACTTTGCTCTGTTACTTCAGCATTTTAAATATCATCATCATTTAAGTCTTTATAAGATAGAGATGTTGTTACTTCTAGTCCCCAGAATTATATCCATGCGATACCTTCTTCTCGAAATTCAAATACACGTTATGGGATGCTACATAGAATTCATAACTCATAGGATTAAAATTATTTTTTTACTTTAATTCACACCACAACTAATTCAGTTTACACCTACTTTCACTTTTTATGTCTGTTGACGCTTGCCTCTATCATTTTCATGCCAGGAATTGCATACAACCTGTATGTAACTTCTTTCATCGTATAAAGGACGTGGACGACGGAGTAGTTTTACTACTTTGCGGTATTTGTTTGATCAAGTGAATTCATTGCCCATTCATAGAGTTTGTAATGTAGTCAAACTTGCATGCAACTCGCATGCAATTTCTCGCAGTGTGTTGATAGATATATTTTATTCATCATCATCATCATCATTATGCTCCTGCCTAATTATATTCTTCCAAACTGTCCTATGTGTAGCTGTATCCGTAGTCATCCCCTTTCTCACAGATACCTATCCAAGCAAAGATATATCCCGAAAATGGTCGAGATCAATTTCAGTATTCCTCTATTGCAATATTATTTGCACGAATCAAAAGCTTTGAGTTTCTATATCCCGTAATTGAAACCAACTACCGGATTTGCTCGACCAGATCTTCCAATTGAGTGCCTGCTTACAATAGACCCAAAAATGGCCACTTACCTTGAAACATGGAGACGGGTACAAGGAAATGTATCATTTGAGAATGAAGTATGATGGTTTTGTTATTGTTGACATCAAATCGTATGGAAAAACACGTGTTACGCCTACCTTATAGTACGATTAACAGTTCGAGTCAGTAAAATGACATTTGTTCACTATAGAAATGTATTAAATTTCATAGTATCAGTGACAGTTGCACTTGTCATTTTACTGACTGGAATTAATTATCGTACTTTAGGTAGAATGGGGATTAGGCCTTATCCCAATACTTGATTTTTGGATTACAAAAATTATATTCATAGAAGAATTTTATATTTGGGATATTCTATTCTTTCAACCGGAATTAAGGCTCCCTAGATGTGATGCTTGTTCATAAAGACGAAAGGAAGTGGGCTATTATATACCACGCCGGCCCAGTGTGAATTAGTACATGTCAAAAACGTTTCCTAAATTGGTTCTCTAGTTAAGGTATGATGACTTCACGATGTTTCCCTTTGCAATTTTGAGAGCAGTGGTGATGAAATAACCCAAACCAATGCGCTTGGCTAGATAACTCGCAACCAAGTCCAACCATTGCCAACGCTTTCAAATATTTTTAACAAAATTCCATATTCAGTTATTTGCATTCCATTTGTAGGTTGGTAAAAAACATACTCGTAATTTAAACAACCCAAATCAAACGCTTACTTTTATGTGAAAACATTATTTTGATTGGTCAAATTCACGTCCACTTAAATTGTGAATAGTTTTATTTTAGGAATATTAGAGTTTTCATGTTTGCCTTGATGTAATCGAGAGCAAATATGACTTATTTCTTATTTTCATCAAAAGATTTATTGATAGGTATGTCTGGCAAATATTAGCCATGACCAGATTTATGACCCAAACTCAACTCGAAAATATTAAAAGGATCAATGAATGCATGGAACTGGCAATTACGTCGTGGACATGCGATCCTATCTTAATTTGATTATTATTAAACAGCGAATTAGACTTTATTGCAAAACTAAGCTTATCGTCAACTTCCTGCCTATATCCCATTTTACTTGGGTTCGACTTTTTCTTTCATATTATCATTCCTTAGACAGTCCATCCATCTTTTCTTTGGCAATCTTCTTCCTCTCCAACCATCAAAATTCATACTCAAATGTAAGCATACAAACCCAAAATAAATATGAACAACGAAAAATTATCTAAAAATAATGTTTACCAAAACCCAACCAACTCACAATTGATATCCAGAATCAGCAGCTTTGTCTCTGGAGCTGCGAGGTTGGTGTTCGAAGCCTGGCAGATGAGCCGCGTGTTTAGATGCTGTCGGCCGACGTTGGGGAAGGTCAGGGTGTTCACCGTCACGCCGTCCGGACGCTGCTCGAAGGAGTCGTCGATCACGGTGTTCTCCAGGTACCAGGTAAGGCGGGGACGGGGGTCACCTGCAGAGAAAATGGTGGTTATTTATTTGATTTTGATTTGATATCGTAAGTCTGTTAGCAGATGGAGCAAAATTGAGTTCTGGTGAAGAGGTCATCGTTAAGGGTAGGCGTTAAGACTATTCTACAATGGGCAACCGCTGATACGGACACATACGGTAAGGTACCATTAGTGGAATAGTTTATTATCTGTAAGGCTATTTCACTCGGTGATAATTATGACGATGCATTCATAATTATGTGTGAGACTCTCACGAAAACTTTTTCAGCTATAATAAATTCTACCACTACTGTTTTTCCTTTACAATAGCTACCTTATTTTTTTTAAGTTGGTACAGTCCATGCATAATTATGCTGTCTGGAAAATATTGTTGCTAGCGATAAGACCGCCTTTGTAATCATAAAATTAGAAATATTGTAAAACAATTGCGTAACAATTTTGATTTAAGCAAAAAATATATTCTACCTGTGTATGTAAGAATAGAGAGCGACGTCAGCAATTACTTTAAAACCGGAAAAGCTAAAGTTATACCTGGAATTCTAACTAAAATATATTTTCTGATTGAGTAAACCCTTTTACTACATAGAGTACTCACTAACCCCAACACTCGCCAGATTTTATAAACAGTGATACCAGATACTTCATTCAAGGCTCTTCTAATTCTATGTTTCTACCTCCTTCTGAAATCTTTAGTACCTGTAGAGTTCAAACAAGTACCTGACTGCTGGTCGTAACAAATGACGGTACTTAACTGATAAATACATGCGCTCTACACGGCCGCCCGCAGGCTACCCGACCCACGACATATTTCAGCATACTCAAGATTACAGGGATCTTAAACCGTGTTTTGTCAACGCTCCTTTCAACTTATTTTTTTCAGTGTTTGTAATTGAAAATTGTAAGTTTTTTTTTTGTTTCACTGCCCCACTTCGAATTTTTCCTTTCGTGGCTGCGTTCACTAAATATTATTCACATATAGTAACACCCAGAACCAGAACAATACATACTTGTAGTGAAGAAGTGCAGTGGCTGAGCGATTGGACTGCTGCTCTGCGTGTCACGGTATCGATTCCCGTACGGAATAAATATTTGTATGAATTACAATTAGTTTATATGTTTATAAACGCACCCACAACACAGAAGAAATACCAAAGTTGGGGCAAAGTTATTTATTTAAAAAAAAATGTTCGTACGGGAATGAAACCCGCGACACAGCGCATCAGTCGATTGCGAAAAAAAAAGAACAAAATCCACAGTGTTCCGTCAATAGCCCTTTACGTTCCAGTTAGTCCCACGGGCTAAATGCCTGCCGGGCACCTTTGGCCCTTTATGGGGCCCTAAGATCAACCCCTGGGGCTGTGTTATTATTTAGCCACAAACTTCAAAAAATATCATGCTTCTAGACATATTTTCATAAATAAAAAGAACAACAATATTATTATTGTTTACGCTTTCCACGAGAATAAAATAATTATGTTATGAACCTAAGAAATCTAATATCTTTGCTTAGAGAAAATACTAACCTCAGGCAATCCACATATTTTTTATCTTAGTCATAACATAGGTATTAATAATCAAAAAACATTCTTGAAGGATACGAATCTATAAATTACAGAAATCATTATCCAATGACCTTAATTAGTATGACATTTGATTTTATACGTTTTGGAACGCGACCTTTTTTCACTAATTATTGTGTTCATTCTTTTACACAGTTTTTTTTTTAAACAAATCATTCCAAGATCGTACCACGGCTACACATCAACTTACTTTTATAAATAACCAGTATAACTAGGCCTTGCTTTTAATAATCTTTTCGTACAGTAATTAACAGGCAGCTTAGGCTGATTTTCCACCAGAGAGATAAGCTACGTTGCTGCGGATGCGTTTGATATCAACCAATCATATTCATTGGTTTACATAGTATAGCACTGGTGAAAACGGATTCAAGGAAGATCTGTTTTTTAAATGGAAAGATGCGTGCTATGGGTCGTCTTCCTTACTATCGATACATCGCATAGCTTGAGCTGCGATTTTTGTATCGCAGCTACACATTTTCATTCCGCAGCTACGCATCTTCGTAGCACAGCTACGCATCTTCGTAGCACAGCTACGCATCTTCGTAGCGCAGCTACCCATCTTCATAACACATCTTACTCGCACAGCTACATAGCGTAGTATCAGTGGAAACGGTAACACAGTTTCGTAGCTCAGCTTTTACATCCTCGCAGCTCAGCTAAGCACATCTCTCGTGGAAAGGCACCCTTAAATGTGTATACCATCAACATTATCTGTCACTTTTTTCCTGTTTGGGTGTAGCCACCCTGTTTTCAGAGTTAATTGAAGATTCTGACATGGCTTTGGACTTATATTGATAATACTAAGTCCGGCTTTCATCACGATATTTTCCTTAACCTGTAACGGGTATAAAAGTAGTCATCGATTATTTTAGACGGGTAGCGCCCTCTAGTAACGGGAACGCGAACTAATAGTTAATTATGCAATGTTAGTAATAGATGGCGTTAGAGAGTTACATATTTATTTTCTCAGTTACTTTGAATTCTAAATAAAATATAAAATAATACATAGATAGAATTCAAATAATTAATTGTGATAAATTTCAGTTGAATTAATTTTAAGTATAGATAACGCATGGTCTGAAGGGCAAAAGCCTAGAGGCTGGTTTGACCGCGGTTGACAGCATGACGCTGTGTTTTTGGCTTCCTTTTTCTTGGAGTCACACGGGAACTTAAGAAGCTGACTAAATAAATACGATTTAATTAAAACTTACTGATGACGCGGACTCGTAGTGGGACAGCGGCGAAAATGAAACCCTATTAATTTAAAGGAACCGCATATGCGTATGTATCTATGATTATTTCCTGTTTTGTTGCAATTACATGGCATCACCCGCCATGATGCGGTATTGAAATGCTCACGGATTTCTTTATGATATTGTTCTCAGGGTTCCAACCAATAATTTAAGGATAAATAAAATTAATTAAGAAAATTAACGTCTTCTCAACGTTTGGGCACATCGTGATGCAGTAAGCTAGGATAAGCTCTGGTTCCAAGCCATATATTATATTCTACAAATCACACAGGCTGCGAATGCTGCCTGCGTGACATATCCACGGATCGGCCTGGATAGATGGTAGTATGTTCTACCTGAAGTAAGTGTTACATATAACCTAACATTGTAAGGAATCTGATGCTGTGATCCGGTGTACGTGAAGATGTGTGCAACAACCTATTAAATAACTGAGAAGACGGAATCATCTCTTTTATTTCAATCAACACCTCATGCGAACAGAACCCGTTAGTCTCATGGCAATCTACGCTGGCAGCTGGTGGTAAGAGACCTAAGGACCTTACAAACCGATGATCACTAATGTGATTTTTTTGATTATCAAAGCGTTCCTTCGGTTGCCCTTTGCGTTCAACAAACCGATGTCAGTGATTTCCAAGATAATCTTTCAAAGTATTATGAATTGACAAAAGCACATCGGTACTTGCCCCAAATTCGATATCACTATTTCATACATAAGAGAGAAAAACGTTAACCATCATGACTAATACTGTCAATTAAACGCCAAAAATGTATCTCTGTACCAAATTCCTTCTGACCCATAAAAACAATTGCTTTCTTCAACTGTCAAAATAACTCAACCCAAATGAGGGATAAAACATTTTTCCTTAATAAGAAAGCCTCTTAGACGATTTAAAAGTAGGCACCAAAAGTTCTCACTGACAGAGTAAAAAAAAGATAAAATGTTTTGGCATTGCCAACGTCGCGTCAGACTGTTTGACGCTCTTATCTCTGTCAACCCTCCAGAGGCATCGTCACTTAGAGGGTTTAAGAATTCATAACAGAGTCTTATTATTCTTGAGAATTCTCGTAATTAGGAATGAAAATGTTTAGCTTTGTGACTTTGAGAAATACTTTCGACAAGAATTCTTTGTTTTATTTTTAAACCACGAAACGAACCAACGTTTTTAAAACATTTTATTAATCGTGGTTAAATCATCAAATGAGTCCACCCACCCAGGGCAGAGCTGGAGGGACTGCAAGTCTCGTACTGACTAAATCACGCCTTCAATAGCCTTAGGTTCCAGGGTCACGGTAATTCGATAAGTTCCGCGACCCAGGCACGCTTTGGCCCTCTAAAGGGCCCCGTCATTATGCTGACACTCTTTGAAGCGCGCGTGGAATACAATGATCCATGGTTGGGCAGCTAGTCGCCCATTACTCGCCGCCCGCATACCCGTGATGGAAGCGCCATAAGGTATTATTCGATCTGCAAGAAATTTATCACTCCGATAAATTACCCTACTCAAGAGTGGAGGCCAGTATCCCAGCAGTGGGAACATTTTAGGACTGACTTCTTCGCTAGCCACCAGCTTTAGTATCAAGGGTTATCATAATCATATTAAGCACATGATACCTGGTTTGTGTAGGTCAAATAGGCAGTCCCTTCATTTGAAATGCTAGTTAGTGATCTCCATTTGCTTAGAACAAAAGGAGATCCCAAATGATTGGAAATTGATTATGTAGATTATAATGATGACTTGATGAGGCATGATTATGTTCGGCACGGTAACAGTGGCTGAGCCATTGACAACTATCCTTGCATTGTATATAGTCAATCAGTCTAGTATTATATAGCTTCATAGCCAGCATTGTGTGAGTACTATGTACGATGAGTACTGTGTATTGACTTGAATGACTTTGGCGGTAATTTATGCTCACTCATATGTCTTGCTGATGGTGGCGAGTGTGTCGGATCATTTAGTTCCCTTCAAAATGATTGAGCTCTAAGCTGCTATGGTCTATTTTAACGATGGATATCATTGCTGCGCTACGTGTCACAGGTTCAACAATACAGTTCCAGGTCGGGGTGTTTATGTATGTGTAAGTTTAGATGTTTGTAAACGCACTCACGATACCGGAGAAATTCCTAGTGTGAGAAAAAATTAAAAACAAAGAAAATCAAAACATTCGTCGTTAAAAACAAACTATTTGATCAAAACTTCAATCCTATATAGGTACTTGTGTCCAGCTGTAATATAGAGTGCTTCCAATCTACCCAAAAAATCACATTAAACTCAGCTGACTGCTTCAATAAATATAAGTTGTAAATAAACATGAGTCTCGGTCCACGAAAATTGATCAAACCAACTACTTCCGAACTCCACTCATATTTTCCAATGCTTTCACATATTTCTAACCCTCGAACCGCCAGCCAAGCAATACATAACAATATTACACAAATAATTTATAAGGCAACCCCTATTTATCCGATTGCTGGATGCACAATGCCAGAACATCAACGCCATGATTATTTGGCAGATACACAAAAAATATGTAATACTAGAGATGGATTCAATTTTTTCCTTATCTGAAATGATTACCTACTTCTGGAAATTGAGGAAAATGTATTGATTAATGTTGACTTCGGGAAATATTGAAGGGAATGTGTTGGTGTGTCAGGGGGTTAAGCATCTATTTTTTCAAGGAATGTGGGTTCGATTCCCCTCAATTTGAATGGAAATCTGAACCTCTGGCGACGCTTTGTAAGAAAAGAATGTCCATACTTACTTTTACGAATTATGAAGGGAACGAAAAATAATTCAATATTTCCGCATATTTAACAATAAAATTGAATTACTAGTGCTTGATGTTTTGGTAATCCAATTTAACATAATATTTCAGTCCAGCAAATCTTTGCTGCACTGAAATCTTATGTTAAATAGGCTTAAATCTACCGTTATAATACAGCAATTAAATTGTTAATTAACAAAGTACAAAGTCAAAGTGGCGACACGATTGACAGCTGCATTGCATGTCGTGGGTTTGATTCTCAGAATGTTTTAAACGCACCCCCATGTAACGGTGTGAAAAAAAAAAAGAAAAAAAAAAGAGAAAGAATATTGGGTTATAAAAGTTACCGTTATGTTACAAGTTGAAAATTAATATAGTAGGCCTTCAAACTCTCGGCTTTCAGCATTGGGCTATTATTTCAAGGACCTCTTGTCTAAAGGGAACCTATGGGTGATTCATTTGGAATAAAACGAATAAATTAACATTGTAAACGATAACTGTATATTACAACATTTAACACTTATACAGCTATAAACAGATTATGGAAATTGACGTAGCAAAATCCTGAGACCAGAAAGTTCTAGAAAGAGGACGGGCATCGGTGCCTGTGGTATGCAAAACGCGCACTGACTCTAGTTTGGCCAAAAGAATACAAGAGACTTACGTGGTACCACGATCACGCACTCACACGTTCACGATGTGACCCCGGAAGCCGTGGATTTTCGAGTAGAACGCCGGCGATGAAGTTGGACTGGCATCACGACGGGATGGCGACCACTAAGGCCGTCAATCGTCCAGGATCTTCGACGAACGCCATCTGCCGGCGCACCACGTCGTGGGCGCAGGGCACCTCCCGCGAAGTCGACCAGGAGCACACGGAGAATCTCCCGGCTGGCAACGGCTTTGATGATCCTTGGGTTCGTCCACTGGGAGAGCTTCCCCAGCGGACAAGGCCCGCCGCGTAGGCCTCCCTTCGGAAGTTTTAGGACTGCCGCACGGAGCACGCGGTACGGAAAATTGTCATCGAGCAAATTAGGGCTGATGACGCACCTTGACGCTGACTAATCATCCATCGGGATATAAAGATTAGCCATATTTTGTAGCTTTTGAAGTTAGAAACCCAAGGAGAAATGAGAAGCGAACATGGCGCTATAATCAGTTCAGCTCCGCCATCTTCTCGGCGTCGTGTAGATGAGTCCGACGGCACGCAACTTGCTCAAGCCATCATCTTTTTCAGACTGTTCGATCCTATCCGGAAATCGACGACCACGAACCGATGACGGTCCGTTCCACACGAAATGTTGACATTGAAAATGCTTAAACTATTTTTCTAATTCTAGTTTTAAAACAGCATAAACTAATTGACACTCTACCACATCCGTGACAGGAAAAATAACTCCCTTGTCGAGTTTATGTAGTTCACATAAAAATAACAAATATTTAAACGCTGGTGACTGCAATGGTCATAGACAGCCACAACGAGATGGAACGGAACGCAATTCTGATGGTGCGTTTACGCATCCGTATGAATAGCGAGGCGCGTGTGTAAAGGGAGTCTATGACATTTATTACATGATTAAGAATAAAACTAAAAGTGTAATAAATCCGAGAACCATTATTATATTTGGAAAGATCTTCCAACGAGGATCCCGAAAAGCATATATATGTCATAGTTCTGATCAACAGTTATTGCGAAATTCGACCGTCAAAATATCACATACCAGGCTGTATGGTCTAAGACCTTTGCCTATCCTCAACGGAATGAATGAAAAAATCATCATCATAGACTGTCAAAATGCTGATTATTGTCGAATTTTTCGTACATAATTATGAGACATGAATAGCGTTCTATCTCAAAGTGATTAGTGTTTCAGATTACCTGAAGCGTAAATAACCTATATACAATGAAGGTTATTTATTTCGAAGTGTAATTTATGTTCCAGGCTTTCATTGTAAAACTAACCCCAAAAAACGTTACTGTTCTACATCAATTGTGCTGTTATCAAGAAAGTAGCAGGATATGTTATCTAGCTGCTACAATACCCCTCTTCTCGGAAAAAACAGCCGTTCCACCCAGAGGAAAAAAATTATTCTTACAGCTATTGAAACGACTAACTAGATATGAAGTTATAATTTTATGTAAATATAAGGTATAAGCTTATTATAATTTTTATTTCTTAACCCTAAGCATTTTTAAACCTAACCTTTTTCAAATCTAAGCATTTTTTAAATCTAAGCATTTTTAATCCTATGCATATGTTAACTAAACTATTGGCTAATTGTGTATTAACTTATGAACTATTGATATTTATTAGGTAAAGTTATCAAATAATCCTAGTCTATTAACGGTTATAGTTATAACATATCTTAATATTAGATTTTTAAAATATAATAACCACAGTGCTGGTCGCGAAACAGTACTGGGAACTATATTTAGTACGTCACTGGAGTGACAGGCAATGCTGCAAATGAATATGAGTCGTCACCCAATTCAAAGCGAGCAATGTGCGAATATGTTTGTGAGTTAACGTCCTAACTCAATACCACAAAAAAAACTTTTTTTCGATTGTGTTGAAAAAAGTATTGAACCGTTTTTGAAAAAAATAAACGGGATCAGGGCTATCAAAAGCCGCTGATACAGAAATAATCCAGGTAATTAAAGAAAAATAGTTTTTATTTTTTATAATAAAAAACTTTGTTTCAATTGTTCTGAAAAAAGTACTGAACCGATTCTGAAAAAATGAGGGTTATCAGAGCCATCTAGAGCCGCTGATACAAAAACAATTCTGTTCAGTAAAGAAAATAGTTTTTTTTTTTTGTGTTAAAAAAACTTATTTTTAATTGTTTTGGGAAAAGTACTGAACGGAATTTGAAAAAATTAACTGAATCAGAGCTGTCAAGAGCTACTGATACAAAAAGTATTCAGTTTAGTAAAGCATATAGTTTTTTTCTGAAGGGGAAAAAAACTTATTTTTAATTATTTTGAAGAAAGTACTGAACTGAATTCAAAAAAATAAAAGGAATCAAGGGTAGTGAGAGCCACTGATATAAAAAATAAGTCAGTTAAGTAAATAGTTTTTCCTTTTTATTAAGAAAAAAATTCTCTTTTTTTTTTCTTTTTTTTTTCACACCGTTACAATGGCGCCCGAACATCTATTATATTTATAATCTATGGGATTTATTTGGAATATTTCTTGTCAATAATTTCAGTTTAGTATTAATGGATTAACATTTTTCAACACATTTTGCATGTCTAGTACATTGTTTTCACATGTCATGTCAAGTCTTACAGGTTATTTGGAATTGCAATAACATTATGTGCCGTATCTAAACAGTGAGTGCATGTTTACATTCTTATCAGTGTAATCATCAACAAAGCAACATTCCATGCTAATGTCAAGTTGATAGCAGTTGCAAACATAAAATTCAAAGAATATTTGTGTACTTGCAATAATAATTTCAATTAATAAACACAATAGTCACTTGCTACACCTTATGTAAGCACTGTTTGGTTACAAACTATTATTTTGATTTAAAATTTTGAAACTTTTGTATTTGTGTCCGTCACAATGGCAGAACCACTTGAAAAATTCCAAGATACAGAAGGTAATAATACTTCTGATAATGAGGATGAGTCGCAAAATGTAACTTATAGACGTAAGGAGGCTTTACAGTCTGCAATGTCAACCACATCCCGTGACACGAAACATAACCCACCACAGAGTCAATCGGCTCCAGCAGAACACTCGACTGTCGTAACTTATGTAGTACGTGACGACAATTTCAAGTCGTGGAATTTAAAGTTTACCGGTGACTCAAGCATTGTAGATTTTTTCTTGCGAATAGATGACTGCATGCACACTAGAGACGTACCTGAGCAGAAAATAGTGAAGTGTTTTTCAGATTTCTTGAGCGGCAAAGCCCTCGATTATTATAGGCAAATTAGAGACTCAGTAGTCACCTTGGAAGATTTGCAAAATAAATTCAGAACATTTTTCTCATCCTTCGACAGTGATTTTATTTCGGAAAAACAGATTAGGGATCACAAACAAAACTTGGGACAACCATTGCATATTTATGTATTAGATATGCAAACTTTAAATTCAAGACTAACATTGCCCTTATCTGAGGCTACTTTAATAGAGATTATAAAACATAATTTATTACCAACATATGCACAACTGTTAGCAGTCAATGACATTCAGACCATTGACAGATTAATAACATTAGGCAAGCGTTATGAAGCATATGCAGTTACCACATCAGGTAACTCTTCCTCGAAACCTATCAAGGGTCAAAAACAAGTTACTGTGGTCAACACTCAGTACAAGAAAAAGGAAACTTTAGTAATTACTTGTCAGAAATGTAAGAAATCCGGTCATTCATACAAACAGTGCAGATCAATTCCAGGCATTGTATGTTTTAAATGTGGGACAAAGGGAGTAATCACATCGCGTTGTTCAAAATGTAACCCACCCACAGATACCCACCCTGTTCAAACTAAAAATTCAAAAAACTAGAACGTTCAGGAGTGACTGCTTCTTGCTCGAATAAACAACATCTGGGTACGGTGACTCCTGGTTCATCAAGTGAAAAATTAGATAACAGGATTTTTGTAGAATTTTTAATTAAAAACATACCTTACATAGGACTTTTAGATACAGGTGCAAACCTCTCCGTCATTGGTAACGGATATCATAAACAACTTTTAGATTTTGGATTTCAAATAACACCAACAAACTGGAGCGCAAAGTGTGCCAATGGGTCACAAGTACAAACAATAGGAGTAATGACAATACCAGTAACATTTAGAAATAAAAATTGGGAAATAGCATTTATGGTCATTCCAGAAATATCAGATAACTTCATATTAGGTATGGACTTTGTACATCAATTCGGCATTTTAAATTATTTTAATTTCCATAGCATAGAACTTGTGGGAAAAACTGAAGATACACACCCACAAACTTCAAATAAGCTGTGTGGTATAACATCAAAAAGTGAATTATCACCACTAGAAAATATTGAATTAGGAAAAATAATTGATAAATTTAAAACCATTAGTACTGAAGAAAAAGGATTAGGAAAAACTAATATAATTGAACATAGGATAGTAACAACTGGTTCGCCAATAAAACAAAAATACTACCCTTTATCACCAGTGAAATTACAAGCACTGAATGATGAAGTGGACAGAATGTTAGAACTAGGCGTGATTGCACCATCAAAATCACCTTGGTCAAATCCAGTTGTTATGACACCAAAAAAAGATGGTTCACTTAGATTCTGTTTAGATGCTAGAAAACTAAATGACGTCACTATTAAAGACTCCTATCCATTGCCTTATATATCTTCAATATTAGACAACCTTAAAGGCGCTCGTTATCTATCTTCAATAGATTTATCAGCAGCTTACTGGCAACTACCACTCTGCGATTCAGATAATTTAGACGGTAATGGCACTTCATGTCAAAAAACCGCATTCGTAGTACCTAACAGGGGACTTTTCGAATTTAAAAGAATGCCTTTCGGTTTATGTAACGCCGGTTGTGATATGCAACGTTTGATTGACTCACTTTTTCAACATAAATATGGTGAAAAAATTTTTGGGTACTGTGATGATCTCCTTATAGCCACCTCTTCATTTAAAGAGCATATTAATATATTAAACGATGTTTTGGAAACATTAAAGCAAGCAGGTTTGACAATAAACTTTAATAAGTGTGAATTTTGCAAAGATGAATTACATTACTTAGGTTATGTTGTAAGTTCAAAAGGTCTGCAAACAGATCCAAAAAAATTAGACTGTATTAGAAATTTCCCTAGACCAACTACAGCTAGACAATTACGTGCTTTTATAGGTTTATGCTCATATTACAGGAGATTTGTAAATAACTTTTCAACAATTATAGCACCAATGACAGCATTAATCGGTAAAAGAAAAGGTAAAGAGGCAATAGCTTGGTGTAGTGAAGCAGAAACATCTTTCATATCACTTAAAGAAGCTCTCACTCAAGCACCAGTACTAGCATGTCCTGATTTTAAAATACCATTTCAGATTCATACAGATGCTTCATCGGTTGGCATTGGTAGCGTTCTCGTTCAAGAAATTGACGGTATAGAGCATCCTGTAGCGTTTCACTCCCGTTTACTTTCAAAAACAGAACGAAATTATAGCACAACTGAGCGTGAGCTGTTAGCAGTAGTTGATTCAGTCATACATTTTAGACCTTATATTGATTGCAGCCACTTTATTTTAGTAACAGATCATATGTGTCTTAAGTGGTTAAAAACACTAAACAACCCATCAGGTCGTTTAGCGCGTTGGGCTATGCAATTAGCTTGTTTCGACTTTGAAATACGTCATAGGAAAGGTGCTCTGCACGTAGTTCCTGACGTGTTATCAAGGGCAGAATTCAATGCAGTTACATTTACAGGAGGTAATAATTCAGGTGATGATTGGTACAATAAATTATTTAAAAATGTACAATCAAATCCAATATTTCACAAAAATTATCAAATAAAAGATAATACATTGTATAGATTCAGTAAACCTTCTTCAAAGTTACATGAGGCAAATTCTTGGAAAATTGTCTTACCTCAAGACATAGTACAGGAATGTATAAAGGAAAATCATGAACTCACCGCAATACATCCTGGTACATTTAAAACTTTAGCTAAAATAAAAGAAAACTATTTTTGGAAGGGTATGAATGCAGACGTTAAGTCGTATGTGTCTAACTGTGAAAAGTGTAAGGCTTACAAACACTCAAATGATGTACCACACGGACACATGACACACCAGAAACAAGTGGAGCGTCCCATGCATACACTTTCCATCGATACAATTGGTCCTTTACCTAAATCATATTCCGGACACATTTATATACTTTCAATTGTAGACATTTTTACCAAGTATTGTTAGCTTCATCCACTTAGAACTGCAACCACAAAGACAGTAACTTCATTTATAGAATCAGAAATTATACTAAAAGAGGGCACACCATGTGTCATCATCTGTGACAATGCCACTATTTTTCAAAGTAAAGATTTCAAGAATTTCTGTACAAAATATTCAATTCCAAAAATATTTTATAACGCATATTATTCACCACAGTCAAACACCGTTGAACGTTACAATCAAACCATTCAAACTTGCTTAGCAATGTTAGTAGAGGAGGACCAGCGAAATTGGTCTAGGTTCCTTCCTCAAATACAACTATTTATGAACACTACTATAAATTTAGCAACTGGATACACACCATATTTTCTCGCCAGAGGCCGTGAAATCATCTCTGATGGTTCATTGCACACCTTAAGGGGCAACGCACCACAATCGATTGATGATATTCAGCTCGCAAATAGGAACGAAAAAGCTAATTCCTTAAATGAACTCGCAGATATTTTCCAACGTGTAAGCAGCGCATTGACCAAAGCGTACAAACAGAATGCAAACAGATATAACCTGCGTCGCCGTGAGCTCAGGCTACGTGTGGGTGATATCGTGTGGAGGCGTAACTTTGTACAGTCAAACGCAGCAAAGTTTTTCTCAGCTAAATTAGCACCAAGATTTATCAAATGTAAAGTAGTTGATAAACTATCTGATGTTGTTTACCAATTAGAGGAAACAGACACAGGAAATATAGGAAAGTATCATGTCAAGGACATAATAAAAGTGCCAATATGAGTAAATGGTGTTATTTATGCTTAAATTTCAATTAATTGCACAGTGTTACACTTGCACATTATTGGACAAATTTTTTTGGAAGAAAAAATTTTTTTTTCTTTACTAAACTGAATTGCTTTTGTATCAGTGGCTCTTAGCAGCCCTGGTCCCATTTATTTTTTAAAAAGTCAGTTCAGAATTTTTTTCAAAACAGTTAAAAAAAAAAAAAAAAAATTTTTTTCTTAATAAAAAGGAAAAACTATTTACTTAACTGACTTATTTTTTATATCAGTGGCTCTCACTACCCTTGATTCCTTTTATTTTTTCTTTTTTTTTTCACACCGTTACAATGGCGCCCGAACATCTATTATATTTATAATCTATGGGATTTATTTGGTCCCTGTTCGGGCGCCATTGTAACGGTGTGAAAAAAAAAAAGAAAAAAAAAAGAGAAAGAATATTGGGTTATAAAAGTTACCGTTATGTTACAAGTTGAAAATTAATATAGTAGGCCTTCAAACTCTCGGCTTTCAGCATTGGGCTATTATTTCAAGGACCTCTTGTCTAAAGGGAACCTATGGGTGATTCATTTGGAATAAAACGAATAAATTAACATTGTAAACGATAACTGTATATTACAACATTTAACACTTATACAGCTATAAACAGATTATGGAAATTGACGTAGCAAAATCCTGAGACCAGAAAGTTCTAGAAAGAGGACGGGCATCGGTGCCTGTGGTATGCAAAACGCGCACTGACTCTAGTTTGGCCAAAAGAATACAAGAGACTTACGTGGTACCACGATCACGCACTCACACGTTCACGATGTGACCCCGGAAGCCGTGGATTTTCGAGTAGAACGCCGGCGATGAAGTTGGACTGGCATCACGACGGGATGGCGACCACTAAGGCCGTCAATCGTCCAGGATCTTCGACGAACGCCATCTGCCGGCGCACCACGTCGTGGGCGCAGGGCACCTCCCGCGAAGTCGACCAGGAGCACACGGAGAATCTCCCGGCTGGCAACGGCTTTGATGATCCTTGGGTTCGTCCACTGGGAGAGCTTCCCCAGCGGACAAGGCCCGCCGCGTAGGCCTCCCTTCGGAAGTTTTAGGACTGCCGCACGGAGCACGCGGTACGGAAAATTGTCATCGAGCAAATTAGGGCTGATGACGCACCTTGACGCTGACTAATCATCCATCGGGATATAAAGATTAGCCATATTTTGTAGCTTTTGAAGTTAGAAACCCAAGGAGAAATGAGAAGCGAACATGGCGCTATAATCAGTTCAGCTCCGCCATCTTCTCGGCGTCGTGTAGATGAGTCCGACGGCACGCAACTTGCTCAAGCCATCATCTTTTTCAGACTGTTCGATCCTATCCGGAAATCGACGACCACGAACCGATGACGGTCCGTTCCACACGAAATGTTGACATTGAAAATGCTTAAACTATTTTTCTAATTCTAGTTTTAAAACAGCATAAACTAATTGACACTCTACCACATCCGTGACAGGAAAAATAACTCCCTTGTCGAGTTTATGTAGTTCACATAAAAATAACAAATATTTAAACGCTGGTGACTGCAATGGTCATAGACAGCCACAACGAGATGGAACGGAACGCAATTCTGATGGTGCGTTTACGCATCCGTATGAATAGCGAGGCGCGTGTGTAAAGGGAGTCTATGACATTTATTACATGATTAAGAATAAAACTAAAAGTGTAATAAATCCGAGAACCATTATTATATTTGGAAAGATCTTCCAACGAGGATCCCGAAAAGCATATATATGTCATAGTTCTGATCAACAGTTATTGCGAAATTCGACCGTCAAAATATCACATACCAGGCTGTATGGTCTAAGACCTTTGCCTATCCTCAACGGAATGAATGAAAAAATCATCATCATAGACTGTCAAAATGCTGATTATTGTCGAATTTTTCGTACATAATTATGAGACATGAATAGCGTTCTATCTCAAAGTGATTAGTGTTTCAGATTACCTGAAGCGTAAATAACCTATATACAATGAAGGTTATTTATTTCGAAGTGTAATTTATGTTCCAGGCTTTCATTGTAAAACTAACCCCAAAAAACGTTACTGTTCTACATCAATTGTGCTGTTATCAAGAAAGTAGCAGGATATGTTATCTAGCTGCTACACCCAGTACAAGAAAATCAATAAAGTGGGTCAAACTTAAAAAAAAATGAAAACACTAACAACCTCCCATCCTTGAAAACACGAAATCTTCATCAAAAACAATCCATCAATTGAAATTCCAGTAAAAAAAATCGAATACGACAACATCGGCTGAACAATAAGGAATCTCTAAAAGCGAATACTCAAAAATAACGAGGCCGGTACAGTGGTGCCTATCAGACGCACAGCAGTGGAAACATCGCTGTTATTGGTCTCTTCAATTGTTCAATCTATCAAACAAGTTTCATATCAATTTGGACAGCATTGTTTTTGAGAACATGACATAGGAGTAGCGTTCATACATCGAAAACAAATCCAGGAACTTCCTTTTCCATCCGTATTTTTTCAGAGGTACAGGTTTTTGTTTATTATATTATTTATTTGTTAGTTTCGGAAAACAAACAGTTACACACTAGAAATAAACAAAACAGTACCCAGTAAACTGGAACTTGGACAATTTCAAATTGTCAATTTTCAAGGGAAAAATTAGTTCCTTCTTCGTACGTCAGAGGCGCTGTTCCATTTTTCATAGAAGGAACGTTGTAAATACTGGAAAGACGCTGTAAAGTAAAAGAGTGAAAACTCATGCTAAGGATACAGAAGGTAGACATAACACATAATTATAAATCTGTTACCTACTCACTACGTTATCCACAGTTAATGACGTACAATTATGGGATCTTCTACAAGTGACAATTTCAGTTTCTTAATAATTAGTTATAAAAGTCTTTGATTTTGTAGTTCAGAGTACTACCAACAATAATCATAATGATTTCATGACGTCAGGCCAGGGTAATCTAAGTTTAAGTTTTCTTTTATTTTCTCTGGCTCCTATTCACTGTATGCGTGATGACAAATGGTGTTTAACCAGTATGTGTTGCCAGTAATTACAAAATGGCTCTGAAACGTGGTCTTTGACTGCTGGTTTTGAGAGAAACTAAGAGTCACTCAACGAGCAATGGAAAGAGCTATGCTCGGAGTTTCTTTGCGGGATAAAATCCGGAACACGGATATTCGGCGAAGAACTAGATTCACCGACATAGCTCGTAAAATTTGCAAGTTGAAGTGGCAATGGGCAGGCCACATCGCTCGTAGAACTGACAACCGATGGAGTAGAAAGGTTCTCGAGTGGCGACCACGGACCGGAAGACGCAGCGTAGGAGGCCTCCCACTAGGTGGACCGACGACATCGTGAGAGTCGCGGGCAACCGATGGATGTAAGTGGCGAATTGTCGTTCGGCATGGTGGTCTAAAGGGGAGGCCTATGTTCAGCAGTGGACGTCTTCCGGCTGATGATGAAGATGATGATGATGTGATAACAAAGTCTCCCACTATGACCACATTATTTCGGGACTTATAAAGTCTGCGGTACATATTAAACTTGATAAACTTCACTTCCAAGAGTCTCGAGTTATTTCATAACAGTCGAAAAGCCTTGCTAATACAGCCTTCAAAGCAATCGCTTCTGACACAGACGGGTAATTAGAGATCATTTGAGTTCACTGCACTTCCTTACTCGTGGTTTCCAAGCAATAATCTATCATATATATATATAATATAATATACATATTGGGGAAGTTCTAAATTGGTCCAAATGACATTAATACGACAGAAATAGTGCTAGATAATTTAATATATGACATAGATCTGTCACCCTCTAGACCTTTCAATATTGTTCAATTAATCTTAATCAAGTCAAGATTGATTAAATATTTAGATTATTAGCTAATAACTAGGATTACTAGTCTAAAGGTAAGCCTTTCATGTTCTAGAATTTGATTAATTATATCTGATTAGATTGCGAGATTAAGTTTGAAATACAATGAATAATTCAATAAGACTTAGTAAATTGATATTTTTTTCTTACATTTGTATTAGCAATGCTTAATAAAATATATATAATAAATCTTAGTTCTCTCTGTGTTATTATTTTCCAAACACGCTCTTTCTGCAAATGTTTATCAATAAACATATTCAATGGTTTGAAGTGCGAGCGGGCTGTTATATGTAGTGAGCAATTTTAATGTGAATTACAAAATAATCATATTTTTAAAGATTCGTTCCTTTGAGTCTTATGGCACTTTCAAAAACAATAAATGTCGTTCGGAAAGAGGCTAGCAACTTCAGCGCTACAGCAAATTTGGACACGAAGGGCACCTAGCACCAGCGAAAAATTTTGACAATAGCCTTATGTCAAATAGATAAGGTACAAGTAGCTCAGGTGCCATTGTCAGTGGGTGCCCTTCGTGGAATACCTCTAAATTTGAAATTACTTTGGTCTTACAATAAACTTTTTAATCTAATTATTTGCTCTAGCGCTTTTTACTTTAATTCCTTTGCTCACAACTATATGTTTAATATAGCGTTCACGCTTTGTGCACTAAAAAACTAAGTTTATACAACAAATTGCTGCACAAGTGGCGAGCACTAATTTCCGCGCACACAATAGGAAAAAATAAAAACTAAAAATTATCTAGTCGAAGCAAATGCGGGGAAATTCCAGCCACAAAAACTCTGTGAATACACTCTGTGTTATAGTAGAAACTCTTTGTTATAGAGACAAGATAAAACTGCTTTTTTTGTAAGATCTTAATCTAGGTCTGGACTGAAAAGGACTCAGTAGATCACAAAGTTAGACAAATAGTAGTACTTAAGCCAAACTTAATGTGGTATAAAATGCCTAATGCCGCTATAGACGTAGTCATCTATTAAGCCTAGAGTATCATCATTAGCCTAGCCTTTTTCTATGTTGGAGTCAGATTGCAGTTTAACAATTGCAAATAAAAACTAGGTTTTGCAAAACTCAAACTAGATTAATACCGAGTTTGTTACTCTAACGTATCTAAGCCACCCTTTCCAAAGCTTAGTATAACTTTTGGAAATACTGGTTCAGTCTTTCAAGATTCTGCATAAGTATGGTTACAGAGCTATATCAATTAATGCGTAATTTTAATATTGCGCTATACAATAGAATTATATGTATATAATCCACTAGCTTTTGCCAGCGGCTCCGCCCACTCACTCTCGTCTTTATTGCCTATGTCACTCAGGGCCAAAGTAGCCTGCCGGGGTCGCGGGACTTATTTCCATCACCGTGACCCCGGAACATAAATGGCTATTGAAGGACACCGTGGATTTTAGTCAATACAAGTCTGACAGTCCCTGCCGCCCTGCCCGGAGTGGGAGGACTCATTTGTAGATTTTACCACGTAAAAAAAAGGGCCAAAGTAGCTTTCAAGTGGTGAAAGAAATCCAGGTGTTTTTGAGTTTATTCATTACAAACACCTAAAAAATACAAATAAATCTTTCCTCTTAAAATATTAGCATAGATTTCAAAATATACTTTATTTCACAGTATACTGCCCGTGTTTAAGCCACCTAACGATTGCCATAGATCGATCTTCAAACTACAGTGAGGAATTACATCGTATCGTACTTCCCGAGCTTGAGAGGTCTGAATATTACAAAATAATTATAATATGAACATCGGTTTATGTGAGAGGTACACCCCAAACCATGTTATACCTATATAGATAGATGGAATATACTACATATTACACTAAAATTGTTTTAGTTCTATAATTATAATGACGGCCTTATCGCTAAGAGCGAAATTTTCCCGACAATCTTTGGATAGTCTGATGAGTGGTTCGGGCGACTGAAGAGTCAATATTAGTCACCTGTCTTTTACACGACCCAACTTTTATTAGTTTTCAGACTGTAATGGTGACTATTACTAATATCAGGTTTTGAAACGAGATATCCCCGTTTTAAGCCCTGATATCAGCTTTTGTTATTAAAGGACCACGGGCAGAAATATATGGAGACTGGCCCATCGTTCAACAGTGATGGAACCTATGCCAAATGAAAGCTTTGAGGATGTGATGCATTTCTTATTATGGCAGCTAAGTCGAATTCGAGCGCCAACAAGGTGATTTCGAGCATTGAAAACATATGCCCTTACCTAACCTAACATGTAGCAACATTCTCCTACTGATTTGAAACAGGTGTCATTCGAAGCGTGTAGTAGATACGATATACTTTTACTATGGCGACATTCTTCAAATGTGTAAGGTTCACCTGGAATATCTGAAAATGTCAACCTAACCTAACCTGTGGCAACAATCTCCTACTGATTTGAAACAGATGTCAATCGAAGCGTGTGGTAGATACGATATACTTTTAGTATGGCAACATTCTTCAAATGTGTAAGGTTCACCTGGAATATCTGAAAATGTCAACCTAACCTAACTGTGGCAACATTCTCCTACTGATTTGAAACAGATGTCATTCGATGCGTGTGGTAGGTTTGATATACTTTTACTATGGCGACTTTCTTTAAATGTGTAAGGTACACCTGGAATATCTGAAAATCTAACCTAACCTAACCTAACCTGTGGAAACATTCTCCTACTGATTTGCAGTATGGAACACCGAGTGGTTTTAGTCAGTCGAGTCTGACATGCCTCTTCCGTGTTCTCCACGCTGACAACACAACAAGCCCATGAGGGTTTCCACACTTAAAAATAGGTGGGTTAGTTAGGTTCGTTTAAGAAAAGCCTAGGAATCCCAGGTAAAACCCACACGTCTGAAGATGTAGCGATCATAAAAATATGTCTTATCCACTACACGCTTCGAATAACACATGTTTCAAACCAGTTTTTTTTTATCGTGGTAAAATCATCAAATGAGGCCTCCCACCCCGGGCAGGGCAGAAGGGTCTGTCAAACTTGTACTGACTAAAATCCACGGTGTCCTTCAATAGTCCTTTATGTTCCGGGGTCACGGTGATTAAAATAAGTCCCTGGCAGGCTTCGGCCCTCCGTGAGGGGGCCTCGTCATTGTGCTGACTATCTTTGAGTCGTCGACCCGGGCATGGTCCACGGTCGGACAGCGAGTTGCCCTTTACTCGCTGTCCGCATGCCCACGCCTACTGTGTCCTCCGGGCGATCTTCACAGGTGGCACCCAGGCGTATCTTTCTTCCCTATCCGACACAGGTACCTCCTGAACGAAGCCACGTCTTTCCAGCCACTCCTCAAAGAGGGGTCTTACCGTCGCGATTGCGGTGTGCCCGAACCTCGGTTGTTTCAAATCAGTTGGAGAATATTGCTTTTTTTTTTTTTTTTTTTTTTTTATCGTGGTAAAATCATCAAATGAGACCTCCAACCCCGGGCAGGGCGGGAGGTACTGTCAGACTTGTACTGACTAAAATCCACGGTGTCCTTCAGTAGCCCTTTATGTTCCGGGGTCGCCGTAATAGAAATAAGTCCCGCGACCCCGGCAGGCTTTGGCCCTCTGAGAGGGGGCCCCGTCATTTTGCTGACAGCTCTTTGAGGCGCGCGTGGAACACGACGCGCCGTCGACCCGGGCATGGTCCATGGTCGGACAGCGAGTTGCCCTTTACTCGCTGTCCGCATGCCCGCGCCTACGGTGGCCGGAGATCGTCTTGCGACGTACGGCGCCGTGGGCGTACACCACTGCGGTTGGGGCGGAGGGAGGACGCTGTCCTCTCTCTCTCGCGGCCCGCCTCCTCCTTCACGAGCATTACTGCCTCGCAGAAGGCGGCGACCGCTTCCCACTCCGTCTCGCTCCGCAGCATGGCCGAAACCAATGCCGGGCGCGAGAGGTCTCCGCCTATCGCCGCCGTGAGGACACGTCGGTGCTCTGCCCAAGCTGGGCAGTCTTGCACCGTATGCTCTACTGTGTCCTCCGGGCGATCTTCGCAGTGGTGACACCCCGGCGTTTCCTCCTTTCCCTTCAGCCACAGGTACCTCCCGAAACTTCAGTGTCCGGTGAGGACCTGCATCATGCGATAGGTCAGGACGCCATGACGTCTCTCCAGCCACTCCTGGAGAATATTGCTACAGCCTTCTTAGGTTAGGTTGACATTTTTAGATATTCCAGGTGAACCTTACACATTTGAAGAATGTCAACATACTAAAAGTATATCGTATCTACCTCACGCTTCGAATGACACCTGTTTCAAATCAGTAGGAGAATGTTGCCACAGGTTAGGTTAGGTGGACATTTTCAGATATTCCAGGTGAACCTCACACATTTGAAGAATGTCGCCATAGTAATAGTATATCGTATCTACCACACGCTTCGAATGACACCTGTTTCAAATCAGTAGGAGATTGTTGCCACAGGTTAGGTTAGGTTGACATTTTCAGATATTCCAGGTGAACCTTACACATTTGAAGAATGTTGCCATAGTAAAAGTATATCGTATCTACCACACGCTTCGAATGACACCTGTTTCAAATCAGTAGGAGAATGTTGTCACAGTTAGGTTAGGTTGACATTTTCAGATATTCCAGGTGAACCTCACACATTTGAAGAATGTCGCCATGGTAATAGTATATCGTATCTACCACACGCTTCGAATGACACCTGTTTCAAATCAGTAGGAGAATGTTGTCACAGTTAGGTTAGGTTGACATTTTCAGATATTCCAGGTGAACCTTACACATTTGAAGAATGTTGCCATAGTAAAAGTATATCGTATCTACCACACGCTTCGAATGACACCTGTTTCAAATCAGTAGGAGAATGTTGTCACAGTTAGGTTAGGTTGACATTTTCAGATATTCCAGGTGAACCTTACACATTTGAAGAATGTCGCCATAGTAAAAGTATATCGTATCCACTACACGCTTCGAATGACACCTGTTTCAAATCAGTAGGAGAATGTTGCCACAGGTTAGGTTAGGTGGACATTTTCAGATATTCCAGGTGAACCTCACACATTTGAAGAATGTCGCCATAGTAATAGTATATCGTATCTACCACACGCTTCGAATGACACCTGTTTCAAATCAGTAGGAGATTGTTGCCACAGGTTAGGTTAGGTTGACATTTTCAGATATTCCAGGTGAACCTTACACATTTGAAGAATGTTGCCATAGTAAAAGTATATCGTATCTACCACACGCTTCGAATGACACCTGTTTCAAATCAGTAGGAGAATGTTGTCACAGTTAGGTTAGGTTGACATTTTCAGATATTCCAGGTGAACCTCACACATTTGAAGAATGTCGCCATGGTAATAGTATATCGTATCTACCACACGCTTCGAATGACACCTGTTTCAAATCAGTAGGAGAATGTTGTCACAGTTAGGTTAGGTTGACATTTTCAGATATTCCAGGTGAACCTTACACATTTGAAGAATGTCGCCATAGTAAAAGTATATCGTATCTACCACACGCTTCGAATGACACCTGTTTCAAATCAGTAGGAGAATGTTGTCACAGTTAGGTTAGGTTGACATTTTCAGATATTCCAGGTGAACCTTACACATTTGAAGAATGTCGCCATAGTAAAAGTATATCGTATCCACTACACGCTTCGAATGACACCTGTTTCAAATCAGTAGGAGAATGTTGCCACAGGTTAGGTTAGGTGGACATTTTCAGATATTCCAGGTGAACCTCACACATTTGAAGAATGTCGCCATAGTAATAGTATATCGTATCTACCACACGCTTCGAATGACACCTGTTTCAAATCAGTAGGAGAATGTTGCCACAGGTTAGGTTAGGTGGACATTTTCAGATATTCCAGGTGAACCTCACACATTTGAAGAATGTCGCCATAGTAATAGTATATCGTATCTACCACACGCTTCGAATGACACCTGTTTCAAATCAGTAGGAGATTGTTGCCACAGGTTAGGTTAGGTTGACATTTTCAGATATTCCAGGTGAACCTTACACATTTGAAGAATGTCGCCATAGTAAAAGTATGTCGTATCCACTACACGCTTCGAATGACACCTGTTTCAAATCAGTAGGAGAATGTTGCCACAGGTTAGGTTAGGTGGACATTTTCAGATATTCCAGGTGAACCTCACACATTTGAAGAATGTCGCCATAGTAATAGTATATCGTATCTACCACACGCTTCGAATGACACCTGTTTCAAATCAGTAGGAGATTGTTGCCACAGGTTAGGTTAGGTTGACATTTTCAGATATTCCAGGTGAACCTTACACATTTGAAGAATGTCGCCATAGTAAAAGTATATCGTATCCACTACACGCTTCGAATGACACCTGTTTCAAATCAGTAGGAGAATGTTGCCACAGGTTAGGTTAGGTGGACATTTTCAGATATTCCAGGTGAACCTCACACATTTGAAGAATGTCGCCATAGTAATAGTATATCGTATCTACCACACGCTTCGAATGACACCTGTTTCAAATCAGTAGGAGATTGTTGCCACAGGTTAGGTTAGGTTGACATTTTCAGATATTCCAGGTGAACCTTACACATTTGAAGAATGTCGCCATAGTAAAAGTATGTCGTATCCACTACACGCTTCGAATGACACCTGTTTCAAATCAGTAGGAGAATGTTGCCACAGGTTAGGTTAGGTGGACATTTTCAGATATTCCAGGTGAACCTCACACATTTGAAGAATGTCGCCATAGTAATAGTATATCGTATCTACCACACGCTTCGAATGACACCTGTTTCAAATCAGTAGAAGATTGTTGCCACAGGTTAGGTTAGGTTGACATTTTCAGATATTCCAGGTGAACCTTACACATTTGAAGAATGTTGCCATAGTAAAAGTATATCGTATCTACCACACGCTTCGAATGACACCTGTTTCAAATCAGTAGGAGAATGTTGCCACATGTTAGGTTAGGCAAGTGCATATGTTTTCAATGCTCGAAATCACCTTGTTGGCGCTCGAATTCGACTTAGCTGCCATAATAAGAAATGCATAACATCCTCAAAGCTTTCATTTGGCATAGTTTTCATCGCTGTTGAGCGATGGGCCAAAATGCGCATGGTCCTTTCCATCAACAGAATATAAAACTCAAAATGACTTATGCCCAATGAATGTTGCTGCAATTTCAAAATTTGAACTGCTCTACTGAACAATTTGGTATTGCCCTAAACTTTAACCTTTTAAACGTCACGTCAGCGTCGATACCATAACAGAACCGTCAGCACGAGTTTTCAGTATTTTAGACGTAAAGTAAACTGCAACTTTGACAACTTCAAATTGACAATTTTTAAGGAAAAAAATAGTTCCTTCTTCGCACACCAGAGGCGCTGTTCCATTTTTTATACAAGAAACGCTGTAAATACTGGAAAGTTTCTGTAAAGTAAAATAGTGAAAACTCGTGCTAGGGGCACTGATATGGTCGCGGGTCTTATACCATCATCGTAACCCCGGAACATAAAGGGCTATTGAAGGACACCGTGGATTTTAGTCAGTACAAGTCTGACAGTACCTCTCGCCCTGCCCGGGGTGGGAGGTCTCATTTGATGATTTGACCACGTAAAAAAAAAAGGGGGGGCACTGATATCAGTAAAGTTCACGTCAAGTATAAAAAGACTCACCTCCGAAGCACTCGCATGCCAGTTCTAGAGTATCTCCCTCATTGTAAGGCTCCAGCAGACGCGTGTGGCTCCTGGTCTTCGCATCCATAATTGTTGGCCGGTTTGGTGGTGCTGGGGACAAAAATGGATTAATTAATTTTATTTATTACGATGAAATTGTCAAATATCTTAAATTCATCACTGATAGATAATGCATGACCTTACTAAGTCAAAAAATATAAAGAAACAAAAGGCCTTTTTTTGAGAATACCACCTAAATATTCCCAAACGAATTGAAACAAAGTGGTGATCACGAGAAAAGACTTTGGCCAGCTCAATTTTCACTAAATACGTTTTTTACTAAACTTGCGATCACGATTTTTCTAGTTATTTATCGGTGGCTGGAGTATTAATACCAACAAATATAATGCGTAACCAAATCCTATGAGGCGTCACATAATTTTCCGAAATACATATACATACATACACGTAAACGATGCAAATAGGTGAGTCTCAAGATTATGTCTGCAGGTGACGCAAATTGACTGTATTACATCGAAAATGCTTACATCGTGGTGCCCCAAGGCGTCGTGTACGCTATGTTTTAACAGGCGAAAGTGTTTGAGCATTAAACAATCACAAAGGTGGAGTTTTTGGCCCAACTGAAGTTACAAATTTATTGTAAACCTAAAAAAAAATTCATTAATAAAGTAAATAAGTAAATACGTCGGTAACTTGCAATTATGTTTTAATTAATACCTAAAAAATTTTTGCTTGTGGCCCTCGACACCATGACTGAGACGTGTTTGTGGCCCTATAAAAAAAAGGTTGAGTACGGCTGCACTAACTCAAACAAAAAAAAAAACCGGCCAAATGCGTGTCGGGCCACGCACAGTGTAGGGTTCCGTAGTTGCCCATCAAAATACTTATGCGAACTAACAAACTGATTCGCTGAATTTAATTTGAACTAATTAAAGTTAACAAACTTACATTTGCAGTTGAAGAACATGTTCTCCGATACATTTTGTTTAGGAAAATATGTTATCCAAGTACGTTTTATAAGTTGGTCGACTATTACTCGATATTTATTTATATTATAATTTTCCTTTAAACTACGTTATATATACTAATATTGTGAATTTTTTCACACTCCCAAACAAACGTTTAGCCGGTAGAGGGTGGGACACTCGAGTGGGGCAATAATTTGGCACTTTAAAGCTTAATACTTCACAAACGAATCTTTTTATCAAAAAATTGTTAATGGAACTATCAATATTTTTAAAGACCTATTTAATGATACCCCACAATAAGGAGTACGCGAGAAAAAAAAAATCCCCACTTTACGTGTACAGGAGGTACCCTAAAAGAAATATTTTACGAGATTTTATTTTACCACTTTTTGGCACAACAAATCCGTATATTTACACCAAAATTACAGCTTACTAGTACTAGGCGTCTCTGAGCTAAGCTGCGGACAGACGGACGGACGAACATGGCGAAACTATAAGGGATCCTTGTTGACTACGGAACCCTAAAAAAGAGAAAATTATCTGCAAGTCACTAACATTATAACACTACTGAATATACGTAAATCACGACCATAGGCTTTAACGTAGATTTTCTCACAGATAGTAAGTTATCGATCGATAACTCAACACATTGCTATTCGCTGTGGCACGCACTAAGGACGTAAATCACACGCCTCTGTATTAATATCGCTTTGGGAATATCATAGTTATACTATGCGGTCTTTAAGGTAGGTACGAAGATGTATACTACTATCATACTACTACTCATCTTTTTATACGATGTGAGTTATGAACTTTCTTTTTTTTTTCGTCGTAAAATCATCAAATGAGTCCTACCACCCTAATGTAGGGCGGGAGGGACTGTCACGGTTTTCTTTAATAGCCCGTTTGAGTTCCGGGGTCACGGTGATGGTATAAGTCCCGTGACTCCGGTAGGCTTTAGCCCTCTGTCGCGCGTGGAACACAACGCTCCGTCGACCCGGGCATGGTCCACGGTCGGACAGCGAGTGGCCCTTTACCCGCCGCCCGCATGCCCGCGCCTACGGTGGCCGGCCACCGTGACGCTGTGGGCGTCCACCACAGCGGGTGAGTTATGAACTTAGGTGACAGATGAAGATTTAAATTATTAGATTGTCTATTATAGATGTTTGTTAGGTCTAATGTAAGCACGATAGCTTTTTCCATATAGTCAATTTAGCCCAGAAGCACAGATGAGATTTAAGATGAAGGGAACTCACCCACCAATCTTGATTTTGGTCCAATTAATGTCGATTGTTGTCGATTAATGTCAAAAATCCAGTTTACTTACTTCACAAAAACTGTCAATTCATGATAAGGTCTCTGAGGCCTCATCATCAGATTTCGGTATTTTATTTACATCGTTCAAGTACGATTTAAATAAAATATATACTGCGTTTATTGTATGGAAAAATGGAACAGCACCTCTAGGTAGTGTGCGAAGAAGAAACCAATTTTTTCCTTGAAATTAATGTCAAAGTTCCAGCTTACTAAAACTGTAATTTCATAATAAGGCCTCAATGGTTTATTACAAAAAGAAAAAACAATTGAACACCACACACTTTTTGTTAATCAGTGTTTGAATTCATATTTCCGTAAGATTAGTTAAATAGAAATTGATGATTACCCTTACTATAAGTAATTAAGTGTGAAACTTTGTTTTGATTCAATCTAAATTGAAGCCAACAACAATAGTCATGTTTTTAGAGAAAACTAAATAGTGTAACTAAACAAACTAGCTTATATAGAAACCGTTTTAATACGAAATGAGAGCTTTCTAGGAAAACTAATATTGACATAACGCCACAAAGGTTTCGAACAAACATCATTCGAATATTGCATTACACCAATAGGTAATTGGAATTTGAATCCAACACGATAACTGTATTTAAGGTTGTAATTCAATTGCACGGAGTGAATAGAAAGTTATATCATACGAATCATAATTGTTGTATTTTTCAGGAACAGTATTTTTTTTATTAACATGTATAGTCAGTCATCCTTTGAGAACCTTTTGGGGTGAGTTAATACATTTTGCTCTTTTTTTTTTTACGTGGTAAAATCATCAGACGAGGTCTCCTACCCCGGGCAGGGCGGGAGGGACTGTCAGACTTGTACTGACTAAAATCCACGATGTCCTTCATAGCCCTTTTTGTTCCGGGGTCACGGTGATGGTATAAGTCCCGCGACCTGCGCACTTTTTGGTTCTAGAGCAAAATGTAGAGCAAAATACATTTTGCTCTAGAACCAAAAAGTGCGCATGGTAATCTATGTGTTAAAGATTCCAGTCACGACCCCTGGCCATTCGAAAAACGATTTAATTACGACATTGTTTAGGTTGAAAACACAAACTTTAACCTCAGTCACAAAACACTAACTCAATACAATCGGGACACCGCGACACCACTAGCAAAACATTTTGACATTCATTCATTTATCTCCACAGAATCAGCCCACAATACAGCAAACTTAAATCAGATTATCCCTTCAAAGTCCCATAACGGCCGGGAGTCAAACCCCAGACGTTATAAGTAAGAAGTTAACCAAACCGCGTCACACAGTAAACTACGCAAAACGTTTAGCTAAAACTTTTATCTGATTCAATTTAACGGTTTTCGTGCGAAAATGTTATAAACGAACAAGAAAACTTTGCTCTTTGTTAATGTGGATTTATCAGCGGGTCTTAATGCGAGCCTGGCTTTCAGGCCAAGGATATTTAGGGTAACATGGAAAGTTATATGGTGATGTCTTGGATCCATTTTGCTTTGGAACTTAGTGGCGAGAAAAGTGAAATGGATAATAATATGAAAATATTCGTAGGAAAGAGTGCAGGCGTCAATGTGGAAAATGGATTGAAGTTTTGTTCTTGTATTTTTGGCTGTTTATTTTTGAAACAAGTACGATATACCTTCGTAGACTGACAGAGGCAGTGTGGATGTATGATTGGGATTATGTATAAGCGTGAGCAATAAAATAATATTTTCAATGGATCTACATTGTAACCAGATCGAGTTTAGTATGTGTGTAGGTATTTATTTTACACGTCTGCTCAAAAAAAATAGTGCATAAATGTTTTTTTTTTTTTTATTAAAAACACTTTTACATTTAAACATCGTCCGTAATGAAACAGGTAATGGCTCACTTAGTTGTCATTGTTTGCATTAACAAGTTCAAATAGTAATGAACTTTTCAAATTTTCGACATCATTAATTTTCAGTTTACAATACGTTTTTGTATAAATAAATTCTCACAATGATCTGTCACCTTTTGTGTAGAATTTGGTTTTTGCAAAAAATAAAGCTACATGTATTTGACAGGATCATAAAAAAAAAATATATTATTACAAGCTCTTTACAAAAAAAAAAAAAACTTATTTAAAACTAATACTATAGTAACAGAAGTTACATAACCCGTATTTACGGAAGAGTAAATTATCTTCGTTTAAAGAATAAACAAAAAAAAATTCTTAAACACGGAAGAAAATGTTGTCGTTTTTATATCGCTCCGCTTCAAGTGAATGTAAACCGAGAGAAATGAGCTCGAATGTAGTTGGTGAGCGATTAACTAGCCACCTGCTGGCTCCCGCACTTTCGCAATGTTCCTCGACGTTATCGCTGTTGGTTTACTCTGCTGTCGCAATAAGATTCAACTTTATCAGTTGCTCTTTATTTTCGAACTCATTTAGGCTTTAGTCTTAGAGCTAGTAGGTATACCTATAATGCTAGTATATAGAATAGAGTGACAACACACACCGAAGCAGGCACAACCTGGCGGCTGGACAATGCAAAATCGTCAAAATCAGGCCACCGGCAGGCAAGGCGGCGGGCTTTAGAGTTAACATTATTAACGTTTAAAATTACTATAAAATATTTTCATAAATTGTTTTGTACATTTTTGGAGTTCTGTTATAATACCTACTATTACGAGTATTTTTACTAGTTTTTCACCAACATTTCCTAATCAATTTGTGGAAAACTGAAGCTATTTTGGTTCTATGGTACATTGGGCTTCATCAATTGGTTACGCCAGTTACTTCCTAAGGGATCCTTATTCCTGAGAGACCGCATCTGGACGCGGACTGTACTTATCTATTAATTATTTGTTAATATCACACCAAAGGGCTGCAATTCGTTTGTAGCAGAATTGTTTCAGCCTTTTAAGGCGTCATTATGGAAGAGTCAACCGCAAAAAAAACAACCGTATAACAAAATAACTTAGCCAAAAAAGCACATTTCTAAGATAATATTTTCTCGAATCTCATTTATTTGCTCTGATTACGTAATCAAAACAAAATTGGAAAACAAATTAAAATTAGGCTTACAGAATAAGTTACCAAAAACAGGTATTCTAAATTTCAGTATTTCAGAAAGCTAATATGAAACTTGTATTCTACACAAGTTGTTGTTTATATTTGTTGACAGTATTAATTTAAAATTTAGTAATAAAGACTACAAATTATTCTCATCTAAAATATCAAAGTCAAAAATACGTCTGAAACATTGTCCATACATGTTTTGCCACACGAAATATGTTTTGACAAGTCCTGTCTCTTGACTTGACATGTCGCTTTTATCGATAAGACCACGCATTTTGTCATTTAATAAAAATATTATTTCTTTTTTCATGCCTATACTTATTGTATAATGTTTCTGGAGCGTATGAAATCTGAAATCCACCGCGGACAATGGCACCACAGGCTACCTGTAACCAGCAGTAATGCCTGATCGATGCTACTGGCTGTGTTAGGCCTTACCAGGGTGAAAGAAATTGGGACAAAATACATTACAATAATAATGATAGGGACACTATAAATTACAACATGATGATGGGGCACTATACATTACAACATGATGATAGGGACACCGTACATTACATATGAAAATGACATGAAGAGGTATGCAGAGGAATTATTAAGTGTCTGCGCAATGAATATCTTCTGAAACAAGTTCCACAATGTACTAGTCCCTATTTTAGTGTAACGTATTTTAAATTAGAATGATTTTAAGCTTTCATAATTATTCATTTTTATTACCATAGTAATAGCCATCCAAAATGTTAAAGAGTAATGACCCGTATCAAATTAAAGCCCTTAATTACACAGGTAATATAATATGAGCAGTGTGACGTTATCGTGGCGTTGGCGTGGCGTGAACGTGGCGTGTGCGTGTGAAAATAATCACGTTAGGTGATGTTAACGAGTTGTTAAACATTTTAATTTGAGCGTCTCATGTATACGACCATTAATTGGGGATCTGTTAGACTGAATAATAATTACGCAGTGCGGCATCCAGTATGTCAAGTTTGTGTTCACAATATACTGCTTACGTGATTTTATTCATATGAAGGTCGGTTCATTTTTCAGGCGTGGTCCTCCCGGGGGTCGGGCAGAAGTCTCGCACAATATTTTCGTCCTTAAATTATTCCACGTCTAGTCTCGATTTTTTTGGATAGAATAACTAGTTGCTGAAGTTTATTTAGACCAGTCTGGTTTTAGTGCTTGTGTTTATAATATTCTATATCTAAGTATCTTTTGTACATAAAATAATATCAGAATTCTGAAATAGAGATAGTTGATTTTCAAATAATTATCTGTAGTAACTTCTTTTCTAAACGGTACAGTAAAACAACTCGGTTACCTTTTCTCGTCTTTGCAGATGAAATTAAACCTAGTAAATCAATGGGATTTGGCAACCAGACCGTGATCTGGATAAGGACACTTAATCACAGAACGAGAGCCACGTATATGCAGGATTATTTTTGATATCCATGCCAGTTCACGTTAGTACATTTTATTAAATTAAAAAATCTGCGTATGACATAGCTCTTAGTGTATAAAAGTTACGTGTCATCATGTTCATGCCCATCTAGGAAACTACTCAGGTATAAACAGCCTATAATGTTCCCACTGCTGGGAACCAGGAATCCTCTCTGTGTAGAGTAGGCTGTTCACCGCCACACACGGGCCTAAAGCAGGGTGGTAGATGTCACATTATTGTCTTCAATTTAAACTGACCCAACGGACTTCAATTAAATTTTGCGGAAGAGTATTGTATTCTAACTAAAATCTACTTTTTTTTAGGAATTCACCTAAACACACCCAAGGCAAGTCGTTCCTATGTTAAGCTCATTGTTGCCAGCGGTAGCGCTTTGGCCTGTTGCAACTCGAAAATTATTCCACAGGAACGAAAAAAACCGTATAAATCTATCCGATGTATTAATCCAGGTTATAAACTATCTGTAAAACAAATTTTATCCAAATTCGTTCAGTATATTCTTGCCTGAAAACGAAACAAACATTTATGCATTTACATCCATTTCACAAACTTTCGCATATAATTAGTAAGATGCTGAACTTAGTGGCGAAGGTAGTTACGAAAACAAACAGAACTACCCAAAACCCTGACAGACTTAGTCTACTACACCAGCTCCACTACACTCCGGAGTCATAATCCCGCGCTTCTGCCTAAGACACGTTCGGCCTTTGTTCTCGCGGCGCCAGAAACTCTTTGTCTCACATAATTACATCGCTCATTGTAACACTGTATCTATTTAAACGGTAGGCAATAATTTACGCCATTTGTTGTATTATTGGAGTTGATGGGAACAGGAAATTTTTGGTTTCTGGGTAATTTCAATGGATAAGGGCCCCGAATTGATTAAACACGCGATTAAGAACGAGAGATTTCCTTCCTTATTACTGTGATCAAATCTGATGGCTGTTCAGAAAAATAACATTATGGTTGAGCATATTTTTCTTGGTATGGGAAAACGTAATTATCCTTACTTCCTTACGTCTCACTAATATCAGAAATGAGCAAGTTTCTGGGAATGGATCGATGGATGGATGTTTGTAATTCAATCATGTCACGGCTGAAGTAATATTTATGAAACTTCTTAATTATAAATAACATACATAGGATGCCTTTTATCCCAATATTTGATTTCCGTATTTTTGTATGAGTGTGTGGGCTTACTTACTTTGTGGGCTTAGACAAAGTGACATGCTGTTAGTGATACCAATGATGGAGGCAAGACAGAAATGTGTGCAATTAATAAAAACTAACGAAAATCGTATGCCACTTCTGTTAAAGCAACACTGCAGTAGCATCAAATGCCACTTGAAAAGCCCTCTGGTATTCTGGTCACAGATAAATAAAGAATCTAAATACCTTATACACGAGAAACAAAATCTCATTACTCCAGTTAGTCCCCATAAAACCCCAGAAGAGTTTCATCTCCGGAACAAAACGGTCTAATCCACGTCAAGGACAATCCGCACAGTCGAGCAAACATTAAGAATGCACACCAACATTAATATACTCACGTCCCTACATTGTTGCACGTCCCTCAATGTCTCACACATTGGTCCCTAAATAAATCCGGATCCCTTAAACCTCAAAGAACAGAACAACAGCTGTAATCGTCCGCATAAATGAATAACGGGCCGTGTCCAGGATGTGTCCGGGACGTAACCGGGACGTAGCCGGGGAGGTATCCGGGTCGCACTTAGATTTGGGACCCAAACAATCCCGAAAAGGAAAGGGTTTCTTAATGATGTAAGGTGATGGACTGTCAAGTCCTTTTTCACGCGTGTTTTAGCTTTAAGACGATTGGACATAGCGGGCATGCAGACGGCGAGAAATTGGTCATGTTCCACGCGCGCTTCAATGCTGTCAGCTATCTGACGGGCCCCCACAGAGAGTCAAATGCCTGCCGGGCCTGCGGGACTGTCTTAACAGGTAACCGCATCCCTGGAACGTAAAGGGGTGTTGATTTTAGTTAATACGAGTCTGACAGTCCCTTCTCCTCCATCCTGGGAGGGAGGAGTCATTGATGGATGATTTTATCAAGTTAAAAAAGTCAGTTGAACATCGTGTGATCCTGCCTTTATTATGTAGGTGTATTAAATTATATGCATGAGTTTAATATCATAACACAAACTAGGTTGGATTTAGGTTATAGTGTTAGCTCGAGCATGAATATGCGATTATAATAATTTGTTATGACACTAGATTTTGCCGTGGCTTCGCTAGCATGGAGAAGGAAAATTAGCGCGAGAACCTAGACATTACCAGAATGAAATGTATCTTAATCCAGATTTTGGTTTTTTTTATCAATTTTTATGTCATGAAAGGCAACAGGAACCAAAACCATGAAACACAGTTTCTCTTAATAATATTATTACGGCGATAATTATGTTGGCGCTATCTGTAATTGGTTCTAAAATGTTTGAATACCGTGTAGTATTTTACAGTGAAATAGACATTTGAAAATACATACAGGCATTGAGATGTAATGGCAGTTCGCATTGCAGGTGAATACAATCGGCATTGGAATGATGCTTACTATTTCATTGGCAAGCGTTTAAATTAGTGCATGTGGACAGCGAGTAAAGGGCAACTCGCTGTCCGACCATGGACCATGCCCGGGTAGACGGCACGTCGTGTTCCACGCGCGTCAGCAAAAGCCCCTCTCACAGAGGGCCAAATCCTGCCGGGGTCGCGGGACTTATACCATCACCGTGACCCCGGAACATAAAGGGCTATTGAAGGACACCGTGGATTTTAGTCAGTACAAGTCTGACAGTTGGGTGTGGGAGGACTCATTTGATGACCTTACCACGCAAAAAAAAGGTGCGTTTAAATTAGGATTCTACCAACGTCTAAGCCACCACTTCCAGTCGTGAATTACTTATTTTACCTTTCCATTACATTATTTAAACACCTACACGAACTCACAAGGAAAAAAAACAACAAAAAACACCCAGGTACATCAATAAGTGGCCAAACTTACACCAAACAGCGGCGAAGCTAAACAACGCAATCGTGTTCTGAATTTTTGTCCATCAACGTACAAAAACGGACCTGAGACTTACGAAAACGGACCCAAGACGTTCAAAATAAGAAATTCGTTCACGTATGAGTCCAAAAAACGTCCGCAGAAGTTAAATTTAATCGCGCAACTAGTTAGGAAGAGAGAGCACGTAGCCGCACGTGCAACGGACGAAATGGGAAATTGTCCTTTTGCGAAATAACCCATTCATAGTGCGGAGCTAATGTGCCGTGAAAACTACTATTATGTACACATGTATGGGAATTACGTTTATGTGTTGTAATATTTCGGGTTGTAGGAAACGGCTGATTTTTTCAGTGGAAGGTTAAACGTATTTGAGAAAAATTGGATGTATTTCGAGTTAATCCGTTCAGGCAATTTCGGTTGATTATTAAGCTTTTCATGACGCTGTAAGAAATCTGCCTTTACTTCTTTTTATTCTTCAATACTTAATAATATACACCCTTATTAATAAAAGTGAACTAAAGTTACAATCAGGATAATCTTCAGAGTAACCATACATTTTTAAGGATTAACTTTGGTGTAACTTTACTTCTTGTTTTATTAATAAGACAATGTTTAAATCATCTTGATTTTATTTATCCTATATTCTTGTTATAATAAGGATCAAACTATTTTAGCCATAACAAATTAATACCCTTTGTTTGGAAAATATACCCTGTATTTTTCAAAGCAAAAATCACGTTCTACCCGTTATTTTTCTTTCCACATAGCATGATATTGTCGCGTGTAACGAATGCCGCAGCACTTGTAGCGTTGCCTTTGCCGCCACAAGGCGCCCGCTGCACCCGACAACCTGTCATTTATACCACAGCTAAAAAATTACCATTTTACCACAAAGCAAGAGTGAAAAAAACTCTTTGGAAAAAATACTTTTGAAGTCAGGTACCGATATTGGTAAGTGAGGGTACACTGAGCCTTTGAACGAAAGGGATCGTTTGAAATAAGAAGACGAATGAGTTAGCTTCATAAAATATACTCGATAAATAAATTTTGCATAAATTTATTTATCGAGTACTAGCTTCTGCCCGCGAATTCGTACGCGGATCCTGTTGTTTATGACAGCGACAACGGGGTCGTCTAAATCGAAGATATGAAACGTCTGTTGTCCAATGCCAAGAGCTCGGGTAAAAAAATAAATGGGAGTTTTGGCCAGTAGAGTCACATTTTTAATGATATACCATCGTCATCCAAAATCAGTTTTAAAGTCTTACCGCCTTCACCGCGTTGAGGTACTCCCAGCTTATGTAATTGTATAGCGATACTTTTGATTTCCACATCAGATGTTTCTGATCTTCGATTTTTATAAGTCAACAGGAAATGCTCATCTGACCGAGCAACTCTTCCTACGACGTTATTCGTTATTATGGTGTAGCGGAGCTCTTGGAGCTCTACAACAGGTGTTCCAGATCTTCGACCAACAGGTGTTCCAAAACTTCGATTCTTCCAACCCAAACCGAGCACCTTTTGTCGACGTTTTATAAGTGCCCTCATGGGCCTATGTGAAATAAAAATATTTGATTTTGATTTCGATTTTTAAAAGTCAACAGAGAGTGCACATCAAATTAAAAACAACTTTTGCTGAAACGTTTTTCCTACAAATATTATAGTGTAGCTGGGCGCTTGGAATTCCACGTGAGGTGTTCCAGATCTTAAATTTTTATACGTCAACAAAGAGTGCTCATCAGGCTGAATAACTCTTGCTAAGACGTCATTCCTATAAATGTTATAGTTTAGCTGGGCTCTTGGAGTTCCACATTAGGTGTTCCAAATCTTCAATTTTTATACCTCTTCAGAGAGTGCTCATCAGGCTGAACAACTCTTGTTAAGGCGGCATTCCTATATATGTCATGGTGTAGCTGGGCTCTTGGAGTTCCATATAAGGTATTCCAGATCCTCAGTAAAACGTAGCCTGTCCTTTCTCAGGCTCTAAGCTATCTGTGTTCCAAATTTCATTTAAATCGGTTCAGTAGTTTTAGCAGGAACGCGAGACAGACAGAGTTACACTCGTATAATTATAATATTGGACTGGATTTGACATTTCAACAATCCCACTGTACTTAGCAATATCTACGAAATGATTGAGTTGAACAAAAAAATCATTATTTTAAAAGAGAAACGGTAACTTATGTTTCAACTACAGTCTTTGCCTTCAAGATTAATCAGTTTTGTTGTAATAATACGTTTTCCTTAAGTTTGCCGTATATGATTACTTCCCAGAATTTGATCTTTATTAGCAACACTATCGAATGGTGTAATAATACAATGTGTGATTTTTTTTCCAAAATCAGCGGGTTCGATTCCTGGCTAGGAATATTGAATTTTCCAAAAGCCAATGATGCAGTTTTAGTTTTTGTCAAATACGGCTATTAAGGACCTATCTAGGACTTAAAGTAAAGCAGTGGACTGTAGTTATTATAATTATATTCCAAATAGGTTTACAATGTTGGGAACTAAGGAGTGCGCGCGCGTGCCGTCCGTGGATATTGGTTGCGAAGTGTTGGCTCGTCGTCCCGCGCACCGCAGCTGGAGTCGGCGCAGCTGATGATCGCCGAAGACGCACGAACAACGGCCTCGAGACTCCTTTCAACGTTTTTCAATATTCCTCATAGTTTCGGATATAGCCATTCACGGCAGTTGTTAAATTCAGCCTGTATATGTTATAGTTTAGCTAGGCTTTTGGTGTTCCACATCAGGTGTTCCAGATCTTCAAGTTTTATACGTTAACACAGAGTGCTCATAAGGCTGAACAACTCTTGCTAAGACGTCATTCCTGTATATGTTATAGTGTAGCTGGGCTCTTGGAGTTCCACATCAGGTGTTCCAGATCTTCAATTTTTATATGTCAACAGAGAGTGCTCATAAGGCCTAACAACTTTGCTAAGACGTCATTCCTGTAAATGTTATGGCGTAGCTTGGCTCTTGTAGTTCCACATCAGGTGTTCCAGATCTTCAAATTTATTCTCTCAGCAGAAAATGCTCATCACGTGGAACAATTTTTGCTATCGCACCATTTTTGTATCTCTTATAGTTTAGCTGGTCTGTTGCGGTTTTGCGCCGGGTGTTCAATTTTCCAAAATAAATTATAGCCTATGTGTTGGCCAGACTTAATACCTATATAACTAAAAAAGAATCATTCAAATCCGTCCAGTACTTTTTGAGTTTATCCCGGACATACATACAGACAAACAGACAAACAGACTCACAGACAAAAATTCTAAAAACTATATTTTTGGCTTCGGTATCGATTGTAGATCACACCCCAAGTATTCTTTTAAAAAAATATTCAATGTACAGTTTTGACTTTCCTACTATTTTATTATATGTATAGATATTATAGGTAGTATATAAAAGGAAAAAATGGCGGACGCGACCTCTGGTCTTAGAAATGAGAGTTTCTTTTGTAACGAAAGCAACCACTGTGACGAATTCACTGGGTTCCCGTGGGATCGTAAACGAATAGGATCGTCAGTTTTAGACGCGGAATTGAGGGTTGACCCCTCATGTCATGTAGGGATAATTCATAACATTTTTACCTTTTATGAATTTAAGGATTTGTTTGTGACAAGTTATTTTTAAAAATCGTCCCACATGAAGAAATTCTCGTGTCATTTGTTTACAAACATACACAAACAGACCAGGAAGAACTACTTTTAGATCAAACAATTATTTATTCCGTGCGGGAATCAAACCGGCGACACACAGCGCAGCAATTGAGCCTTCCTATGTCGCAAAGAAAAATCTGACACGTTCAAACCAATTACTTTTATAAATTTGTAAAAGCAATTAAGATTCATGAAGGGATCAAACGGGCAATCCACTCCGCAAAGGTCAGGGTTTTATCCAATTAACCAATCAAGCCTCAATTTCCTCGCCCCCGTCATTCATGACAAATAAAAAGAGATAGATAATATTATTTTATATGTTCCTTGATTTACGATCGTCCGGAAACGTAAAGTTAAATAATAATAATAATAATAATATAATAATATTCCACAACTATCACACAACGCCATCTAGTCCCAAGCTAAGCAGAGCTTGTGTTATGGGTACTAGACAACTGATAAACATACTTATATATTTCTAAATACATACATATTATAGATAAATTACACCCAGACACAGAACAAATGATCATGCTCATCACACAAACATTTGTCCTGGGTGGGAATCGAACCCACGACCCCCGGCATAGCAGTCAGGGTCACTAACCACTAGACCAACAGGTAAATAATAATAATCTAATTTACTTTCGAAACTCCTCTGAGTTTCCTTATAAGCCGTCATTGTACAAAGTCAGGAATTTTCTTTTGTTTCTCCCTGACATTATCCACTTAAACTTCAATCGTTATAACACGCGTTTTATTAGACCAGACTTTTAAAGCACACTTCCTCTAAGCGGGAAAAGAAACCATTCCTTTATGAATATTTACAATTGTTCACGAAATACTACTTCAAAAGTTTGCCATTCTCTGGAGTCTAGAGCGCAAACTGAAGATAAATTAAAAATTCAAAAAAAGAAAACGGGCGTGATAAAATTTCTTTTTTTAATATTCCATTATTCGTTTTCAGAACGTCGAATGGAGCCGAAACGCTCCGGAACTAATTTCGTTTCGGAATTATTGAAAATGTCTGTAATGGTATTTTCGGCGGACGTTTAGAAATGAAAAAGTTCTTTGATCGCACACGTTTAATGAAACACAAAAGACTCGACGTGTCCCTTTTACGAGAAAAAATATTGTATACAATATTAAGACTGATTCAGTTCCATTTCGCACAAAGTTACCGGATTTAAGGCTCCAAGTTTTGTAATGAATAACTGAATAAGAAAAATTAAGGGCAAATTATGTGCCGTTTTATTCTTATATTGTTACGTTTATATTATGTTTATCTTTTGTTCAGTGCGCGGGAAAAAGATAATTGGATTTTGTTCTTTACTCAATTAAATTCTTGCTAAATATGTAGTAAAACACGAATGCTTTCAAATTAAGTGCTTTATTTAACTTGGTATTCAAATATTTGCATATATATCAGATAGGCGTAGGCGTGCCTACTATTTATTACACTTGAATATTGAATTCAATACCTAGATAACAAAATTACGGATTCCAACACAGAGTCCAAATTACACAACAACACAATATACATACAGTACGATTACAGATATTCTAAACATCAGTTTGACACTTAACAATAGACTATGAACTGTGAACTAAAATGAAATGTTCATATCACCGGATTTGAATATTAATGTGAGCACTAATTGGCTCGTCAAGTTATCTATCATTTAATTTTGCTTTCATAACAAAAGTATGGTCAGACGAATCATATTAACCTATTAAAAAAAAATATAAGAGCCTTAGGCTGCTTTTCTCCTAAAAAATTGTGCTAGGCTACGTTGCTGCGTATGCGTTTGATATCCACGAATCATATTCATTGGTTTAAATAACACAACACTGGTGGAAACGAATTTAACTAAAATGGGTTTTTTTATATGGAAGGATGCTTGCTATGGCTGCGTGCTATGGAGGCGTGCTAACGTGCTATGGGTTGTCTTCCCTAGTATCGATACATCGCATAGCTCCAGCTACTTTACGGCGCATCTTGATAGCACATATTACTTGCACCGCTATGTTTGTCAGTGGAAACTATGACACAGTTTCGTAACTCAGTTTTTACATTCTCGCAGCACAGCTTCATAGCACATCTCTGGTGGAAAGGCTCCCATAAAGTTGTAAAAGAATTAGGTCAGAATTTTATTATATCATTCCGCTTCAGGACAAGAGAGAAGGCATTATTAATTTGAGTCATAAGATTATAAATTAAATCTAGATTACCTAATGTTTTTAGGGATCCGTAATCAAATGGTAAGAACTGACCCTGTTACTAAGACGATGCTGTCTGTGTTTCCGTCTTAGGATACTCCACCCTAACTCGTGCTAAGGGATTTTTTTGTACGTGTTAAAATCATCAAATGAGTCCTCCCACCCCGGGCAGGGCGGGAAGGACTGTCAGACTTGTACTGACTAAAATCAACGGTGTCCTTTAATAGCCCTTACGCTGTTTATGATGAACTGTGATAGTTATACAGTTGATATTTTCACAAATGATGTTGCCGCAATAACAACAAACACTGAAAAACAGAATGAAATAAATATTTAAGGGGCTCCCAAAAAAAAAACATTTTATTTTTACCATTTCCATAGATTAGGTACGAAACCCCTGGTGCTCGAGTTCAACTCGCATTGGCCGGTTTTTCTTCACCGACGCCGACAGAAAAATAAAAAAATAATTATGATTGAAAACGTTTCTAGAAAAGTTAGAACTTACTCACTGAGGGTTTCACGACAATTAGTTTTCGTGAATGCCTGTCTTTGTTTGTAGCATGCGCACCAAAGCCGAAATAGCAGGGTGGCGTTCTGCTACTAGGGAACACAACGATGACGATAAAAATACGATGTTCAAAAACTCCACAGAATGTCAATAGCAAATACAGTGCATACACGTACCTTGGACTGCTACGACACACGCTGAGCCTTCCACCTCCGATGGTTCCAAGGGCAGGAACACAGGAATTCCGGGATGCGAGTCTGAGAGTCACGCGCGCAGAAGCAAGAACACGATGATTTTGTCCAGGATTCGGACAGGAGAACGTTGCGATCGAAAGGAGATGTTCTCACACACGGCTTTTTTGAAAAGTGAATGTCGTTGCTCCAACTTTTACGAGTCACGGTATGCACCACAGACTATAGAACGTCTGCGTTTTGTTATCGCAAACCGATGGAGCGTTGAACATCGATTACTAGAATATTTGAATTACGTTTAGTTTTGTACGATGACGGAACATCCCGCCCACCAAAATGGCTATGGCATTTTCTGGTTAAAGAACGATAGAATTATAACATAAACTAATAATAACGATAAATTAAATTAGACTAAAACTAAAAGATAAATTGAAGTTATGTTAAGAATTGAGTTAAACGATTTAAGCTATGGGCAGTGGACATAGCTTCACCAACGGTCGTTGTATTATATGATTAGTTGCGGTTTTAACAACTGCGATCCGAACTACCCCATCAGATCCCGGTATGAGATCTACCACACGAGCAAGAGGCCAGTGTAATGGCGCACGATTGTCGTCCTTGATGATCACCATCGAACCTACTTGTAATGGTTTGGAATCTTTGGTCCATTTGGCACGTTGCGTTAAAGAGTTAAGATATTCGTTTTTCCATCTGGACCAGAAATTCTGATGAAACGATTGTAACAGCTGCCACCGGTGAAGCCGATGAGTATTAACTTGTGATAGATCTTCATCAGGAACAGCGGTTAAAGGTTCTAATGTGAGGAAATGACCTGGGGTCAGAGCTGTTAGATCGTTAGGATCTGAGCTAATTGGGTACAACGGTCGAGAATTCATAACGGCTTCGATTTGAATGAACAGAGTGGTGAGTTCTTCAAAAGTTAGGACTTGATCACCAACGATACGTAACAAATGAGATTTCGCTGCCTTGATTTGAATTTCCCACACTCCGCCGAAGTGTGGAGCCGAAGGAGGATTGAATTTAAAAGTTATTTTTTCTGCACTAGATGCATGTTGCATTAGAGTCGCTAATTGATTGCTAGCACCTACAAAATTTGTCCCACAATCCGCGTGAATTTCATTACAGCGACCACGTCGCGCCACAAAACGTCGTAATGCTGCGATAAAACCGTCGGAACTTAAAGTAGAAACCACTTCGAGGTGCACTGCTTTTGTAGCAAGACAGACAAACAAACAAAGATATGCCTTATCTATCTTAGCGCCACGGTGTGGACCTAACTTTATACGAAATGGGCCACCGAAATCAACGCCTACGATGGAGAACGGTTTGACTTCATTTACGCGATACGCGGGCAGATCGCTCATAAACGGTTGAAGCGGTTGCGGATTAGTACGGTAGCATCGAATGCATTTTGATAAGCACTGACGTATAACACGCTTAGCAGAGAGAATCCAAAATTGTTGTAAAAGTAGAAAGTGTGTCGTGTTTATACCTGGATGTAGATAATTACGATGTATAAAATCTATAATTAAAAACGATAATGGATGATCTGACGGTAAAAAGGCTGGATGCTTATGTTCGTATTCTAAGCCTGCTCGCGATATTCTACCGCCCACCCTGAGTATTCCTCGACTATCGATAAACGGGTTTAGTTTACGAAAATGTTTAGGTATAGATTTCTTAGACTTTAAGTTTAAAATAATTTCAGAAAATGTTGTCTGTTGTACATGTTTGACTAAATGCATTAACGAATTATGTCGCTCAACGTTATTTAAGAATCTGCAACGATTTGCTGAAGATGGATTACGGCAATTTGTAATGAAACGATGAACAAACGTAAGTATGTTTACTATCTTTTGTAAAGATGAGAACCGGTTTATTAAAGATTCTGTCTGAGACTCATTATTTGCGCAAATAGTTAAAGTCACCGTTTTCCGAGCCTCAGCTTGCATGACTGACTCATCATCACTAGAGAGCTGTGCAGGACGATTAGTGGAGTTGATCGGCCATTTAGTTTTATCATTCGATAGCCACCAGGGCCCCGCCCACCATAACGAGTTAACTAGAATTTCACTCGGAAATTGACCGCGCGAGCAGATATCTGCGGGATTGTCGCCGGAGGACACATGATGCCAGCATTCCATGGGTGTTATATCCTGGATATGACTGACGCGATTAGCGACAAACGTAGCCCAGCGCGAGGATGGCGAACGTAACCATGATAGAACGATGGTTGAGTCAGACCAGAGAAAAACGTCATCGATTTTAATTTGAGAAAGATAGATGTCACGTACGTATTTATATATGTCGGAAAGGAGAACTGCAGCGCACAATTCGAGTCGTGGCAGTGATATACGTTTTAACGGAACCACACGAGCTTTAGAGCATACGAGGGAAACGTTTACTTGATCAGCCTGGACCGCTCGTAGATATATTACGGCTCCGTATGCGGTCTCAGAACTGTCACAGAAGCCGTGGATTTCGTATGACTGAGCATCTGGAAAGGTCAATCTACGAGGAATTCTGAATTGAGCTAGTTCCGGTAGTTGGTCACGATAAGTGTTCCACGTTCGAATTACGTCATCAGGTGGAGTTTGATCCCAGCCTATGCCAAGAACCCATAGTTTCTGTATCAAACATTTTGCTTGGATGGTGATTGGGGAAAGAAAACCCAATGGATCGAAGATCCGAGCTGTTTCACTTAAAATTGAGCGTTTAGTACAACGCCGGTCAGAAGATTCTATAGCGAAGTTAAAAGTATCTGAGGATGGATCCCACTGAAGACCCAATACCTTCAGGGTTGTCGTTTCCGTGGTGTCGAATGACACTGCACCAGTTAAGCAATCTTCACTAGGAAGATCCGATAAAAGTGGAGGATGATTACTAACCCACTTTCGTAAATGAAATTGACCACGTTTGAATAAAGCGATAATTTGCGATTTGGCCTCCTGAGCAGCTTCTAATGTTGGAAATCCAGTAGCCACGTCATCAATGTACACTTGAGTTAGAAGAACTTGTCTTGCGAGCGGATAAGAGTCTCCTTCGTCTTCTGCGAGTTGTCTCACAGTTCGACACGCGAGATATGGAGAAGACGCTAAACCATACGTGACCGTGTTCAAACGGTATTCTTTTAGGGGCTCGCTAGGCGAGGTCCGCCAGAAAATGCGTTGATAGTCGCGTTGGTCTGAAGACAAGACAATTTGGCGATACATTTGACGGGCATCTGCCATAAAAACGATGTTAGGTTCCCTGAACCGTAAAAGTAGTTCCAAAATATTTGGTTGTAATTTTGGACCGATAAGTTGTGTATCGTTCAAGGAACGCGAATGGAGATCTTTAGCTGAAGCGTCAAATACGACGCGTAGACGTGTGCTAACTGAATGAGGACGTAAGACGCAATGATGGGGGATGTAGTATTTTCCTTGACCTATGTCTTCGGACGGTACAAGTGACATATGACCGGATTCAAGGTAATCTGACATAAATTCAGAATACTGACTGCGTAAATCAGGATCGCGAGATAATCTACGCTCGATAGCGTGAAATCGGCGTAAAGCTACTTCACGAGAGCCCTCAAAAGTAGGTTCCGTATCATTTTTGAAAGGAATTCTAACAATATAACGCCCTGTTTGATCACGTGAATGAGTAGAAAGAAAGATTTTTTCACAGAGCGACTCGTCTGGACTCAATGAAGACGAATTCGGCAACGAATCAATTTCCCAAAAACGTTGAACAATTGAATTAAGATCGTTATCACTGCTAGGTATAGCAGATAGTTGAAGTAAAGAAGTCGATGATAAAGACGTCCTACCTAGAAGGAGCCACCCGTAAATTGAATTAAATGCGGTAGGTTGATTGTAGCCTCCTTTAATGCGTTGGTTAAGAATAGATTCAACGAAGACATCTGCAGCTAATAATAAATCGATGGGCCCAGGAATGTCGAATCCTGGATCGGCCAGCGCCAACGATTTTATATGTGACCACCCCGATGTGTTTAACTGAGCGATAGGTTGGTCGCCACATATTTTCTTGATCACGTGCATGTTTAATTTGTAATAAACACGCGTACTCGTGCCTACTGAACAAGTGACATCACCAGCAATAGGTGCCACAGCTTCCCCGAGTCCACTGACCTTGGTATCAGCCTTAGCTGGAGTGAACCCCAAACTCTTAATAGCAGATTCGGTAATAAAATTGCTCTGACTCCCGGTGTCGAACAATGCACGAAACGATTGCATATTGCCTGAAGCGTCCCTAACCTGAACAATAGCAGCAGCCAGCAACACAGTAGTGTTTGACTGAGACCTTGAGATCAAAGACGAGACCGTTGGATTCGGTTCCTGCGGCTGAGGTCTCTCGCGGTGAAGTAACGTGTGGTGTTTACGCTTGCATGTGCGGCATGTAAATATCGATTTGCAATCTTTAAGTTGATGGGATGACTTTAAACAATTATAACACCATTTTTTCTCGTTAGCTATGTTTATGCGTTCGTCCACCGATTTTTGAATAAACGTGGGACAAGACGTTATTGAATGTGATTCATCACAATAAGCACACTTACTCGGTTGTGTAATTTGTTTAACATCACCAGAAGCAGCAAGTACTGTCGCAGCGGGGGCACGTCGAGATTGAGACGACACAACCGCGGGCGCAGTCTGGTTCAATTTAAGTTTAGAAGTAGCGGTAAAGTGTGTACCACGTATAAGAGCTTCCGACTTGGCACGCAAAAATGACTTCACTTGATCAAAGGATGGTATTTCTACATCGGAATATTTCTCTTCAAGACTTTGGCGTACATCTGGGTCTATTTTAGATAACATATGGTAAACCAAAACAAAGTCCCAATGTTGGACCGGGAAATCGAGTGTCTTTAAAATACATAAATTCTCTTCTAGAAGATCGAGTGAAGTTTGGAATTTATTCGCATCATTATGTCTAAAATCTGTGTTTAAAACCTCACGCCAACAGATAAAAGATAAGTTGCGTTTAGACTTGTAACGATTAACTAATGTTTGATATGCATCGTGATAATGGTCTTGAGTCTTAGGGAACGTTTTCACTACCGTTAATGCTTCACCACTAAGGGACGAAACTAAATAATGAAACTTTTCAGTGTCCGTAAGTGTAGTAGAATTATGTATTAAAGCGTTAAATGTATCATAGTACTCGGGCCATTGTTTGATGTTACCTGAGAAATTAGGAAGTACTATTTTTGGTAATCTAATATTAGACGAAAAGTCTGTATTTTGCGATTGAGATGATGATGAAAGTGATTTTGTTAAACTGTGATAAATTGATCCTACTTGATAGTACATATCATCAAAACGTTCTTGCATCTCGTTATCAACATCTTCCGGGTCGTCTAAAATATCTAAAATAATTAAATGTGCTTGTTCGAAATTGTGTGCAATGGCCTTTATGTCTCGATAATACGATAAAAACAAGTCGTGTTTGGATGAGTCACTCAACGCTAACGTGCCAATCTCTAAGGCTTTAGCTAGCCGGTTGTAAGACATAGTACGCTTTCGACGTAATGATGGTAAATCCTGTGCTGTATATTCATCCACATCGATAGACTTCGATTTAGATTTCCTTAACTTCCTAGTAGAATGTTTGCTGAGCAGCGACATTATATGAAATGTTAAATAAAATTCTATAACACGTAAACAACAAAGATTCACCAGAATGAATAGGTACAGCTAACCGCACAAGTTTTGCTTAAGTTTGCTATGACGCACCGCACATGCGCGATCCGAAACCTTTGTGGATCGGTGTACACGGTCGGCCGCTACCGAGAAATCGACGCCGATTACGAATGCTCAACCGTCGCGTATGATGTGAAATTACCCACAATAAAAAAAACGAAAACGAACTTTTAATAATTTTGTAATTGAAATAGAAATATTTATAACGGATGGTAAGTAATTATCGTAAGCCGATGGAATTAAGCACCGATAGAAAAGTGATTGCTTAATTAGATCCTACAATAACTACGATAAACGTGCGTGACAATAGATAATTCCTGTTCGATGGGGTACCTCTTGGAACGATTGTGATTTTACGTAGGTATAAACGGTTATTTATTTCGATAAGAAATGTTAATATATAGCTCGGAATGCAGCCGGTAAACGTTTGTTGTAATAGATTTGTTCTGTATACCAAGTTATATGACGATTCTAACCAGAAAATACCATGAACGTAATAAGATTAGGTGGAAAGTTCCCGGGTTTCGGCACCAAAACATGTAGCATGCGCACCAAAGCCGAAATAGCAGGGTGGCGTTCTGCTACTAGGGAACACAACGATGACGATAAAAATACGATGTTCAAAAACTCCACAGAATGTCAATAGCAAATACAGTGCATACACGTACCTTGGACTGCTACGACACACGCTGAGCCTTCCACCTCCGATGGTTCCAAGGGCAGGAACACAGGAATTCCGGGATGCGAGTCTGAGAGTCACGCGCGCAGAAGCAAGAACACGATGATTTTGTCCAGGATTTGGACAGGAGAACGTTGCGATCGAAAGGAGATGTTCTCACACACGGCTTTTTTGAAAAGTGAATGTCGTTGCTCCAACTTTTACGAGTCACGGTATGCACCACAGACTATAGAACGTCTGCGTTTTGTTATCGCAAACCGATGGAGCGTTGAACATCGATTACTAGAATATTTGAATTACGTTTAGTTTTGTACGATGACGGAACATTGTTATTCTTACGTTCTACATAATTATTATATTTCATCTGACAAGGGAATTAAAATGCTAGTGTCTGCCAATTTCTGCAACTGAAATAAAATTTTATGAGAACAATCCGTTATAATTATCACGTTGTATTATTTGGCGCATACAATTACTTATTCATAAATAAAAACCAGAATTTTAACCGGCTTTGTGCTACAGCTGTTATTCATACAATGTTGCCCCTTTAACGTAAATTACCTTTTTAAATACAGCTGCACCAAAGTGTAGCATGAAAATATTACCATAAAAAGTACCACAGTTGACGAATTGGTGGCTTATTGTACGGAGAGTAAATCAGGGGCTCTTATTTTTGGCTACAGTACATATTTATTGTGTTTTTAGAATGTGTCTCTTAATCTTCCTTTGTTTAACTCTCTTCAGTCATTGCTCACTGGTATACCATTAATGTGGAACTGCTATGGTAACGAGAAGACAAGAGGGCAAAAAAACTATAGGCTAAAACCCAAAATGGTGGTCTGACGGCATCAGCACTGCTCACACAAAAGGAGCGAAAATATCGAGAAATTGAAACGGAGTCACGATTCTCAGCACTGAGAGAACGATAGAGAAGAAGAAGTAAAAACAGCTGCTCATAATTAAGATAGGTCTACGGATAGGTGGCCGTACATTACGAATCGATACCGTTTTATACTTTGGAAGGTCTCGGCAAACCGGTTATACTTAGATCTAGGTCTTTACGGGTAGTTCAAAACCCATGTGCCACGTAGTAACTAGGTTGTAGTTGTTAAACAAGCAGTCATTATCATCGTCTTCTTGCTCCTATGGACCAAATAATTTCAAAAATTCTACCTCGCGACGCAAGTCTCGTCTTCAATTCTCTTCATTTAATCTTTTTCAATTCATTCTTCAGATAATCCATATTTTTGTTTTGCTGTTCTTCCTCCTCAGATGTACAATCACCACATGTAAAATACTGGCTAACAGGCCAACTTTAACTCAAGCTCTTTGTAGCAGTGTTGATGAAACGCATTTGTTATGTTTAGCAATACCTGCAGGTAGCACTAAAAACACCGCATTAAAAATCACTCCTGACATCCAAACGTTACAGGCACTCAACGTTCAAGTCATAATCGTAAAAGAATTGAAATAAGCCTGCACGAGGTTGTAAACGATCCCCCACTTACACCCGTGTATTGGAATCTTTCCAATTTGTAATTGCCGTACAGCCGTAGTGGTGGAACCACTTCAGACCTGTTACTGATTGCAGCTATTATCGCAGGTAGGAACGTGACCGATACTTTGAGTACTTTTTGGTCCTTTTATACTTTTGATACGATACTTGTTATGCGGACTGGTCTTTTGTATCGTTGAGTGAAAGCTTTCCTTTATTTCGTACCTTCGGGTTGAATATCGGTTCAATTACCTACTCCTAGTTTACGACCTCAGGCAAAATGACTTGTGACTTCCGTCACTTTTATTTCTCGCGTGAGTATCGAGACATGAAAAGTCAAGAGGTGAATCGTGGCAAGGCATTTTGCTATTTTATTTCGTTAATTTTAGCCGCATTCGCTGATACAATATACGTGTCGCATTAAAATAAGGCACTCGTGACTTCAATGTTTTCATCATCAACTACAACATTTTTTTTCTGAATAGTTTACTGCCATCAAACACTGCTTAAGTAGTTCTTAAATAACACTTGGTCTCAATATTCTTTAAAAACATAGGCACCTATGCAAGTATACCAAGAGCCAGTATTTTACTCTACCTGACACACAGAACATAATTAAAGCCAAACATGAAAACCTAGGTTGGTTGCGTCGGAAACTAGCTGTGACATAAATTAGGTGCACCACTCTTGCGCCTGGCAATGGCTGGCAATGCCTGGCAATGGCTGGCAATAGGCCAATTGAACGAATAATGAAGTCAGATGGTAGCTTTATGAGCAAAAGGATGCAATTGATCACTGTCGCTTAGACGCAACAGTACAATGTATTGTAGTTTGGTTCTATTTTACTTGTGATCCTCTCTTTAGCTGATTATTAACATGGTTAAGTTGCAGTATTATCCAAACATCCAGAACCACGATGTACAAATTAACTGTGTCGATTAGCACTTATTGGAAAAAAAAGTAACATATCATTAATTGAATTGATTAACTGGCTGGTTGGTCTAGTGGTTAGTGCCCCTGACTGCTATGCCGGGAGTTGTGGTTTCGATTCCCACCCAGGACAAATATTTGTGTGATGAGCATGATCTTTTGTTGTGTGTCTGGGTGTAATTTATCTATAATAATATGTATGTATTTAGAAATACATAAGTATGTTTATCAGTTTGTCTAGTAGGTACCCTTAACACAAGCTCTGCTTAGCTTGGGACTAGATGGCGTTGTGTGTTAGTTGTGGAATATTATTATTATTCATTTCGACATGGTTTGCGCAGCGACGGAACAATCGACTTCTGTGCAACGTGTCGCGAGTTCGATCTCCGCTCGGAACAAATATTTTATGTATAAGATCTGCAAGTATTTGCTCCGGGTCTGGGAGTAGTAATTTTCTATGCTTCTAAACGCACTCATGATACAGGAAAAATTTCTAGTATGGTGCAATGTGCTTTAAAAAACCATACAATTAGATGAATATATCGACTGTGCCGCTGTGTTCGATCCAGAAAAAAGAAACACGACGTGCCTAAACACATTCCATGAAGATTGTATTCCTTTTGTCACTGCCAAAATGATTTAAAATCGATTCAGCGATTTAGGTGTGAATGTGAAACAAACAGAGTTTCACATTTATTATTTAGGATTAGGATTCTATTCTGGGGGGCGATTCTCGGTTTTAGAGATGGTGTCGAACTCGACAAAAATTACTAATCTCGACAAATTTTACTAAACTCTAATGTTAGCCTTCGACAAATGGCGAATTCGACACCCCCACTTTTATAATTTGTCGAAAAATTATGTCATTAGAAATTTTTGTCGAGTCCGACACTATCTCTAAAACCGAGAATCGGCCCCCAGGTCGCATTACGTTTGCAGGGACTCTTATTAGCACATTACCACGTTATCAAGTCACATCTAAAAATCGTTAAGTACTAGAGTAACCTCTGGAGACGTCAAGACTTATAATTTTCACGCGATAAGAAACAGCTGACGCACGCAGAAAACAGCCAACAGAATAATCGGATTAAAACAAAATGGGACCTTTATTATATTGTATTATGTTCTATTTCACAATAACATGTTTTATTAATTGCATTGAAATCGCCTCGTCAGCCCTCATTGTTTGTGAGAATAGATCATGATTAGTCGTCCCGTGATGACAGTTACAAACGGACAGCTTACAAATTATATTTATTGTTATGAATGCTGACAGTTGGATTAATTTACGTATTTATTTTATGGCCCATTTTTTTTTTTTTTTTTATCTGTTAATTTATTCACACTATAATAAATATGAAAGAGTGGCTTTCAGTGTGGTCGGTTTTAACGACTAGTGTAACAAATGATAAAATTGTTTGGAAAAAAATATGGGTATTTTTAAAACACAAAACTGAAAGCTCGTCAAATATGTAAAGTTATCTATATTTAGTTTGCCGATAAACCGAAATATGTAAACGCTACTCCGATTAAGCCTAATTTCTGAGAAAGTTCCGTCACTTTATGCTGGAAATTAATAATTAATTTTGATATTGATTCAACAACCAAATCAACAGTGGAATTTGCCAAACTGGCTCTTAAAGACATCACAATCAACCATCAAAAAACGCGGACCAAGTAGAGATACAATTTATAATAAGGGACGTAAGTCAGACCACCAGCTAAGTCATATTTACAGATCCTGCTTTTCATTTAATTTCTAAACCTAGCTTAGTACTAAACCATTTCAAAACCCTAGCTTGAATCAGTCAAGTCATAACAAACGATTAGTTTCGCTCAGATGATTAATTCCCCCGCTTTCTTCCTCGCTTCCCTCTAATCTCGTGACACACGGTATTTTACTTAGCCCACACATTGCTCACTGGCTTCAGGCAAACAAGATTGGCTTTAAACAACCACTATTTAATTACGCTCGACGTGACATAGGGAACTCATTTAACAATCTTGAAATCCACGGGGAAATTAACTGTGAAAGAACTGGCTGGTTTTTTTGTGGTTGACTTTTTTTGAAATGGGTTTTGGGTTTCGAATGCTAATGAAGTGATTGTTTTTTTTGTTTTGTCTTTGTGGCTGTAAGGCCTACTACTCACCGGTGACTTTTTGTCACCATCGAGAACTATGACGATTTATTTAAAGAAATTTTTTTTATTGTTTACCATCAATCTCATACATCTAATAATAAAAATAATCATGGAAACAGATAACAAAATGTCAGATAAAGGAACAGTACATTCAGTTACCAAACATAATTATCGTGACTGCAGTAACCTGTGTTTAAGATGCCAGAATATATTATTATGGGAGTTCGCAGATTATGGTGGCAAATATGTAGTTTCTAGCGGCTGGTACGCTGCGCTGTCCTGTGACTTTTTCTTATTCAGTAGAATGGGTGACAAAAAGTTACCGGGACAAAAAGTCACCAATGAGTTCTTATCGAAGAGACTTGCTCACTGTCGATTATTATGACGAAATATGGAAGAGCGCTGACTATGCTGACAAATAGTTTCTAACGGCTACGACCGGTGTCACAGTGACTAAAAAGTGAAAAATTAATACATTAAGTCACACTGTGCATTAGAAAAATCGGAAACAATGTGCCTTTTATGCATAATTCTTCTTATTAAAATTTTCATATGAAAATGGAATGAATCCAAAATGAAATGTAAAACGTCTGACATCGATTGATGCATTCTTCATTTTTGCAGATATAGTTAGGAGTAGCTGTGCCCGCGACTTCGTTCGCGTGGATGTCGGAATTTAACAATGTATTTTTTAGTACGAAGCGCTTAATTCTCTACACGTTTTTCATATAAACCCTGTATTTAGAATGTTCTTAGATTTTTCAAGAATATTTGACGTGTGTCTAATAAACGCCCTCTGTTGTTCAAAGGCAGTACCATTCAATTGTTAATTGATTAGAGTAGTTTGTTTATCGATTTGCATAATGAATTAAATGAATGTTGGAAAGGAAAAAAAAATGATGGAATTGATTGCATTGATCTACTCTAAATCCTATTCCAACGCGCGATAACGTAAAGTGAAAAAACAGGTAAAACTCCAAAACACGTAAAATTAGATTCATGATTTTACAATGGACACACATATATGTAAGTAGGTAAGATTTAGATTTTGATTTCATCACTTTACTGTTTTGACAACCAATTAAACTAGCATCATAAAAGTGCCGTGTTCGAAACTATTTTGATTTTCATACACTACCATTACGTCTTCTTTTGAGTTTTGTGTATTTTTTCCCGTTTCCTCAATCTTTGTTTTGGCAAGTACAGTTATGACCAAAGATAAATACAAAAAAAAATATCATTTTTTTTTGTATCAGATTTTATTTATTCAAGAAAGGTTCAAAAGTATGTACAAACATTTCCTTGTATCTTTACAGAAACGAAAAACATAATTGAGTCGTGAGTTCCTCAACATATTTCAATACATCGTGGCCACTAACATGACGGAACTGTTGATGTCACTATTGACGTCAAAGCGACCATAATTTATTTGAGGCACGCCTTATGAATAGTCCTGAATTTGAATGGTTTTATAAAAAACCGGGGCACGCCTGATGTCCGGTCCTAACTCATCGCATATTCAATTTCTTGTGAAACCCCTCTCATTTATATACATGAAATTTTTTCTTCAAGTCAAATTTTTCATATTTAATTAAAATTCTGAAGAGAAGACTTATATTTCTTGTTATAAACCTAGATTTATCATTTTAAATTGTGACAGTCGGGGCCATGAATAAAACTTTGTACTTATACAGAATTGTTGATTTCGAAAGTTGTTTAATCAAAAACAATCTGTTTCTATAACAATCTTAATGGGAGTACTTATTATTTATTGTAATTTAAATAACTTTTGTTTCGAAGAAATTAATCAAATTATAGTTTAATCAAATCAAGCTTGGAATTGCGACTTAAACTTTGGGCCGGTAGATACCTAGATACCCGAAGAATTCTTATCCGACCTTAACATACTTGGCCCTATTATTAAGGTATATTTTTAAAGGTCTTCGTGTTATGTCAAGATATAAGTAAGACGGCATTTGTAGCAATTTTTATTTCCTTCTTACTGTCGGGTAGATAAATGCCGTCCCTAAAGGCCGAGCGGTGGAGTTGAGAACCAAAGATCGATTTCTGTCGATACATATTGCGCGGCTAGGCTCGTAAACTCCAGATAACCCTTACTATACGTTAAATAAATAAATCCTGTTTGCGATGTATCCCACCAATATTGGAAGCTGTGATAGATATTATGAGTCTTGATTAATTTTCGGTGGTCTGTGTTATCTGAATGCAGATATTAATTATTTGTTGTTGCTAGCCGCAAAATTATTCCAAAGGAACATTAAGTCGGGATTAAAACTATTCTTTTAATCTAGGTTATAAAACCTATAATAATTATGCAGGTTACATTGTGGATCTTCTTACGAATTACTATCAAAGAGAACATTACTGGTAACAGGCTTTCTTTCATGGATAAGTAAATATAATGGTGGTGATAAGATCATGTTAAATATTTATTATTATGATACAAAGTTACATAATGTAGATGTACGTACTTAGTCTGCCTTTAATGATCTCTTTTCAACCACTACAAACTATAATTTGAACTGACTCAAAGAGAATATTATTCGTAAAGTAATCTGTATTCAATTGTTTCTTTCTTGTATTTGAAACAGGCTCTAAAAATGTAATGAACAGATTTGTCTTAAATTCAGAATAAAATAATAAAATATTCGTAAACCTCCACAAATTATTAAAATTGTAGAGTAACAGAAAATAAAACGAAAGACCATCTATTAAAGTTCAAATTTGTTTTTATTAAAAATCATCATCCACTAAAATATACCCACAGCGTTGCCCGTTTGTGTATTTGAGTAAAGTGCTATACGGGAGCGTTTTAGTGTAATATAATATGGCCTATGTGTCAATGTAGATTATTAACCATCTTCGTACCGAATTTCCCCCAAATCTGTTTAGTATTTTTGTACCTTAAGCCCGCTGTACACATTGGGCCAACGCATTGGGCCAGCGCATTCGGCCAGCGTGTACAAACCTACTTGGCGGTATGTTGGAAGTTGGCGGCAGTAATGGCCGGCCAACCGAATGTTGTCGGTTTTTCGTGCACCAATTCCGATTGAACACTGTTTGCGAAGCACGCCAAGATCCGTCTTGGCGTGCTTCGCAAACAGTGTTCACACGTTGGCCCAACGGGTAAATAGCGACATTTGGAATGAATTATTTTGGCCGAACATGCTGGCCCAATGCCTTGGCCCAATATGTACAGCGGCCTTTACATCCATCTCACGAAATTTCACATTTCGAATATAAGATTGTATCTTATTCCGGATTCTTACACATTGGCTGCCATCCCTATTTTATACATATAAAGCTTTTCCTGTACACGTAGTTTTTTATATAGACGTAGGTAATAAGTTATATTCCATTTACTGGTCTGACCCTTTTCACCGGACCGACAACACGTACAGGCGCGATAAATAAATATAACTTCAACCTTTAGATCAACGTACAGCCTTTACATAAGTATTATTTATAATGCAAAGAAAATTCTTAGTGTATGTAAATATTACTTTTGGTTCGAGACGAGAACGGAATAAATTATTTTGTAACAAGATTCTTACATTTCAAAATGGTTACAAGTAGAGTTGGGCTGAGTGTAATTTTTACCGACTGGTGGTCGAGTCAGTCATTAAAAGGTGAATATTTTTTTTGAGACAATCGTATCGCTCTATTCCCAATCCACTTTTCAAAGCTAGAATCAACAGAGGCAACTTGGTGCCTGAAAAGCACCGAGACGAAACGAGAATTAACGGAGCCCCTGAGAATAAAAACTGTCTCGTATCATTGAGTTTAAGTATATCTATACAGCAGAATTTTTATTTCGGGTTACCTAACATGTTTAATACTCATTTTTAATAATTATATTTTTTTAAATAATAATTACTCATGGACGTGCAAATAACTTTATTGCAAAGGTTACATTAAGACTTATAAATATGATCTAAATATTTGAGTAATAAAAGAGGAAGCCGATTTGTAAAATGATTGTCTTGAAAGGGCAAATTTTACGTCAAAATATTAACAAAATATTTATATTATATATTTTTTTATTTAATTTCCTCAACACCTGAGGGTTGGCCTATTCCTAGGCCACGAATTAGCATTGCCATACAACGTGGCAATGCTGCCAACGTTCTGGGCACTTTTCCCGTTGACAGCGATGTAGACGTATTCTTTGACGCCCTATGAATGTTTTTTCTCTTTTATTTATTTTTTATTATTTTTCCTGTACATAACAAGTAGGTTTTTATTTATAGTTTACAAAATAGATTATAATTTCATATCATTCACTCAACCCACTAGTCAATGCTTTTTGCCGACTAGACACTAAATATGGTCGCCTAGTCGGCTTTACCGATACTGACACATCTCTAATCTGCGCACATCTACAACACTTAAAAAAACCAAGTTCCCTTTAAAAAGTACAAAATAATAAAAATACGTCGCGTTGGGGGACTGCTCCAAATTATTTATCATCTCCTGTTTTTTTGCAGTCCCCCAACGCGACGTATTTTTATTATTTTGTACTTTTTAAAGGGAACTTGGTTTTTGTGTCGGGGGTTTTTTAAATTTTTAATTTAATTTTTATTTTATACTTTTTATAGGTACATACTTCTATCATTTTATGTTGCTAAGAGTTCTCCCGATTAAGTCATCAATATTCCCTTTCAGTACGCTTTCATTTGATACCCAACTCGAGTATATTTGCAGACCCTCGGTTACCTTTCCCCGCTTTCACCCCCATAACTTCTAAACGGCTCAACCGATTTTCATCAAACATGTCTAAGAACACTCGCAGATAAGTTACCTTTCATACAAAAAAAACTAAATTGAAATCGCTTCATCCGTTCGGGCTCTATGATGCCACAGACAGACAGACAGACAGACAGACAGACAGACAGACAGACCGACAGACAGACAGACAGACAGACAGACACGTCAAACTTATAACACCCCTCTTTTTCCGTCGGGGGTTAATTAAGTTTTAGAAGGTAAATCGATATCTAGAGCCGCAAATCACTGAATATATAAGCATTAAGAATATTTCAAACATCATTATGTTGCGTCGTCTTATCGCGTTCTTGAATATTAAAACAGAAACTGTACCCTTAGCACGAGTTTTCAGTATTTGAGACGTAAAGTAAACTGGAACTTTGACAATTTTCAAGGAAAAAAATAGTTCCTTCTTCGCACACCGGAGGCGCTGTTCCATATTTTCATACTAGAAACGCTGTAAATACTGAAAAAACTCTGTAAAGTAATACAGTGAAAACTCGTGCTATGAGTTTTCACGTTTTTATGACGTAAAGACTTCAACGATAATTTTATGATAACATTTGGCGCTTTTTTTATTTTATTTTTCATACAATAAACACCGTAAATTCTACAAGTTGTAAGTAGATGAGGGAAATCTCGTAAAACGGCCTCAGATTAATATTTTAAATTAATTTATTGAAGTTTCCTTTAAACGAAATTAGTTATTTTTGGTACAAAGCCGCCCAACATTTTTCAGATTCAGTTACATTTAAATTTTAGAAGGTGGAAAATGAACTCGCTTTTTTTAACGAAAACACGGCCGTATCTCTGGAAATTACAAAAGTTACATGGAATGGAGCTCTAAGCTCTATTTTAAGTGGTTAGATGTCCCTTTGCTACGTTTTTTAACAAAGTCTTTCATTAAATTTCAGGCTATTTTTAAATAGCTTCGAAGTAGAATTAAAATTAAGTAGATTTTTTTTTTTAATTATGTTACCCGATTATTCAAAACGCCTGAAACGATCTGGAAATTATTAGAAAAAAATAAAGCCACCAACTTCCGAATCTAAAGTTTTTTTACATAATTTTCACCCGTTGCTTTATTAAATTGAGCACTGACTGCTTATTTTGATTTCGGGATAAGATAAATCCTATAATGTGTTGTTTCAAAGTTGAAAATTATATTTTTGTATATCTCACACTAAACACCAAAAATAATCAATCAATAAGTAAATACTCACTAATAACAGTAAAATTGACCCTCAGGTTCCTGGTCGGCGAGTTCTTGAAGTCAACCCTGCAGCGGTAGACCCCAGCATCAGTGGAGACCACGCTGTCCACGAAGAGGACCGCAGGGTTCGCAGCTGCGCGGAAGTAGGCACGCGTCCCGAAGCCTGAGGTAGACGACCAGAGCTTCGGCTGCGTGGCGAGACGGCCTCTGACGTCATAGCTGAGTGGAAAAAAATATGAAATTAGCTGTTGGATGATTTTGAACTGAGTAGGGCAAAAGCCCGTTGTCGTCTTTGAGATAATTAATCCACATTTTGCCCTTACTGATGCCTTGTTTGGCTATTTTTAAGGAGCGATTCTTTTTTAAAGCTATTTGGATTAGTTTTGTGTTATAACACCTGAGGCCTTGCCACGAGCTCTTAACGCATTCCAGTTTAGGCTGTGGGAAAGAGACAGAGCTATACAAATCGTCGAGCGCCAACTCTTTCCCACAGCCTACACTGGATCGCGTTAAGAGTTCATAGTAGGCCATCTGATATCCTTCCTGATACTGCGTTTGACTTCTTTGTTTTAAATTTTGTATTCGGGGTTTCTCTTATTTATTTATTTATTTATTTATTTAAAGCTTCTTGCACATGGAAGTACAAAGGCGGACTTAATGCCATGGGCATTTTCTTCCAGTCAACCTTAGGGTGATGCAGAGAAATAAACATAGTAGGTGCAAAATACTATAAAAAAAGATCATAAAGAAAAAAAAAATATATATATTTATATATATATATATATATACCTAATAAATATTAACTAAACTATACTCAAGAAATAACAACAAATATGGGAAAAAAAAAAACATTAACAACAAATAAGCCTTATGAGTCTGCCAGATTCTTGAACAAATGTTCGCGAACTTTCAACTTAAACGTGAACGGACTGGTTGCCATCCTGATATCCTGAGGGAGCGCATTCCAAAGAAAAACCGCTTGTACAAAGAAAGATGACTTTAAGAAACCAGAGCGATGAGAGGGACATCGTAGAAGACGATTGTGGGAGGACCGAAGATTTTTATTGTGTGCTGAACATAAATATTGGAAACGAGAGGTAAGATAAGAAGGAGAAGTGGGTTTATTTAAAAGAGAGAATAAAGTTGTCAACGCTCTCAACGCTCTGCGTTGTCGAATTGGAAACCATTTTAAAAGTGACCGATGTGCAGACACATGATCATATTTACGAAGATTAAATACGAATCGAATGCAGTTATTTAGAAGTCGGTCAAGTTTATTGAGGAGATCTGCATTCAGGTCATAATAACACACATCACCATAGTCAATTATGGGGAATATGAGGGATTGAACAAGCATAGCCTTTACGTGAGATGGGAGAATATTTTTCAACCGATAAAGTGACCGCAACGTTCCAGTGACCTTCTTGCTCACAGTCGCGACCTGCTTACGCCAGTCAAGACAAGTGTCGACATGCACACCCAGATCTTTGACGTCAGAGCTAAACGGAATGGCAACGCCATCAAAGATAAGCGGAGGCACGGTTAACCCACTCAACCTTCGTAAGCTATGGGGGCTCCCAATAATTATAGCCTGACACTTAGATGGGTTAACCGCCACCCCAAAACGATCAGCCCAGTTTTTTACTGCTTCCAAATCCCGGTTTAGCTCCTCGATCGCATCCGATACATTGCCAACACTTGCCTGACAATACAGTTGTAAGTCATCAGCGTAAAGATGATACGCACACTGAAGCACGGTAGTAATAAGATCTATAAAAATAGAGAACAGAAGTGGAGATAAAATACCGCCTTGAGGGACACCAGTTTCAAGTTCACACCAACTAGAAGACGAATCTCCAGCAAGAACTGATTGCTGACGCCCTCGAAGATAAGAAGAAAACCAATCCAGAACCTCAGGAGAGACCATGCGAAAGGAGAGGATAGATAAAAGGACTTCGTGACTGACTGTATTGAAGGCATTAGAGAAGTCAATCAGCACTAGTACGGAAACTTGTGTGTCTTCCATTGCCCGCCTTACATCGTCAGTCACTTTAAGGAGGGCTGTCACAGTACTGTGCCCGGGCCTGAACCCGGATTGGAGCGGACTAATGAGGGAGTTTTTGTGAATGAAATAGGATAGCTGTCTATGTACACAAGCTTCGAGTAGTTTAGATAAAAAGGGAAGGATAGAAATTGGTCGGAAGTGACTGGGAAGAGTAGGATTAGGAATTTTAGGTAGAGGGTGAATATGGGCTTTCCGCCAAAGAGACGGGAAAACACCGGAGTAAAGGGAGAAGTTCACAACATGGGAAATTGCAGGAAGGAGCTGATCAAGAGCCGCTACAATCATGTAGCGACTTATGTTATCACAGCCCACGGCTTTGGATTTAATGGACAGGATAATTTTCCTGATCTCTCCCGGGTCAACTGGGGTGAAGGTAAAAGGGGTAATTTGGGGACGCGTCAGACCAGCAAGGTAGTCGATGGTTTGAGACTTAGCTAGACTATCAAGAATTGGAACAGTAGAGAAATGGCGATTAAGATCGTCTAAGCTAAAAGTATTGGGAAGGTCTGAATGTCGCGACCTACCGATACCTAGAGTTCCAAGGAATTTCCAGATATCAGCAGGAGAGGCAGAAGTGATATTACTAAGAACATGGCGGCGTTTAGCGTTGCGTATCATCTGATTACAACGATTGCGAGCAGTCTTGAAGTCGGTCCACTTATCCTCCGACCGATCCTTTTTGAATTTCCGAAACGCGCGGTCCCTTCGTCGCATAGCGATGCGAATATCCTCATTCATCCATGGCGCAGGTTGACGTTTCAACTTGACTTTCCTGATGGGAGCATGGGTGTCGTACAACTTGATTAAAGCAGCATTGAAAATGTTAACTTTCTCATCAACCGTAGTGGCTTCCTCCAGGGCTGTCCAATCAATATTACACGCGTCTTGAGCAAGCGCTTCGATATTCATCCGCGCAAAGGCACGCCTGTACTTGAAAGGAGGTTTGGATTTAGGAGGTTTCAGGATATACGATAGGAAGATGAGGTCGTGATGGGAAAAGCCAGGAGCAACATGTTGACCATGTGAGGAGACTAAGGACGGATTAGAGGTAAGAATGAGGTCGAGCCAAGTATCTTCACCAACAGTGTTGTGATGCGTTGGTTGGAGAGGCAACACATGCAGACATGCTGACTCGACCAGATCTATGAGCTTACGGGATCGAGGGGAATTATGGGCAAGGAGGTTGGTGTTGAAATCCCCCATGACTATATGATGCGCGTACTCCGAACCCAAAGATTCTAGTACCGATTCGAATTCAGTGAAGTAATCGAGAGAGGGGGGACAGTAAACAACTCCAAGAACGGCTTTAGCTCCTTTGACAGAAATCTCAAGAAAAAGAAATTCAGCCGAATCATTGGAAGAAGAAGAAGCAAGAATTTTGAAGGAAAAATCAGCGCGTAGATAAATACCCACGCCACCGCCCCTCCTACCAATTCGATCATTCCGTAGAAGGATGAATCCTGGAAGAGAGTAAGTGGTGGATGGCATTTCAGGCTTGAGCCAAGTCTCAGAAATCAGGACGGCATGGACGTTGTTGTTAGTAAAAGTATCATACAGTTCGTTATAGTGGCTAGGAATGCTCTGGGCATTGATGTGGCAGATATTTAACAATAAGCCAGGATTTGGATTAAAATTTTGACGTAACAGATCACCGAGGGTGTCAGTTACCGAACAGAAGCTATCATCCGAAGAAGCTAGACTAGACTCATTTGCAGAAAAAAAAGAATCATTATCAAATAAAGTTGTCATATATAAAAATAATTATATAAATAAATTGAATAATAAATATAAATAACTACACGGACCCGACACGAATAAATTGGTACAACGAATACTTTTCTGCACCACCCGCCAGCTTACATTAACATAAGAATAGTTAAAAATAGAATAGAGACACAGATCAGAGAAAAAAAATAAAATAACATTCAATTCTGAGACAACAGAAATTAAAACAAACACAACCGAGATCACTGAACGCACCTTATACCATAGACAACAACTTACGATTAGAATCTATGGTTGACTAATGACTATAGCAATTTTGACACCTTGACAGGTGACACTCAAGACGTAAAAATACAAACAATTTTTATCAAAAATTATCAATATTTTGAGGGTCAACAAGTTACTTACTCTAAAGTTACAACAATAATTAGTAATAATTCATATCGGAAACGTAAATGGAATTAATAAAAACAGTGCATCCCAAGGTGATCAAAACAAACATTAAAAGAGAATTACAAAGGTAAGTTGATTCCAACAGCTAAGAGATATTATAAATAATGTGTGAAAGTTGTTATTAGATAGAATAAATGATCAAATGTAACTAACGTGTTTTGTTTTTCAGGTTGTCTCCAGATGTTATGGCCCTAGGATACTTCTCCAAGAGCGGACTGAGTTCATCAAGCGATGTTATCTTGTGCTTATTGCCATCCGGAGTTTTAATGATTATAACGCCGTCTTGAGACCAGCATGACCGCATAGAAAAATGTTGCCGCGCTTTCCCGAAGACGGACTGACGCGTCTTAGTCAAGAACTCCTTAACCGAAATTGAAGAACCCTTCAGACCAGTTTTTGCTCTCCAGACCGCTGTTTTCTCTTCATAGGTTGCAAACTTGACCAGAATGGGCCTATGGTGATCCTTCTTGGCTACCCCCAGCCGATGGCAGGCCTTTATGGATGATCCTTTGATGTTATTGAGAGCCAGCCTCCTGTTTATCACCTCGAGAACTAAAGTACTGCTGACTTCACCTTCTGCCTCTGGTATGCCATGAAAAATGACTGCTTTCCGTCGCTGTCTGGTCTCCAAGCCATCAACCTGCTTTGCACACTCGCAGATCTGTGTCCGCAGCAGACTCAGCATGCTGAAGATCAGCTCCCTGAAGGTGCGGAACTCCTCAGCTACCCGCGCTACGGTGTCCTTGGCAGGTCCTGCACATTGAATTTGTGCTTCCAACTCGTTCATCTTGCGGATGAAGCTGTCTTCAAGGCTCTTCTGTGCAGTAATAATCTCATCAATTTGAGACATTATGATGTATTATGTGTCTTCTTGTGGTGTTGATGAAAACAAAGTGATGAGCAATGATGCTGGCAGGTGGTGTATAAAATGAAGTTTGAGTCACATAAATGTGCTACAAACGTAAGTACCCCTCGTGTATAGGTTATTTAATAAAAATATACTAAAATTACTTGAAAGTACTGCGAATTTCTAATTTAAATAAATAATTAGTACTTTAGCAACGTTTGTCTTTATTTTACACCTACCCGCGAAAAAAGCGCTTATTTGCGCTTAGGGCCTGTTTTTCATCTATGACAATTACAGTGTTTGGTGTTAGTTTTTTGGCTGGTGATCATGGGGAGAGGCCTTTGCCCAGCAGTGGGATGATGTAGACTAATAGTATCAGTATCCAGGGCAAAAGGGAGGTTATGATCTTGATAGCTCTTTTAGCTGCCTTTTCTCTCTTAGCTGCCTCGGTTTATTTTAATTAGCAATAATTTTATTTCTGATTTCTTTTGGACACTTTTTAGCTTGCTACATCGTTCTCACATAATGTACCATCTTAAAGGAATGATGTAACAAAGGTCTTGTAATAATTTTGGCGATCTAAAAAGAGTGTCCATGGAGTTTCTTGCCCGTTCTTCTCCATAGAGATCTACTTCTTGGAACGGGCATCTACGGTACTTTCACAGTTTTCATGTCGTGTGACTGGGACTGTAGCAACATAACTATTTTTGAACTATTTTTGTCTTTTGACATTTCAAAAGTGCTATAACTGGCCTACTTGAAATAAATGCTTTGATTTGATTTGATTTGATATACATATAATATGATTTATGTTCAATATTGCTCAAGTTCCGCCATAATCTCTAAACTATTTATCATAATTTGACCATGTACAGTGGAAACGTCTTGAGCGTCCGCTGGGTAAGTAACGTTTTTAGTTTGGGTTAAATATTTATTAAACATTTAAATTCAAAATCAAAAATCGTTTATTTGGAACAAAAACGTAAACACTAAAACAGATGTAAACGATGGCAGCTGCAAAAGTTAAAACTGTGGTGCAGTTGCCAACGCCCGTCTCCAGACGAGAGGAAAATAGTTGTAGCCTTAGGTTATTTTTTTTAATTTGATTATGCCATCATTCATTGTTTGATTGATAAATAAATTATACTTAATTTCCCATACCTACAAGGTTCAAGCCACTTTGAAATAACAAGAAATAAAATGATTGGGCCTGTTTTGCTGGGGTCCATGGCCTCAGATTTTGATGACGGTCTTTGAACTTATTAGTTCAATAAAATTACGCTACTTGTGATCGGTCGTTGAACTTACTTAATATTTGCTTATACGAGTATACTCTTATTTTTGTTCAGGTACGTTATAAGTTACGAAGTTTTTTTCTGCAGATCAATTTATCTTTTTTTAAACTTTTTTTTTCTTTTTTTTTTTTGTAAGTTTGCCTAAGAACTCTATCAAACTAAAAAGTTAAATAGAATATAACTTTTTTATTAAACATGTTTTAAATAACTCATAATTTGCATGATACAATTTTATCCGAAAAATATACTGTGAAATTATTTCACCGATCTATTTTCCCTTCCTGAATGAATACAGCTAATTAATATCCGATGGATAGTGGGTAATGATCCGAGTGGGTCTAACTGGTCCTTATCGCTGTCTCAGGGTTAGTTAGGCGGAAAGTGGCACTTGAAACAGTATCGTCGTTAACGCTGGCGGCCTTTGAACTCAACCAGGCTTAGAATGTAGAATAATAGTAAAAATGATTTTTAGGAAAATCTTTCTTGTCTAAAAAACACAGGTTTAGATATTAGCTGTGTTTGAAACAGTTCGTACTGTTATTATGTCAACAATTTTTCTCCGATAATTTACTACAATTCCTTTTTATTTTAATGAGTCCAGTCCTACCCAGGGCGGGACTGAAAGGAATGTCAGACTTGTACATATTAAAACCAAGGTGTCCTTTAATGGGGTGCTAAGACAGGAAACCTCCACGTGCGCCCGTGGACTGGAGTTCCCTCTCGGATACGTCCGGGGGGAAGACCAGTGTTTCGGGCCGGTGCACCCTGGGATGCGGGCAAAAACTCTTCCTTAGGCACTGTGTGCCTAAGGGGTCTCTTTGCCCGTATGCGAATAGCCTGTCGTGTGGACGCTACGCTCCAACGCGTGTCCCTCTGATCAGCAGAGGGCACAGCGGCGGAGCGGGCTTGCGGACGGTGAGTAATGGGTAGCTCGCCGTCCGACCGAAGACCAAGCCCGGGTCGGTGGCGCGTCGTGTTTCGCGCCAAATGCCTGCTGGGGTCGCGGGTTTTTTCTTAACCCAGGATACCGCGGCCCTGGAACGTAAAGGGCATCCGAAGGAACACGGGTGGATTTTAGTCAGTAAGAGTCTGACAGTCCCTTCCGCCCCGCCCAGGGCGGGAGGACTCATTTGATGATTTTACAACTTAAAAAAAAAAAAAAAAAAGGTGTCCTTTAATAGCCCTATGCGTTCCGGAGTCAGGTTACCTGATAAGACAGTCCAGTGACCCCGGCTGGCTTTGTTCCTCTACGGGGGGCCAAATTGCTTACAGATCTCTGAGGGGCGCTTTTGTTTTCTAAGAAGACAGTCCTATAGCTAAAAAAATATATAACGGTCAGTAAAAAAATATTACTATGATTTCATTTTGACTACATGATTATCTTCTTCAAAAATATTTTAAGTACTGCGTCTCTATTTTCTCCAATGTGAAAGGGCTTGCTTACTTTAATAATATTATAATATTTACTACGTACACTCAGTCCGAGTCAGTAGATGTCTTTGAATTTTTGGTTCTAGGACATACCGATTTTCTTACACTGTTATCCTTTGTCGTTAAGATATGTAATGCTGACAGAAATTAAGCAAATTAAAGTGTCTGCCTGGATTCGTAACCGCGACCTAGGTCCTAGATCCCACAAGTTGGGACTGCCTCTAAGCCTTATGTAATTTTAAATACCTAAAACAGTTTAAATATTAAACAGAAGAAACTCAGCTTAAAGTTATTAGTAACTAAAATGCCCCAGAAACGATACAACTGCAAAATACCACGACCTTTGAAATCACATAAAACAGAGTAGTTTTGCAAATGCGAGGTCCCAGTAAACTGCAATCCCTCTTGCCAACAAAACAAATACACTTGTAAACCCGGTGTTTATCTGTATCTGGTCGATAAAACGTCTAAGCCTTTTAGTCCTCACTGCAGTCTGTAGAAACTGGAGCAATCAATCTGCGTGCTTTTAGCATTCAATCGGGGAGAGCGACATTAAGATAGTGATTGTATTATCAGTTACACCAAGCACGAAACCGCAATTTCTGTTAAAAGTACGAATATTTCCTAATCCATATCACTTATAGACATGAGTTATTTTCACTAATCATAAATTAATTGATGATTAGTTAAGGAGCTGAACAAAAAATTAATGGCAACTTGACGAACGATTCCCTGCTTATCTGTTTTCAAAACTCAAGAAACTGAAAATGTTAAAGACCAGGGTTCATTTAAAACTTTTGAGGTAGTTACGGATTGTGGTGTATTTTCGTAGATGGTATTACAGAGTAAACCCTGGGTCGTAGATTCTAAATGAAATACATTTGGTTTTAATCTATCTTCTATCTATAATACAAAGTGGATCGCAAAATGTGTTGCTATTAATAACTCGAAAATGGCTGGACCGATTCGGATAATTCTTTTTTTGTTGTATTTATAACCATCGTGACCGGGTTTTAGAGGACTTCCAACCATGCAAAGCCGGGACGGGCCGCTAGTTGTAAATAAAACTTTTAGGGCCATATCCCGGTGAACGGGACAGTTAATTTAGTCTGCCGCAGTCGACGCTGCACTTAAGTTTATCTCAAGCTTAGTCACAATCCAACCACTTTTTCGAGGTATTTGGTCCATCTTATTAGAACACGTGTCCCAAATCTTTAAATAAATTATAAAGTAGTGGGCTTCATCAATTGGTTACTCCAATAACTAACATACTCCTAGATGCGTCCAAGGGCGATAACCACATCGTAACGCGGACTACAGACGGTACGAACGGTACATTATTGCCTTGATAAAACTAGATGAAAACTTCAAGAGAGAATTTTAAGTAATGGACTTTATAGCTGTTGAAATAGAGTAGTAAGTGCACGCATCTGTCAGTAATCGTGTAGCTCAACACAAAACTTTGTTAGTTTAGCTTTGTCTAACAAATAGTGGAGTGTCTGAAAATATCTTCACTTTCTCTGCCACTTTCGTAGTCTCCATTAAATATTCAGTGTAGTTTGTACTGTGCTTTTTACGTGTCGCGACCTTTTCTTACCCCGTTTCCATGATATCGTGTGCGTTCTTTTTTTCATAGTAGTGTTTGTTAAAAAATTCAGTTGTTTGACATTTTGGCCTGTTGGTTGGCAAGCTAGTGGATAGTGACCCTGACTGCTATGCCGGGGGTCCTGGGTTCGATTCCCACCCAGGACAAATGTTTGTGTGATGAGCATGATCATTTTTGTTGTGTCTGCGTGTAATTTATCTATAATAGCGGGCCGTCCCGGCTTTGCACGGGTGGAGGACCCGGTCTAAAACCCGGTCCCGATGGTTACAAACACAACAAAAAAATAATTATCCGAATCGGTCAAGCCGTTTTCATGTTATGTCGTGACAACGGAAAACGGGTTTCATTTTTATATATATAGATTTATGTAAGTATTTAGGAGAATATATAAGTATGTTTTCACACCACTTGCTCGTAAATGTGTAATTATATGTCAGGCAAACCGTACTGCAAAGCAGGTCATTGTTCCCTCACGCTCGAACCAGGCAATAAAACTTTCACCAAGGAGTTGTATCAATCATGGCGGCTGCTGGCCGCAACAGCTGATCGGTTGCAGTGATGCCAACTTCACGTTCGAATGTTGTCGTACCATATCAAATTTCAAAAATCGAATTTATTTCCTCGCAATAGGTGTGAAAAGCAGAGAACGCTTCTCGGGAGTAAAGCTGCCTTGTCTTGAGCTAACTTGAATCCCTCGCTACACTAAGGATTCTTAACTTAATTCCCTCGTTTCACTCGGGAATTAACACTTGAACCTCCTCGCTGCGCTACGGAGGTTCATCCCCAGAATCTATAGTGTCGCTTCGGGATTCAATACGCCCGTGACGTAAGGCAATGCTTTACTCCCTTGGTGCGTAATCTACTATTATCAGTTGTCTAGTACTCATAACACAAGCTCTGCTTAGCTTGGGACTAGATAGATGTTTTGGAATATTATTATTCTCGAGATCGTTCACTTGAAAGGAGCAATGTTTGTACAAGTACGTACAAGTTTTTTTTTCTTGTTATTATTAACATTCTGTTACGAGTTTGTAAACGACTGTTGTAACGAACTTATTACATTAATTTGAGCCAAGTGTGTGTAATATTGTTTTAGTTTGTAACGTGTTGAGAACGTCTGCCTGGCACTTCATAATATTATTTAATTAAATTTAACTTTGATGCTGTTTGAAATTCTTACACCTGTTTTAATTTATGACAAAAATTATGAAAACAATAATATGTTTAGTCATGTTGTTTTTATTTGTTGCTCTGTGAACAATACAAATATGCCTAATATTACAAGAGTAGCTACTTTAACACTTTGGTGTTTCAAAATTTCGCAATTCCAATTTTGTATTTATTGAAAATTACGTACAATACAGATCAAATGTAAAAGAATGCGTCAATGACAGAATGCGTCAATGATTATTTTTTTTAATAATTATTATCTTTACCATTATTATTGATACAAATTATTTATTTAAAATTGTGCAAGTATCAGAAAGCATGCATAGTAGCATAATATTGCGACAATAACCTCCCTTCTTATTGATCTACATGTTAAGAATAAAATATACAAACCATTGACTACCATTAACTTTTAACTCCTGACACTTCGAAATTCAAAAATCTACTCCTAGTATTTTTTTTTTCGAACGCGTGATCCGACATATAAAAATGCAATGTCGATATTTTACGTATCGAAATAAAACAAGAGAAATAGGTGTGACTGGCAAAACCTTCCGCTCTAGCGATGCCATTCGGATATTTTATTTAAATTTAGTTTAGCCCATAAAAAGAAACGAGCTTGAAAATATGGTTCACCGAACAGTACGGAAATAACCCGACCGGTTTAATGCGGTAACCAAAGAACTAAGTATATTTTAACTTATTCTCTATCGGTTGAAAGCTTTGATTTTGAATTTTCTCCTTTATTGAAAGAGTACTTAGAAGTTTAATCTTCTTAGATGGATAATATTTATGTGAATTTCTGTCTGTATTGTGTCTCTTGGATCTGTGGGCCGTTTTTTGTACAGGTGACTGAGCTCTTTCCGCTCCAGTCTCAAGGAGGACTTATTTGAGGACTTATTTGATCCGACTAAATAATAGCTTCGTTCAAAGACACGCAGTAACTGGGTTGTGGAGGTCCGATAACCAGTCGCTCCATGTAAAATACTAATTCCAGCTGCATCTGGTTCGACTGACAGCCGACCCCAATATGGTTGGGAAAAGACTAGGCAGATGATGTTTAAGGATACGCGAGGCGTTGAGGCTGCCCAAAGCACAAAAATACGACCATCCGTATTTTTGCGCTTTGGGCTGCCTAAACGAGCTGCGTTCAAGATGTGGATTTACACGCGTCTATTTGATTAACAGCGCAGAATGCTGCGTAAGACGCTGTGTTGGTTTATTCCACATTCAACCCCCAATATTTCTACCTCTTCCGCGTTCGACCCCTGAACGTTTCCACATTCAATCCCTGAGGGTTGAACCACCATAAATAGAGAAAACGATAGGCGCCGCGTGGCCGTGAACGAGGCCTTTGTGTGGCCAAGTCATCATTGAGTTGTTACATACCTATACAAAGGCTCTCCATCAGTCTCTTTGAACCACAGCACCATAGAGACGTGGTCCTCTGCAGCAAGAGGCTGGATGTCACACGGTAGAGCTGCCTTCTTGCCCAGCACGCCCTGAGCGTGTGCTGTCGGTACTGAAACAAAGAAACATAATTATTAGTTTATTGTTATAGCTAGGACAAATCCTAATAATAGACCCCCTTAGAGGGCCAAAGCTTGCCAGGGTCGCGGGACTAACGAGTGACCGTGGCCCCGGAATGTAAAGCGCTAGTGAAGGACACGGTGGATTTTTTGGAAGGACTCATTTGATGATTTTACCATGTTAAAATGAAATCTGGACAAATCCATTGATCACTGGTCGACATTGAGCTGTGGTGCAACACCTGGAACTAATGCCTCATTACTTTCAGATGTCCTTATAGAGCAGTGGTGGCCCAGGGGTATCGGTCCCGACTTACGAGTTGTAGGACGTGGGTTCAAACCCCGTCAGGCGCATTACTTCGTGTAATTCATTTCATCACACTGCTCCCAAAACGGTGAAGGAAAACATCGTGAGGAAACCGGCATGTCCTAAAACCAAACGCACTGGGCCCGCGTGGTGGATTATGGCCCACTCCCTCTCTCAGAGAGGAGGCCTGTGTCCCAGCAGTGGGAACATTATAGGCTGATGATGATGATGATGTCCTTATACAGTCCCAATAAAGTGGATTTCACCAAGCTGTAGGATGAACCGGGCTTTTAGTAACAAACTGGTCCTGATACTAAAATTCCTACAATATCGCGAAGGGGGACCATCTCCTACGGATGGAATACGTTTAAACGTTGAAGCGAACCCTTATTTAGCTAGGCCGATGAATTTTTAGATACAATGTGTATGTCTGATAAGACATCCATCAGCAAAACAAAACGAGTTTTCGTACAAAAACCAAATCCACCACAAAATCTCGAGCATTTTTTATCTATAACATTCTGTTCACATTTTGAGTAAAAGCCTTCCCCCTCAACTTTATATGATCACTTATTTTCGGAGAGTAAGTACAATGATACAAAAAAGACTAGCTTCAGAAATCATAGCAAAGACATCCTCCAATAATGAACAACGTCTGCCATTTCCTCGTACTTAAGCAAGAGAAAAGAAAATGTGTATCTCGTTGTTTTTACCTATCCATTGAAATGGCCGTGCGATTAAACTAATGCTACCCGGTAATGGACACATTATTCTTATGGCCATACTAATACAGAGAATGTAGGATACATGGGCGCTTAGCAGTTCAAAGGGAAGGTCAAATAAATATCTGTATGTGCAACTTAGCCACTTGCTATATAAAACGCAAAACGTCAGAACGCGCGTCTCGGGCGCTGCTGCCGCGTTCTAGTCGCGCGTTTTAGTGTCAAACCTTGCCACTGTTTTTGTAGCATTCTTCTATGTCACAAATATTCGCTGGGGCTGAAGTACTAGGTTGGGATATCACCATCGACTGCAGCGCTCATGTTGGTAAAAAGTAGAAATAATGGAAGCTCTGTCTCAGAGTACAATCAGTTCTGTCATCACTGTCAATTTTGAACCAATCTGTTAGACTTACGTATTTTTTTTATAATCGCATTATTCCACCAAATAAATGTATCACAGCAGCTGTTGTTCTATAAACTGCAGAAGTACTAGAAGAAATAGTTTAACCGATTTACAAACGCTTCTTGGAAACAAGAACAATGCAAGAAATGGACAGCTGCCGTGAAGAGAAATAAGTGAATTTCATTATCTCATTTAAATCCTGGATTTTATTTCTTTACAGTTTACATTGGGGTTTTTTTTTTAATTTGTTTCAGTGCTTATTAAAATTTCGTCTTAATTAAAACAGTGAGAGCCAATAAAATTGCGAACGCTAGGTGGCGCTGAAGTCGTGCGCGGTGCCAATAGCAACAAATGTAAACTGATCCTTGTAGCTATGTTTATTCACGTCAGCCTAATTCGTGAAAAATATCGAATATCAAACGACAACATTCTTAGTAATCATCAACATGAAATTGATACGAGCGATCTGTCATTACGGTATCTAAGATAAAAACATATAAGACCGTTACTAAAAATAAACATTAATTGTTGCTGCCCGGAAAAAAAAAAAAACTGACAAATAATATCTCATCAGAAAACATCTTATTGATATTATATTTTTTTACGATCGTAGCATTCAATCCTGCATTGTAAATGTATCTTAAAAACGTTATTTAAAAAAAAACTTTAACTACATGAATAATCACTAGGTAATTTAAATCTATACTAATATTATAAAGCTGAAGAGTTTGTTTGTTTGTTTGTTTGTTTGTTTGAACGCGCTAATCTCAGGATCTACTGGTTGGAATTGAAAAATTCTTTTTGTGTTGGATAGTCCATTTATCGAGGAAGGCTATAGGCTATATAACATCACGCTATCACCTATAGGAGCCGAGCAGTAATGAGAAATGTTTCAAAATCGGGAAAATGTATTCCTTTTTTAGAGCTTCCGTTGCGTGCGCTGCGTAAACGGTTAGAGTTTCGCAAAAATTATGTACTACGGAATTATTCCTCATAAAATTTACTAAAATAAAGTCCGCGAGGGCATATATCTATCTTTAAAGGTTAAGCCACTATAACCTTTTTTATGGAAACCAAATTTGTTTTTAAGTAATGCATTATTTGCGAATGTGTTTTCATTAACATGATATTAATCCTTATCCGTATAAATACGTTAATCATCACAAGCATTTCATTTTGAACGAAATTGCCCTTTACATCATTTGATTTCAATGAATATCTTAGGAGATATCACAGTTTCAAAATAATACCGCGACAAAATAATGACGGGCTGGGTAATATGTCACAATTGCGTCTATAAAATCCCTCTTTAGGCCGGTCAATATCGACATCCAACATTGCAAACGCGCAATGTAACTACCATTTTGTTATAATTTGCAACCCTGAAAACCCTGTGCTGTCAATTCAGTAGTTTTTGCGTGTGTATCTCATGAATCGTGATAGCTATAGATTTGAAATTTTCACAGGTGATGTACTTCTGTTGCTGCTATAACAAAACATACTATAAGCCAGAATACAATAAATATTACGGGGGGGTTTCATTGGTCGCGGGACTTATTTCATTACCGTGACCCCGGAACATAAAGGGCTATTGAAGGACACCATGGATTTTAGTCAGTACAAGTCTGACAGTCCCTCCCAGCCCGGGGTGGGAGGACTCATGTCATGATTTTACCACGTAAAAAAAAGGGGCCCCCCTTTTTTTTACGTCCCTTACAAAAAACGTGATTTTGTTGCTGGTTTTTGTAGATGTTATGAAGTAATGTAATGTTTCGGAGGCTGTTTCTCACGAAACGTGATAGTTAGATAGTTTAAATTTTCACAGATGATGTGTGTCTATTGCCGCTATAACAACAACCTATAAAAGAATCGTAGTTACATGCGCGTTTGCAATGTTTGGTTTTTTATGTGGATATTGACCGGCCTACTTTGAGGATCGTTTGGAAAGGCTACGGGCTGCGTCCTCACCTTCAGTCTGACGCAGGCCTACCGGTTTTCGTTTCGGGAGGTACCTCAAGATTCAGTGGCATGTAAGGGAAATGAATGAAGACATCGTCTACCTCTCGCCCCAGCCACAACTGAAGATGCCCACGACGTCGGAAATCGCGCTCTTCAAGGGAACTGATGGAGACGGGACCATAGGACCAAACGCCTAACATGACGCGGGTGAAACCGCGGGCAGAAGCTAGTAATTTATAAATATTTAACACTTTACTAAATTCATTAAGTTCATGATTAATTTTAAAGTCTATTTAAATTGGAATTTCTAATTTTAACTATTTGAATTATATTTGCAACTTCAAATAAAGTATAATTAAATTTCAAGCTAATACAAAATTAAACGAACAACAGATTTAAAGTTACAAGTGTTCTAGTTAAGTTGAGAACTACAGCAGTTTGGAAAATAAAATACAGCCTATGTTATTTGCTGGAAGCGTGATTTTCATACTAGATTGAACCACAATCTGATGGAATATTGAATCATAAACATCGTCATCATCTTACTGCCTTTATCCTATGGTTTTTGAGGTCCTGTCAACTCGTTTTCTGAAATAATTTATTAATTTTGTCAGATTAATTTCATCAATTTACGTGAAATCAAACTAACAATATAAATTCAGTTAATTATCACATACAATACTATTAAGCAAATAGAACATCATATTATTATATCTATTTGTTAGGAGATATGATCATCAATGAGTCCTCTCGTCCGGATTGACAGACTTTTTTTTTATAGGTGGTAAAATCATCAAATGAGTCCTCTCGCCCTGGGTGGGGCGGAAGGGACTGTCAGACTCTTACTGACTAAAATCCACCCGTGTTCCTTCGGATGCCCTTTACGTTTCGGGGCCGCGGTATCCTGGGTTAAGAAAAAACCCCCGACCCCAGCAGGCATTTGGAAACACGAAGCGCCACCGACCCGGGCTTGGTCCTCGTTCGGACGGCGAGCTACCCATTACTCACCGTCCGCAAGCCCGCTCCGCCGCTGTGCCCTCTGCTGATCAGAGGGACACGCGTTGGAGCGTCCACACGACAGGCTGTTCGCATACGGGTAAAGAGACCCCTTAGGCACACAGTGCCTAAGGAAGAGCTTTTGCCCGCATCTCAGGGTGCACCGGCCCGAAAAACTGGTCTTCCCCCCGGACGTATCCGAGAGGGAACTCCAGTCTACGATCGCACGTGAAGGTTTCCTGTCTTAGCACCCCGGATTGACAGACTTGTGAATTATATTGACAGGCCTGTTGGTACTTGATTGTGGTTAGTGACCCTGACTGCTATGCCGACGGTCATGGTTCCCACCCAGGACAAATGTTTGTGTGATGAGCACCATCATTATTTTGTTCTGTGTCTGAGTGTAATTTATCTATAATATTTATGTATTTATTAGAAATATATAAGTATGTTTATCAGTTGATCGGGACTAGATGGAGTTGAGTGATAGTGTGGAATATTTATTTATTTATAATTATGCCTTGACCATTCCAGGTTATCTGTTTATGTAGTACCGTCTGTATGCCCCAACATAGTTTCACAAACCTTAGTGTCATCTCCTTTAAACTAACCAAAAGTATTACTATGCATGTTGCAAGATACTTTCGTCAAAGAGAACTTAAACTTTTCGCATCAAAACTTAGAAGACTGTATTTTATTTAAAGTCTTAAGTTGATGAACAAAATCTTATTATATCGGATGAAAGAAGTACTTATTTGAGAACAGACGCATTACATGGCTTGTCTCTTTGATATCATTTTTAATCTTGGCTCGAGACTGACTTCATTTAATCAAGAACGTATTTAATTCTCGTGTAGTATTTTAAAGTTACTTGGTGTCTGTAACTTTAATTACAACAGTAAGTAAAAGGATAAATCGGCTGAAAAATATACTGGCGAAAAAATCAAAAAAACTCCCTTCATAGCATTAAATAGTGTGGGTTTAAAAACTGTTTGTGTTTTTCTACTTATTTTTTCAAATAGTATTTTTCAAAATTCATGTTACAGAACATCGATTAGTAGTATATAGTAAGTAACTTGCCGTCTGATCAAGGAACAGTAGTATCAGTAAACTGACGAGGGGATATAGGAGCAAACGCACGCCGAGTCCTGAAAAGCCAACGTGGCCCTGGAAACCAAAAGGTATGTGAAGGAACGGGGTGATTAATGGTCACTTAGAGTGTCAATCTCTTCCTGCTTCCGCTCCAACAGACTTATTATATAATTTTAACATCCCAAAATAGAGACGATACTTAGCTCTTCCTTATTTATTTTCGTCTATATTTATCTAAAATCGCTACCTTTTCCTTCCGCCTTTACACTGAATGACCTCCAAACTGAATTACTTTTTTCACCAAAGCTTGCTCCTGATCCATATTAAAATAAAGTACCTATCTACGAGTATCTGCCAACTTTTCACGCCTAAATGGCTGAAGCTATAATTATTGTGGAAAGGTCCAAAATTAGACAACCTTACGTACGAGCAATATGGACATTAGATACCTATTTCCAGCCGAGTGAACTACCAGGCAAAACCTAGTACACAGCAATTGCAACACAACACAACACACAGTAAAAAGTCCGTCTGTTGCGGCTCAGCAGTCACGCCTGTCGTCCAGTCGCGCGCGACTTGTCTCACGGTATCTCGTGTCAGACGCGTCGCCATGAGAACCGACGCGACGCTACATTCACCCGGTCCGACACTGGATACCAGAGTTTTTAATTAAATGTTTTTAAAGGCTGCGTGTACGCTTTTATTTGTCGCTCTTTAGGTCTGTTTAATGAAAAGCTGGATTCTGGAAGAGATAATGAATTTTGGAGGTTTTTGTTTTGTGTTTTGTTAGTTGTGTAGTGGTTATTTTTATTGTTGTAACTATATGTTGTTCTGGATCATGATCATAGATAGATACTTAGATATAATGATTTTTGTAAACCTTTTTTTGAAGGAGTAATCATGATCTTTATTTACCAGCTTTTCTCCGTAGAAAATTACCAAACCAACAGTGCGCCGAATTTTTGACGTTTTAAAAATGCCCTCTGAGAAGCTACTTTTTTTATTTCAGCCCACGCTCGCAAGGTGGACGCCAGTGTACCAGCAGTGGGAAACGTTCACGTTATTAGAGATTGATTACGCTTTTGTTTATTATATAATTTACGCTAACATTTTGATAAAAATTATGCTGTTTTAAATTTCCAAAAGCTTATTCTCATTCAAATTATTTCATCACTTCTATATCATCAGGAAAACGTAAAAATTCAAAAATTACTTTCATAAACACTCTTGGCCCGTCCCAACTGTGGGTGCTTCATAAGCTGATTATGCAAATTTTAATTATTGTAAATACATTAGGATTTCAATTGTTCCCTTTGATAAAATGAATAATCGAAATTATTAATTAAAGTCTGCAAATTAGATTATATTCACTTTCAAATCTAATAAAAACCCTTTAAACTATTACAATTCAATGAATACCGCTCTTGTTTCAAGCTGATTCTATTAGTTAGTTTCTAGTTTGCCAATAATATAATAATGCTCTGCTAAATGAGAACGGGATTAATAATAATTTAAGTGGCTGGAAATTGAACAGAGTATTGAATTGCTTTTCTAAAAAAGTTTAATTAAATACTGTAATAGTTTGACTACATCTGCGAAATTTAAATATGTTACATAGAGTATTTATATTGGCGTATTTATCTCGTTTATTTTGTTACTATTTGCATTCGAAAATGTCATGTCTCACTAACAAGTTTGTTTTTTTGAAATCTCATAACAATTATAATTTATTTTGACTAGTGCCCATAAAAAACTCCATTCTTTTCTCTGTACCAAACTGTGTAAAAATTATGAAAATTGTTCCACACTTTCGTCTACAATTACGTTACAACTGAAACAGTTTTCTTGTAATTCCTGCATTTTACGACTTATTGTTCCAAACAATAACGTTTTGTATTGTTCGTCGACTATTAAAACGGTGAAAAAAAGGCATGTTTCAGAACTAACAATCAAATATAGCCCACGATCTCTTGTAGAGTGATGATACCTAAGTAATGATAACATGGGCGACTCGCTGTATGGCCATGGACCATGCCCTGGTCAACGGTGCGTTGTGTTTAACGCGCTCCTCAAAGAGTGCAATGACGCCCCAGTCTGACAGTCCCTCCCGCTCTGCCCTGGGTAGGAGGACTCATTTGATGATTTTACCCGGCAAAAAAAAAAATGATAACACACAAATAAGGTAAGAGGAACATCAACAACACGACACCTTTGTCGTGTTGTTGATAGGTACACAGTTGATAAGGGGTGAGGCTTTGACCAGACGGGTCCATGTGTGGTGGGCTAATCTACGAACTACGTATCTAACAACATCTAAGTTTGACATATGTTCTTCATGTGTTGGTTGATGCACTGCAGCTGCTGTACTTTTCTTTTATACAAATACTAGGTTCTATTATACGAGTACTTGGTAATATTAAGTAAGACTTAATTAGTTCTATATAATCTGAGTTGTGACTTTTTTTTTTTTTTTACGTGGTAAAATCATCAAATGAGACCTCCCACCCCGGGCAGGGTGAGAGGTACTGTCAGACTTGTACTGACTAAAATCCACGGTGTTCTTCAGTAGCCCTTTATGTTCCGGGGTCACGGTGATGGTATGAGTCCCGCTACCCCGGCAGGCTTTGGCCCTCTGAGAGGGGGCCCCGTCATTTTGCTGACAGCTCTTTGAGGCGCGCGTGGAACACGACGCGCCGTCGACACGGGCATGGTCTATGGTCGGGCGGCGAGTTGCCCTTTACTCGCCGCCCGCATGCCCGCGCCTACGGTGGCCGGAGATCGTCGTGCGACGTCCGACGCCGTGGGCGTCCACCACCGCGGGTGGGGCGGAGGGGGGACCTTGTCCTCTCTCTCACGCGGCCCGCCTCCTCCTTCGCGAGCATGACTGCTTCGCAGAAGGAGGCGACCGCTTCCCACTCCGTCTCGCCCCGCAGCATGGCCGCGACCAGTGCTGGGCGCGAGAGGTCTCCGCCTATCGCCGCCGTGAGGACACGTCGGTGATCCGCCCAAGCGGGGCAATCCTGCACCGTATGCTCGACTGTGTCCTCCGGGCGATCTACGCAGTGGTGACACCCAGGCGTTTCTTCCTTTCTCATAAGACACAGGTACCTCCCGAAACATCCGTGTCCGGTGAGGACCTGCGTCACGCGGAAGGTTAGGACGCCGTGACGTCTCTCCAGCCACTCCTCAAAGAGGGGTCTTATCGCCGCTATTGCGGCGTGCCCGGCCGTCGGTCGCGACAGTCGTGCCCTCCATACTGCCCTGAGATCGCGCCGGAGCTCTTCCCGCCGCGCCTCGACTTCTCGAGGCAGCGGGGTTACGCCCCGGCGCTGCGCCTCCACGCGCCATTCATAGACGCGCTGGAGGGCAGTCGCCTCCAGATCCCAGGGCAGCAATCCGGCGAGCAGGTCGGCCGATTCACCGGCAATCGTGCGGTATCCCCGGATCATCCGGATAGCCATGACCCTCTGGCATGCGACCAACTTTAGTGGTCGCGTCCGGATGCTCAGGGCCCATACTGGGGCCCCGTAGAGGGCCATGGATCTGAGTTGTGGCTTACTGTGAATTGTGGCATATAAAGTCTACTCTACGTGGTTGATTTTAATTTATCGTCTACACTTGCTAAGCACTGAGTAATAAACATGATTCTTATGCATATAACTTCTTAGATTAAAAAAAAATGTTATTACTACCGCACAGTAACTGACTAGTAAGTCAAGACTTCAAGAGAATAATCAAAGTCGTACAGAAGATTTTAGAAATAATTAAACAACATGATATTTTCTACACAAATTCCTTACCATTGGTTCCTTGACTTTTTACCTTCTAAGCCATAAATAAGTATTTAAGCTTCACTTTAAAATATCTTTTGATCATCTCAGAAAACGCCCTCAATATCCATTAAGTAGCTCATTAATTATTAATCTGATCACGGAAAGGGGTGATAAAAGGAACTCACTTCATGGTAAAAAGATTTATTGTAAGCGATATTATTTTGATTTCGACAACCAATCTTAGCGGACGATCGAATTGAAACAAACATTTGTAGACGGATTTCCTTATTTACCCGAGATAACTTTGGTAAAGAAAGTTTCAGATGAGGTCGAGAGAAAAGGAATTTTAGGGACAATAAAAATAATCTTCCATTAATATGGTAAATATACTCTTTATGCCTCTCTCTGTTCATTCGTCTATAACGAGGTCTAGGAGAAAAGAAATATTTATTTTGTTCTTCGAAGACATAATTTTTTTTAACTTTTTTATTTTTTTATCTGGGTAACAAAACTAGCTTTTAACGTTTTTCAGTTCCGAATTAATTATTCATTGTCTTCCACTACGAATTGGACAGAAATAAATACAAAAAAAAAAATGACATCCAAATAATTTATATAGGTACGAACGGAATTGCGGATGACAGGGCTCATTTGTATTTGTCATTTTAGTGCTCTATAAAAATATGATTTGGCGAAAACATTGTGTGCCAGATAAAAGAGATATTTTAATATCGAAGATGGAGAAGTTAAAGGAGTGTTTGATATAGTTTTGGCTGCGAGCCAACGCCACATAGACGACACGGCACTTAATATTGTTGCCATACATGGCTTAATTGCTCGCTAACCGGGTTTAAACTTGGTCGTGCAGGATATAAACGAATTAAGACGACGCGATCCTCCGTGACTTGTGAAGTTAAAAAACTCGCAGAAAAAGAAATGGATAAGTTTTTCAAGCTGCACGGTGACTACACAGTTAATTTCTTTTCCGGGAACTAAATACTTTATTATGAACTGGTTTCTATGGATCTGGAATTTATTAAATGGAAAAAATATAATCTAAGAACTCTAAAGTCTGGATGGAAATGTTGATAAATATTTACGGTTTTAATTAAACCAGTGCTAATAATGATGACAGGATACTTGATTATGGCGTATAATATACAATTTCTTAGATCAAAACCAATAAAGGTGTTCAGTAGCACAGGGAAACTCCTAAATAAAAGTGGATCGGAAAACTAGCAAATTATTATTATAAAATGATGATATAATTATGGAAAAACAAAGAGAATGTTTATTCACGTACCAAATTAAAACTGCCTTTGTTAGCTTCGTAAGAAAATTCAAACCACATCAATGACAGATGAATTATATGAAAGATGACACGTCCTAAAAAGACAGAGCGCCGACCTCAATTAAATTCAGATATACGAACAAAAAAGGAAGATAATAGACACTATGACAGATTGAAAAACAGCCAAGAACCAAATCATAACGTTGGGACATAGATCTCGGGGCAGACAGTCATAACAAATGACTTTCGGGGTCGGCGGCGCCGCTGGATGTATTGGCTTAATAATCGGGCTCGGCACGTGTGGGGGTAATCGCTGTGTTTTATTACGACTTACAGGTGAATGGAGAGAGATAGACTGTTACTAGACACGCATAAAGACACGCTTTTATAGGATCAGGGCATACAGATATCGTTATCAATGTCTAATAATATTTTATGAGTCCGTTTTTGTCTGTGTGCCTCGGAAAGCACGTAATGTCAGTCACGGCTTAGACATTTGACAGTTGTAACTGTAGCATTCTTACTGAGAAATATCGTATTTCCCATTTATTAAGTTGTGCAGAGCAGTGGTAGCCCAGTGGTATCGGTCCCGACTTACGAGTTGTAGGTCGTGGGTTCGAACCCCGCCAGGCGCATTACTTTGTGTAGGTAATTTATATCATCACCACTGCTCTCAAAACGGTGAAGGAAAACATCGTGAGGAAACCGGCATGTCCTAGAACCAAAAATTCGAAGACATGTGACATCTACCAACCCGCACTGGGCCCGCGTAGTGGATTATGGCCCACTCCCTCTCTCAGAGAGGAGGCCTGTGTCCCAGCAGTGGGAACATTATAGGCTGATGATGATGATGATGAAGTTGTGGAGATCCGATAGGCATTCCCAGCTATTGAATTATTTGTTATCATCTGATGATGTTTTTATACGTTCTCACAAACAAATTCCATATTTCAACTCTGTTTTTTATGCTCCATTGAACATTTTACAATTGCATTCTATTGACCTATATTTCCATTTCCATTCATTCTTTTATAGTTTCAAAACTCCCATGCAACAACAAAAATCCGGAACAAAGCTCGCATCAAAATATTTTCCATATTTTATAAAGCATAAACCGAGTCGGTTTTATTAGATAGACTTGGCCAGCGGGACAAAGATAATTATCTCAGTATGTTCCAACTGTGCCAAGAAACTCCGATACCTTCGATACAAAGGAGGACCAAGACCTCCCTAGAGGGATACTGAGGGATCCTGAGTTATCTTACTTTGGCGGCCGGAGTGCCGTAAGTACTCGACGTCTAGTAACACTGTAAGGGCTTTATGACAGTGGTGAAGCGATGCGAGTCGCTAGCGAGCTCGATGCGATACCTCGAGCGCGAGACGCGGTTACCATAAGCATAACAAGGCGATCATATTCGCAATTCTAAATAGGCAATGAAAAGGAAATAGGCTTTTTACTCCGAAATTACCACAGTAGGTACGGGTTGTTTGATTTCACAAGTTTTTCTATGTTTTACTTGGCAGACATGGTGTTTTCTTTCACTATTTTAAGAACAGTGGCGGTCAACTTATGAACCTGTCTGAACCCACGACAAATATGCAAATTTTTGTCATACTGCGGGTAACTCGTAAGAAAGTCACAGCTCACACGCTCATTACGAAATACAATCTGCTGTTCTCTCGCCTCGCTTTGCAAAGCTTACAAATTGCCAGTGTGACAACAACTTTATGCAACATACTGGACGGAGATAGCTGCATTAACAAAGTAAGCCGCGTTTGATTCAAATATGATACAAGAGGTGGTTTAAGTTCAGCTCTGAAATTGGCTTTGATACGGCTTTGAAGAACATGATGTGAATAAGTCTTTTACAAATCCCAGGATTTGTTTAAAGACTTATCTTTACTTAATAAAAGTAGTGCTTCACTGTTGGGTAATCCTTCTTTCACTTTTTAAGGCTATCTGCGACCGATATGCAAATATCCGCGAATAAGATTTCATACAAATTATCATGTTTTGATTGGAATAACATCACAGCTAATCCGATTTTGTTTATAGGATTACGATAGGTAATCTATCTGTGGAATATTCCACTGATTAGCAATTAAATTTTAAATTCAAAAATTAGGTATTTCCATTTCCAGAATAGTCTGCCTGTCGAAAACAGACAACCTTAAAATCTACAATCAATTATTTAGTTGACATTTCTATCTATAATCTATACCAACCACATTGATATTCAACGTAGAAGATGATCAAGTTCATAATTCCTTGAAGCGAGACAAAGGCGATTACAGACCAAAGGCTTGAGTTCAAATTTAAAGCCTTGAAACCTCAAACCTCCGCTAAACCACTAAAACAATGTACGAGAGGATTTCAGAACTCTAAATACCGCTCAAACTAAGTTTATTGATTCGCGGGTAGATCGATTTGCTTGCTTATTAATTAGTCAAAACATCGTCGAACACGGTTGTTGAGCTGGCGATTAGACGCACGTGACATACGTACTGACTGGTCGCTTAGCATGTTTTGTAAAGTTGGAAATGATTGGGAATAACGTCTCGCGGAACTTGTGGCAACTTTTTGCTATGGATTTATTGTAGATGGTGAGGTACTTTATTTTTCTTACTTTACTGCTGCTGTGTATCATGATAATTTTGTTTGAATGTTCGTGAAACTTTTTAGGATTCAATAAATTACAAATGCACATCGGTTCCGTAAATGAGTAAAAAATTAAAGAAAATAAAATTTATTCTAATGTTGTGTAAAAACTTAAATTCCAACCTTTCTGAAAATGGGTACTGTTTTTTATCCCTCTCCCTTAAAGATAGCTCGAATTTATGTAAAAAAATCTAAATGATTAAACTTTGTAAGTCACACAAATTTTTGCGCTACGCGTGCCTACGCTTGCACCAAACGAACAAGCACGACACATCACAGTTTTAACACACAAATCTCACCTGACATGCAACAGAAACACGAACCATTACAACATCCGAAAACGCCACAAATGCAGGTAGGCCATAGATCTTACTTCCCCGCTAGCCATTCTTCATACCCGTGTGTGCTGCCATCATCCGCCCGCATGTCCCGTAAATAAACAATATTCGGCTATGTTCGGACCTCGTCGTGCAATTCCGCCCGTCGTCGGGAACTTACAACTACCGTCCGTCTTTACGTAATGATGCACGAGTGAACGAAGGAGTGAATGGGAGTTGGTTTTAGTGAAGAAGTTAGTTTGAACGTTCCTTATTGGTCGTAAACGTAGTTGAAGGTTGGTTCGAGTTGGACGGTGTTATTTTTCTGTTTAGGTGTAAAAATGGTTGGGCGAAGTTTTTAATGTTGCCTGCTATAATTTCTGGTTATTAGTGTCTTGATGTACTCGCAGAGACCTGATAAATTATTTATGTATACTTGCTTTATTTAAATACACTTCGGATTTTTCATGGTAGATCAATTTTTTGGAGCTGTGCCTGCATAAGTATGTATTAATTTATTTCTATTTTCAATATTAGATCAATGCTTAAACAAAATTACATCAAACCAACCTACTTTACCTACGAAAGTCCTTTTCTAATCTTAACGTGACAACATCTAACTCTAAGATATTTGTTAGAACGAGAATATTTATTCCACAAACCCATTACCCCGGCAGCTGGCATTACAAAATCCTCAATACCAACTGAGTTTGTAATTACGCCTCGAACAGAGAGAAAAGCGATCTCTATTGCCTCTCCCTTGTTAGTGTCTTCCGAGAAATACGTAAGTTACACCAGCAGATAGCATTTCTGTCTTAACATTCGTTCTATGAATAGAGATCTTAAGTACAATTGTACAAGGTTCTTTTCAGTTATTCTATTTTTGTTTTGAGCTGTAACCTTGGAATTCGATTTTTCAGGTCGCTCGGTTGATGCAGTGGTTGAGTGATGGACTGAACAAATATTTGTATGACCTGCAATTAGTTGTTCCGGGTCTGTGTGTTTGGGTAGTGTGTTTGTATATGCGTGTTTCTAAGTTTGTAAACGCACCCACGATACAGGAGAAATTTATAGACTGGAAAAACAATAAAAAGTAAAAACGATTTTTCGGTTGACGAAGCCGTCTAGTGATTGACTGCGCTGCGTACAAAGCTCTGCGGTATGAAATTAATATTTGTATGACTTACAAGAAGCTATTAGAGGTGATTGTAAATATGTAAGGGATGCCTTTTTGGGAGGTAATATCATCAAATGAGTCCTGGATGAAGTGGTCATTGTGATCCTTCAAAAGACCTTTACATTCCGGGGTCACGGTTATCCGTTTGGACAGTTCCACAATTCCAGCATTAGGAGGCTTATCCTGATAGCCTTGATGAGGCCTTTATCTGATACTAACGGCCCGCCTCATGATTCGCGACGTGTTACAAAAAAATAAATGAAGAACTGCTCGACCGATTTTGTGCAAACCTCACATAAATAATCTACTATAGTCCTAACAAAGCCTAAAAATTTCGTTTCGATAGGTGATCCCATTCTTGAGTTTTAAAGTTACAACGAAAAGTGGCATTGATTTTTATATACCTATCTAGATGATGATGACAAGACCGGCCGTACTTGTAAAATAGATACCACAGCTTTGATCGACAACTAACAGTCTAAATCGACATCCATCGACACCATATCTCAACTTCAATTACAAAGGTGTAACACCCCTGTCCATTCTGTTTATGGCACACTATAATTCTATGGACACTAATCTATGTCTCTAGCAAGGTCCGACACATAGGCCGCACATCCGGAGGGAGTTCCCCGAATTAGATTATGGAAATTAGTTTAGTTCGATGGCCTGCACCTGGATGTTGATTACGTGGTAGGGCAATTTATCAATTTTGTACTTTGTTGTTGTGTAGTACCTAAGCTTGTGATGAAGAGAATTTGACAGTGGTTAGAGTAATTGTAATTTTATACTTCACTACTAGCTGTTGCCAGTACTACTAATTCCAATACAGTTCTACGAGAAAATGAAATCGGGATAATAACCGCCCCATGTGTTAATTCATGTAATAAACTACCTGTATACAAAAATTCATCTAAATCTGTTTGGTAGTTTTGCTCGAAAGAGTAACAAACCTCGAAATAGGAGCTCAGCATTGGGTGAAACCGCGCGGAATAGCTAGTTTATATTTATTTCTGGTATTAGAAAAACTATGTCCACTATAATACATACACACCATGGTGGATATTTGTCCGCTGTGGTGATTATACGTATATTATGGTAATTATGCCTGAATTGCCTAATCACATCAATGTTCTACAAGCACTAGGAATAGGATTATTTGATTAATATTATTATACTTTCTAGTGTCCATCCGATGGCCCTATTACTATTTTAAATATGGAACTAACACTAGAATAGAATATATTATTATTAACAAGAAACCGAATAACACTGTCTAACATGAGAATTGACCACTAAAAGCGATGGCTGAGGATATCAGTCGCATTATAATACAAACGTATAGTAAGAATAGATAGATAGTATATATAGTGTGCTTTGATTTGGGGCGATTCGATTTGACGGTATTCCCCAATGAATAGAGGAAATACGGATAGTGGAATGAAAGCCTAATATCGATCACTGCTGATTCTTTCCTAGGTAGTAAACAAATTCGTGGGCCCGTCTAGAAAAGTCACGACCCTGGAACGTAAAAGGCAACTGATGGAATAGGGTGGATTTTAGTCAGTCAAGCTACACAAACAGCAGGAGGATTCATTTGGTTTGATGATTTTCAAAATTAAAAATAAAGAAGTTAAACAAAAAATTTATTCATCAAAATTCATCCAGGTCTTAAAACCTGGATAGTAAACAGAAAGCTGAATACATTTTGTTGATGTGGTATGGGTTATTGAATCCAAAATTTGCTTCAAAAACTTGTTAAATTCAGCTGTTGTTTTGTATAACATAGCCATAAGTGCTCATAAAAATAAAATTATCATTTACATGCAAATTAGATTGTGGGATTTTGTGGAAAAGGATTTTTATCGTAGCGGGGATATTATCATGTCAGTATCATAACATAACAACATATCCACGTAAAATAAACATGTCTATTTTTGATTTCAGAACTGATAGCTTTATTATAATAAATGTAATAATTGTTATATCGAGTTTCCTCCGTGACTCAGAAAGCACGTGCAGCCGTTGGTCCTGGCTGTCACTTGTAGATCTTTGACAGTCGTTACTGTTAGTCAGAAGCTTTAAAGTCTGACAACCAGTCTTACCATGGTATGGTATTACCCAGTTACTGGGTTGTGGAGGTCCGACAGGCAGTCGCTCTTTTAAAACACCGTGTTGACTGGAAGCCGACCCCAATATAATTGGGAAAAGGCTAGGCAGATGATGATAAATTGTTAAATCATCATTTCTCTCTTGCCCTTCGACGCAGCATGTTTTCTACTGATAGTCATACATAAACTCGCGCTTTTTCCCATGGGTGTAGGCAGAAACTACATAGTGCCACCTGCTACGATCCTTAAATACCCTCTTCACCTCATCCACATTCATACATCTAGTCATACACGCCAGCCGATTGCGAGTACTACGCACCCGACCTTTCTGCAGCACTTCATCAATAAAGCCAGTGTAGATCTTCTTAGGGTGTCCCCTCCCGACGTTGCCATTCATCGCTACCTTATAAACATTCCTTTTGTAAGTCGCCTTGTTACTGACATATTTCTTTAATATTCATCATCACAGCAATCATCTCCATTCTAGCGTTTATCATGGAGTTTCTTGCTGTTTCTTCTCCATGAAATCGACCAACTCGAACCGAGCCCCTGCTGTCTATGTTTTATAAGTGTAATCAAAATTAAATGTTTTATTTCAAAATATAGGCCCATCATATATCTATATATATAAAAATGAAACCCGTTTTCCGTTGTCACGACATAACGGCTTGACCGATTCGGATAATTATTTTTTTGTTGTGTTTGTAACCATCGGGACCGGGTTTTAGACCGGGTCCTCCACCCGTGCGAAGCCGGGACGGGCCGCTAGTTTGAAATAAAACATTTAATTTTGCTTTTTAGCTATATGATCCGTTACCTAGTCTAATCATAATTTCTTTGGCCTTCCTTAGCATATTCGAAACTATATTTATTACAAACACTTTTGTAAACTATCACGGTTTGATGATCTATATAATATTGACTGCAGTTATGGCGGCTCATACATAGGTCAGACGAAGCGAACTGTCTCATGCCGTATCAAAGAGCATATTGAGGCTGTCAAAAACAAAGATGAGCAAAAATCTGCCATAGCTGAACATCTGCTCCAGTCAGGGCCCAATCACTGGATCGAGTTTCACAAACCAATGATTTTGTCCACGGATTAACATTACATACCCAGGCTGACAAGAAGAGAAGCAATTGAAATAAGAAAATTTCAATCGAGAGGATGGCTTCAAACTGTCAAGTACGTGGAATCCAGTAGTGGACATACTTAAAACTGGGAACCGGTATCATTATAAACACTCCACAAAACTTTGTGATACAGTGAGTGTGTTTTGCCGTGATTTAGTGTCGAGTTCCAGTAGTGCGCGTAGCAAGTGACTAAGAAAGAGGGTAGACAGATTTTTCTGCTCCTAACAATTTATTTTCATCCACCCGCATTCTCCAGTCAACCCGCGATCATGACGCTTGTAACAGCGTCAAAAAATCGGGAGGATCAAACAAATGGTTAATCACGGAAGATATCAAGTAAGTGACATTTTAAGTTATATTTATTTTTATACAATATGCATACCAAGCCACGATACTCGATTTTTAACCGACTTCAAAAAGAAGGAGGTTATCAATTCGACTGTATGTTTTTTTTTTTTTTTTGTGTTTGTTACGCGATTTGTCCGGCGATTGTGGACCGATTTTCAAAATTCTTGTTTTGTTCGAAAGGAGATGCTTCCGGAGTGGTCCCATATTCACCAAGTCAAGATCTGATGATTGAATCCTGGAGAAATCGGGGGTAACCCTCAAATTTTATAGGCCCACATATAGTTTTTCGCAAATATTATGAAGTAATTTAAGTATTTGCGTATGGCAATTATAATCTCATGTAGCTGAGCTGATGATGGAAGGTTCAACTCCTTAACAGTAAGGAGTAGGCATCGACTGATTTAGTTTGTGTTCGCTTATTTCTGGAACTGCAAGTCCGATTTAAGTCATTCTTTTTTTGTTATACTAGGTATTGTTCAACTGAGGGAACACTGCAAGTTTCACCAAAATCGGTTCAGTAGTTTTTGAGATTGGGAATTTTATTAGCTAATTTTGTACATGAGCGATGTTATTACCGGTGCTACGGATTACAAAATTCTAGTGCACATGTAAGAAAATGATGTACCTATTTGACAAGAATTTGGGTTGAATATTTAAACTAAAAAGAGTAAAATAAAAGCTTTTTCAAAAAAAAATGTAACCGCCTTCAAAACCAACCACTAATAAAAAAGGGTAAAATAACCTACAAAATAACTTTTCTTTCGGAAGTCGGTGGCAAAAAAACACAATGAAAAAAAAAACCCCTGACTTCCGAAAGAAAAGTTATTTTGTAGGTTATTTTACCCTTTTTTAGTGGTTGGTTTTGAAGGCGGTTACATTTTTTTTTTGAAAAAGCTTTTATTTTCCATTTATTCGCTCCTAACTCTGTGACCTTAGTAATATACATAGGCTAATAATTCTAATGCAAGTCCATTCTGACCTGACGCAGTATCTTTGTGTCACGAATTCAGATCGAGCTAATTGGTTAAGTCGTTCGGATTCTACAGTCACTAAATCATTTTCGATTCGACTCAGTTTTACTCGAAGAAATATGGGTTTGTCGAATGTATAATTATGCCATATTCTATTTCGAAGCCCAGTTATGCCGAATCACGCCGAACTAAATATATCGTGTGTTACAAGCACCTAACAGAAGAACCAATCACTTAGCTTCTACTTCAAAACTGCTATCTCAACATTAAATAACAGATCTTCAACAAAAAACAGTCGCTCTATGAAACATTACTCTAATGTCTTTAAGACTTACTCCGACATCTGAACGAAATGGACAAATTACTCCAATTTGAACTTACTTTTGTTCACAAATTTGCTCAAGTTATCAGCCAGACAAGTGGTTTCGATGTCATTTGTTAGAAACAAGAATTCAAACACATTTTCTAATTTATTGTTGGACAGGGAGACATTCAAAATGAAGAGCTCCCCCGGGTCTATGTACAGAGTCAAAATATCTGCAATTTAAGAAGAGTAGAAATTGGAACGTGTTTTGTATGTCACGTGGGCTTATGAGCAAAATTGTGATTTTACGAACGCATAACCTCGTTTATCCATTACGCGACGATTACCCACTTGAGGATGGCCATCCTTGACACCTCTTATGTTCTGCCGGTTTGTGTGTAGGTATAGCATAAGTGCCCGTTTATTTTTCCATCCATATTGTAAGTTCTGAATCTCATATTGTTTACATTAATGTGATTTACATTCTTGATTTATTCTGACTTGGTAAGCACTTAGTAACGGCTGCTATGAATCAACGGAATGGGTATTATATCTACGTTACGTTATGATAATCGATTCATACACAATCGGCTTACTGTGTCTTCACAGGAGTCTGTAATTCCTAACATAGTAGAGATCTAAAACAGAAATAGGTATTGAAAATGAGTTTTATATACAAAAAAGCTACTTAAAACGTAGAACTTCTGTGTTATTTCTTTCTAAGTAAAGCTCAGCATAGACAAAGACTTCGCTGTAACAAAAACTCCTTCAGTAATGTCCTAATGAATATGCTGATTTGCTAATGTAAGAACATTATACTGTTCTAGCTGCTTATTTAGCAGTATTCGTTGAAACAGTATTCGTTGAAATCTCTCGAAGTTACTAACATCAAACGAGCTCAATAAATCTTGTAATCTTCTTCTTCAACTTAAAGAGATGAAATACGTCACATGTCATAGGTGGGTCTTTGAAGGAAAACTTCTCTGAAAGGATGGAAAACACGTGTCTAAAATAAAGTTGTACAAAGGCCATCTCCACGAAGTTACGGGACCAACGAACTACCGAGACCCCGGGACGTAAAGTACTATTGAAGGAAACCGTGGATTTTAGTCAGTACAAGTCTGACAGTTCTTTCCTCCTCCTCAGGAGGAGACTTATTTGATACAAAGTAAAAAAAAAGCCTTCCTCAAAATGTTTATTAACTACTCGTATGCTACTAACTTTCGCATCCCATGGTTCTGGTGTACTGCATCCAGTTAAAAGACCATTTTTTGTCCTTCCAAAACTGAGTCTTTCACAAAAAACCATCTAATCTACTTTTACTCCGTAGTTTTCAAAGTAATTTCAAATAATTCCATTTTAATTAAAATACGCATTTCATACTGCACTGTGGAGACCGTCATGCTTCGAAAAAAGTCTCATATTTTTGCGCAACTGTTAATTTTGCAATCCACAACTTTCCATGGCGACAGAAAAGCTCATATATCACGCTGAAAAAAGAATGGGGTGTGTTTAAATTTTGCCAAGCTTTCATTTCAGCGCTTGTAAAGTCTAGAATTGCAAAAGAAAAAGTCGAATCACAATAATAATAATTCTCGATTGAGTCCTAAAACTTCAACAAGAAAAATATAATACCCTTTCGCACTTTTAGTAGGGAAACCTTTGAAACGCGCCTACGCTTTTTGGATAAAAGCTAAGAGTATGGAATTTTAATTTCACAAAAAACCACCTTTTTTGGGTCTAAAAATCATCAAGTCCTCCAATCATAATGTGGAGCGGAACGGACTACAAGGTCCTTCCTGATTACAGAACATTCTGCTCCTGCACGTGCCCTTTGCGTTCCTAGACCAGGGTGCCGTTTTAGTACAGTTTCGTGACCACTGACTAAAACCCTGGTAGGTAATGGTGCCTTGTTCAATGGTCAACACCGATATTAAGACCAATTTTTCTAGTCGCAGTAGGTGGTTGGTTAGTCTCTCTCTATACCTGAAAAACGTAATAACAGACCTGTTTCTAGGTTCTATTACAATAAATCTCACATTATCAAACTAGATTTACAAGAGACATTATATTTAAGGGACCTCTATCTGCAGCTATTAGCAAATAGAAGATAAGTGGACTTAGATAGTGGACAAGAGATATTTTATGTTTATTTTTATTAATATGAAACGTTACCTCAACCTAGAAATTCCTCCTAGATCTTAGGTGCGTTTACAAACATATAAACAAGTACACCAACGTCCAGTACCCATAACACGAGCTTTCAGCATTTGAGACGTAAAGTAAACTGGAACTTTGACAATTTCAAATTGACAATTTTCAAAGCAAAAAATTAGTTCCTTCTTCGCACACCAGAGGCGCAGTTCCATTTTTTCATACAAGAAACGCTGTAAACACTGGAAAGACTCAGTAAAGTAAAATAGTGAAAACTCGTGCTAGGGGTAAAGATTAGGATCAACTTCTTATAGATCAGCGAAATATTTGCTGACAATTATAATATTTACAAATAATTGTATCTAATAACAATAACACAGGTATCAACTGTCACTCTTAAGCCGGCTACAGTCTTGGCAAACACCGGATACGGCTGGCAAGTGCCGGCAATACGAAACGGATCCGGATTGTTTACGATCGTCCGTGTCGGAGGAATAATCTCGCGGTTCGCCGCGCGTCGCACCAAATTGTCAGCTTAACGGCAAAGTTTGTGATCAATTGCAGAGGATAGATTTTTTAAACCATTTATACTGCACTAAAGTGGTGGCCCAGTGGTATCGGTCCCGACTTACGAGTTGTAGGTCGTGGGTTCGAACTCAGCTTGGCGCATTACTTTGTGTAATTTATTTCATCACCACTGCTCTCAAAACGGCGAAGGAAAACATCGTGAGGAAACCGGCATGTCCTAGAACCATCAAATTCGAAGACATGTGACATCTACCAATCCGCACTGGGCCCGCGTGGTGGATTGTGGTCCACTCCCTCTCACAAGAGAGGAGGCCTGTGCCCCAGCAGTGGGAACGTTATAGGCTGATGATGATGAAAGCAAAATGCCTTTACAAAAACCCATAATACCAATACATATAATTGGTTAAACCGATACAAACAGACGAATTCTTAAAAGATCATTGTATTGGTCCTATTACGTCGATCAATGCCACCAACAAATTTGTTTTTCTCAGATATCTTCTATACACATTACAGTCCACGTCACGATGTGGTTTCCTGGTTTCCCTTCTTGGAAGCACTCGCGTTCGTTACTAGGGTAACCAATTTATGAAGCTCATCACGTATAGGCACGACCAGTATTATTTTATTTATAGATCAAACTAAAAATACGATCATAAAATCTTAGTCCTATTGCACTAAAATATGCGTATACGCCTACGTCTAGGGACAATGGCGGCGTCAACACTAAAAGCAATGGCATCCCACTTGACCTTTGGCTAAGTAATAAAACCAAAGGCGATATAACTCTTAAAGTTATCGTAGCATAAAAATTGCCCGAACCTATTTCAATAACTTTCATCTAGGTCAGTCCGACTCTAAAACCATTTTAAACAAATAATTTCTAAGTCGGCAACTTTAAAAAAGTTCTGTCTCGTCTAAATCGATTTATTTTGCTCATCTGCCCGTTGAAAAGTCCGTTTGTGAAAGGAATTTCTATAATTCAACCCTCAAAGCCTTACAAACTTGTTTGATTGCTCATGTCTTTGCCAACATTCGGAGGGTTAAGAGCTTGTAGTGTGTATGGCTCGAAACTAATTGAATAGCTCGTGTTTCTCAAAATGGTTTTTAAAGTCTACATTCTGTTGAAAGTTGGATTTAGATTAGTGGACTGCGGTAAATTGCATGTGGATTATGTTGTTTGAAAACTGAATTGAACGGTTTAATTTACTTTCTGAATACCCAATTCGTTTATATTTTAGTACGGAGATTAAGACTTATTTGAAGTTTTAATATAGGTAACATATTAACTGAGAAATAATTCTATATTCGTATAAACTTACCTACTTATTCTAAGTTACAAAAATTCCATAATAAAGTACCGTGATATAGTATTTTTCGTAAATATTTAGGTAGAATTATTTATGGGAGGTTGGTCATAGTATGTCATTACTTTTTTATTTTACTATTGTGTGTAAAATATTATATTATAGCCTTGACCGTGACACGTCTGATGTGTAGTCATAATGTACTATAATAATAAAATGATTTACTTTAATGTTGGGAATGAATAGCATTATTAAAAATGCAGAATCACTTTCACCAACAATTAAAAAAACAAAGTTTGTTTATTTTAAAGAAAATATCAAGAAAACACGAGGCAATAAAAACCAACAAACTCAACACGTACAAACAAGTTATACTCCACGTTTACAAGCAAACCAACCACTCACAGCCTCTCAAGAGAAATTCCGTCACAATACTCAATCAGCCACCTCAAATATCATTGATTGTTCTGTCAAAACAACACGTTGGCTACCGTTGCTAACCAGTTACAAAAAATACAAAAACAGAAGGCATTTCTTTGGTCCTCACCTGTCATTACTTTGGTCCTCACCTGTCACTCGTTTGGTCCCAACTGTCATGTGACAATGTTCACGACGTCAAAGGGTCTGTTGAAGACGGCTTCTTTTGTGAGCCGTGTCAACAAATATTTCGTTTTGACGACATGGAATAGGAATGATGGGAAAAATGTTATTCATAGTATTGGGGCGGCCATCTTTGTCAGTAAAGAGCGGGGTTTAATGGGAATAATTTCCGTAATAGTTCCGTGGAGGTTTCTAAGAATTGTTTGTCAATATGATGCCTGTAAGAGACTATTGAGAGTATATTTTTTCGGGAGAATCCTTATCGTATCTATTGGACTTTTTGTGGAAATGACAGCTGATATAAATGTATGTTTAGAAAGCAATTTCTACAAAAATGAACGAAGAGAAAGGGCACTGAAATGCTTTACTGTCAATTGCCACTTTATCAAATCCTAATGCAATTTTATATGTAACAACCAAAATTACTCCTTTGTAACCACAATTTACTTTCTGTGTGAAAATAAGAACCTAAAATTCTAGTTACTAGTTCAAAGTCACAGAGTTATTTTCTCAGAAATCATTTCGATACAAAATAACAAAAATCGACTTTTCACGGTCTCAAAGAACACAACTTATTATTTTGATTGACTGCTAATATTTTTTCTACTCGTAAAACGTCAGACTTTTGAGCTTTGAATCTCGACGAGTACATTTATATTTTTTTACTTTATTACGTCGCGTCGACAGAATTACTTATTAGCCGGTCCTTGGATTCTTATTTTTTTATATATTAAACGAGCTCTGTTGACACCCGCTAAAACCGAGGCTACTTTGAGGCTCACCGGAAAAAACATAACTGAGAAAAAAAAACACAACAAAAGAAAGTTATTTCTCTCGTTTCTGCTCATTGACTTGAAAGGTAACAATAAAATCCTGAATACACAGTTTATTCAACACCGCTCGACTCAACTCCGCTCAGCTCGCCTCAACTGCGCTCAGCCCAACTCAACTCCGCTCCGCTCCTCACTATTTCCCGCTTGACATTTGGGTTCGATCTCAAGGCGAGCAAATATTTGATTAGGTTTTTTCTTTTTCACCGTGTGGCTTATACAAACTAATATGACGGATATAAATCGCGTGGGTTCCTATACCCGGGCAACTTTGCTTACGAATAGTAAGTAGTATGGTAATGCAGCTGTTCCAATTCTACTTACTTGGGGATATCAGACGGTAGCAGATGCAGTCATAGTTTAAACGGTCGTAATTTATAGAACTGAAGAAAACGTTTCTATACTAATATTATAAAGGGGTAAAGTTTGTGAGTTTGACTGCTTGGGGATTTTGAGAATGTTTGAAAGATTTAAAAATATCTTTAGTAATATAAGTTAAGGAAATTCTTTTAAAACATAAAAAAAACATACAAACATACCCGCCGTGGGTAGACCGACAGGGGACTGTCAGACTATAACTGACTAAAATTAACGATGTTCCTTCAATAGTCCTTTACGTTCTAGGGGAATTGTTACATGTTTACAGATCCGTGACCCAGGACTTATTAAACCCTGCATCACGACGGCCCTGGAATGCAAAGGCAGTTGAAAATTTAGAATGGATTTTAATTATTAAGAGCCTGACTATTCCACATCCAGAGTGCAAGTAAAACGAGGTTCGATTTTTACTGATCCAAAAAATATTCTAAAAGTAATAGATTTGATTGTGGCAAACTAATAAAGCCAGTACTTAGGTCTAAACAATTTAAAAGCCCATTTTACGGTCTGTGTCTGCATACATTCATCATAATAATTTAGTGTTGGATGCTCGAAAGTAATTTGTATTAGAGGTCTTAATTTGCAAACTTTAGAAATTAAAATAATGATAATTCAAATAACTGAAATAGAAACATATTTCTTTTGTGTAAAGAAAAAATCGAATGTAGGCAGGATTTGAACCTGTAACCTTCTGATTCAATCCACCAGATGCTCTTTCAGCTGAAAACGTGTGGTTCGGTGTCTACAAAAAATAGGAAAATATATTTTTAAGTTCAGAAACACATTTCAAGTAAACATCTAAGCCCAAGCAAATACCGCACCATTAAACTACAGCAGTAAATAGTCTTATACAGGATGCTCCCACATCCCCGTATACAGGGTGAGCTAGAGCAACCGCAAGCAGTCACCGCAAAGTACGATTGATTTGCAAAGCAACTGCAGCGTAGCGGTAATACAGGTATACAGGTATACCTCTAATAACAAGTATACAAGTATACCTAAAGGTATGTATGCCGTGCGTAGGTGCCAGCCGGGCAGCCGTCGCCTCGAACCACGTAGTGTATTACTGAATTAATTTGTGGAAGGAAATTGGCTTGAAGAGATGTAGGATTGATAGTTGGGACTGTGATGCTGTGAATTTAATTTCTCTTTAGTCTGTTGGTAATATTTAGTTAGTTTATGCCGAAATTTATAGACTTGTGAATTTTAAGTTTTGGTGTTTCATCTGTGTTAGTTGTTATTAACTACTATATTTTGATATTACTATTATATTTTGAATGTAACTAGAATCGATTTTGCATGTTATATACAATCATGTTAACCATCCTCTAGTGTAAACCTTCCTCTTGAATCACTCAATCTATAAATCATTAAAATAAAAATATAAATCCCTAAAAATCTTTATCAAAATCCGTTGCGTAGTTTTGAAGATCTAAGTATACCTAAAGATAGACAGCGAGAAGCGACTTTGTTTTATACTATGTATTGATTGGGCATTATGTATAGTTTTCTGACCCGATCGAGAAAGCGGCTAACTATAGACACTATAGGCTATTTTTCTCGCTCACGAAACGTACAACAAAATATAAATTCCGTATAAACAAGTGAGATGCACATATTAATAGCTGTTCGCAGACGGTTCACACTGCCGGTTAGGCCTCGCTCCATTAGAGCTTCAGATATATACTCGCTTAGCGATGCTAGCTTGGTATTCTGAACTCACGCCGAGCGAATAAGTAACGGCAGTGTTGCGATGATGAAGGCGTACTCGTCGCACTTTGACACTCACTGATAGCTCAGCCACAAAACTATACACTCGTTGCTCGCTAATCGCCGGCAGTCAGACAACGCCTACAGGCGTGATGTTTCGCACTAGAAAAATATCGCCCTTCTGTTTATCAACTAGGTATTTATTTTACAACGACGCAAACTGGAAGATAATTTAAAATTGTACTTTTAGCGGTAATCTTATTAGATATCTATGGTACAAGGTAATCTTAGTCATTGTATTGAGTTTTAAGAATATTTTCGATTTTTATATTTGCACTCTGTGATTTTTGTTAGGAAATAATTATGCAACATTCAAGTCCCGTACTTCAGACATACAAAAACTCGAAAATTACTTTATCTTTTTTGTTATTATTATATGAGTTCACAACAGTCATGGAAGTCTTCTTTGAAAGGCCGTGCCGAAGCCGGAGCGAGTCCCTAGTGTCTTATCAATAAAGTTGAGTTATTCTTTCGCAAAAAGTTATAAAAGCTTTGAAGCAAAACTTTTACATCATACTCTTTATATAAAAACAAAGGTGAGCATAATTTGATACTGAATCGGGTGTCAGGACTACATGTGTAAGACATACCCATGTATCTGACACCCCAGTTGATGAGGGGTCGACTGAAACGATAAATAGGTGGCACAGGTACTCATTTATCTGATAAAAAGGTCTTTTCGTTATGTAAACAACTCACTTGGTGAATATTTTTGGTTTGAGGAAAAAAAACATTCGGCTTGTGTATAGTGCCTAAAATAGATCTATTTTTAGAAATATTAATTGCTCGTGTGGCTGTCAAATTTAATAAATAAATATTATAAGAAATATAAAACTATAGACCAATATGTAGCTGGATAGTTCTTTGAGTTTTCTTCTTCTAAGTTTTTGGAGGTAGTGGTCCCTCTAGGGATTTTTGGTGTTCAAAAAGTATTGATTCGCAGACTTATTTAAATCTTCTGACAATAGTGGCAAAATCCCGTAGTAACTTATTTATCAACAGATAAAATCTAGTTGCATGTTTTCTGCATTTTTGTCAATCCCAAAAAACTAAAAAAAAAGCTTTCCCAAACTAAATAACACACGAATTCATTCATCAAAACGTTTTTTTTTTGGGTTCGCATAGCGTTCGACAAAATGGTCTAAATATATGTTATAGAATCGATTCCCGATACTATTCACTACAATGAAATGGGGAGTGTTTGTTGGTTCGTTAACCCTCGCGCTTCCTAGACGGCTGCTTAACGTCACCGGGCAGAGTCGCCTCAAAACAAACAGTCGATCGCAACCAACTGTAGTTATAAGAAACTCCGTACAAAGTTGTTTAAACAAATGTTCCGCGGTGTGTGGTGTGAGAGAAAAGAATTGAGCGGGGTTATTTGGGAGTCATACCACATAATATCTGTTTTTTTTAGCTAGCATTTTGTCATCAATTATGATGACAAAATGTATTGTTAAAATCATTAAATTCCTAAAAAAATCCTACTAATATTATAAACGTGAAAGTTTGTATGTATGGATGTGTGGATGTTTGTTACTCTTTCACGCAAAAACTACTGAACGGATTTGGCTGAAATTTGATACACAGATAGTTTATAACCTGGATTAACACAAAAGATAGTTTCTATCCCGATTTTATGTTCCCGTGGGATAATTTTCAAGTTGTAGCGGGTGAAACCGCTGGCAGCAGCTAGTACTATAATAATTTGACAATCATAATGGGAGCCAGAAGATCTCTTAAGGGCGATGAAAGAAAGTATTTTAACAAAAAAACAATTGTCCAGAAGTAAATTTTCCAGCAAGCCATAACTTCATCAGTACTATTAAATCTCGTTCTAGGAATACGAAAGCTTTCAAAGCAGAATTGAAAGACAAAGTTGAGCAGTAAGCACCCTACTAACTAAAATTAAACAATTGCTATAGTAAAGGTAGTTTCCTTTGACAAACTCCACCACAAGAAACTTTAATACAATGAAGCTACTACAAGTTTGTTACAAGTTTTCATCTTAAATATCACTCGGTTCAAGCCCCCAAGGCCGTAGGCTAGTTTTAAGGCCAAGAATACTGTGCAAAATTAATTACATTACGATATAAACGCTAAAAATTACAAAGTATTCATTATTCTATTCTTTTGAGAAACGAATTAATTACCTAATTAGAATTAATATTTAATCGAGTACTAACTACAGTCTTTGTAATTAGAAACGTTTCATTTAATTACCTACGTTTTCGAACACGAAATTGCTGTTTTAGTAAAATTGTATGTAAATAATTTACTCAGATCTTACTTCATACTGATTATTTTTTTTATAAAAACTAAAAATGAAATAATTGCTATACAAAGGATGGTGCTATTTTTTATAGGGAGGTAAGTTCAGCACAGTACTTCATACATTGGCAACCAGTACTTTCCTAAATTGCGGGTATAAGATGACATTTTTAACATAGGTATTTACTGCTATATGATTTATTACAAATGTTAAAAAAATACCTTTAGTTTGTTTTTAAGTTGCTGAGAGATTTATTTAAACTTTAATTAAATTGAAAAAAAAATATTGAGTTATCATCTCCTCCCCGCGACCGTACCCGCTACCACTCATGCCTCACACCGCGACTTAAAGCTTTGTTTACATAAGTGACCCCCAGCGCCGCGGGAATACATTACCGGACTTGTGAATGGACAATTTCAATGTTGATATTGACATTAAAATAATTATGTTTACATACACCGACGATTTCTTTCAATTTTCCTGAAGCAGACATGTTTGTAGGGCGTTATATCACGTGTATCTCCGTCGGACGGCGATGTATTTGTGCGAATCATTGTATACGTATTTTATTTATTCCTTTGTTAACTTGTGCAGATATGTTAACCACATAGAGTGGTTTCATATATGGTAGATCGATCGTTTAAATAAGTCTTAGCGGTCGTACTATTATACATATAATTGCAACAACAGGAAACACGTTAATTATAAAACCTCAATGTTTATTTCGGTCTTTATTAATTTTCCTCTTTGTTCATTATAATTTTCTTTCTTTAGAACTTGCGGTGGTATCTTGAATGATAACAAGAAAGAATTCCAGCCAACAAAAACTTTGGCTCGTGCTAAACATAGCAAAATTTAAATCAACACAAATTTTATTAGGAAGTTAAAGAAATCTGAGTTGAGGAGAATCAGCGGTGCGCACCTTTAAGTTCCCAACATCGATCCTTACAAAATGTTACGCAAAAACAATTTATTCTGGAGAGCATCCCTTTGGACCGGCTTATCGGGAGGTACTTCATTTGTTGGCGAGATTTGAAGTCCGCTATCTAGATGGGGTTGTTAAAGCCCCAGTCGACCGTGTAAAGTGGGCGTGAGGCGGCTACGACACAGACATCAAATGATATCTTATAAATTATAATTTTACGCAGATTATTGTGTTGGACTTTTGAAGGAATGAGGAGAATAATTTCAAGAATTTACATCTGAGAAGCTCATTAATGTCTCAAGTGAAGGCCTCGTTTGAAATGTCTGAAGTCACGCTGATTAATATTTAATTGTCTGTTTCTTTCATTCAACCTTCCTGCTTTACTAATCTACTAATGTTCTAGAATTTATAATTACCAGTAGTCACGTACTACAAAGAAAGGGAATTTATAATTCAAACCCTGAAATCTACGCGCTACGGTCTAATTCCCTCACGACTTGATCAAACAATATCCTCCAATCAGTAGAGAGAAAACTTTATCTATCGAACTTTTATTGACAGACGAATATAAAACACAGCTTCTTATGTTGTTACCATAATGACATTGCCTTGGTTTCGTGTTTATTTCCGAACATTACAACTCATCCAAGTAACGTTGTAGTCGCCGCCCATAAAACTTAAGGACATCGTTAACTTTGACAGTCATGTTAGTTGGCAAACTAAGATCAGAAGTTACTTAGACACTCCTAAACGAAGTTTAAAGATTACCAGCAACACTAAATATTTGGCAAGTACTTAGCTCTAAAAATATTTCACCAATTCGCTTAGCGTAATAGAAAACTCTCATGAATTGCCAAGCAACATATTTCTGACAGTTTTTGAGGCAAAAAACTTAACACAAGTACGTAAATATTGAAGCTTACTAGTAATTTACTGAGTAACGACTTGCCTAACATAAGTTGTTACTTAGGGTCCTACTTACGTTAGCCATTACCTAACTAGTCGTTGCTAAACTAGAAGTGAAAACAGGAATTACTCTCATAAACAGGAAAATTGTCTGTAGTTTTGGTCCCCTAACCGCTAGCCAGAGGAACTATCGAGTACCTAATTGTTAAATTAAGCCAATCGACTATTTAACTATTTGGGACGTCTTAATTATGAACCAATTTGAAAGTAATTAGGCATCAAACGGGTATGGAATTAGTAAATTAAGTTCGCCTCGAGGAACCTCTGAATTATAATCTAGTTTAATATGAGAATTGAACTGTGAATTGTGGATAAGGTCAAGGATATCAGTAACAAGTTTATAAAAATCGTGTTTGTTAGTTTAAGTGCTTGCAACGACGATATATTACTAGACTACTAATAACAGGCGACCGATGTCTGTCAACACATTAGGCAAAAAAGTCTTATATCTGTCTTATTTCGACCAATCCTGTGAGCCGTACACATACCTTGAGACAGAACCGACCTTGAGTTAGCCAATCACAACGCAGTACCCCGTCTCCCTCGCTTACGTAGTACCTCAGCGAGTTGACAGAATAGTTTTTGTTCCTTAGATCGTGCATGCGGAGTCTAGTAATATATGGTCGTTGAGTGCTTGCTTCTTTGACAAGCCTGTTGGTCTAGTGGTTAGTGACCCTGACTGCTATGCCGGAGTTTGATTTTTTCGGGTTTGATTCCCATCCAGCACAATGTTTGTGTAATGAGCACGATCATTTGTTCTGTGTCTAGGTGTAATTTATCTATAATATTTATATATTTAGAAATATATTAGTATGTTTATCAGTTGTCTAGAACCCATAACACAAGCTCTGCTTAGGCTGGGACTAGATGGCGTTGTGTTATAGTCGTGGAATATTATTATTATATTATTGTAAACGCATCCGCATTTTTATGAGAAATTGGCCGGAGAAAGCTGCACAAAGGGATGAGTGGAAGGTTATTGGGAGACCTTTGCCCAGCAGTGGGACAATATAGGTTAATAAAAACAAAACGCATACCACGATGAAGGAGAAATTCTTTGTGTGAGGCAACAGGTCAGGCAACGAACTATGAGTACCTATGAGTGCGTGATGTGTATGGAAGTCAAAATATAGTCATTTATTTTAACTAAAGTTAAAAAGAATACAAGCATAGTTATGATAAGATAGGGTGATGACGACGGTGAAGATGAATAATTTTGAGGAAGAAATAAAGGGTTTTGGTGGTTGCCACGGATTGCACAAATAATCTCTTCCCTTCATCAAAGAAAAAGAATAGGATAGTTTACTGCAAAAATAAATTGAAAAACTACGTTTAGAAGCATTGTATCTTCGTCAATTTTAGTTAAAGTAAAAATTTTTTTTTTTTTTGTCTCCTTGTCCATGTATCTTTTATCATACATTTCTACTAATACCTACGACCCTACGACTCTCACTAGAAACATTTCCTACCCCAGATGTGAGTTTAAAAACTAGAGTAACCCAGCCGCGTCAGCTAACGGGCTCATCGCACAAACGGAATTAAGTAAGTCATTCCGCTCAGCTGCAGATAAATTACGTACAATATACTACTACGTGTATTTTACACATATATATATACACACACATATACACATATACTATACATAGTTACAATATAACCTACCACTTCAATTTGAGGCAGAGTAAATATATTTCTTCCTTATATGTAACATCGGGTGAATAAGTTATTTATTGGAAGTATTGACATTTTCAAGCCGTCTCCTAGACTTAGCAGCTAAAGAATCGCGGGCATGCGGACAGCGAGTAAAGGGCAACTCGCTGTCCGACCATGGACCATTCCCGGGTCGACGGCGCGTCGTGTTCCACGCGCGCCTCAAAGAGCTGTCAGCAAAATGACGGGGCCCCCTCTCAGAGGGCCAAAGCCTGCCGGGGTCGCGGGACTTATTTCTATTACCGTGACCCCGGAACATAAAGGGCTACTGAAGGACACCGTGGATTTTAGTCAGTACAAGTCTGACAGTACCTCCCGCCCTGCCCGGGGTTGGAGGACTCATTTGATGATTTTACCACGATAAAAAAAAAAAAAAGCAGCTAAAGAATTGGAAGACGTGTTATTTGTCATTTCTCCCCATCTCTTTGACCTTGTTGATACGGGAAAGGTCTAAATGACTGAAACACAGACATTAAAAAAAAACCTGGTCAAATCACTATACAAAACAAAAGCGTCAAGTAATACTGGTTTCTAATGTTTCAAAGCAATTGGGCTCTTTTTACTTTAACACTGCAACATAGGAAACGGGTCAAAAAGTTCACCGCTCGCTGAACCCCCGCTGCAGCTGCATCCCTGTCAGTGTTACGAATATTAAAATTTGTTACCGCCACACCTTGCCGTATACCGTGTTATATATCGCCAGTCAGGCGAGCTACACACTTGTTCGGGTCGGCACAATCGCTTCGGCGTTGTATTTTAAAGCCGACCCGAAGCAATTGTAGTACACATAGCTGGCATAGCCGACTCTCAATGACTTCGTGGCGATTCGGCTGTTATTACTATAGATGGTTTACATTTAAACATGTGTAACAATACTATAAAAAATATCTACCCCACAAAATAATCAACAAAACTATTACGTTTTATTTATTTTGCTTAATATATTTTTAGGTACCCATCATGTCCGTTAAATTAACTTAACAAATTTTAAGAGATCTTTTTTGACCTGGATTTTACCGTTCGGCTACGCCAAATCTTGCCGACCCAAATATATTTCAGAATATATTTTATGTGTGTAACGCTCAAAGGCGTTGTCACACCTTTCTCCTATGTCACATGGCTTCCTATTTCATCATGTGTGTACCAAATTAACGAGCTCACATAATGGGGAGATCGAGTTTATTAAGGAAAAGACGAGAAACCCGTTCATCAAATAGGTAACAAGAATTTTGTACAACGTTTGAAACAGTAAACAAGGAGGTAAAATTTATAACGCCGGTTTTAATGGAGCAAAAAACACGATGTCTTTAATAAAGCTAAGCAAGTAACAGGGAAATGGATATTTTCTTTTATTTTCTTAACGTTTTTATAAAGGTTTAGCATTACTCTATCAGATCAGGTGTTCCAGTGAAAGAACGAGACAGAGCTATGCAAGTTGTCTGCCACCTCGTTCCCTCACAGGAAATAATTTGGACAACAGAATGGCTGAACGGATCTTGAAATGGCGCAGAGATCGTCAAAGTCAAAGTCAAAGTCAAAGTCAAATCATTTATTCCAATTAGGCCATCAAAGAGGCACTTTTGAACGTCGATTATTAAAATTAAAGGAAATAGGAAGGGATAGGATTGATTCTACACCCATTCGCAAAGGTAGGTTGTATGGAGAAGAATGGGCAAGAAACTCCATACTTACTCTTTTTCAAAAATGTTTCACAATGTTTTGAAATCACAATTTTTTTTTTAAATAAATAAATGTGAAAGCGATGTACTCAAGTTATGACCATTTAAAAGATAGGTACAAAAAAAACAATAATCAAAACAGCTAAAAGGTACACGGTGTTCACACTTTCACAAAATAATGCAATTATAACTTTTATACAAAATTAAATACAATATAGGCAGTGTGTGAGCATTAAAATTTCAACCAAGTTTGATTCTGCTCAAGCCCTACATTGTACTATGGAGCAGGACCAGCATGTTTCCAAGCATTTTTATCTTGAATATAATCTTCTAATTTATAATATGCTTGTTGACATAGAGTATTTTTGATATAAGCTTTAAATTTTCTTTCATTTAGTTTTAAGACCTCACTAGGTATTTTGTTATAACATTTAACACAGTACCCCATAAAAGATTTTTGTACTTTTGACAGTCTAAAATAAGGTTGATCAATTTTATCTTTGTTTCTAGTATTAAAATTATGCCTATCACTTATTTTTTTGAAAAGATGAATATTTTTTCTAACATACATTATATTTTCATAAATAAATTGACAGGGCACTGTCATTATATTAATCTTTTTAAATAGTTCCCTAAGAGATTCGCGACGATTTAAATTATAAATTGCTCTGATGGCTCTCTTTTGCAAAATAAAAATAGATTCAATGTCAGCCGCCCGTCCCCATAGTAGAATGCCGTAAGACATTATGCTGTGAAAGTAGCTAAAGTAAACCAAGCGTGCAGTTTCAACATCTGTTAACTGTCTTATCTTTCTAACTGCATAAGCGGCTGAACTTAGACGCCCCGCCAAAGATGCTATATGGGGGCCCCATTGTAATTTATCGTCTAATGTGATTCCCAGGAAAACTGTTTGATTAATAAATTCCAGTTTTTTCCCATTTAGTATAATGTCACATTCACTACTTTTAACATTTGGTAAAGTAAATCTAATACATTTTGTTTTTTTTTCATTAAGAGCTAAATTGTTTGCAGTAAACCAATCTTGTACCTGAAGGATACAATCATTAACAGTATCTAGGTTTTGCGAACGTCTGTCTATTTTAAAGATTAACGACGTATCATCCGCGAATAACACCATATTCGGTTGATTTTTGAGTAAATGGGGGTAAATCATTTATATAAACTAAAAAGAGGAACGGACCTAAAATAGAACCCTGAGGAACGCCCATTGGCATTTCAGACCCTAATGAATTTACACAGTTTACTTGAACTTTAACCCGTCTATCTCTTAGGTATGAATTAAGTAAATCCAGGGCTTTATTTTTTATTCCATAATGCTCTAGTTTCAGCAAAAGTGTTTCATGGTTTACGCAATCGAATGCCTTTGAGAGGTCGCAAAAAATTCCTATGGCATCTTGTGCTTCCTCCCAGGAGTTAAAAATGTTCTTTAACAAGGTAACACCTGCGTCAGTTGTACAACGCCCTTTTGTAAAACCATATTGATGATTATGGAAGATGGAATGTTTATTAAAGTGGCATAACATTTGTTCAAGCATTAACTTTTCAAACACCTTGCTAAAAACCGGCAAAATTGACACAGGCCTATAATATACACGTCCACATAGGGCACCCACTAACTATGGCACCTGAGCTACTGGCAGCTTGTCTATACCACATGAGGCTCCTGTCAAAAATTTTCGCAGGTACCAGGTATGTGGAATACCTTTGTTTAATCGGGTGAAGCCGCTGGCCGCCAACTTAAATTTTGCTTTAAAAACAAAATGTACACCTTCATCTTTCAAGTATTTTTTGTGTTTGGTTTTCGGTTCACAATGCCCTTGATAAAACTGATTGTCAGAAAAAGTAATGCCTTCTACATCCTTTCAAAAGTGCTTGATTATGGTCTAATTGATATAAATGTTTCGACTGACCTTGACGGAATCAGGCTCGCCTTGCTTCACCTTGATCAACCCGGGTGGCCTATTTTATTCGCCACGAGTCCCAAACAACCAAAAAACAACTCCATAAATAAAAAGGCAACCGAATATTGTATTCATCGAGCACAAAAACAAAATTAGAATTCTCTTAGATGCTATAAAACCCGGTTTTCATTTACTGAATCGCTAACAATAAACTTTGGTCTCGATGTAAATTCTGTTTCCCGATTTTGTGCTAAGAACACTCGCTGAGTAAAGCAGTTTAAATTCATTGGATTTGGTCCAACCTTTAATTTTTATGCTTATGATTGTCAAAATATTTTAGCACACGAATTTTAACGTAAAATTTTATTTACTGTGAAATCCTTGTCTATGGAACTATATTTTGAAATAAAATCTTGCTGATGAGTATTTTATACTTTTGTCCTAGTTTCTATTTGATAGTATTTTCTACCATTCTCCCCTGACAGTAGCATGTTATCGCTCATTTTCTTTTCCGTCATAATAATAGTATTTATTCTCACACGGTCTATTAAATCATTTCGGTCGATCTAACTCCAGTTTTCCTCTCTCACTAGTTCTTTTGAGATCTATGTATATAAACTAAATTAACGCACCGGTTTAAATTTGATTTTTTCCTGTAACGTGCCCACCCTCTGGTGTAAAAGTTAATTAAGCCGCCTCTCTGGGAATACCATAGGCTCTCTGACTATGTCAACTACCAAAGCTAAGGCTTTGGTCCAGGTTTCCTCACGAAGTTTTCCATTACCAATGTCAGTGATGTTCAAGATAATCGTTTATGGTCAAGCTTGAAAGATGGGATAGTTTTGAACCAGACAGGAGACCTGTTGTCGAGGTTTAGACGTAAGTGTAGATGATGTCGCGGATAAACTTTTATCTATTGTAAAAATCATTGCCACTTTTCGTTGTAACTTTATAACTCAAGAATGGGCTCACCTATCCAAGCCCAATGTTAGGACTATTTAGTAAATTATTTATGTGAAGTTTGCACAAAATCGGTCGAGCGGTTCTTCATTTATCACATTTTTTGTAACACGTAGCGAAGCACGGGGCGGGCCGCTAGTATATTATAGTTCAACTTCTCCATGCAGTTATTTCTTCCTAAAAATAATGTACCTCCAAACATTTTGAACTTCCACACAGTCTGGCTACATTTCGCTATAAATATCCAGTTTCTCGCTAACTAGATTTCCTACGGTACATAAGTCAAAGTTACGGTGTAATTTCACAGTTAATAATAATAATAATAATAATATTCCACAACTATCACACAACGCCATCTAGTCCCAAGCTAAGCAGAGCTTGTGTTATGGGTATTAGATAACTGATAAACATACTTATATATTTTTAAATACATACATATTATAGATAAATTACACCCAGACACAGAACAAATGATCGTGCTCATCACACAAACATTTGTCCTGGGTGGGAATCGAACCCACGACCCCTGGCATAGCAGTCAGGGTCACTAACCACTATACCAACAGGCCAGTCAGTTGAAGTAAAAGCATCCGCAAGCCCTAAAATATATGGTCCTTTTTAAAATGAGCCACTTGTCTCCTCCGGCCCACGAGACCAACGGAGCATACATCGTTGTTTATTGGTGACACTGGTTCATAACTCTTGAGAAGCCAGCGAGGGTTCCTTCTCTGGGTCTTTGTTAACTAAGTTGGGGTTGATTGAATTTTGTGCACACAAACCCTGTCCCCACTAAGGGAACAAGTTACTGTCCAGTCTTCTTAGGATATCGATGATAATCATAATTAAATCAGTACACAGTTTTACTACTACATAGTTAGTACATTCAGTACCGGCCATTGCTTCTTCAAAGAGCACACAACAGAACAAGCATTACACGATATTAAATGAAGTAATTTAAAAGGAACCAGCTTCAGAATTACGATTTAGATGACTCCATTAGGCGACGATGAATTCCCATTTGCAATGCTTTAAATTCACTATAAACACAGCTTTGTTTGAGACAAAAGTTTGCCATTCGACAAGCTGCTACTTACAGTGACACTATCTCAAAGTCGTCTCTTCGAAGAGCACATCATCGAGTACAGCGATGAGATTTCTTATAGAGAATAACATAGCTGATCATGTTAGGGTTTACTCAAGTCCTGAGCATGTGTAAGAATTTAAGGATCAGTTCTAGACAAGAGCTTAATCCATAGATTTGACGTGTATTAGCTCTGCAACTAACCAAAACAACTGTAGATTAATACTTATGAAGTAATTTTCTTACTTTTATTATAAATACAAAAATTTGTGGAGGTAGATCGCCGATGTATGTTTGTTAGTTTTGGCAAACAGACAGTTTGTATTCTGCTAGTACAATCCCACGGAACAATTACTGATCTCCGAGAGCATAAGTTTGTCAAGAACTAATAAATTCTACAAATACGGAGGTACAAACTATTATTAATAACCTCCTCAAGCACCTCGCTTCCATTGCATTCTCCCCTGGTTTCATACTAACTAATAGTAACGCGATTCTTGCTGACACCTCAGTGGAGGAGGCGACCTCCTTCCTCCTCCCCTCCCTCCTTCCACCAGCTGTTCCGAGCGGCCAAACTTTTAGCTGAACTGCACCTTGCGTAAACATTGTACCGTGACATGTTTGTTCTGACTACCCTCACGATTGTTAGCGTGAGTTTCAAGTGAAGGGAAAATTAAATGATGTTGAAGCAGTTTGAAATGTTTGGTGTTTTCATAGTTTGAACTTCGTGAACAACTTTATTATGCTTTGATTAGTACTAACAATTTTAGGTAATTGACATAAAAAACACTGTATTAATCAGGAAAAAAAAACGAAATTAAAAAATGTAAAAAACACAGGATACTTTGCCAAATTAATTAACTTAAAAGAAAAGTACATCATGCGTAGCACAGTATTATATTCCCAAAGAAATCCCTCAAGGTTCAGCGCTCCAGAATGGCGGAAAATTCCAATGAATTTTCTTACACCTCGAGATTCAAATTTTTAATTACAACTTGTTAACAGTCTCCATCAGTTCAATAGAACTCGGCAGAAGTCCCAACAGCCAAGCCATCCAGTGAGGGTCGCTTCCTATTTTGGGCACAAAGTCCTAATTAGAGAGCTCAGCAGTTAATTAAGAAGGGTACCGCGGAGACGGCGATCAAATTTTAATAAAACTCTAATTGTTTGCTCGGCAAATAAGGCAGAGATGAGCACTTTAGTGTCGGCTGTGCACGTCTACGACCCTTATTCCTATATTAACTGTAATCATGAAAGTGGGACACAAAGAGATTTGCGAATAAAGAACACAATGTCATATTATCACGGAAGGCGAAATTGTTTTTACTTTCAGCTTTGTTTACTTTTTGGTAATTAACTTCGTTGTTACATTTAAATTAAAAAGCTACAGATTAGTCCTCGGCTCATAAACTTTCGAAATGAAACACGTAAAACAAACTAGTGCTGCATCCCGCATCGTTAGGATCACAGAGATGGAGCGTCGCGATGTGATGAACTAGCAAACTTGAGCGTGCACTCAAGTTCTATCCTTTAGAGAAGTTGTTCCGTCCGGTCAGAAGGCGTCGCGTCGTCGCAAATAAATGTTACATCTTATGAATGAAAGCAGCGTTGACGCGCTCGAGGGAAACGACGTAACTAGTTCAATGGCACCTCAAAAGAGCAGCGCAAAACGACTTGAACCATTTCATGACAGCAAGGAATCTAGAAACACGCCTTGTTGAGACAAGATTGCTATCAAAGAACGTTTTAAATGGCGCAATAAAACTATTCAAGAGAACAGCGAAATGAAGCTTCATTCACGTCAAAGTCACGCCGACTGCCGACTGCCGGCTGTCGAGCTGCGAGTACACAGTTATTGCAGCGCCATTAACAATTCAACATCAAAGAATTCGAGTGGCGCAGCGTTTCGTAAAAATTGTACAAAATTGACGCCTCCGCCGCCATTTTTGATAAAGCAAATTTTATTATTCGAGATAGAATGCAATAAAAAGTGCCATTCATCCTGTGTGCCCGCGATATTTTATAAACATAATATAAACCCGGTAACTATCTGTATTCCCGGCGGCCATGCCCTAAAACTGACCAGCAGGCCCGAGCTGTGACGAGGGTGTCCTAACTATATTATTGTTGAACTCTCATTTATTATCTACAAAGTGGATCACATTCAATCTTTGGGAGAGCGAGTGTGGAAGCTGAAATATTTAGTTAGATAATGTTGAACGGCAAACAGTTTTGGGATGTCAGTAATACTATTATCTCGTTTTATCTGCGACAAATTGTGAGAAAGATTTACGCTCGGAGCAACATTCTATATTCTTTGTCTACAGACGTTATCTAAAATATGTCTCGTCGGCTCGCTGTGGTGAGAATATTTTATGATGTATATTATACAGGGACGCTTGTCGAACTTGTTAAACACAAATTCCTTTGAAAAAATCTCAAGTAGGTAGGTATGCCTCGGTGGCGTAATTTCTTGATAAAATTAGTTTGGTAACAAGTGGTGTCGGAGTAAGTGCACGTACAGAAATACGCGGGACTAAAAGGATGGTACGTTTTGATGAAAAGTAGATGAGATCGTGTGAATTAATGATTAACTAGACTGCTCTCGGGAGAGGCTAAGTTATTTGAGTATGTAGGAGGAGCTTGGATGTGTTGTGATGGATTAGAAGTGCAGACTGACAGGGTGTTACATTATGGCAGGCAGGCATAATAAAAATAAAGCCTGGTAGTCATCACATTATAAATGAACGGTTTTTTCCTACGGCTTTATTCAACACCGAGAACAATTCTTCATGAAAATGCAAAGGAAAATTAAAAATAACCGCACATTTATATTTTCTTTGCGGATACACTAGAAAAAGATTCATTATTTAATTCATAAATGAGTCTGCACAACTTGTTTCTTTCCTGCACGACGCAAACAAAATGCATTACCATTGTTTTCAATAGAAGCTTGTATTTTTTGCTCTCGAACAAAATATCAATTCTGTTCTAAAGCGAATATATTCCCTGGTTAAAAGCCATTTTTGTACTGCAGATTCTTGGTTATGCGGCATGCAATATGCTAGGTTTTTTAGAGCGGAATTTAAAATAAAACGTGTGTCCTCGTGAGAGTCGTATTTTGCTTGTGGTGACGGATACTAAGTATGCCCATAACGGTTTAGCGCAGTAAAAATGTACAATGTGCGGCTGATTTTAGAGTTTTTGGTCAAGAGTAGGTAATTTGTATGCAAATCAGACTCGTTTATTTTTGTGATTTGTAGCGAAGTGGTGGGCAGAACTCCAAGTTCTAGATTGAAGTTTTAAAATAGTGATGTGACACAGAAGTGTGTGTGTGTGTTACAGAGAAGATATTTTTCAAAATCGCTTGTCAACAAAGTAAAGTGACTGACACAATCTGAGACCAAAATCTACAAAAGTAACTTTGTGTGTGTTTTGACTTAGACATATTGCCGTATGGATCTTGCATTTGCAATTTGTCAGTTGTATTAGGTAAACGACGCGTTAACAAGGTTCACTCTAAGGGCTTGTTATTTAATCATTCCGTAAACTAGTAGTTAACATGCTATTATTTATATACCAGTTAAAAAAACTATATATCATTTTGAATTATAAAACTAAACCACTAATCCCTAAGAGCTATTATAAACCGCAACCTCCTAAGATTCTATTCTCGTGTAGACACAAGTCAAACTTATAAAAGCTCACGCCATGATAATAAAAAGGATCCAGTCAGCATAGTTAATAATAGAAAGGTTCTTACCTAGCTTGCACTTCCGGACTAGTTTCAAAATCACGGCACTTTCCGACATTGTAAAATGAAACGTTTTAATATATTAGAAGAGTTCATTTTTATTCGGCACGACAGCGACCGTAGCAATTTATTTAAGACTAACTTTAGCTATGGCTTTGATCGGTTGGAGGTCGAAACATATCCTTTAGTGACGTTCTATAAAAGTAATAAGCCTTTGTCCTCTCCCATCCAACTTTATGACATAAAAAGCTGATCTATGGACATATTTAGTTTCATATTAAGTATGGATTTAACTTAATAAAATAATAGTGTACCGACGAAACATAAGTAGGCCTTTAGATGGAGCGACGTCTTCGTGAGAGTCGCGAGCAACTGACGGATGCAATATGCGAATTGTCGTTCGGCGGCGTGGAGGTCTAAGCAGTGGATATATTCCTGCTGATGGTGAAAAAATATAAAAGTTTCTTGTAGTTTAGCCTAAGCCAAACTAGTTAGACCTGAAATCGAGTTTGGTCGGTACTCAGTACTAGTCTTAAAAGTCTCACAAAACGTTACCTATGCATGCTGTCATGCTAAATGATGTGTCACTACATCTTGTCCACTTTAGTGGTGAACTAGTTGCATCATTTCGCATACTGCATGCATAGGTAACGTTTTGAGAGACTTTTAAGACTCTATCGCTGAGTTGCCTGTCTCACTAAATAATCTCCCTTTAGCCTACATAAATCTAGAAAACTATCCAGTCAATTTCAATGCAATTATATGTAAAGTTGGTAGCACAATGTATCATGATAAGTTTTTACCCTAATAAAAAAATAGGTAGGTAGTGTAAAATAACCACTCTAATGGAACTAATTTACAAACCAAATAAACAAACTAGAATATCGAAAAAGCCTGATCAATTACATACAAACCCAATTAATTCATCGAGTACAATTAAAATCAGGAAACAGTACACTCTCCATAATTACATACCACACACAATTACAAATGGCTGCCAAAAATAAAGTAACAACCAAAAATACTAGTCAATAGCGTCGAATACATTGTTACTATGTACCACTCTAAAGTTTAATAAATTAAGTACAATAATGAAACTGTGGCGGTTTTGTATTACTATATTTATGTACGTAACCCCTAACCGATATCGCAGTAACTGTAGACATTGTATCAACATACAGTATTTCAATTAGGAACAGATATGTTGGAGCCAGAACTTATCTTCAATGAAGTATTTTTGTGGTAACAGCTAACTAGGTAGTGAGTATAAGTTCGGAGCTGAAACGTGATGGTACGTTGTTGGTGTATGTAAGACATTATGGACACAAAAAATCCTGCACCTGCCTTTATTTTTTGTAGAATAATTAACAATTACCTAAAACATAAATTTTATTTTGTATGATTTTTATTTGACTTTAAATTGGACTTTCGTGGTGTGGTGTATATTATTGTTTTAACTTTTTACAGCCTGTTTATTCAAGTCAAATAAATAAATTACATAAAATTTTAACATATTTTTCCACAAAGAAACGCCTGGGTCCATAACTTGTCTTTAATAAGCAATTTAAAAAGAGCAAAGTTGTTTTACTGGATAACTTTATTCTGTGTTGACACCCATTTCCCCATAAAAGGTGGTTACAATTTACAAACCAGTAATTTGACCGAGGTCACAATGGGCGCGAGTTATATTGTGTGATTAACTTAGTAGTAAATGTTATAATAGTTGATACATTTTAAATGAGCAGAGGAAATAATAATTCGGTAATAAGATGGTAAATGGTCGCTTTATTACTGTATCCGGATATTAATTTTATGAGGCGAACTTATTTTTGGTGCGATATCGTCGTGTTGACATGTTAAACTAACTTTGTGACGATATTGACCGGACTACAGGCGTATTTTAAAATTAGTTCAATTATGTAAAATATAGGGATGTAACGGGGTTATTTTAAACAAAACGAGCGAACACAATCGTTACCACGTTTATTGTTGTTTACAGAAGAAAAATGAAATACTTCACACTTAAAGTTATGATACAATGCGCACGGTACGTTCCCAACAAGTTCGTGATGCGGACACGCGTCGCGAAACAGGTAGGATACGTGGAGCACAGTGGGGCGCGAGAGGGGAGGGCGTCTAGGTTAGGCGTGCTTTTCCAATGCGTGGATACAGCGGCGCGCTAACGCAGACTGGCTGCTTGAGGGCGCAGCGGCCTCTTATATACGCGAGGCGGCCTTCGATGTGTGCGTGAGTAACGTCCCGACACGGCGTGGATGTGTGGCGCGCAGCTGTACTCGTTCGGTGTTGCTACAGGCTCCCCCTCTGGATGCGAAGTCGCCCCGACGAGTAGCCAGTCAGGATGAAGGTTCCCCCGACGTAGCTGGGTTGGGCGCGTGTCGCCGTGGCCGTCCTCGTCCGCGAGGGCGCGGTGTGGCGCCATCAGGGTTAGGCCTAGGTTTAGGCGGGCGTCCGCGTTTCTTCAGTGGACGCACCGGCGGAGGAAGTGGACTCGCCGCATCGCCTTGAAACGGAGTCAAAGCGGATGTATGATACACTCCAAGGGGTTTATCAGGAGTGTTGGGATCTGAAATCAGATAAGATGAGGCACCATGACGTGCTAGGATTAGGTAAGGTCCATCCCTGCGAGGACAGAATTTTGCACTTATTCCTCGAGCAGCATTACTGATAGGATGGGTAGTTGCCAACACCAGGTCACCGGGAGTGTAACCGGGGTCTTCTCTACGTCCTTGGTCTACCATCTTCTTCCTGCGTTCTTCCAGGTTCTCCCTGACATCTCTAGCCTTGTTCAGCGTATTGGATAGAAGTAGTAACTTTGGCGTTATTTCAGGCACAAAGTTTTCAGACAGTAAAATCTGACGAAAATCGTTAGTGTTGTCATCTGGAGTACGTAGTTCTCGTGCAAATGTTAAATACGCTGGCGTATGTCCTGTAGTGAGACAAGTTGCCGTATTCATCGCAAACCGTATGCTGGGTAACTTATCACTCCAGCTTCCATGTTCATCTCCTACTAAAATGGCCAGTTGTGTCTTCAAGTCTCTGTTCTTCCTTTCCACCGGATTTGCTGCTGGGTGATACACCGGGGTGAATGTGTGCTTGATTCGCAGACAGTAAGTCAGTTGTTGCATCACAGCACTCACAAATTGTGGTCCATTGTCGCTTATCAGGCGTCTGGGCACACCGTATCGAAGGAAGATCTCGTTTATTAAAACTGTCGCACAATTTTCAGCGCTGGCAGTTTCTAAAGCGAATAATTCTATCCAGCCAGTAGCAATATCTTCCGCTATCAGTATCCATGTTTTACCGCTACTCGTTGACGGCAAAGGTCCAAACAAGTCAAAGGCGAGGGTTTCGAAACGTTGATTTACAGGCGTTGTTTGGAGCAAACCAGCTGGTTTCAGGTTGGACGGCTTAAATCTCTGGCATGCAACACAGTTCTTAACATAGGCTTCGATATATTTCCTCATACCTTTCCAATGATATCGCTTTGAGATGCGCTGATATGTCTTATCGCTACCGTAATGTCCAGCCAGGGGATCATCATGGTAAACTGAAAGAATGTTTGCCCATTCATGTTGAGGAACTACAAGCTGAGCTTCATCTGAGTCGCCTGACGTATGGTATCGGTACAACAATCCGTTGTTCATGACGTAACCTTTGTTGCTCCAGTACACAGCATTATCTTTACGATCTGCATCTTCTAAGGCAGTAACGATGCTGGCAATATTTTCATCCTTCAGCTGTTCTGCCCTGATTTCAGATGTTGGTCTCTGTGGCATATCGACGGCTACGCTATTCACTTCACAGGTATTTTCATCGCAAATAGGTCTGGACAGCGTGTCTGCAACCACATTCGTCCTACCAGGTGCGTACTTGATAGTGATGTCATAAGCCTGTATCTGCAAAGCCCATCTGGCTAAGCGTCCAGTTGGAGATCGTAGCGACATCAACCACTTCAGGGCTTGATGGTCCGTAACCACTGTTACTGGGAGTCCTTCAATGTATCCACGGAATTTTTTAATAGCCCAAACAACTGCGAGAGCCTCTCTCTCAGTTGTGGAATAGTTACGCTCTGCAGGGGTCATCAGCCTACTGGCATATTCGACGGGATGCTCGTCTTCTCCCTCCCCCTGCACTAGAACCGCTCCCAGTGCATAATTGCTTGCATCGCTTTTGATTATATAAGCTTTCGTGTCGTCGGCTTGTCGTAGCACTGGGGTTGATGTTAGACATATTTTGAGCTCTTGAAAAGCCTTCTCTTGTTCCGCTGACCAAATCCATACCACGTTTTTCCTAGTTAAACGGGAGAGTGGTTCACTGATTCGGGCAAAGTTCGGTATGAATCGCCTGTACCAGGAACAGGTCTGCAGGAACGTCATCAGTTGCTTCAAATTCATGGGTGCTGGATTGGCTAGTATTGCTGTTACCTTCTCGGGATCAGTCTTCAGGCCCTCTGGAGTAATAATGTGGCCTAGGTACTTTATTGTTGAACAACAAAATCGGCACTTACTAAAATTCACATGAAGATTGCTTTCTTTCAGCTTTCTTAGTACCTTACTCAAATCCGATAGGTGCGCTTCATAAGTACCCGAAAAAATTATTAGGTCATCTAAATATGCCAGCATCTTGACGTTCTCTAGGCTAACTCGAACCCTGTCTATCAGACGCTGGAATGTAGAGGGTGCATTTCGTAGTCCAAATGGCATCCTCTTAAAACGGTACATACCGAATGGAGTTATAAAAGCCGTCTTGTCCTGGTCCTCGAGTTTAACTCTCACTTGCCAGTAGCCAGCACGTAAATCTAGAGTCGACATGAACGGCGTTGGCTTAGCAGCATGAAGCAGATCATCGATTCGTGGGATCGGATACTTGTCGGGGACCGTTATGGCATTAAGTCTACGGTAATCAACACAAACCCGTACTGAACCGTCTTTCTTTGGTACCATTACAATGGGTGCAGACCACGGTGATGAACATGCTTCAATTACTCCATTCTCCATCATCTTCTTTACCTCATTCTTTAAAACAGCCATGCGTGGCGGTGAGAGGCGGTAAGGAGGTACGGAGATGGGGTTATGCTCACCCGTGTCGATGCAATGTTCAGCGAGTGTTGTCGGTTCTCCACCTTCCTCGAAAACTTCTTGGAAATCCCATAGCACTTCCATCAGCTGTGACTTTTGAGTTACGTCTAGCGTGTCCGATGAAAATTTATCCACTTCCAAAGATCCAATTTCAACATCATTGCTGCTATTACTATGGTCGCTAGGGAAGAGAGCCTTGGAGTGTGGAGATAGTTCACACGGAGCGTCGTGAAGCTGCATTTGGGCATCACGGAACATAAAGTCGACGAACCTTGGAGAATACCCATCGAACAATGGTCGGGTTCGCTTCCTTGGAATAGGGGACAGCTCGATTGGCACTACACGATATGTCATTGTGTTAGTTGAGCAGGCACTCGTTTCCGGGAGCGCTGGTTCTCCGCTGGATGATGGACTGCCAGTCGCTGGAGTGCATGCACTGGGTTGTGGCAGCGCTGGTTCCAGTAGGCCTTTGTCTCGTGGAGTTATCGACAGAGGGGAAACAAATTCAGGCAGCTCGACATCCTTCAGCATACCCCTTAGATGGGGATTAAAATACACAGGAGTAGCTTCTACCTTGGCCATTGATATTTCCTCAGCATCTTCGTCTTGAAGGTCAAAGATGTCATCAGGGTAATCCTCGAAATACCATGTCTTCTGTGGGACGTTAAGTACCATCTTGGCATCCTCAAGAAAGCCGACGCCCAATAGTGTGCGAGATTCTCGAGCTTCCGGGAACACTATAAAAGTCGTTTGCACAACACGGTAACAGATACTGACGGGTGCACTTACTGTTAAAACCTCTCTCGTCGTTTTCGTGCCATCAGCCAATTTTACCATTAGCTGCTGTGTATGGAATGCAAATCCGAGTCTTCGCAGGCATTTGTATAGCGTGTATGATGCAACGCTTGTTTTAGCACAAGTGTCCACGTAGGCACTGCCTGTTATTTTGCCTATGGCAATACCAATAATTGGTCTAGGACGTATATCTGCTGGGACATCCACTGAACAGAAACTTACTTCAGCTTTCGGTCCAGCCTTGGCGGCGCAAGTTGTGCATTTTGATCGCACCACTCCCGGTGTACCACACCCGTAACATACAAACTTTGGGGTAGAAGGTGATGGCGCTTGAGTACCTATAGCAGCATTTGCATTCGCAGGTTTTGCGGCCGATGCACCACCAGAACCAGAAGCTTGGTCCTTCTTCTCCTTCTTCCGACATGTTTCTACAGAATGCCCAGGCAACCTGCAGTACGTGCACCGTTTCTTTTTGAATGGCACCTTTTCGTTCTCTGCCCCTGGTATTTCCTTCTCAACCAAGAGTTCTTCCACTGCTCTGGCTGCCTTCACTAGGGCGTCAAGTGTATTGACAGTCTCACGTGGCAATTTTACCCTTATCTTGTACCTCAGCTGTCCGTAAATCATATCAATTTGTTGGGACTCAGTGTGTGGCTCTGGCATTTGTGCAATAAGAGCCCTCTTTTTAGCCACGAACACTTCTGTCAGCTCACTCTCACCTTGCTTGACGTTTACAACATTTTGGTACAGCTGGTGCGCAGGTCTCTTGGGGGCAAAGGCGTGGCGAACTCTTGAAATAAATTCAGCCCATGTTTTCACTTGATCCTTTATTCCATTCCACCAGGTTGCTGCCTCTTCCCTTAAAATTAAGGGGACGCTCATAATGGCATCATCGTCGGATATCTGCTCGACGGACTTAAACACTGAAGCCGCAGCCAGGAAAGTTTCCACCGTTTCCGTGTCTCTGGTACCATTATAGGTAATCTTGCAGGTGGTGAATGAGCCTCGTCGCTGCTGGTTACCAACCACTGAGAGTAACTTCTCGAATTGCTCGACTGACAGATTCATGGTCGCCAGCGGTTCCTCCTTTACTTTTCTGCGTAATCTCGTAGTCGGGCTAGCCTGCTTCCGGGCCTTTACGTTGAGCGCCAGATTGTAACGGGGTTATTTTAAACAAAACGAGCGAACACAATCGTTACCACGTTTATTGTTGTTTACAGAAGAAAAATGAAATACTTCACACTTAAAGTTATGATACAATGCGCACGGTACGTTCCCAACAAGTTCGTGATGCGGACACGCGTCGCGAAACAGGTAGGATACGTGGAGCACAGTGGGGCGCGAGAGGGGAGGGCGTCTAGGTTAGGCGTGCTTTTCCAATGCGTGGATACAGCGGCGCGCTAACGCAGACTGGCTGCTTGAGGGCGCAGCGGCCTCTTATATACGCGAGGCGGCCTTCGATGTGTGCGTGAGTAACGTCCCGACACGGCGTGGATGTGTGGCGCGCAGCTGTACTCGTTCGGTGTTGCTACAGGGACACATTTTATTGGAATTTAATTTTGATTATTTATGTAGGTAATGTAATATTTTATGCAGTTAATTTCATAAGGTGGCACATTTCATTAACAATTTTTATTTAGGACTTTTACACGCACAAATCATTACTTACATGAAGATAAATGGGAAATTTAAATTATTACGTTTATCTACTCTTTCACTCAATACTTCACAATAAAAAAAAACTAAGCTAACAAATTAAAAAATAATGAAAAATAAATCCAACACTTAAAAAAGATAAAAATACAAATGAGCGGAGTAATATCGGTAAGCATTCTTAACATTTATTTGCTCAATTTAAATAGAGCAGGCGTCTCTTCAGACACATCTATTCCATATTTATATAATCTAAACATCTCTTAAATAAAGAAAATGTTAAGTAAACAAATTAGTGTCACGCAAACATACAGCTGTTTAATATGTACTCGTACATGAATATTTTAAAGTTGATGAGTGTTGTAAAGTTCAATCTACACATTTTAAATATGATCAACCAGATTTAGTATTTAGTTCTCCCCGTATTTTGTGTATCTGTGATACAATCTTTTCCCCGTATTTTGTGTATCTGTGGTACACACAGATACACAGAATACGCGGAAAAGTATAATATTCAGTGATCTGGTAGAAATTTTAGGCAGGTATTTGAGTCACTCTGATAGCCACAAGTCATAAGTGTCAACCTCCTCATGGTCATGATGTATGACGAGAGATGGCACTGTGTGACTAAAGAGAGTGACGAGTATGAATGTTAATGGATGGAGAGGAAGAGGAAGGCCAATGGAAAGATGGATGAATTACGAAAGATAAAGAAGTAAATGAAACTGAGACGACTGTTAGGGCAGAATGGAAGATAAAAAAGTGTTGCGCCGACACTAAGTAAAATAGTACAAAGACAGTAAGATGATTTAGATAATACAAATATGGATTTCATATACCATCTATGTGTGGAACCATAAAACACTAATCTTTAGTATAAGAGGAAATCGCTAAAACCAACCTACATTTCATCGCATTGAGATTTTTTTCCCTTTTTTTAAACGTTGCACATCTCCTATATTGCGGGTACGTTTGCAAACATTAAAACACACACGCACAACCACGGAAAAACAACACCTAGGTAATATAAATACTTGTACAGAACGGGAATAGAACCGGTGACATGCAGCACAGTGATCAATCGCTCAGCCACCACGCCAACCATACAATGAATAAAAAGTTGTTGGTACTGAAAATTTTTCTATGACCGAAAAGCAATACCATGCAAAACCAATTTACTTGTAAGTTGGAAGCAATAGTAAAATGTGTTTTGGCAAACGAACAAGTTGTTATATTTTTGAGGGTAGCAAAAACTTTGTATTGTATGTTTCATATTCAACTGCGGTTATTACGGATTCAAACAAATAAGGCATTTGTGTATTTGATTGTACATTCAAACACATCAGTCACGTCTCGTCACCAAATGAAACTTGTATGGAAATATGTTGACCGGTGACGCGACTGATGGATCACGTGTCGGTGACTGGCCAGTGACTGACTAATTATAATTATGAGTGTAGATATATTTTGTTTTTTAAACCGGGCCAGTGACGTGACGTGACGGTGACTGATGACTGTGAATGCACCTTTATACGATATTTCTCAAAGACACGCTAAGGTGAAGCGTAAAGCTCAAGACTGATCGCAATGAAAGACATCTGTGGATGCCCTACCCTTCACTTCGCAAGCCACACTTCTGAGCCATTACTCTTGTAGAGATCATCTCTATTCAGATTCCAGGCTCCAACTAAGAGTACCTATATAATATGGCTAGGCATCAAGAGTAGCTAATAAGCTTTTGACATAATCGTTTGCCCGAAATTCGGGTGATTAAACAATTATTTACTTAAATTCGCGCACCCCATACATTTTTCTACACTGATTTTTGCAATGGACCTCGACCTCCTTCAACTCTAAAACTACTCAAAAATACACGAATTAAATCGAAAGATTATCTGCATCTACACTCAAAATAACAATCAATCTGGACGTGCTTTCTGTTTTTTAATGCTCGGTCGTTTGCCCGGATTCCATAAGCAATTGAATACGGGCGAAAGACCAAGTCCAATTGCTTTATATCCAATAAATCAGTACCGTAATCAATCTTTTGATTGAATAAAATGACGATTGCTGTAGTGAGCATGACCACCGTGACCCCCGTGTCCCCCACTGCAGTCATTGCAAACGGAACGTGACCCAGATACTAAAAATCGGAATTTGCACTGAAGTTTTTTGTTTATTTCTCAAGCTCAAACTTAAGCGGACTATGGATCATGCTGAGTTTTCTGACCTATTTTTGGCATCACGTGAAATCGTGAACAATTGATTGGTGCAGACTGAACGGTTCTGTGCAAACGGGTAAAGGAACTTAATTTGACGTTTTTCGTTTGTACTAGTTGCATTATACGTTGCGTTGTTTAACAATCGATTTTTGTACCAGCCATAGCAATCTGCATTTGTTTCAGCTTAAATAAACAGTTTAAATTATTGGTGAACATTTGTAGGATACCTGTCTAAAAAACTGTCAATTGAAAATCGGGATTTTGATCTGTGATAGGGTCGTTTTGTAATTGCTCTTTTTAGACAAATGTTTAACCTTTTGTAGCAAAACTTAGAGTGTTCGAAATATTTTTAGATTTCTCTCTTGTTTAAATAAATTCGACAAATCGTGGTAGAATCACATTAAAAAAAATGCGTTTTTTTTTTTAAAGAACCAACGCAGATTTATAGACAAACACAAAAATTGCTAAGATTTTATAATTTAAATAAATAGCAGATGCTTTATAATAAAAATCATTTTAGATCCTGAAAATATATTTTATTTTATAGTCATCTTAACTGATGTTTCTACAAGAGAACATTCATAAAAATCCAAAGACTGAAATGTATAATAATATAAGAATTGCCACTTAATTGGTCGACATGGACATAACTGAAAGATAGAGCAACAAAACTAGTTAATAAAACAACATTTTTTACGACGCTACATGGAGTTTTACAACCAAAGCCAACAGTTACAGTCCGCGAGAGAGCACCCTAATCAAATAATAACTAAGACATAAGTTTTATCTCAAAATCATCTCTATGAGAGCACGACTCTACCAACAGTCGTTATACTACCAATTAAAAGTTACTCAGAATTAGTAATCAATAGAGACCTTCAAGTTTCAGACTCTACTAAGATTGTAGAGATGATAGAGCACAGTTAAAAAGTAAGATATTATGAATGCGTCGGTTGGCTTTCGGTAGAGCCGCTTTGTGGGATGAAAATATTCCAAGCTTAAATCCCAGTTTTAAGTTAGGTGGGACAATTTTCTCTGCAGAATATTTTTCACGTTTTCTATGTGTGTGTGCCATGTATTACAGGGTGAAATTTAATAGATGCGACAAATTTAAATATAAAATAATACGTGTTGTCAAGAAAAAATATAAAATATCAAAAGTAAAATTAAAAGATAATTGGTCAGTATTACGCTATGAACGGCAACGTTTAATAACATGAGTGCTCGACGATTATTGAGCACTGCGATGAGTGGGACGACATTTTTTGATACTTTAATTTTTGTTACATTTATTTTGCATATTAAATGCTGGAATACCGATAATTCGTACTTAAATAAAGCTAATAACATCAGTGGAGCTTTTGAAAAAAATAATCGCGTATTTTTTTTAACAACTTAGATTGTTGTAAAAACAGTTTATAATTACTATGTTACTGTAACTGAATCTCCCATTTCATTTTGTCGCATTTATTCAAATTCACCCTGTATAACGCTAGGTCTTGTTTGCGGGTTCGGTCGAGTTCTTGGCTTAAGTAACAGTAAAAAAGCTATCTTTTCTTCATGATTTACTGCTTTCTCAAGTTGAAATTATTTACAAACCATTAATTTTGATGGGGTAAAAGATGTGAACTTTTACGTCTTTTTGGTGGTGCTTTTAAAATTTTGTTTTTTACATATTCTGACGTAAATTATGTTTTGTTCTATCTCTTCAACCAAAAACATAATCAATTTACTAGTAATTGCACTTGCGAAAGGGATGATATATCGGACACTTTTTTTTTCTTTTTTTTTTTATCGTGGTAAAATCATCAAATGAGTCTTCCCACCCCGGGGAGGGCGAGAGGGACTGTCAGACTTGTACTGACTAAAATCTACGGTGTTCTTCAATAGCCCTTTATGTTCCGGGATCACGGTGAGGGAAATAAGTCCCGCGACCCCTGCAGGCTTTGGCCCTCTGTGAGGGGGCCCCGTCATTTGCTGACAGCTCTTTGAGGCGCGCGTGGAGCACGACGCGCCGTCGACCCGGGCATGGTCCATGGTCGGACAGCGAGTAGCCCTTTACTCGCTGTCCGCATGCCCGCGCCTACGGTGGCCGGAGATCATTATATCGGACACTTAAAAAGAAATTATCATACAATCATGGTTAAGTTATATTTTAATAGGAAAAAATACTAGGGTTCTAGATTCATAAGTTAAAAACTTATCTCGTCTATCTCTTTCAAAGCCTTGTCTTAATTAATTCAAGAATTTGGCATCGAATCCCAATCAGAATATCAATATTTGCCAAGGAGGGTGTCATCTGACCCGACAAACCAATTACTAGGAGACATCGATATCCTAAGGTTGGACTTCAAAGTCTTAGCTCTTTGGCTATCTAGATTGTATACTGGTTGTTTGTAGCGAAGGCACAGGGTTATATTTTCAGGGTCCCAAATTGTGGTGTGTTCTAAGCTACAATACTAAAATGCAAAAAGCTATCGAACGAACAGGGAAGGTTTTAGTCACTACCAATAACTGGCCTGTTGGTCTAGTGGTTAGTGACCCTGACTGCTATGCCGGGGGTTCGATTCTCATCCAGGAAAAATGTTTGTGTGATGAGCATGATCATTTGTTCTGTGTCTGGGTGTACTTTATCTATAATATGTATGTATTAAGAAATATATATGTATGTTTATCAGTTGTCTAGTACCCATAACACAAGCTCTCTTAGCTTGGAATTAGATGGCGTTGTGTGATAGTAATACCAGCCACGTGCTCCTCAGTCTCGCGCACTAAGGATTCCGTCTCGTGATCTTTAAAAACGGCAAATAAATCAAATCTGATGCATAAGATGCTCTCAACTTTCTGTTTTTTAGTTTTATATCAGAAAAAGCAGAAAAATACGATCTGTGAAAATTTAAACTGTCCAGCTATCAAGGTTCATGAGTTACAGCCTGCCTGACAGACAGACAAATGGACAGCGGGAATTTGGTAGTAGGCTCCCGCTCTACCCAGGTACGGAACCCAAAGCGTAACAAAGAAACAGACTCACTTTAATACCAATTTATAACATTAGTTATAAAGTTAGGATCATAATAATTACGCAGTAATATGCAGCTCATACGATTTGGAATTCAAAGAATACTCGTAAGAAGAACTTATAGTCTTCCATACACCAACCCTCGACCAGTACTGCACAGCATATCGATCGGGCATCCTCCATACATCACCCCACCATGAGTCCTGAACACCAACAACCAAAAATTGCAGCAACAAATCACCCACACTTGACACCCAACCCTCAAAATCAAACTACAACCGAACAATCCACAATTCAAAATGGCGGACGTGAAACCGGAATCACGCCTCACAAAATTTATTTCACTATTAATGTTTGGAAACACTGTAGGCCAGTTATTTATATCAGTAATTATCACTCTTGTTTGCCCAGTTGAGTTTGACCCCGTCTCCTCTTTGGGCAAAGTCGTAATATTTTATGGGCAAACTTAGATGATCTATAAGCTATCGCTGGGCAGTGGGCAAGGGTTCAACTATCTGGACTTGATAAGGTCAGACATTAATCAGGAAAATAGAGATTGTTTTGCTTTGACTTCCAATGGAAGATTCTCAATTTAACTTTCCTTTGTTTGATTGTTCTGTTTGATTTCCAAACAATTTGTAAATTTGTATTCTACGATTATGTAGTATTGTAGTGTTCGTGACGTTTTTGTGACGATGATCACGTTATCGCATGATCGCCTTATCACCGTTGCATAAGGCGATCATGCGATCGTTGTTTCAAAATTTGCTATTTATTTGTTTTCTTTGTTCCATAATAAAAAAGGAAATAAATGAATCAGTAGAACTAATATTATAATTGCGAAATTAATCTTATTTATAAGTGAACATAATCTTCTAAAGTTTTTGAGCTGGCTTCACTGAGGGGCATAAGCTGGTTTAAAGATAAATAATTAAAACTAAAAAATAAGTTAAATATTTTTTCCATTTTTAAAATGTTGCAATATTTACCGACTAGCGAATATTTAGAGACTTGCTATCTAGGCGACACGGATGGCTCAGTGGCATCTATTGCGCTGCATGTCGCGGGTTCGATTCCCGCATTCCCGCAAGTGAAATATATTTTTATGATTTACAAGACGTTATTTCGGCAATGAATGTTTGTATATGCGAGTTTAAATATTTTTAAACGCAGGAGTTTAAGTGAAATTAAGTCAATTGTTTACATTTATGACGCGTACTTAAACCATAAAAATATATGGAACAGAACAGCTGATATAGTTTTCTTAAAGTGTCTGATGAACTAAAGCAAAGATTGCATATTTCTGCAGAATCCAGCCAGGTCCATTCCGTTAGCTCGAAGCATACAATTCTCGATATTATAAGTTCCCAAGTTGACGCAAAACATGGATAAACCTACTTATAAGAGCTGCCTTCCAAGATTTCCAATAAATGGGGATCCAAACGGTATAAATATTTAACTTTCATAGCGGGCGAGTTTTATTGCTTTAGAATTTATAGTTCTTAGTGACATTTTTAGTATTATTTTAACCCGTAAACGTTCAATACTTTAGGTAGGGCACAACGTTAATATATCTTCATTGCTTCGTGCATTGAGGGTTTGAATAAAAAACATTCAGAAATGCTGACAGTTCAGTCGTTTGGTCTCGGCTAACATTTATAGATCTTTGACAGTCGTTATAGGTTAGTGGCCTGTAACGACTGAAAATCAATCTTACCAAAGACTACCCTAACCTTCGTGAGCTGTGAAGGTCAGACTAGCAGTCGCTTTATCAACTGCATTCGGTAAGACTGCCTTTGGGACAAGTTTAGGCAGCTGATGATTAATGGTGATAGTTAAGTGGTTGTCGGACATACCTCTACTTGTCTTGACAGGGCTGACTACCTAATAATCTATCCTATAACACATAGAATGGATGAAAGAAAGACTAACAAACATCCATACATCCATCCATTACAAAACATGGATAAACCTACAAGTCTCACTACGAGATATATTGTACCAAAATAGATCAGGGGTGAAACAAAGGTTCATGGGCAGAATTACTTTTCAAATTGGAGTTTAAAAGTTTACAATTTTCAAACAAGAGAATACCCTTTCCTTTCACGATTTACATTTATTAATACACAAAGGTATTTTATATTTTTGTAAATCCAACTTTGTTCTAAAACTCTTTTTTATTTCAAAAGGCGAAGTAACAATATAAGAAGTTTAACCTATTTCATAAAAAGTCTACGATTTTCTTTTAACTATTTTATTGCCAACAAAGAAAATCACCCTTTATTTTAATGTCTTTAAAATTTGAGACTCTGAAAAAGAGTAGGTAACATATTTTAATATCTAGATTTTCTAGATTTTCTTTACTTATTACATTCGATTTTTTAAGCAAAATTGGTTCTAAGACTTTGAGATAAAAAGGGTTACTAACAGCCAATTTGTCAACCATTTTTCTATAAATATATACAATAGCTGAAGGCAATACATAACCAGCGTATTAAACCTAGAAAAAAATATTTACATGAAAGGTTTCCCAGTTCATAGAAGCAAAAATCCTTTTTATTCTTTTATGAAATTGAACTTGGTAACACAAAATCACTGCCGAATTTACAACCACTTCACCAAACACGGGGTAATCCCAAATTACCATAAACAATACATACTCAGACAGCCGTCGCCTCACCTGAGCACATGCTCACACAATACTCATGTATTCATGATAAATACATAATAATATTTGCATGTATATGTGCCGAACATGGTTCTGTCACTGGTACCGGTATCTACGAAGGAGGATACCGGTACCACAGAATAGCAATATACAGAAGGACAACTCGTACCTCGTATCACGAGCAAGAGCGCACACATACAAACACACGCATCGAGTACCGCGAATGCTAGCACACGCGCGACTGACACTTGTGTTAGGATCTTCACACACATATAGACACGCTTGACGTAAGTACAGCGAGTGCAAGCGCACTCGACACTGTGATTTGTTAGAGATCTACACGCACAATCTTATTCATATTGGTGATGTTTATGGCGTGTTGAATTTGCCTCAAAGTTATTTAGCCTCATTTTTTAAATCTCATATCTTAGTGCAATTTGAAACATGCTAATAAAAATTCGTTTGGGCGCAATGTAGGTTGGTATTGCTGTGTCTGAATACTGGGTAATTATTGGTTGATTATGCTCATTATTTCGCAATTTAGCAACACAACAACTAATGTAAGCAAAGTGGAAACATATTTTTCTTTTGCTCTAAAGAACAAGCCTTCTGATCAATTCTGTCACTAAAAGTTGTATTGGTACCCAATGCTATTCGGCACGTCGAAATAATCCAAGGTAGCGGAAAAGGAAACCTGGATTTAGAAATGCCATAAAATGTAGAAACACACAGTGAAAGGCTTGAGGCTTGCACGCTTCATCTAATTCCTAGACGAACGCGACGCTATAATATATAAATGTAAATTGTGTTGTAATTACACGCAGTTTTTTCGTGGCTTATTAACTTTTTGGTAAATGTACCAACAATCCCATTATACTTAGAATTAAATATTACCTCAGTCGCCTGTTATCAATGTTCTCATAAACCATTAATTTTTGTTTGATTTTTGAATTAATTGTATATACCTATTCATTATTTTATTTATTTTAAATGAGCTAAATTACTGGAGAGTTTCCTTCATACCCAGCTTAAATTACGAAGAGCAGACACAAGTGGCAACTGGCAACCGAGTTCAATGTGTTTCATAATTTTGCAAAAACAAAAAACAATAGCTGTCAATAACTGGTGCCCATATACAGGGTGTTTCTTTTAAATTGGCCAAAAGGGAGAAATCTGCATCCATAAGAGATAAGGGAAAACTTTCTTAGGAACCTTTAGCACTTTTTTGATACTGACAATTTTGGCGTTTTTATTTTGTTGGTCAAGTGTGAGCTGTGCACAAAAATGAGTGATATTAATCAAAATTTTTTTTTGTCAATTTTCCATCACTGTCATAATGCATAGAATCTATAATTGGTCTAAGCCCTGAGGTTGGTCGCGGGTCTTATACCATCATCGTGACCCCGGAACATAAAGGGCTATTGAAGGACACCGTGGATTTTAGTCAGTACAAGTCTGACAGTACCTCACCAGCTGGGATCCAGGTCTCATTTGATGATTTTACCAAGTAAAAAAAAAAAAAAAGCCCTGAGGTTATTATCACTTGTTGATAAAAATAAATTATTTATAACAGCGTTGAGAATGTGTAATACACTATACACGTGTAGATTGTTGTAATGAGGACCACGCCTAACTCATTACGCAGTGCTCGTATGATAATGTTTTTGATAGATAATAACCACCTTCACATAATTTCTCACCTGGTATATCCATTAGTAATGGAGTTCCGAAAATTCCGTATTATTATTTTTTGTCACACTGTAATAATGTTATGAGTACATTGGAAATAAAAATTAAAAGGGATTAAATTGTTATTATGAACGAGGAAGCGGGTTGTATCTAAAAGTGTGATTTTTTAACAAAAACGTTTCCCCACACTAGCAATATATCCTAAATCGTGTAGCGGGGGCGTTTAAACATAGAAAGTCACATACCGGCACTGTGGATTTTAGACAGGACAGGTCTGAAAGTTCCTTCCGCCCCGCTCAATTGAAAAAAAAATAAAAAAAACTCAACTAAATCAACAATAATATAACGTTAATAGAACATTAAATGCGAAAAATTCTAATATAATTGGATCGGTTGGAATATTGTACAGAGATAGCGAGTACTATTGATTATATTCAACCGAATTATATGACATTATGTCTGATTGAAAAGCTGGCGTTTTAAACACGTATAACAATTATTTATATTTGGAGATTGAATGGTATTCGCATAATGCAAAAACATTCGCTTTAATGAAATGCTCATTTAGTTCAATTAGCTACATCAATGTGAAATTTTATGTATGTAAATATTATAAATGAGAAAGTTTGATAGTATTCTGATGGTGATGTTTCTCTATTGTTTGTGATCTGAATAGGATCAGATCCGGATCTTTATCACAAATATAATATTGCAGTTTGAAATAAAGCTATTTTTATCCCTGAAAAATGTAAGGTTCCTCTCTGATAATTTTTAACTGAAACGCTGACGAAGCCTCGCGTGTAAGCTAAGTAGTACAGTCGAGTAATTCTAAAACTGATTTATCAGAATAAGAATCAAGAGTATTTCGATATTTTCCTGACTGTTTTTCTGCACGTGAAACTTAACGCATCGTCGCTTCACGTCGACCTGGCGGTAGACCTTGATAGGACAACGAGTTACTCGATCATTACTCGCCGCAGGCCCGCGCCTGCAGTGATCGGAAATCACCGCGATTCATCATTAATTCATTCATTGCGATTGCGATGCTCCTGCGGTGGCAGGAACGATGATGACCATGTCATTTCCCAATGTCCATTCCTCTTGTCTTTATAATTAGCAGGTACACCATCCCGCCAGCACACACTGCAACCCACAAAAATCCTGAAATATACCACACCAATAGAATATTTCAATTCTCCTCCGTAATAACTCATCCTGAGCCTCATTGTCGCCGGAGACAAATTGAGGATACGTCATCATTTGCAGTGTAGCGGAGATTTGTGGGAAAGTGTTCACTCACTATTCTATCCAGTGGTTATAAATGACAAATGATTTATGTTACTGTTATAGTCTGCTCAGGAATATGTAGGTGTATGACATATATGTAGATTTTGATTTATTGTAATGTCATCGCGACCGAATTCCGGTCACGGTGGACAGATCTCAACAGAGATTTTTTAAGGTACACACAATATTTTTGTATATCTTTATTTATTTTCTTTACTTATCATGTAAATTTCAAAATATTTGAATATAAATCATTTAAAAATAAGAATAGTAGCCCATCGGTATTGGGAATACGGTCCAAGCAGCAGGACTTAAGAGAGAAGAACTAATAATGCGCGCGAGTCTTGAAGTACTGCTTTCTGAATGCCCTTGATCCAGCTGCCTAACGAGAACATCCTTAGATGTTGGTCGCGGCTCTTGTGAAAGAAAACATGGGTCGACACGACTATCAGCAAAATGATCGTCGAAATCACATCCAGCGTATCGACAACCTCGCTACCCAAATCAAGATACTTGATTTGCTAATCTTTCTCAGCTTTCACGAGCTCAACAATCTCTGCGCGCTGCCACAGAACATAATTATAGTGCACAAAATATACTCTTTCTCTCATAGTCCGACAAGATGACAATCAACTACTGGAGAGATCACGTGTAACAAATGATTTTACCTGGTTTTCGAGATATTCATTGATTAGTTTTGTTGTTTTTTTTTTTGGTTCGCCATGTTTTATGTTGTTGTTCTGTCGTTTTCTATCTTTCTTTCAATTTAAACCACATGATGTCGGATCCGGGTGTAAAAATGTTATCCAGAGTAAAGCATGGGTTTGTAACCGAACCTCTGACCTGACATTCAACAGTCATGCTAGATCACGAGACCAACAGGGCAATTTTAATTGAAAGATTGCATAACAAAAATAAATAAAAAAGGTAACATTTTATCCCAAACGATTTTTCATCGAAATTAATTGCTATTGATATTAGTTTTGCTGTGTATTTGTGTAACTAAGATCACGTATACACGATACAGTGCGCACTCGATTGTGGACATCCAGTGCGAAATATATGAAAAACAAAAGACAATCAGTACAACATTTTTTTTTATATGCAGTTGTTGGCCGACTTTAGTGACGAATAAATAAACACCCAGAACCCGGAACAAATACATACAAATTAAACAAGAACAAACTGTCAATCAAGAGAAGTGGGAGGCACGTTTGCCCTGGCGTGGGACTAAATTACTTAGAAAAACTAGGTATTAAGTGCACCTCAGCAACTCTTCAAGTATTACAGGTATAGTAAAATATATCTTGGCTCGTTTTAGTGTCAAGGCTTCTACACCCAAGGTGTGCAACCCGGTGGAGCTCTTTAAACTAGTTCTACTTAATTAGGTATCTAATGAGTTGGATAGGTCACTAACGTACCTATTTGCTAAGACTAGGCTAACTCCTCTTTTTAAAGTTGCTAACTAGTTAGAAAAAGGAAAACTACATTTAGGTAAGGTAATCTTAGGTATTAGTTTGTGCATTTCGTATTGTACTGTGTACACAATAGTTAGGAGCAACCGGGGCTGTTAGCATATAGAGGTAATTACTTAAGGATGTAGCAATAAAATGTTAAAAATGCGTAACAAATATCATTATATAAATTAACCAGCTCTAAAACCTCTTAAATATCGCTTCTTATATAATACCTGGTAAGACTATAAATATCACAAAGAAGGCAACTCAAGCATCAGAAATCGTGAGAGAAATTCAATTTCGACAGAATTTTCACACCTACATTTCCTTTTCCAGACAAAAATAACACGTCTATGTTTCCACAACAATACCTTAACACATCACGTTCCCACAATAAAATGCTACCAAACTTTTGTGAATACAAAGCGCTTACCGAGATATTTGGCGTTAGAAACACCCTGACAGCAACGTTTGCACCCTTCAAGGGATTACAAAAGATATGACTACCTTTTTACTCCAGTCTTTTTCATCCCACTCCATACAACATCGCCATTTACATATTATTCGGGCGAATAATCATTTACAAAGTTTCGGGGTATAAATGGTCTTGACAGTTGAATTATGAAGCGAGTTATTTGTCACTAGTTCAAAGTTTGTTTTTATCTAGATCGTGAATATTGTTGTATGTTTCTAGTAATTAAGGGAGACATTTAAATTTTTTGATGACTTGTTGGCTTGGTTTGTGTTAACTTTGATGAGTAAATAACGTGTTTACATTACTATTTGTAACTCACAGTGTTAATTTAAATTTTAATTAGATCTTAGTCAGGTTAAGCTAGCAAACAAATAAACAAATTTCATATGTAATGGATAAAAAAATAAATACTATTACGCTAGCTACTATAAATATTAAAGTTATTCCCATCACAGTATTTGTGGCGTTTTTTCATATATCTTTATTAGAAAAAAGGCTTTTATCAATTTGTGGGGTTTAACTTGCTGACTCTTATCTGATTTTAGAGTAAAAAGAATGAACACTCAGTTGCAAAATGAAAGTACAGTCACAAAACAATTGATAATAAAATTATGGTACCGAATTTTTCCTGATTTTAAATGTCACATGCATAGCTAGGTACCTATCTTTTCTATATGTTATTAATAAATGACATAATTTTGAGAGATATGGCTAGAACATGAAGAGTCGAATAAGGAATTATGGAAGAAAAAGCAGGATTTGGCGAAACCATTCCACCCAATGAATAACAACGGGATGACTAACAATTTACAAGCAGAATTCTCGGAAAAAACCTAGCCCACAAATTGCCCTTGCACAATCAATGAAACCTTCCATCTGATTCTATAAGAAGCTTATACTATGTAGTACACAAATGCATGCACAATTCCTCAGTGCGGCAGTACGGCTTCACCTGGGGACCTTGCCTTGTTAGTGATGTTCACAAGTTTTCTTTACAAAGAAAAAGTAACCGTTGGAAGCAGAGGTAAGTAGATCTATCTTTCTTTTTTCTTTCTTTTAGTTTTGTCCCTGAAGATTCCCAGTCGTTTAGCAATTGAATTTTGCTGCAAGTCGGATTTAATGTAGAGTTTATGTGTTCTGTCGCTCGAAATTAATATTGTATCTCAATCCAAATCTTGATCCAGTTAGTTTGACAGCTGCTTCTGCGGCTAGGCAAAACCGGTCATTCATAAATAGAGATCATGATTGCCACCTAAAAAGATACCTATTACTTTTCAGTCGTGCTTTAAATTCTTTTCGGTCTTTAGAAAATGATGAAGTGGAACAGATAAATGAACGTGATATATTGTAAAAATAATAAATTGCTCTAAGGTAAAGTAAGTCACGTACATACGTTGGAGTAAATGAGCAGAAATAAGAAGGAAAATATATAAGACGAAGTTAATGAATGTGTCGCAACAGATGGTATGCCGACAGAATACGAGATAATTTATATTTTAATAAGAATTTGTTTCAGTACACAAGTAATAAATTAAAACATCCTTATAGAGAATAAACCAAGCTCTGTCAAAGAAAATTTAAAAAGATGGAGATTCATTGAAGAGGCACTTAATAACCTGTGAGTCCTGTAAATTGCTTATTATAAAATAAACGCTTTTGCTGAAGCCAAACTCCCTGTATTAAGATTTCCAACAACAAACTAAGAAGAAAAATAAGAAATATAAAGTTCATGTCATCGCAAAACATATTCATAAGTACATATTTAATCACAAGACCCTGACTGAAACTCAATTGATCGTAACATCAAGCGAAGACTCTAAAAAGCCAATGTATCGAAAAAACTGTAGTAACATCCACTAAACTATCACATGCCATTAAATAAGCGCATAATACATCCATAAGTAACTTAGAAAATGAAACAAAAAGCTGGAGATTACACGAGATCCCTGAGCGACGGTAAAAGTGCGACACAACTCGCGAAGGTCGACAAAAAGAAGAAAGGTCGACCTCTATAAGTTAAGCAGGTGTTTGGTTAGTCGCAGCAAAAATTCGCGAAGTTGCCGGACCGACATATTTTTGCGGATAATCTGATAAACGTGCATACAACGTATGTAAAGGAAAAGAGGGAATTTGTTACGTTTTTTGGGACTTTTCCATTCGAGGTTTAAAGGCAACATTTATTGTGGGAACGTTTTTCGGGAATCGATTAGCGGAGTAACTGGCTTTCTGTTATCCGGTCCAATTCATGCATTGAACCAATATCTGTGTGGCTAACTGGCCAATCTTTTGGGCTGAATGTTTCATTTTTTTTGTAGAGGTAAAATCATCAAATGAGTCCTTCCGCCCATACTGTCAGACTCGAAGTGACGAAAATTCACGCCCACGGAGATCCTTCAATAGCCTTTTGCGTTCAAGGGTCACGGATACCCCTTTAGACAATCCCGCAACCCAGCAGGCTTTATCCCTGTAAAGAGGCCCCCTCAGATTGCTGACAGCACTTACCTAAAGGCGCGCGTAGGACTCGATGCACTATCGACCCTTGCATGGTATATAATCGTACGGCGAGTCAACCATTACTCGCCACCATGCCTGCGCTTACAGTAGCTGGAAATTGCATCGCGATGTCAGTTGTCGTGGGTGACTCCCGCGTCTGGGTCGTGAGGTTGAGGCTGTCCTCGCCTTACCGGGTCCCACCCTCCTCCTTCGTTGTGTTTGTGTTAGTTTGTCTACAATGTAGAAGAAATCGCTGTATCCGCCGATATCGCTATACGAGAGCAGTTATTTACAGGAAAAACATTCATGCATGCTGCATGCTGCATGTTTTGAGCCATGCAGTTTCACTGCATGGCTCAAAACATGCAGTTTTTGACAAGTTTGTCCACAAACGGAAAGTTACATTTTCAACATTTCTCGTTCAGAGAATGTTATTGAGTTCGATTCTAACAGAAAATCCATTCAGTGAACTGCTTTCTGCTAACTCAATAAAAACAAAGTTGGAATTTGTCAACCTTTCGATTGTGAATCTACTTATTTGATTTATTAATCGTTTAGGTGGCAAATTCAAGGGTCAGAGGGTACCGTAGGACCAATATTTTTGCTCCTCCGTTTAGATTAGACTGGGCGGACCTTAAATTTACTCCAGGGTCCATCTTTAATAGGCTACAATATTTTACGAGGACTTTTTGTTAGAATGCGTTTATATTTCATGCAGGAATTTTGTTTATGTATTTAATAACACACGGTACCTGGTGAAGCGTTTAAGTGGAAATGATTTTAAATTTTTTATGGGATGCGGGTGGATCGCCTGTTGAGTCCCGGAAAGGCTAATAGGATTGGCACTAACCTTTGGTCTTCTCTGCGCTGGTCTTGGAGTCTGGCCTGGAGCTGGTTTCTGGCGACCGAGCGTGAACTACCGATACCGGGATCAATCAGCTGATCTATTCTTTATTATAGCGAGCGGTGCGGTGCGGTTGGCGCTAAGTAGTATACTGAATGTTGGAGAGCTCACGCGCAATGAGAAAAAACGGTTATACTGTCCTTGTATCGATTGAAGGACGCGTCTTCTGTTTAACCAATAGCCGATCCCTTTTGCCAGAAAGAGACAACAACATATTGGCGTAAACATCCTCCCCCCTTTGGAAATCCTTAGGATTTACGAAAAACAAAAAAAACAAAAAATAGGATGCGATAACAGGAGCAGGATGGATACAAGGAAGTATTTATGGGGGGGAATATTAGCAATGTGATAGCTCACAAGTTGAATATATATATGTACATATAAGGATACGAGCATGCAGAGCGATTGTAACTGTGCTATCAATGAATTAAGACGAACAAAGATAATATAAGCTATGTTAAATTAAGTTATAATTATGTTAAGTTATTGGGACGGAAGTGGGCACAGTTTAACGACAGGACGTTTGAAAGTTCCATTTGTCGTGCGTACCAACGCAACACGCGCGACTCCGTCCCTGCCAGGATATACCTGCTCAATGATACCCGTAGGCCAGCGAAGTGGTGGCGCGTCATCTTGGTGAACGAGAACAAGTGTACCTGGCTGAATGGTTACCTCAGGAGTATTCCATTTTTGTCTTAACTGGAGAGTGTGCAGATAATCTAAGTGCCACCTTTTCCAGTAACTTTGGACCAAGCTATCTAATAATTTTTTTCTACTATGAAGGCCCACGGATGCGTCCACCTCGCAAGCTGGCAACGACTGCAGAGGGGTAGTGTTGAGGAAGTGAGCGGGAGTTAAAATGGTGTGCGGCTGATCAGACAGCAAACACAATGGACGCGAATTTAGAATACACTCTATTTGAGTCAACACTGTTAATAACTCTTCGTAGCACAGTAATTGTTGCCCGATGCAACGATATAAATGGGTTTTTATGCACTTTATATTGCTTTCCCAAATTCCTCCCCAGTGGGGGGCGCGCGCGGGAATATTCCGCCATGTAATTTTACGGTTGTTTAGTTCCGTTTTGAATGCAGTAGACGTATCTTTAGAAGCTAGAAACGTGTATAACTCGTCTAGTTGACGCTTTGCCCCAATGAAATTTGTTCCGTTATCGGAATATAGGACAGATATTGGCCCTCGTCGCGACAGAAAACGCTTTAAAGCGTCCAAGAACGTCTCCGAACTCAAGTCCGATGCAATTTCAATGTGTATGGCTTTGGTAGTCAGACACACAAAAATGCAGATATAAGCCTTTTGACTTCTAACGCCCCGCTTGCGTGTCATAGTGATAGCTATCGGCCCAGCGTAATCTACCCCTGTGTGAGTAAAGGCCTTGGCTTCTTGTACACGCGCTGGAGGTAAACTTGACATCATAGGCGTGGGATGAGAGGGAGCAACCTTGAAACAAAAATTACATTGACGTATGCGTTGTCGAATAATATTTCGAGCGGAAATAATCCAATAGCGTTGCCTTAACAATGACATGAGAAGGTGGGAACCTGTATGGCAATTGAATCGATGACAGTCATCTATCAACAGGTCCACCAGGTGATCTCGACGTGGAAGCAGCAATGGATGCCGATTTGCAAATGGTATCTGAGCGTTTGTCAGTCGACCACCAACTCGAAGCAAACCGTTTTTATCTATGAACGGACTAAGTTTTCTCAATGAAGGTGAGGGCAAGTTACCCTTTTTAATGTTGTTTAATTCAGAGGCAAAGTATTTGTTCTGTAACTCGCGAATAATCGCAGACTCAGCGACTTCAAGGTCCGAGACCTCAATTGAAGAAGCTCGAGGTAACTTGCGAACAAATCGCAGAACATACACTATGATGCGTAGTAGCTTTTTCCAAGATGAGACTCGATAAGAGAGCTCCAGAAGTATTGAAGGAGATTGATGGGAGACTACTGTTAAAGTTACGGAACCCTTTGCTTCAGGTATAGACCCGTCGACATTCGACGGGTCGAATGCCACTATTGGCCACTCAGTGATTGGATGACTAGTCCATGGTGGACCTTGCCACCACAGCGGGTGATGGATGATTTCAGACGGTAGTAAGCCTCTTGATAAACAGTCACTAGGGTTTTCTATTCCATTAATATGAAAAAAGCGGTCTGGGGATAAATTTGACTGTATTTCAGTCACGTGGTTGGCAACGAATGTCTGCCAGCGATGCGGGGAAGAGTGAATCCATGATAGAGCGACAGTGGAATCACTGAAAGCGAATATCTCTTTAATAGGATATCGCTTATGGAAAAGAGTATGAACTTGTTTTACAAGTTTAGCGAGCATTAGTGAGGCACACAATTCTAGCCTCGCCAGAGAGATCGTCTTCAGTGGAGCCACTTTAGACTTAGCGCATACTAAATGTACGGATATATCCCTATTAGGGTGTGTTATATGTAGGTAAATGACGCAGCCGTAAGCCTTCATACTAGCGTCGCCAAAGGCGAGCAAATTGACCACGCAACCGGCCGCGACACCCAGATGGCGCGGTATTTGTAAACTAGATAATAACGGTAATTCAGTTTTGAACCTAACGAAGCGTTCAGTAATGACTGCTGGGGGCTCCTCATCCCATCCCACCTTAGCGAGCCAAAGGTCCTGTATTAGAAGCTTTGCATAAAGGACAACAGGTGCGACGAATCCCAACACGTCAAATAAGCGAGCAACCGTAGACAGTATGGCGCGCTTGGTATTACCCATAGTCGCAGCGGATGCGGCGAACGAGAACACATCAGAAGTAGGTATCCATTTCAAACCCAAGACCTTTAATGTCTCGTCATCATCTGTGAACTCAATCGCCGCGCGGTATGACTCAGGCAAATGCGCAAGAAGCTCTTTAGAGTTACTCGCCCACTTGACGAGGTCAAATCCGCCCTTCTTGAACAACGCGAGCAGTTCGTCCGCCAGACGAGTTCCATCTTCTACAGTGGACACAGAGGTGGTTAAATCATCCATATACAGTTCGTTAGAAGCAACCTCTGCGGCGAGAGGAAAACGTTCTTGATAGTCCTCAGCTAACTGGCGGACAGTACGCATTGCCAAGAATGGGCTCGGTCGCAATCCGAAAGCTACGGAATTAAATTGAAAAATACGAATACGCTCAGTATCGTTGAAGCGGTATAATATCTTTTGATATTTGCGATCATCTACGGAAAGTAAAATTCTAAGATACATTTGACGTATATCAGCGGTTATTGCAACTTCAAAATATCTAAAGTTGAGTAAAAGCGAAAATAAATCGGCCTGCAAATTAGGCCCAGTGTGCAACAAGTCATTGAGCGACTTGCCGCTGTCAGTTTTAGCACTTGCGTCCAAAACTATGCGGGTTTTTGTCGTCGACTTTTCAGGCCGGACGACAGCGTGATGAGGTATGAAATAACCATCATGAATAGCGGGAAAAGAATAAGGGATTTCCGATAAGTAACCCTTATCTATATAATCAGCGATGACGTCATTGTAAGCTTGACGTAAAGCGGGAAGCGAATGAAATTTACGCTCTAACGCAGACAATCTACGCTGAGCGTGAATGAATGAGTTACCTAACGACTTAGGTTCACCCTTGAATGGCAAGGACACAATGTACCTACCGCCTGAGTTTCTAGTAACGGTTGATTTATAAAGTTCCTCGCAAACCTGATTTTCTGGACTTATTATTTTCGCAGTAGGCACCTCTTCTATTTCCCAGAATTTTAAGATTGAATGGTTTAAATTATCTACTAGCGGGCCGAAGGACCAGGCTATACTGCCTTGGTTGACAGCAGGTATCTCACCCATGACAATATAGCCAAGCGTGGTTTCTATAGCATGAGGTATGCAATTAGCGGTGTCCATTAAATCAGCTGACGGCGCGAGTGGACGCGGAATAACCTTACCCCCTAACAGAATGAACGCGAACAGTTGAGCACCTAGAATCGCTTCTATTTCTCCAGACACGTTCCAACAGTCGTCTGCCAGTGGTAAGTCCTTAAACTGATCCATAAACGATGCTTGGATTCCGCGCGTCGGTAATGACTCAGTAATATGGTCAATAACCAACATGTTCAGTTTATAATGCGCATCACTCACTCGCGATTGAATTGTGAGAGATACATAACCTTTAATTGGGGCTGAGATTGACCCCACTGATTTCAAAGATGAATTAACTAGCGGATGAATATTTAATTTCAATTTCTTACAACAAGCGAGGCTAATGATGTTATTTCTGAGAACCACTGTCTATTAAACATCTCATTAACAAGCGGTTTCCATTCACCGGAACATATACCTGTGCCGTTGGTAACACAATTAACTTATTTAATAAATTACAATGTTTGGATTCGTCACAGGTCATTAGCGTAATTGAATTCTCAGAACGACCACATTCCTTAGATAACGAACACCTGCGCGCAGTGGGCGCCGGCGGCGGCGTGTCAATACGCGCATGCATACATACAGCGGGAGCCCCCGACTCAGCTTGCGTTAACGGTGGATTCCGTTCAAAATGTAGCAATGAATGGTGTTTTTTATGACACTGCTTACACGTATTTGACGAACCACAACTAGAAGTGGCATGTTTGTTACTAAAACAATTGATGCAAAGTTTCTTATCCTTCACGAAATTAAAGCGTTCCTTCACTGCAAGTTTTTTAAATTCTATGCATTCGTAAAGGTGGCTATGCTGCGGCTTATTGCAAAATAAACAAGCGCTTTCACCGTTATGACTATTCTCGGTAATAGCAAAACTATGAAAGTTTTTATTGTTATTCGGGCGAGGTTTTGATTTCGCATCCACAGCCTTATTATTATTGGTGGCAGCAGTCTGATGGATCACTGCCGACCTCTCCATAATTTTTATATGATGACGTAGGTATTTCACTAACTGTTCACTCGTGGGTAGATCGTTATCTTTAATCGATAACTCGAAACTTTGAACCAACTGCGGATCTAGCTTTTTTAAAACGATATGCGTAAAAATAAAATCGGATAAGTCTTTTATATCCAGCTGCTTAAGTGCAGACCAGGAGGAATTTACTCGTTCAATGAAATTATTTAATTGTGATGTTGATGAACCCGACGCCGGTTTTATATCCATTATATTATTTATATATGTTGACCCAAGTAACCTCTTGTCTTGATATTTTGTTACTAATGAGTCCCAAATAGTGGAATAATTGTCCTCATTGGGCAATATTCCCGCGAACACATTAAGTGCGACTCCACTTAATTTTCCTACCAGATATTGTACTCGCTGGCCGTCGGTCAAGGTTTTATTATCGTGCACGTTCGTCTTAAAACATTGATAGAACAACGGCCAAGATTCAGGCTGACCCGCAAAGCTTAAAAGTTCCAAAGGCGGGAGCCTGCACGAATAATTGGCAGATGTGGGTATATTTACAACTTGCGCACTTTGCGAATGAATTAATTCATCTCGTTTATATTTAACTTGCGAATAAAGTGTTTCAAATGAGCTCCAGTCACTGAAACTGATTTCACAGTCGGGGTCAGCCTTCAATAACCACTCATTATGTTCGTCACACAACTTTACGAAATCCTCATATAACTTCCCTATGTTTGATGTCTCTGCTAAGAATTCCCCTACGCTTCTTGTATTAATTTTCGAAGACGTTATAAGTTTTTTAGAGGATTCAAAATATTCATTTAATTTTGCAAAGGTAGCTTGTTTCTTAGCAATGACCATTTTTATTTTAATTTGCGCCGACATTTTGTCGTAAGTAAGTATGTAGGTACTTTGAATATAGCACTGAACAAGTAAATTTTATATAATATTCAATTATCTCGCTATTAGATAATTAGTGGGTAAGTCGTAACGACTGTTCTGGAATGTACTAATAGATAGGTAGGTATTATTCTATATTAATGAATATAATAGGATTGAATATGAAATTATAGGATTATAGGAAATTATAGGATTATATAGGGTTCTGGTTCTATCCGGCTCGAAGGACCATTAAATGTGGTGAAGCGTTTAAGTGGAAATGATTTTAAATTTTTTATGGGATGCGGGTGGATCGCCTGTTGAGTCCCGGAAAGGCTAATAGGATTGGCACTAACCTTTGGTCTTCTCTGCGCTGGTCTTGGAGTCTGGCCTGGAGCTGGTTTCTGGCGACCGAGCGTGAACTACCGATACCGGGATCAATCAGCTGATCTATTCTTTATTATAGCGAGCGGTGCGGTGCGGTTGGCGCTAAGTAGTATACTGAATGTTGGAGAGCTCACGCGCAATGAGAAAAAACGGTTATACTGTCCTTGTATCGATTGAAGGACGCGTCTTCTGTTTAACCAATAGCCGATCCCTTTTGCCAGAAAGAGACAACAACATATTGGCGTAAACAGTACCCACAAAAATACATAAATAACTTCGTGATGTGAGGATGTTTGGAATATGAAAAGCTTTCGAATATAAACATTTTATTTTTGCAATGTTTTGAATTCGCGTATTTTATGGAATCATCACGGACTGGTATTCTAAAAGAATTTCAAATTAAAGTGAACTCAATCTGTGCAGAGTAAGCTTATATAGAATGCCTCGTATTTTTGTTAACATCCTCGTCCGTATTACTTCGAATGCAATCTAAAATATTGTGTTTTAAAACTGGACATGAAAAGCGCATATATTTCAAAAATGTAAGTCGAGATTTTTATTTGCTTTCTAGAATAACCGTAAAAAATCTGACGCCAAAATTCGTGCTCAAAATAATATCTTGTTTCATAATATTACGACAATTTTTTTGTTATTTTTCCTGCAAACTGGGTTATCATGATTAAATCCTTTTTTTATTTCTTTAATGCGGACACATGATACATCATATTTTTTGGTAAAAACATCCAATTACTTCTCCCACCATGGAAATGAAAATTACTGTCAGACTTACTGACTGAAAATTCTATCTTTTCCGTGTGCCCTAGTAGCCCTTTGCGTTCCATTGTCGCTTTTACCCTTGCAGACGTTCCCGCGACATTTTAAATTATAATGCTAACCTAATACATAACACTATAAAAAAACGACCTACCTACACGAAGACACCTACATATTATTGATCACACTTCAACGTTCATCAATTACCTACTTAAGACCTCTTTCACACGAACTTGAAGCATGGCCCATTGTGTACAGGCAGCGGCCATTATATATTTTTTCTCCCCATTACTCCATATCACACATTGAGATCTAATATATGGCCGCGCAGGTCCCAACGAGGGTAGTTTACGACTCGAGTCGATACAGATAGCACAGTTTCCGATACCCCGTACTTGTGACTGGCGAGGTAGATAGCATCGGTCACCTACCACCTGATTTATAAGACTTAACTGCTCTCTATGACCTGGTGGTCATTAAGTGGGGCAGGGACAAAGATTAAGTGGTAGTAGGTTATGTTTTTGTTATGGGTTTTCTTTGTTTTAAAGCACCTGAAGAATTTGTGCATTAATCCTATTTAGAACAATGTGGAGACCACGCAGTGGCAAGTGCAGTTAGGACGTCTACCAACAAGATGGATAGATAAAAACCACAGGATCGCGCTGGATGCAACCCACTTCCAACCGATCCTATTCGAAAATAGGGAAGGCCTATGTTCAGCAATGGACGTCCTACAGCTGATATGATGATGGCAACAATGTCCTGAGGACTTTACACGCTGCAAGTTGAGAGAGTGAATATGACGACATGCTTGTTTTTTTTTGTAGTGGTAAATTCATCAAATGAGTCCTCCCACCCCGGGCAGGGCGGGAGGGACTGTCAGACTTGTACTGACTAAACTCCACGGTGTCCTTCAATAGCCCTTTACGTTCCAGGCACGGTAATTCGACATGCTTGATTTAGTTAATTTTGCATAAAATAATTATTCCTTAATCTATTCTAAAATATAAATAGAAGTTAAAGTTCGTGTTGCTGTCGCGCCTCCCTTGTAATGAAATCCTATAAAAGTCTGAGAAGTCCTTACAAACCTTTACTATAATGTTGTTTATCTGTATTAGGTAAAAAAGCCGTTCAAGATAAAAAGATTCGATTAAGGTAACCTTTTTTAGGTTCAGAGGTAAACAAAAAATCCGTCGTGAGTTTATTTAAGATCAAATCCTTGTCGCGTTAGAAGATTCTGTAATTATTCAGTTTAAAGGGAAAAAGACAGTCAAGAATAAATAGTTAAAATTTCCTGAGTGCGATAAAAAAACATAATTAATTAAATTTTGTTTTTGGACAAAAACCAGCAAGACTCCACGACTTAGATAAATAGCCTCGGGCGTTTAAAATTCATAAAGAGAAAATCTTTAAAACATCGCCAATCTTAATCGATTGGCCAACCAATAAGCTGGCAAGACTCGCAGTATATAAAGTGGACCTCAGGCCACTCCCTTACATTCGATGGCACAACTGGCATGCGTCCAGTATCGCACTGTAGACCACTCGAGGAATGCTTATCTGTGTCGCTTACGTGAAATATATCACGGCTTTGTCCAAACTAATGTTTTAAGCTAAGACTGGTAAACAGCCTTATGTAAGAAACTTCTAATTTGAACTGAAAAGAGTCCTAAAATTTTATTAAGCAGAAAGTTTTGTAAGTTCCAAAATTCAGTGAAGATACATGTCAAAGAGAAAAGTAGTGAGTCATCTGGAAACAAGATTAGGAAAACTCATATAAGACTTTGAGATACTTAAAAGAAAAGTTTATATCTGCTCCTAAAAAACCTTTTCAAACACCTAAAGTAAGTTAAAATAGTCGAGTTCTTTTAGGCCTTTTGCCAATCAGTCATTCTGAGAAGGGGACCCGAGAAACGGATCCCAATAAAGATTAAAGATAGCACTGATGAAATGTTTAAATCTACATTCATCAAGCTGGAACATTTGGAGAAACTTTATTTCTAACAGAATGTTCGTTTGACTAGCCATCACTCATGATTACCTAGTAATTTGTCTGACTGGAAGTAGGTACTAGCGTATTTTATGTTTCGCTCGTAATTAACTTATTCTAGAATAATAACGATTAGGCTAGATTACTAGATCTTTTTCTCCCTTAACGACGCATAATTAATGTGAATTTAGCAGAAATAAATAAATTATGAAAATTGACCAACTACTGATCTCGTAGTGAATATAACTTATCTATTGTAATGTTAGATTACTTTACTCTTGAAAATAGAGAGAAGTCGGTAAAATACATGCACTGCCGCCTTCCTATCGAGGAAAACAAAAAAAAACTGGTCTTTAATTGAAAAACCAAATAAAACTAAAGCACGTACAGCCAAGCCAAAGTCCAATAGCAATAAATATCGCCACGCATTTCAAATTGTTTACCTAACTCATTTTGACGAAAGCATCATTTGAATTCCTAGTCGTCGCATCCATCTCAGGACGTTCACGCACGTGCAGTCAAATGATCTGCTCCCCAATTCTCCCTGGAACTCCGACGAGAGACGATTTAAACAACCCCGGATTCGTTCCCAAAGAATTGCTTCCGTAGCACGCTGGGAAAACTGGGAAATTAAACGACGTATCTTTAAGTCACCGTAAAACTCCACGATAAGATTCCGAGCACTTTCAAGCAATGAGTCGCCAGCTAGCTTTGCGACAGTATTTTTAGTCCATTTTAGGCTAAACCGGGGGATATATTACCGTCATTAGCTTTGCACAAGTATTTCTGGGCTAGGACGTATTTTTATCGCTTAAGCCTCTGTTTTGAACACAAAAGCAAGCCGGGTTTGCACGGCTTGTATGTCTCTTTTCATACTTTTTTATTAGGTTTTCGGGGTTCCGAGGTTCTAGCCCGGATCCGTAGTAAAGCGATTATTGCTGATTTATGGGACTGCCAGGCTCGTTTTATTGTGGTTCATAGCTGACTCGTGGGGCACAGGCTTATAGCTTTCGCGTGGTAGTTATCTTATCCGTTATATGACATTAGGGTATGTTCTGCGAACTTAAAGTGCCTAAATGGCATGACTGTACTAGATAACACAAAACCAGATTAGATTTTCACTACAAAAGCTTGTGAATATGAACGAGGAACGTGTTTTGCCGAACGCTGATCGTAACTTTTCTTACAACCTATCCTTTTCTTAACATTTTTGAGTCAGCAACAACAGAAAACACATGACAGTCGAGGCTTTATAAAACTCGTAGTAAATTCAGTGTGTAATAGACGGTCATCCATCCATGGACCAACCTAAGCGAGTACAGCTTAACCTAGGATATCGACCCATGTGGTTATTATCTAGCTCCCAGCCTCCATTAAGTCTGATCTAAATGCTATTAAATGTGTAAGTAAATGATGCTATCAAGTTGAACATCCTATCTACCTCCAACAGTATCATGTTTTGATCTACGTAACGAGCGCCTAGGTATTGTGTTCAAGATATTCAGTATTCGAGTTAACGCACCGAGTAACAAGGTAATGCAGTTCCCAAGTAACGGAGGTGAGGTATCATAGACAATTGTCGGCGTACTGAGGTAACAACTGAATAGATGGATGTTATGGCATCGGTTTACGATATTTTAGGGTAACTAAACGATAATGACGAGGCCCCCCTCAGAGGGCTAAAGCCTGCCGGGGTCGCGGGACTTATACCATCACCGTGAACCCGGAACATAAAGGGCTATTGAAGGACACCGTGGATTTTAGTCAGTACAAGTCTGACAGTAGGGGTGGGAGGACTCATCTGATGATTTTACCAAAAAAAAAGGGTAACTAAACGAAACTCCCTGAGGATTTTCCCACTAAAAAAAGGGGTAAAACATCATAATTTTTCAAAAATAGTCGATATGGATGATATAAAAGCATAAGATAACAATCATAATGCATGTTGCTTCAGAACGTTAAATGCGCGGTAGCGTGGATGGATAGATGTTTCTTACCCACTCTTTCACACAATAACTTTTCAACGGATTTGTATAATATAGAACACAGATAGTGTATAACTTTTCCTGGAGGTCTTAGATTCAAGACAGACCATAGGATTGTCCGGTTTAAGCAGCAGACAAATCCATCTCGCTGGTCACTGGGCTAAGAACTTACGAATACATTTAAATTTTAAATCACTTATAGCTTATTATTACAGGTCGCGGGACTCATTCCATCACTGTGACCCCGGAACATAAAGGGCTGAAGGACAACGTGGATTTTAGTCAGTACAAGTCTGACAGTCCCTCCCACCCTGCCCGAGGTGGAAGGACTCATTTGATGATTTTACCACTGTTTAGGACAGTCTAAACATATAGATTTATTTTAGTAATAATGAAAATACTTGGTAATAATTTTACTGAATAAGCTTGCAACATTTGTTTTGGTATCTTTTTTATTTGTGTTGTGGCAATACCTTCTTCTTCTTGTGCTGATGGCTAAATGAAACGGTTCCTTTTCGACTGTATTTTTATATTTTTATTAAACTCCATAAGTTTAAACTTTACACGCATTTTATTTCGTACATGCGTGCGGTGGTCCTTCGATTAGTGTTTAAAATCAGTGCCGAGCAGCTTCGCAAGTTTTGTGGAGAAATCGTGTTCGTCGAGACCGGCTTGCCATACAAGTCGTAGTTGGCGGTATTTGTACGAGGCCGCAACTTCGTTCTATGCAAAGCTAGAACGAAAATCAGCGAAGCATCATCAAGATACAGCATCATATCATCGAGTAATCGTAAAAATTACGATATTCTGCACATCGAGTTTGGCTTTTTCAATTACCCACATCTTCATTTTGTGAGTGGTGAAGTTCGTGCGAGAGGTGAGCGCGGTCCATATCCGCCCGGCGGCCATTGCGCCGGAGTCATTCACTCAGCTGTCATTCGCTCAGCTGTCACTGTCAGTGTCATCAGTTTGTAAACAAACATCGTCGAACCGGCTCCGTGTTAATAAAGTTCGAATTATAAAGTGAGGTTTAGATATAAAGTGCGCGGAGTGTTCATAAGTCGTAGAATAAATAAAACGCTGCGTCCTACATACGTTCCACCATGGCGGAGTCCAAAGAAACTTTGCGTAAACATCGACTTCTTCGTGGCCAATGCAAGGCTACAATCACGCGCATTGAGACGTTTGTGAACGACCCCATCAGTTTTGCCTCTGCTACCGTGGATATCCTGGAGGCTCGCAAGGAGAAGCTCATCACAGCGCTCAAGAACTATGAAGCGGTGCAATTGGATATACTAAGTATTGACGAAAACGACTGCGAACAGGTTGGTCCAATAGAAGAATAATATTATTCTGTGCTAGCTAAAATTAATGCCTCTTTAAAACAGATAGGTAAAAAATCAGTCTCAGAATGTCATAATGTTTCCACTTGTAAATTGCCAACCATTGATGTAACACCCTTTGACGGGAAGAACTTCACTAAATTCAAGCCATTCTTTGATTTATTTATGGCTGTTATTGATAATAACAGATCATTATCTGATGTGCAAAAGCTATTCTATTTAAGAAAATATGTAACAGATGATGCTTTGGCAGTCATTGTCAATTTGCCGTTAGTCAATCAGTCTTACAAGGAAGCACTAAACTTGTTGGAGAAGCGTTTTGACAACAAAACCCGGTTAATAGGAAATCATATTAGCAGTCTATTAGATTTACCTACAATGCAAAAAGGCACTGCAGCCTCAATAAGGTCTTTTGTGTCAGAAGTACAGCAACAGCTGCATGCATTAAAAAATCTGGGACAGCCCATCGATACATGGGACATGTTGCTAATTTCCATTCTAACAAGAAAATTAGATCAAATTACTAATAGGGCTTATCAATTAGATAAGGATCTACAAAAATTGCCTTCCGTGGCAGATCTTTTAAGCTTTCTTGAAAAGCGCGCTATAGCGTTAGAGGATAGCTTACCCCCCAGTAGTACTTGCAATGAAAGTACAAGTAGGTTCTATAAATCTACCCCATCTAAGGTGACCAATGTTGCCTCACAAGTAAAAGAAATGTGTAAACACTGTAACAAAAGTGACCATGCTCTTTTCAGCTGTCCGGAGTTCAAAACAGCAGAACTAGAGGTCCGCAAGTTATTTGTGCGGGACCATGATTTATGCACCACATGTCTAAGAACACACAAGGGAAAATGTAAGTTTAATTTCAAATGTAAAATATGTAAATTAGGGCACAACACTTTGTTGCATGAAGAAAAAGCTGCTCCTATTGAGCCGGCAGTGACTTTGTTGTCTAACCCTGTTTCCAACAACATCTTGCTTCCTACTGTAAAGGTTAATTTATTAAATCAACATGGTGAAAAAGTTTCTATCCGAGGTTTGCTTGACACGGGCAGTCAGGCATCTTTTGTTACAACCAGCCTTGTAAACAAACTTGGGTTGATTGCTACGAATCAAACCCATAATATTATAGGTATAGGTAATAAACAAACACAAATCAATAAACTTGTGAATATAAGTGTGCTTTCATGCCACAATAATGTAAAATTAAATTTACAATGTCACATTGTTGACAAAATCACAACAAAATTACCCCAACAATTTGTAAATGTATCCGGGTGGGATTTACCAAAAAATGTGAAACTTTCAGATGTGGAGTTCAATATCCCAGCTGAAATTTCTTTGTTACTGGGTGCAGATGTTTATTTCAATGTTTTGCTAGATGGTTGTATTAAAATTCAAAATGGACCGGTATTACAAAACACCTTATTTGGGTATGTAGTTGGTGGTAATATTCCTGAAAAAGTGAGTAATGTAACTTGTAATATTGTATCAAATTTTGCTATAAATGATCATATTAAATTAGAAAATATAATGGAGAATTTTTGGCTCTCTGAAAAATTACCTGAGCCTATGAAGCCGAGTTGTGATGAGTTTGTAAAGGCGGAAGAAAGTTTTCAGAGCTCTATGAGCCTGAAAGATAATCGATTCTATGTTGATATACCTCTCATCACACCTCTGGAAGAATTGCAGCTTGGCGATTCGTTTTCAGTTGCCTACCAAAGATTTCTGATGTTAGAAAAAAGGTTTAAATCAAATCCTCTGTTACTAGAGCAGTATAAATTGTTCATAGATCAGTATGTAAAGCTAGGACATGCTAAGGTGGTAAATATTGCTAATTACGATATTGATAGAGATCCTGTTTACTTTCTGGCACACCATGCTGTTATCAACGAGGCAAGTAAGACAACCCGACTTCGCGTTGTGTTTGACGGGAGTATGAAGTCCCGCAGCCAGGTGTCACTCAACGACGTCATGCTGAACGGCCCCGTGGTACAGAGTGAGCTTTTTGATATTCTTATCTTGTTCAGGACCTACATTTACACAATAATTTGCGACGTCCAGAAGGCTTTTCGCAACGTTATGATAAATAGCCACCATACTTGCCTTCAAAATATTTTATGGCGAGATGATCCTAAGAAGCCTATCAGCTGCTTACAGCTTCAGACTGTCACTTACGGACTGAAGGCCTCTACTTTCTTGACCACTCGATGCCTACTTGAATTAGCTCAACGCTATAAGGACAAATACCCACTTGCTGCTGAAATAATGATCAAGAGTACCTACGTCGACGATATACTGGGTGGGTCAGATAATATAGAGCAGCTGCATGAGCTAAAACACCAATTGGTAGAGCTTCTCAAGTTAGGTAGTTTTTCTCTACACAAATGGTGTTCAAATACCCCTGATGTCCTAGAGGGTATTCCAGTTGACCAAAAACAATTTGAACATGTAGACATGAGTGGGGATAATTTAGTAAAGACTCTAGGTTTAATGTATGATATAACTTCAGATAAATTCACTTTTTCAAGCCCCAAATTTGATGAGGAACATAATTTAAATACAAAGAGAAAAATTCTCAGCTTTATAGGAAAGATATTTGACCCTCTCGGCTTAATAGGTCCAATAACAGTGGTAGCCAAAATATTCATGCAGGAGCTATGGTCTTTGCAAATAGGATGGGACTCCATAGTACCCAATGATCAGTTAAGATACTGGAGCAATTTCCTAAACAATTTAAAGTTAATGGGCAAAATAAAACTAAATAGGTGTGTCAACAGTAATGATGTTTTTTCTGTAGAGTTGGTAGGGTACTCTGATGCATCAATAAAAGCCTTTGGCTGCTGTATCTATCTAAGAATTTTAAAAAATGATGGTTCAGTGCAGACAGATCTACTGTGCTCCAAGTCCCGTGTTGCTCCTTTGAATAGAAGTAGAACGATACCCCAGCTTGAACTCAATGGTGCTCTCCTTTTGGCCCAGCTGGCACATAGGGTTGGTAGAGTCCTGGTGGGCAGGTATTTACATCTAGATACAATTTTGTACAGCGACTCCCAGATAGTGCTAGCTTGGATTAAGTCAGGAAATGTTAAGTCAAATGTTTATGCCAACAATAGAGTTAAGCAAATAGTAGAGCTGACCGATCAAACTCAGTGGAGATTTGTTAGGACCTGTGACAACCCTGCAGACTTATTGTCGAGGGGCGTCTTGCCGCACAAGCTGCAGCAAAGTGAGCTATGGTGGCACGGGCCAACCTACCTATCAGACAGGACACATATACATACTAGTCTAGAAAATTGTAATTCGTCTGGTTTGTCCACAGACACTGAACAGATTGATGAGCTAAACATACCGTGTAACTTGACACAGGTAGAGCCATCGTTTTCAACTAAGCTATTTGAAAAATATTCTAGCGTTTATAAATTACAGAAAGTGATAGGATTTATTTACAGGTTCTACAACAACTGTTCGAAAAATAAAAATAAAATAACGGACGGTAACCTATCGCCTCAGGAGCTTCGCGACTCTATGTCGGTCATCGTGCGTTGTACGCAGATGCAACATTTTGCTAGAGAGGTAGAGTCACTTTCTGCTGGAAAAAATATAAAAACAGGAATAGGTAGCCTCTATCCCTTCCTTGATAAAAACGGTATTATTAGAGTAGGAGGTAGGCTCCATAATGCCAAGGAGATGTCTTTCGATAAAAAGCATCCATCTATCCTTCCGAAAAACTCTCACGTAACTAATCTCATAATAGAAAGAGAACACTTGCGACTCTTACACGCAGGCCCTAGGTTAGTTTTGAGCTCTCTATCCCAAAGGTACTCTATAGTCAGCGGTATTCGGGAGGTCAAGAAAGTGGTGCGTAAATGCGTCAAGTGTTTTCGTTTAAAAGCTGAGGCTGCTAAGCAGTTGATGGGTTCCCTCCCGCAAGAAAGAATCACAGCGTCCAGGCCATTTCAGCATGTCGGCGTTGATTTCTGTGGACCCTTCGATATGAAGGTTGCTAGGGTTAGAAATCCTATCGTTAAGAAATGTTACATCGCGCTTTTCGTTTGCTTTGCTATAAAAGCTATACATGTAGAGCTCGTATCGGACTTAACAACTGAATCCTTCTTAGCATGTCTCAAGCGTTTTATTTCGAGGCGTGGCATGCCCACAAATATATATTGTGACAACGCTAAAACCTTTAAAGGAGCGTCAAATGAAATGAAAAGGTTGTACGACTTACAGTCCTCCAAAAACCACAGGGATACTGTTAATGGCTTTTGCTCTCAACATTATATAAAATTTAAGTTTATACCCAGTTATTCACCTGAGTTTGGAGGATTGTGGGAAGCAGGTGTTAAAAGTGTAAAACATCATCTAAAGAGAGTAGTAGGGAACCAATGTTTAACCTATGAAGAGCTCAATACAGTCATTGTACAAATCGAAGGAATTTTGAACTCTAGGCCTCTACTTTCTGCAACTTCAAATGATTGTAATTATTTAACTCCTGCACACTTTCTGATTGGAACGGCTATGGCTAGCTATCCTGAAGTTGATCTAACAGATGTTTCAGTTCATCGTTTAAAATTTTGGAATCTTTGTACCAAACTTAAACAAGATTTTTGGAAATTATGGTCAAATGATTATTTAACACAGCTTCAAAGCCGTCCCAAGTGGAAATATCCTCAACCAAACGTTAAAGAAGGTGATTTGGTCATTGTAAAAGATATGAACACCACTCCATTAAATTATAATATGGCTCGAATTGTAAAAACTTATCCAGGTAAAGACAATGTAGTAAGAGCGGCTGATATCAAAATGAATAACAAAGTTTATAGAAGGTCAATAAAACGGCTGTGTCCACTACCTGTAGAATAAGTTACTGCCGGCCCCAATTATGTTTAGGACAGTCTAAACATATAGATTTATTTTAGTAATAATGAAAATACTTGGTAATAATTTTACTGAATAAGCTTGCAACATTTGTTTTGGTATCTTTTTTATTTGTGTTGTGGCAATACATTCTTCTTCTTGTGCTGATGGCTAAATGAAACGGTTCCTTTTCGACTGTATTTTTATATTTTTATTAAACTCCATAAGTTTAAACTTTACACGCATTTTATTTCGTACAACCACTTTAAAAAAAAAGAAGCCTATTATTACAAACACAGTCTTTTTTTCTTAAAATACTTCACTACCATTTCTAACAAGTATCTGTACAAACGGGAAAAATAATTACAACACAAAACGCTTGAATGTATCTTTGAAATAATCCTACAGTAAGGTCGAGTAGAGTATTAACATTAGGGATTCGTACCACGTCGCGCGATACATTTGAAACCTTGCAATACCAGCCCTCTTAAATGCTTATTCCATTTATTATTTACTCTAGTTTTGTTATTAGGTTTAACCTTTGTGAATTTCTCAATAGGCTTTTAAACTTGCTACCTTTTTTTACTTCTTCTACATTAGGAATTACTTCTGGGTCGTGAGATGTTTAATGTCACTTACAAAAACACCAAGACCAGGAACAACAATTCGTAGATCATACACAAATTTGTTTCATGCGGGATCAGCTCGCGATACGCGGGGCAGCAGTGTTTTGCTCAGCCAACATACCTATAGCTTTATTAAGTCGGCTGAGCGAAAACTTACTTAAAGCTAGCGAAATTTTGATGTACAGGTACTGACGTTTTTTGCCCATCATTCGTTAAAAGGAGAAGGAGCTATCATACCCTATCTCTCGCATACAGTGCAAATTATGACATTTGTTTGGTTTTTTCTTCGTTTTTGGTTGGTTAGTACTTTCGTGCGACAAAGACATACGAGGCCACATTCTTTTTCTAAATTCAGCATTAATAATGACAGGCCCCCCTTTAGAGGGCCAAAGCCTACCGGGGTCGCGGGTCTCGTGAATTACAGTGACCCCAGAATGCGTAAAGGGCTATTCAAGGACACCGTGGATTTTAGTCAAAACGAGTCTGACAGTCCCTCCCGCCCTGCTCTAGGTAGAAGGACTCATTTGATGATTTTACCACGATAAAAAAGGCACGTAATTATTTAGGTACATACCTATTTATTAATTCTAAGCATAAGTAAAATACAATGTACAACGGCAAACCTAATTATTACATATTAATTAATATTACAATTTGCTTCAGGCAGACATAACAAAATAGATTTAACACAATAGCGCCATTGACTAGTTAAAATTATATCTATAATAATATAAATACCAAGAAATTTACATGTTATTCAATAATAATTATTGTCGTTTTTTTAAATCAAACATTTCCCCACGCTAAGAATTTCTCCTAAGTCGTGGGTGCGTTTACATAATTAGATATATGTATAGAAACTAACATTCACAAACACCCAAACCCGGAATAACTACTTGTAGATCATACACATATTTGTTCGGAATCGAACCCGTGACACGCTGCGCAGCAGTCCAATTGCTCAACTACTGCGCCAACCTTGTTGCCGCTATTGTATCACATATATATAACTATTATGTGCATAGTAAAGAAAGATAAATAGAAAAGCTGTATACTAATATTTGTCACGTGTATAAGTCTACATCTTCCTTACCCTTTGGTCATAAAAGACACGATGTTATGTTCTAGAATATCTTCACTGTTTTATTTAAATAAACAAACAAGCAACAAACTCCCGTGACAGGGTTTAAACTGATTAACCCCGTTTCACTTGCAATCACGTGATACAATGTCAGCCTTCTCCATTTTCCTCACAGAATTTTAGATCTTGTCACAAAAGACATAAAGGCTAAAATCGTATATGGTCAAAAAATAAATCACTTAAATAGTTAAGGTGACCATTCATCAATGTGGATCGAAAGTAGGCTTTATTTGCACAGATTATTTACTCCAATTAGAATTTAGTGATGGTTGTAGTGGATTACAAAATGGACACTGTGACCTTATTTTAAGATACAAAATGCAATGATGGGTGATTTTTTTTTTTTTTTTTTTTTTTTTATCGTGGTAAAATCATCAAATGAGACCTCCAACCCCGGGCAGGGCGGGAGGTACTGTCAGACTTGTACTGACTAAAATCCACGGTGTCCTTCAGTAGCCCTTTATGTTCCGGGGTCACGGTAATAGAAATAAATCCCGCGACCCCGGCAGGCTTTGGCCCTCTGAGAGGGGGCCCCGTCATTTTTGCTGACAGCTCTTTGAGGCGCGCGTGGAACACGACGCGCCGTCGACCCGGGCATGGTCCATGGTCGGACAGCGAGTTGCCCTTTACTCGCTGTCCGCATGCCCGCGCCTACGGTGGCCGGAGATCGTCTTGCGACGTACGGCGCCGTGGGCGTACACCACTGCGGTTGGGGCGGAGGGAGGACGCTGTCCTCTCTCTCTCGCGGCCCGCCGCCTCCTTCACGAGCATTACTGCCTCGCAGAAGGCGGCGACCGCTTCCCACTCCGTCTCGCTCCGCAGCATGGCCGAAACCAATGCCGGGCGCGAGAGGTCTCCGCCTATCGCCGCCGTGAGGACACGTCGGTGCTCTGCCCAAGCTGGGCAGTCTTGCACCGTATGCTCTACTGTGTCCTCCGGGCGATCTTCGCAGTGGTGACACCCCGGCGTTTCCTCCTTTCCCATCAGCCACAGGTACCTCCCGAAACTTCCGTGTCCGGTGAGGACCTGCGTCATGCGATAGGTCAGGACGCCGTGACGTCTCTCCAGCCACTCCTCAAAGAGGGGTCTTACCGCCGCGATTGCGGCGTGCCCGAATGATGGGTGATAATAGTTTTATTTAACATAGGCTGTATATAATGTTTGATATTTGTTATGGACGATAATTGGTTGAAACAAGTATCTTTAGAATAATGACTGTGATTCGAGGAAATAAATTCTATTCTAGTCATTTGCTGACCCAATTCGCTGATAATAAAGCACTAAATCTGGAATTAATTCGGTAAATCGAAAACCTCTATTTGTGTATGTTAGGTTTAATTCTAATTAACTAATTATTAATTAACCAATGCTTGATTATTGACATTTTCTTGAAGCTAGAGCAAGTTAAGCAGAACGTTTTTTGTCTCGAACAAAATGTTAAGCAGAATACCTTTGTTAGAAGAAATAGGGTGGATTTTAATTCAGAAAGGGTCTGTCAGTCCCACTCCGCTCTACAACGGGCGGGAGGACTCATTTGATGATTTTACCGCCCAAAAAAAGCTAAAAATTCTTAAAGCTGGACTAGAGAAAAAAAACGCATTGCGAAAGTACTTAACTGCAGTTTAATATGAACAGAAAGGCGGAAATCATTAAAACTAAGTTTTGAAATGAAAATTCGAATCGGTTTTTAGTAGATTTAGTAAAGTTTTTTACTGGATTTTAAAGTCCGTAATGCACAATCATTAAACGGAAATTTAATTACGGTTCGAAAGTCGTGTAAGTATTGAAGTTTGGTATTGATTATTTATTTTTTTCACAAGTACGATTTTCGTCTCATTGTTCCATTTTATAATCTGAACACACCCTTAAGTTCAATCTTAGGCTTTAGCACAAGATTTCCGTATTTAGGTGAAGTGTTATTATTTATTGTATGGTAAATGAAAAAAGCGCCTGTACATTTTTTTTCCATCAAAGTAATATCAAAAATCCCGTTTATTTTACGTCACCAAAACGTAAAACCTCAGTTTTGTAGTAATGGCATTGTGAAGGAACACAAAAATGTTCTTTCCACTAGACTTTGTTTTCACACACACTTTCTTTTGTTTCGTATTCTATGTTAAACATAAAGGCGCTCCCCCACCGCGAGCATTCACCTGTAATAAGTTGCATATTCGAGCATTTCGAACAATCGAGTATCACAATGCGCACCTTGTTTCAAATCTATACTAAATGTTCGCGAATGCTCGTCAGACAGGGAGGTAGTATTGTAATGTAATGCTCAAAGTCGAATCTATATTGTTACAGTACACGCGAATGCTCCCGGTAAGGGAGCGCCTTAATATTCGTATCTCATACATGTAGCCAGTTTCCTTCTAGAACTATGTATTCTAATATTAAATATCGTCCATTCTATATAAAGAACAATCTCGGTATTTATTGTGGACCCAGTGAAGCGACATCGGTCCTGCTCGGTATACAGTGACTTAGCTCACAAGCTTGGCATATAAATTGTTTAATACGGAACAACGTACGCAAGTACACACAGCAGGAGCCTTCTTTTAATTAAAAAGAACAACTTTTGATGACACAATTTTACACAGATGCCAGCACATCAACCTACCTCAATCTGTCAATTTTTTAAATAGATTTTTACCCTTATCATAATAGTTGAAGGTTAGGTTAGCTTTTTTATGTTTTTGACCTACTTGTTAAGAAGATAATATAGACGGTTAATAGATAATAGGTCATAAGCGACACTTTGGTCGAAAATATTCGACTTATGAATATCATTTTACCTTAGAAATTCACGCTCTATCGAATGCGCTCACTCCCATGGCTCTAGAATGACTAATATTATTGAAGGTCACAGGTTAAATTTACCTTATCTTTCCAACAACTCGATGTAACATGGATGGCGCATTGGCAGAGTGAGCGACTGTTGCGTCGCGCGAAGCGGGTTCGTATACCGCACGAAACAAATATGTTAATAGTTTACCGGTAGTTGTTTCGGGTTGTGTGTGATTGTGTATGTTTGTAAACGCACACACGATATTCGAAAATTCTCATGTTAGAGGCATTGTTTAAAAAAAGAAACATATTGAATGTCGCGACAACATATTTTGGAACCAAATTCAACGAATAAGACGAATTCTAATGAGCAGTAATGACAAAATATACTTAAGGAGATGAAACAGACGACTTACAAATTGCTTTAGTAACTTTATGTGATATAGGTATCCGTAAAATGTAGCCAGTTTTAAGAAAAAATCTATGTTTGCCCTTTCAGAATGTATGATAATAATAATAGTTCACAACTATCACAAGACGCCATCTAGTCCCAAGCTAAGCAGAGCTTGTGTTATGGTTGCTAGACAACTGATAAACATACTTATAAATTTCTTAATACATACATATTATAGATAAATAACACCCAGACACAGAACAAACTAATGATAATGCTAATCACATAAGCGTTCTGAATGGGAATCGAACCCACGACCTCCGGCATAGCAGTCAGGGTCACTAACCACTAGACCAACAGGCCAGTCAGTATGGAACTACTATTCAATTTTCACGTCTCCTTTATAAGAAGTAGTTCAAATTCAAGGGCATTCTAAAGCTAAAGTACCCATTATTATATCTGTCTGAAGGTAACGTTACAAACGCAGTTATTTAAATTCATTACTATAATTTGTTCTGCAATTAAAGTCTAGATAGCTTTACTGGAGCTAACACTGAATCGATTAAGGTTCTCGTAACCAAAATAATGCGGTTAATAAAAGTCGGCTAATCGACGAATAAATATCGATTTGGGAATGGTGTTCGCGATACTAGAAAACTTGGCACGGTTGTGTAACCAGCTCTTGAGTATACTTCATTGAATAAATATCTAGAATTGAAAATAGACTCCGTACTGAGAATTTGACTGTTAAAGATTTTCTGAAAAATATACACCGTGGACTCGTGACCAGTATCGAATGTTAGCTTGATTTAAATACCAGCACGCGTAGCATGACGATTCTATGTCTATTCTACCAAGAAAAGACAAAATTATTTCATAGTTATCAAATCAAATCAAATCAAATCAAACTTTATTTGTGAACATAGGTATTTACATTGTAGGTCTTATGGATACATTTTAGTCGAGCTCTATGTCCTACCAATGAAATTGGTGTACAAATCTATTCATTTATTAGTAACATGTCAGAATTTATACAATAAAAAGTCAAGTTCGAGTAAATGTCAGTTAAATCAATTAGTGCATGTCAAATGTAAATTGTATTAAAAGGTTAGCAATGTCATATTTTATCATTTAAGAATTCTTCTACGGAGTAATACGTCTTATCTAATAAAAATAAACACAATTTAATTTTGAATTTGCGGATATTATCTTCACTCCTTATACATTTTGGCAATTTATTATAGACCCTTGGTGCCATCACAAAGATACTATTTCCATATAGCGCTGTTCTAGACCCAACTGTTTGTAACCGATCACAACGGCGCTGACTAGTTACTCGAGCAAATTTTTGTAAATTATTTTTGACGAACATGGACGTTTCATAAATGTACAGCGAGGGCATTGTTAATATTTTTGTACTCTTAAAAAACGGTTTGCAGCTATCTGTAGTCTTTAAATTGTGTATAGCTCTAATGCATCTCTTTTGACATTTAAATACCATTTCTTTACCCGTGGCATTCCCCCAAAAAATAATTCCGTATCTCAATGTTGAGGCTACTAAACCATGATAGGTCGTTAAAACTGTTGCTCGATTGGCCGTTTTACTTAACATATGTAAAACATAGGAATGCTGGTTTAGTTTACTGCATACTTTGTCAATATGTGAATTCCATTTTAAATTGTCTTCTATGTGTAGTCCAAGAAATTTAGTCTCATTTGTTTCACTAATAATTTGGTCCTTGTATTTAATATTTAAGTCAAGATTGTAATTTGCTCTTTGTTGAAACTTCATTAATACTGATTTGTTAAGATTTATAACTAGATTATTATTTTGCAGCCAATTCACAACTGACAGTAGTGTAGAATTTATCTCAGGCTCTATTTTACTCACGTCGTCACAATTGAAAAGTAAAGTGCTGTCATCTGCAAACATTGTCATAGGATATGATGATGCTGTCGGAAAGTCGTTAATATAAACAATAAATAGGGGTGGCCCCAGTACACTACCTTGTGGTACTCCATATTTTACCGTTCTCAGACTAGATTTATAGGTTATTACGGATTTTTTAGACATTCTACTGATTGTCGTCATTTGTTGCCTATTACAGAGATAAGATTCTATTAAGTTTGATATATTTCCCCTTATGCCATAAGCGTTAAGTTTACTTATTAGTGTTTTATGGTCTACACGATCAAAAGCTTTTGACATGTCCATATAAAGCGCCAGAGTTGGTATTGTTATTTCTACACAAGTCGACTGTTTTTGGCACAAATATGGCACCATTCGTACACTATTGAAGAAAAGAATGTTTATTTTCCATATTTTTTACATTACCATGCTTAAAACTATAAAAATATTTCTACGTTCTGTCATTTTGTCTATTCTTCCGTCGACAAAACCTCTTTCTACGGCGCCATGCTACGCCTGCAAGTCTACGTTAACTTTGTGCTAAAACCTACACGTAATAATATGTCACTAAAATCACACTATCTGACATCAGTCACAGATTTTTGGCAATCGAAGGCATCGCATGCCGAGGTATTCCACGAAGGGCACCTGGCACCTGCGAAAATTTTTGACAGGAGCCTTATGGCGAATAGCTAAGGTGTAAATAGCTCAGGTGCCATTGTTAGCGGGTGCCCTTCGTGGAATACCTCGAATAGGCTGTCGCTCACAGAGTAGTGGTATTCATCTCAATCCGGTTATCCTAAAAGCCGATTCCTGAAATCGTTTGTATGAAAAGGTTCGACTGTAGAAATGTTCCCTGGGTGAGGTGGGTTTTGAAGTAAACTTCTGGGGCAGCCGTTAATTTTTTACCCTTAAAAAACCTGACATTTATCATAAAATGATACGTCATGTTCGTTTCGGAGTGTCATCATTATATTATATTATGTGTATTTTGAGCTCTTATAATACCGCGGTTTTATATTGAACATGTCTTCTTAAACATGTGGCTAAAATGTTTCTTTGTTTTATCTTTGTTATTTTTATATGTACTATGTTTTGTATAATTGTGTATATATAATTATGTATATTTATTATGTTTGTATTTTATGTGTAAATAGTAGGTACACCACAGACTACCTACAGTATTGTTTCTCCTTTCTCTTCAAAACCATCCAAAGGTTGTCTTGAAAAAATCGCTTTTAGCGATAAGACCGCCCACTGTGTCACCCTATGTATAAGATATACTCTGTACCAGTAATTTGTATGGTGTGTATAATAAAGTGTATTCTATTCTATTGACAAGCTAGAAGAACCGAGATCCTAGCTCACTAGCTTTTTTTTTTAGCGTGGTAAAATCATCAAATGAGTCCTCCAACTCCGTGCAGGTCGGAGGGACTGTCAGACTTGTACTGACTAAAATCCACGGTGTCCTTCAATAGCCCTTTATGTTCCGGGGTCACGGTGATAGAAATAAGTCCCGCGACCCCGGGCATGGTCCATGGTCGGACAGCGAGTTGCCCTTTACTCGCTGTCCGCATGCCTGCGCCAACGGTGGCCGGAGATCAACTTGCGACGTCCGCGGTAGCTCACTAGCTAAGATCTCGGTTCTTCCGTGTGGTTAAATAGCTCACACTTATCGGTAGGAAGTTGTAGTCTCGTTCGCAAAAGACTTCGGTTACCTTTGCTTTTGGCTTATTCGTCGATCAGGCTCTTGGTGAATTATCTTATATATTAACTTAGTTTCTAGGAAATTTCTGGTAGTTATCAAAGAGAGAAAATTCCTAGAAAATAAGTTCAATATTAATGTAAAGGAGTGGTGATATACGCTGCAACAGATACGCCAAAATGAATGAGTCATGCTGCTATGGATGGCTGCGCTGCGTGTTTATTTATATGATCTGTAAGGGCCTATGCACACCACGTTTTATAAACGCGCCGTCAACGCTTGTATTAGAAACGCGCGTCGACGATGCGTTTTTATCAAACAGAGTAGTTTGATAAAAACGCATCGTAGTCGTTTGTAATTTAGACAGATGTGCATAAGTCTACAGGCTGCGTCTGACTTGCGTGCGTATCGCTTCTGTAACACAACAAAAGCGCGTCAACGGCGCGTTTAAAAAACGTGGTGTGCATAGGCACTAAGTAGTTGTTACTGTTCTAATTGTTTTTCTATTTGACTTTAAATGTTTTTAAATGCCCTATGATACAGGAAAATTCTTAGTATGAGGCAAAGTATAAAAATAACAGTTAAATACAAAAACAAAATAAATCAGAGAGCTCATTGATATAAGTATCGCCTAAAGATACCAATTTATTTTAGTCCCTTAATTAACCTAATCTCGTTAAACGATCCCCTGTCTACCCACTACCTACGATCAGACCTATATTCTAAACATTTGATACAAAATTAGAATGTACGGAGAATACTATGAGTAGGTACTCGATGATCAAACGAAGTTTTTGTAACGACGCGTATCGATCACAATTATAACACTGCTGGCTTTTTCCGAGGCCATGTGAGATTAAACTGAGGGTGAAATATATCGTGTACATACATGGTACATTGTTAGATATATCAATTACAAGGTACACGTCTACTGTCTGGATGGAAAAGTACACGTTTTCATAGACCATTTTTTTCCATTTATGCGACAATGAGCGTAGAATTGGTCTCGGGATAGAACATTGATTGGTCAATGATGAGAAGGTGTCTTACACGACTAGGTCGTCAGTTCGTGCCCAAAACAAGCATTTTCGTGTTTTTTTTTTTAAATGCGTTACCACAATAGTTTCTCCTGTGTCGTGGGTGCGTTGACAAACACAGAAAGAAACATACATACACAAACATGTACCTATAAAGAAAAAATCGTGAGGAAACCAGCAAGTCAAACAATATCAAATAAAAATGTAACATCCACAATCCTTCACATGCTTCTCACAGAGATGAGGCCTGTGTCCCAGCAGTGGGAACATTATGATGATTTATTTAACGGCACAGGTGCAGTGTTTGAGCGATCGACTGCTGAGCAGCGTCTCGCGGGTTCGATCCTCTCACGATACGACATACGAAAAATATTTGTACGACCTACATGTTTCCGGGTTTGTGTATGTGTGTTTCTATATTTCTCACGACTCAGTAGAAAATCCCAGTGTGGGGCAACCTTTCGATTACAGTTTCACAACTATAAACAGAAACCCTTACACATAAGGTATTATGTTCGTTTCTCCAGTAGAGCGCGGCAGTCCATTCTATTTGGAACTAGAGTACATTCTCAGATACATTACCGCCACGTGTGACTTCGAACTGTATGTACGCGAAATGCATTCGCTGTTTCGTGATTTTACGCCTCGCTACGTTTTGGATCGAAAAATTTAACTGAGTTTTGTATTTTATTTTGAATTTGGATAAATGTAGATATGTCCCAATACGAGGAGCATATTTTCTAGTTATATTTGATATTTCCGGCATGTACTTCGACTGGTTACCGATCCGAGTCTGCTAGCAAAGGCTAGGAAGTTATTTACATGCGAGCTCTCTCCGCATACCAAACGCAATCTTGAGAAAGAAATAAAATTGTACATCTTGACATACACGTTACTTAGTATACATACTAAGTAGATAAGGGCAGTTTAAAAAAGAAGAAAAATTTCATATTCATGTTGAAAACAAACATCACCTTTTATAAATTCTCGTTTTCCATTGCAAAGGAAAACGCGTAGCAAATTGCTACGAAACTCGTAGCCTCGTAGCGTCGTAGCAAGTACTTTAAAGCGCTCTCGTAGACCTTTTCAATTCTTAATGTTTTTTCTGTTTTGCTAAAACTAAAATAACGTTTTAAAGATAGTAGGACAAATGAGTGTGTTAGTTTTACGTTGTGTAATACAGTGAGTTGCCCTATTAAAAATGTATGCTACAAGCATGATCATTATCTTATTTATATGGAAAATTAATATTTCTAAACTTTAAGTATAAAAAAAAAAACATTTTTTATTTAATTTGATATACTGTCAGTAAATAAAAAGATATCAGGGCGAGATGTGTAAACGTTACTTTTTGACAGTGTCTTTCCCAATTTCACACTTGTTGTTTAAAAGCTGGTATGACGGGTATAACCGTTAGTCAAAAGCCTGAGCGCTACCTTTTATAGTTCTTGTGTATCGAAAATTCAGCGTGTAGCGTTCGGACGCCATAGTTACCAACTATGCCAACAATGTTGACCAACAATGTTCACCAACATTGTTCACCAACTATGTTGTGGGTCATTTAAAACACATAACAGGCGATACACACCGAGCCATCTTAGTATTAAGAAACTTATCCTTACTGAAACGCGAATATAAATAATATAGCATAACATCACGCCTGTAATACCCGAAGATTTAGGCAGAGACATAACACTTTGTGATAAAAATACCACTATAACTATTACTGACAACATCGCGAGGAAACCGGCATGTCCTAGAACCAAAAATTCGAAGACATGTGACATCTACCAACCCGCACTGGGCACGCGTGGTGTATTATGGCCCACTCCTTCTCACAGAGAGGAGGCCAGTGTCCCAGCAGTGGGAACGTTATAGGCTGATGATGATGATGATGATGACATAAAATGAATCGTTCTGTGAGTGAGACAAATTACAATAGTAGTAGTGTCGAACGCAAAAAACGAACGAGAAGGAGGGTAGACCGATTTGCCTGTTCATAAACATCGACCCGCAATATCTTCAGTTCATCCGTGATCATAGCGCTTGCAACAGTGACGAAATATCTGAAACTCAAAACAAATAATAAATATCCCGTTTTAAAATTTAAAAAAAAAATGTATTTTATCTGTCTAAAGTAATAAGGAGTGACCTTATTGCCATCAATTGGACACAGAGAAATCTAAACAACGTGATTGGAGAAATTCCGTATTTATAAACCCCGTTACACTTAGTCCGATGTGGAAATCATACCTGATACTTCATGTTCAATTGTCATGCTTGTAGCCGCTAGACCAATGAAACTAAAAAAAAGTAAATAATTTGCTTACTACATGTGATCATCATACTACTAGTATGATGATCATATCATCATTTTGTTAAGAAACTTTGCGGGACAATAGTGTCTGTATCGTAGGTGCGTTTTTAAACATAGAAACTCACATACATAAACACACAGATCCGGAACAACTTTTTATAGGTTATACAAATATTAGTAGTCTGTGCGGAGATGGAACCAGCGACATGCCACGCAGCGGTCCAATCACTCAGCCACTGCGCTAACCGTATTGAAAAAAAATGTTTTTGCTTATCTTAATTTTCAAGTGACAGCTAACAATTCGAGGTCATTATCATATAAGTATTTATTCTAGTTGCATAGTAAAATAATCCTATTCTAAAGTAACAACAATAAATAATTAATAACGTCAGAAGAATTCGCAAATGAGCGAGGTTACGCCTCCGTCTCCCGAGAGAGCAGGTATTACCCACTCTCCCAATATATCATACTTGAGTAGCTAACAGCGAATTAATGTATCATTGCTGAGAGCCTCTCAAGTTAAATTTGCTTGAGCCGCCTAATTAAGTACGTAACATATTGCGTGAGGTATTTCGTTCGTACATTTTTGATTGTATTCGGTTTCAAGTATTAAAACTTGAATTCTCTGAAGTGAGATCTGAATTTAAATTTAGTAGAGAAGTGAATTTGAAAGTCGAACTGACGACACGGTTGGCGCAGTGGCTATGCGATCGACTGCTTCACAGGGTGTCGCAGTTTCGAAACCTGCACGGATCATAAATATTTTTACCTATGGTCTGCAACTAGTTGTTCCGGGTCTGGGTCTTTGTGTATGTAAGTTTGTATTTTAGTAAACGCACCCACGATACAATAAGAAGTTCCTAGTGTGGGACAACGTAAAAAAATTCACGATTGTATAAAAAACACAAATTGTTCGTAACAAAATTCTGCAGGACAATCGATCTTCACCTGCGTCATGTGTTAACTAATATGAGGTTTTGAAGGCGAAGATCTCAATAAAATTATTTTTATATTAGATTAGTATTATTAAAAAGAAAATATCTACATCCCACATTGATCCACGCGGTAGATATACGGCCTGCTCTTTGAATTTCTCATCGTTTCCCAACAGTGGAAAGGCGGACCTTCCTCCTATAATTATATGATTGTTTTTAAGAAAACACAAGTTTGGTTCACCGAAAACCCACTGATAATAAAGCTCTGTCCATTTTCCGCATGACCAACACGAAATTTACCATCAAAATATATTCAAATTATTCAAACAGGAATATCTGCTTCCACAATATAGCTTCCAATTTCTCAGAGAATTGATTTTCTTTGTTAAAATTCATGTGCGTATAACCCATGAAAATACGGACTGAAATTATCAATACGATGAGCAGATTTCATGAAATTAAAATAGATAATAAGTAAGCGAAATGCTGAGAGTAGGTTCATATTTGAAGTACGACCATTTATTTGTTCGCTCCATATATATATGAGATATATATCCGTTTCACTTATAGGGATTTCATTTACATAATTTAACGTTAAATAACTACAAATAAAAGGTAGGCAAATTAAAGTTTAATTGATTCTAGGAAAAGATATAAAGGGGAATGACAAGAATCGGCCCGATTCCTGTTGTGTCCAATAGAATTTCTAAATTAAAGATTAATGTAATAATTCATTACATAAAATGTGAATATGAAATGCAAAAAAAAAACATAAAATAAATAATTATTTAAATACAGGTATATTATTTTATGTTAACGTTAAAGTTAGAAGTATTGAGTAGTAAACTCCATACAAACATTTTCTTTCGAAGTACTTCTTATGGAAAAGTAATATTATACCATTAAATTCTATAATTGTTTTCCTTTTTAATAATATCAGTTCATTTTTGTTGGGTTTATGGGCCGAGGCTTCAAGGGAAACTTTGCAATACTTTTACTCATAAAAACAGCTTTACACCGAATTCGAATAATTTTTGTTCATAACTGAAAAGAACTGAAACGATTTCAATAAAAAAGCTGTTACAATCGGCTTATATTTTCCTCTTCTCGAAAATACTTTATAGAGGTTGTAACCATGGCTTTTTAACAAGCATGGACAGGAAACATACCTTTAATTTATACGAGTAGTATTTGAATACCTATCATATTTTGATAACAGAGAATCATCATCATCTTATATCCCTTATCCCATTTTACTTATAAGGGCGCAACACGTTATAATAATAGAGAATTTATGCAAATAATTAAAATCTATTTTATTTTGGACCATTAACAATGTGTTGCACTTATTTGATACTTTTATTATGAGGCATTTTACAATTGATTATTATTTTTTGCGTGATTTTAATTGAGCTAAACAGAAACGCAAAACGTTCGTTTGTGATAATGCAGGTAGTGAATTAAAAAATATCTGTTAAAAACAAAACTCATCGTCCTAAAAATTTTCATTTGACAAAAAAAAAAAAATCTTTTTGCTTGAATATTGAACATTATACGATTTAAAAAAATATTCAAAAAAGGTTCAGAAAATTAAACGTAAACAAGGAAGAGCGTGAACATTGATGTCAAATTTGGCCATAACGTTAAGTAGATAAATGTAGGAGTTGAATCGTTTTTTTATTTTTATTACAAGTAGTAGATGAATAAATATTTTAATAATTTTATTAAATTTTTAGTAATTCTAAATTGTATTTAACATAAGTGACGAAAAATTCATGCATTATTCCACATGGTAGTGTGGAATAATGCATGAATTTTTCGTAACCCAAAGCCTGGCAAAGATACTACTCATTCGGCGTCAACGATCCCATTGATAACAACCATAACAGTTCCTAATTGTTTTGGGTAACCCTAACCCAACACCATAAAATCTAGGGACAATGGTTATGTCCAACAATGGGGTATGACAGCAATAAAACCTAATATTTGAAGATAATCATTATCTAAAACAATAACAATTTATTTTAATGACGTGAAATAATTAACTAAATTAAAATAGGTACTTACATACGTCGGTAATTGTTTTCAGTTAGAACAATATCAAACTCAGATAGTGCACCTGAAATTCAGCCTGAAAGTAGGTACTTACGAGCACTAATTAGCACCAAACTATTAGAACAAACAGATCCTATTAGTTAGTATTCTGTTGGCGAATTTGTTGGTTAATTTAGTTAGTTGCTTTAGAATAAGTATTTAAGTTTTTTTATTTTTATTATAGACGCATGTGATATTCTCTATTATGATTGTGAAACATAGTTAATTTATTATTTCGATCAAAGCTAACGTTGATATACTAATCATAAGTCTTTATTTGTCTCGACATCAATAATGAATGTGCCTTGGTACATACCAAAAATAATGCATGTGCACAATCTTATAAAAAAAAAGGTTTTGAAGTACGAAGGTACTGATTTTTTAATTATCTTCGACTTAGAAATGAAACCGCTGAGCAAAGGCATCCCAAGAGCAAGGTCTACCAGAAGCTCCTTTCCAGGGTTTCGATGTCCAATATTGTATTTTTATAATAGACTTACTTGGCTTATCCAGGTCACTGATGAACTCCTCAGTCTCAACATATCCTTGGATCCTGTCAGCCAACACTATCAGTACCAGCCACAACACTCGGCTCACACACACTGACATACTAACACAAAATGATCCCATCGTCAAGCTAGCAACACTAAACAAAAACTAATTTAATTTCCAACAACATTTTCAACTCAAGTCTCTTTTAATTTAAATTCAAATAAAGTACAACGTTTAATCCGCGGAAAACTTGTTGATCTTCTTTTTTAATTAAAACTCACTTTTCTTTGTAAATAAAAAGAGTAAAATAACTTTTGTTTAATAATGTTGAATAAATATTAGTGATAAGTGAAACACAACTGGTCGACACGTGTTGTACGACTGTAAACAAATCGCGCTTTGACAGCGAGCTCGCGACGCGTGGGGCGACGTGCGTGCGACTCGACGCCTCGGGCAACACTGATCGAAAACCGATAGGGCAGCGGGAACAATCCTAGAAAAAAGGAATATTTTCATGTGATTTTTGGAAATGGATTGTTTTTATTTTTGGAACTTCAAACGGGAATCAACAAAAGATTAGGTCTCGCGCGCCCGCCTGTGGTATACGAAGAATCTAAAACATTTCAGAGTACGGGACAATCTGTTTCGTACCGTATCTGCATCATAAAAATAACAATGTATGTTATTCCACGCAATATTTGTTTATAACTCCCTAGGCGAAGATAATAGTATATTACCTCTTATAATTTAACAAGTACGCAACCACATAAATATACGTTTTATGATAATATAATTCAAGAGTAACGTAACGGACAATAAAGTGTTGAAAGTTTCGGGAATATAATAAAACACTTGGATGGAAGTTTTCGTTAAAATTGGGTCACAAATATCAGAGGTTAGCTGTCACTAGCAAAACGTCTTTATAAGTTTGTGAGTTGGCGAACATTTTAGTTCAGTACCTACCTGGTACAGTTGGCAAGAAAAGTGGTACGGTTGGATAGATAGCACATTATTAACATATCTACGTTCATAAGAAGCTACCGTGTTTTGTTTCTGTGTTTATGATGATATTGTTTTGCTTTTGTTTTCATGCCATTATTCTTTACTTAGAGCTCTTCTTTTTTTGAGGTATTCCACATAGGGCACCTGGCACTAGTGAAAAATTTTGACAGTAGCCTAATGTGGAATCGATAAGGAGCCAGTAGCTCAGGTGCCATAGTCAGTGGGTGCCCTATGTGGAATACCTCCTTTTATTCATAGTTGTAAAATCATCAAATGAGTCCTCCCACCCAGTGCAGAGCGGCAGGGACTGTCAACTCGAACGAATTAAAACCACAGTGTCCGTACTCCAGGGGTTTCAATACCCCTTTACGTTCCGGAGTCACGGTAATTCGTTAGTCCCGCGACCTGCTTAGAGCTCTTTACATGGAACTAAGATGACATTATTTTAACAAACTAATGTCGTGTGTAACAACTATATCTTAATTTAAAATGGCTTTGTTATAAAATATTTTTAGATGGAATTTGTAATATACTAAAAGTTCACAGCTTAATTTGCGGTTTGTTCCATTTATAACATATCTGTGGTTTATTGATTGATGAACCTAAGGGTAATACACTATTTTATGTAATAGGCAGTTTGACAGCAGCTATAAATTACAAATTTCATTTAATCCGTCAGCTAGAGTGTCGAAAAGTAATGGATACTAGTGATGTTACGAATGTTTGATTTTTGTCATTCACGAATGCGAATATTCGTTAAAAAAATCCCGAGTGGGGACTGGTGACGTCAGACAAGTAAAAACTGTACAGACTTAAAAGTGTCGTTTTTTCGCCAATTGTGTTTTACGTTACAAAACTGACGAAAAAATTCGTGTCAAATATTTTTTGATAATCTAGACTCGATTGTTCAGACAAACGCCTTATTGCAATGTTCTGGGTATTAATGCAAATAGGAAAGTGATAAATTTTTACGACAATTAGGCTTTAAATCATAACTTATTTTTTGTCTTAATTAAGACGATTCATAAAAACAAATTAAAATGGCTCCCATTCAGTGGAGGTTGGGTTCCGACCAATGTATGTAGAATAATTTTGGGTCCAAGTCCCGAGCTCGCTACGCTCGCTCTTGTTTCCCATTCCTAAGTCAACTTACTGATTTCTGACCATAAGTTAGCTCGCTACATTTACCAAAAGTAAGGTGTGATTATTAATAACTGTTGGTAATTATAATCACACTTACAGTAGCAAATATATTAAATAATAAGTAAGTATTTACTTTTATGAATAAATCCTTAAATAGACACCTCAATTCCTTGTAATATTCGTCTGTATCTTTGTAAATATGACTTAGGAGGACTTACAAGGGTATCTGTTATTTTATTAGGCGGAGTTCGCGCGCAAATCGTAAGCCCGCCTCGGGGTGGATTGTACGCATCTTGGTGTTTTTATTCAGTATCCTGAAAATACATACAGTTTTTGTACTTGAATGTGGCTTTTTTTATCTTGGTAAAATCATCAAATGAGTCCTCCCACCTCGGGTAGAGCCAGAGGGACTTTCAGACTTGTACTGACTAAAATCCATGGTGTCCTTCAATAGCCCTTTATGTTTCCAGGGTCACGGTGATGGTATAACTCCCGCGACCCCGGCAGGCTTTAGCCCTCTGATAGAGGGCCTCGTCATTATGCTGACGCTCTTTGAGGCGCGCGTGGAACACGACGCGCCGTCGACCCGGGCATGGTCCATGATCGGACAGCGAGTTGCCCTTTACTCGCCGCCCGCATGCACTTGAATGTGGCTAGTGCTAAAGATATAAACATTTTTAAAACTGGCAACACCGGTAATGAGTGTCAGTTGTTCCACTATACGGAAAATAAAGTGTTGTTAATAAGGTGTTGTATAATTGGGAAATCTAAGAAACAACTGATTGGAAATTCAAAAATCATATTGTACTGGATAGTCAATTTATCGAGGAAGTCTATAGGCTATTAAATATCACACTACGACTAAAAGGGCCCGAGCAGAGAGGATGAAACTACGCGGATAGCGTACTTTTATTTCAGTTTGAGTTCGGTTTGGCGCTGTATGCCGAGATACAGGTTATACACCTATGTTGTGTTATTTCTGCTCTTGGTCTATGACTAGATGGTACTCGCCGTCCGAACGTGAATGTGAGCGTAAGTCATCTCGGAATCCCGATGCCCTGGGCTCTTACCGCAGCGGCTGGGTAATGAAGATGGCCTATCTTATCTGTACAATCAAAATAACACAATACGTTATCATTTGAAAAACAAGTGATTTTTGCATTAAAAATTCTTGAATAAACTTATAATATCCTCACGGATGAGTATCTATTATCCACAAAGTGTCATCAACATAGCGTTTTATATATAAAATTGGATAAAGGACTTTCCAATTATAAATCTACCAAAAGCAGAATGCCTCTCCATTAATTTGGTTATTAAACCAAATCATATGCCCATTGCGCCGTAAAAATTCGTATTAATAAAAATAAATTAATTTTCCGTATTTATTTTACATCTTTTTTATTGAAATAACAGAAAATTTCCAACGCCAAGTCCCAAGTTGGGAACGGAAACACTTTTTTACTGTGTCCGTAATTATTCTATTTTACCTACCCACTTTCGGTTATTATTTCTCGAACAAAATTGAATATTTTTTATTATTGTTATAAAGTTACTTCTTTTTACTGCGACATTGTTCTTAATTGCTAAGTATGAGGTCCTGGGATCGATCACTGAGTCAGTCGAAGCCTGAAGTATATTCTTTATACAATTTTCAGTATTGTTTTTAGTCCAGACTACGATGTACCCCAGTTAATCGCAACATACTCGCCTCTCTTTTTAACCGACTTCAAAAAGAAGGAGGTTATCAATTCGACTGTATGTTTTTTTTTTTTTGTGTGTTTGTTACGCGATTTCTCTGGCGATTGTGGACCGATTTTCAAAATTCTTGTTTTGTTCGAAAGGAGATGCTTCCGGAGTGGTCCCATTTTCACCAAGTCAAGATCTGATGATTGGATCCTGGAGAAATCGAGGGCAACCCTCAAATTTTATAGGCCCACATATAATTTTTCGCAAATATTATGAAGTAATTTAAGTATTTGCGTATGGTAATCATAATCTCATGTAGCTGAGCTGATGATGGAAGGTTCAACTGCTTAACAGTAAGGAGTAGGCATCGACTGATTTAGTTTGTGTTCGCTTATCTCTGGAACTGCAAGTCCGATTTAAGTCATTCTTTTTTTGTTATACTAGGTATTGTTCAACTGAGGGAAAACTGCAAGTTTCATCAAAATCGGTTCAGTAGTTTTTGAGATAGGGAATTTTATTAGCTAATTTTGTACATGAGCGATGTTATTACCGGTGCTACGGATTACAAAATTATTTGACCTATTTGACAAGAATTTGGGTTGAATATTTAAACTAAAAAGAGTAAAATAAAAGCTATTTAAAAAAAAAATGTAACCGCCTTCAAAACCAACCACTAAAAAAGGGTAAAATAACCTACAAAATAACTTTTCTTTCGGAAGTCAGTGGCAAAAAAACACAATGAAAAAAAAAAACCACCGACTTCCGAAAGAAAAGTTATTTTGTAGGTTATTTTACCCTTTTTTAGTGGTTGGTTTTGAAGGCGGTTACATTTTTTTCCCCGTCCGAAGCAGGGGCCTGTTAGTAAAATAAAGAATATTCACTCACCTGTTAAATGGTCATCGTATAAAGACAACCAATACCTCTCATTATTCCAAAAGGACGAGCAGCCCGCACTTTGCACGTTCATTACGGGCGGCCATTGGTAGGTGCGTATTCAGCTGTCAAATTAACGGGCTTTATAAATAGTGGTATTGGTACCGCTTCTGACAGCACGGTGGAGCGCTGCAAGCGAATTCAGTTGTTGGCCCACCGCGCCTAAAACGCACATATCGAGGTATAGTAGGTATGTATTTCTAAAAGTCGACGTCATCGACAGGGAGTGCACCTTGCCACATAAAATGAAAGCTACGAACGCAAATTCAAGCCAAAATACTCGTACGCCAGAACGACGGCCGGCTAAGTCACGGGTGCGAGACGATTTGCTCTGCGGTAGCGCCCTGGCACGAACATAATAAAGTTATGAAGCTATGTTTACCAACGTGTTTCTCGCCGACCATTTCCATGCACTTGTCATGTTTATTCTGTATTCCAAGCTGTTCATTACGTTACAAAACTCACTTTGGTGAACTGAGAACAAAATTATACAGGGTGAGATTGAATAGATGCTACTTTTAGTATACAAATATAAAATATCAAATAAAAAACAATTGATCCGTGTTACGCTATGAACGTCAAAGTTTAATAACATGAGTACTCCACGACGATTATTGAGCACTGCGATGAGTCGGACGAGATTTTTTGATACTTTAATTTTTCTTATATATTTTGCATATTTAATGCTGGAATACAGATAATTATGACTTAAATAAAGATGATAACATCAATGGTCCGTTTGGAAACGATAATCGCGTAATTTTTTTAAAGATTTAGATTGTAGGATAAACAGTATATAATTACTATGTTACTGTAACTGAAGCTCTTATTTCATTTTGTCGCATTTATTCAAATTCACCCTGTATGAGTGAAACATGTACAATATAATTTGTATATCAATCCTTATTCCCAAATATATCACTCAGAAACATCAAATGATGTTGTTTTGAATACCCCGGGAATTAGGAGCATGCTGTGTATGATATAGCCTCATCATTTTCCGAGTAATCAACATTTTAAAAATCACTTGACAGCTGTCAACCTGTGAAAAACATAACATAATTTACTGAGGATGGAGCGAAAAAAATGCTGGCATTTATCATGACACAACTTTATAATTATAGATTAAAAAGAACTCTAACATACCTTTCAAATGACATTCAATGAAATTCATCATCAGCTTATAAAGTTCCCACTGCTGGGACACAGGCCTCCTCTCTGAGAGGGAGTGTGCCAAAATCCACCACGCGGGCCCAGTGCGGATTGGTAGATGTCACATATCTTCGAATTTTACGGTTCTAGGGCATACCGGTTTCCTCACGATGTTTTCCTTCACCGTTTTGAGAGTGGTAGTGATGAAATAAATTACACAAAGTAATGCTCCTGACGGGGTTCGAACCCACGACCTACAACTCGTCAGTCGGGACCGATACCACTGGGCCACCACTGCTCTCAATGAAATTCATTGTTGCTAAGCTGTTTGTTTGGTTATTGAATTATTCGCACGAATTTAATTTGCAGGAAACCTGCTCGTATATTTACCACTAGTTTTCAGTATTAATCTAGAAATAGACGTTTCGCGGAACAGCACCCTTTTTTTTTTTTTTACGTGGTAAAATCATCAAATGAGACCTCCCACCCCGGGCAGGGCGAGAGGTACTGTCAGACTTGTACTGACTAAAATCCACGGTGTCCTTCAATAGCCCTTTATGTTCCGGGGTCACGGTGATGGTATAAGACCCGCGACCCCGGCAGGCGGAACAGCACCCTTAGCACGAGTTTTCAGTATTTGAGAAGTAAACTGTAATTTTGACAATTTAAAAATGGTCAATTTTCAAGGAAAAAATTAGTTCCTTCTCCATACACCAGAGGCGCTGTTCCATTTTTTCATACTGTAAACGCTGTAAATACTGAAAAGACGCTGGAAAGTAAAATAGTGCAAACTCGACCGTGGGTTTTAGTCAGTACAAGTCTGACAGTCCCTCCCGCCCTGCCCGGGGTGGGAGGCCTCATTTGATGATTTTACCACGATAAAAAAAAGGATACTGTTCTTTGTAATGTATAAAGATCAAAGTTCTGATTTTTAACTTATAAAATAATTTTTGGTCTGCCATATATTTTTGTTCCATTTTCTAGTTTTTATTTCACTTCACTTCTAGTGTTTATGGGAAGAATATTATGGGAATATCAATATGGATTTAGCTCCAGATCTTTAGGAGCTAAAATAAAGCAGTTGTGTGATAAAAAAGTGAAGATTGCTAAAGGTCGCGTTTGAGTGATTAGTGTCCCTGACTAGTGGGCGCCGGCAGTCGGTCGGTCCGGCTTAGCTGACACGCCTAGTGGCCTAGTTTGCGACGACCGTCACTGATTTAAAAACAATAACAATTTTTCTTTTTTTTTGCAAATTGCGTGTTATTACGACTTAATATGGGTCAGGTTTTCCACTGCTGGGAAAAATGCGACTCTGTCTCATTCTCATAAAACCTCTTTTGTCGCTAAAATCTGATCAATTGTTTACGATTCCTTTCAAAATGATATGTTGAATGTTCAGCCCAACGACGATACATTACTAGACTCCTAATAACAAGCGACCGATGTCTGTCAACACATTAGGCAAAAAAGTCTTATATCCGTCTTATTTTGACCACTCCTGTGAGCCGTAAAGCATACCTTGAGACAAATAGACCTTGAGTTAGCCAATCACAACGCAGTACCCCGTCCCCCTCGCTTACGTAGTACCTCGGCGAGTTATATACCGTTGTTGATTCAGCCTGGTTTTTTGTTGTTGTTCTGTCCTATGTAAGTCAATAAAACCTTTTCTTTTACCTCTGATTTCATCTTCAACCCATCAAACAGGCATCATTCCATAGTAAAATTTTACTTATGGATCTGCTTAACATGTCACATACGCCTACCCCGCCCATGGGATCAATTGAATCGTATACAAAGGAAAAACACAATTGTATACTGAAAAATCACGGACGGATCCGCGGGGCAGAATAATAGCGTTAAATAAATAATATGAGAGCGTCTCAACTTAATTTGGCAGCCCTGTTATGTATTACATAGTAGAGGGGCCTTGAAAACTGCGGGGGTGGAAGCGGGTAGGGGTTTCGGTTTCAAAGTTCCGTAGGAATTTAGATTTGTTTTTGCTTGAAGTGTAATTTTTTTATATGTATCTTGTCACGAAATATTCTAGACAAGCAAATTTTTCGTTAGCTTAGACTAAATCAAAGGTGATAAAGTCTACAATAGAGTGAGCTCTTAGAGAAGTCAGTATACTCACTCAACTTTGGAAAGAATCAATTTGTACGTAAATGCGTTCGGAATCAAAGACGCAGGTAATGAACTCCAATAGTCCAATCATTTGCTGAGCGTATTTTGAGAAAAGAGGTGTGGAAATGCTTAGTGCGTAGTGGTGGAATGACAGATTCTAGTGCGTCTACATATCTGAAAAGGGGGTCGGGATAAAGCTGTCGAGTTCTTGGAGACACTCTCCGAAGTACTCAGTGACGGATTAACCCTTAATCAAATTAAGCAATTGCCTAGGGCATCACGTCTGGGGGGCACCACAAGGAGCACAAAAAAAATCCTAACGACGGATTTTATTGTGCTTCTTCTGGTGCCCCCATCGGCATCACGTCTCACTCCCATGTCACCAAAAACTTACTGAAATAGCTTAAATTTTCTAGCTCGCTTCGCTCGCTATTTCATCGTGCAGAGGCCTGGTTACCTTATTTATTGCATATAAAAAAGGTGCAAAAAAAATCGAGCTCGCTTTGCTCGCTCTTGCAGATTCCTAGGTTTGAATGAGTGTTCCACGCGCACCTCAAAAAGCTGTCAGCAAACTGACTGTGCGGTTTAGAGAGAAAAGACTGCCAGGATCGCGGGACTATCTCAACAAATAGCCGTAATCCTAGAACGTAAAGGGCTATTGAAGGATCACCGTTAGTCAGAACAAGTCTGACAGTCCCTTCCATTCCGGCCTGGGCGGGACAACGTATTTGATGTAATTAATCAGGAAAAAAAACTGGATAGAGGGGCACCAAAGGCTTTAATTGCTTAGGGCATCAAGTAGTCTTAATCCGTCACTGGAAGTACTACCAGCCTTTATGACCGTTAACCGCTTCTTTCTGATTCCAACGATTTAGTTTTCTACTTGTGTGTATAATATTGGAAATGACTTATACTGTGATGGTATTGAATCTCCATTTCAGGAATAACAAGTAAACATAATTACCTCTACGGAAATAAGTTTATGGAAAACATTACACACAGGTCATTATTTCATGAAAATACACAAATGATATTATAATGAGGAAAATGTAATGTTAATCAATTAAATAACGCATCTACAGAGAACAATTCTACGAAGCCATTACAGTGAAATAAACTCGGCTTTAGAGGCCACCGATTGGAAGAAAGGGAACTCGAAAGCCTTTTATTATGAGAAGCCTACACACGTACTCTTTCGATATGTTACGTAACCATTGCTGATTTTGAAAGTCGGTTGTGTAAATTGTTGAAACAAATGCAGTAATGGATAGTGAAATAGGGAGGATTTTGTGTTGTGTGTTTGTTGTTATTGGTTTCGAGTGAGTGCTGGTAAAAGTAGGAGCAACATATGAAAGGTTTGAATTATGGGCATAGCAGACTTGATGGCTGGCGACTGAAAGCAACAATGTTGTAACAAGATTAAAATTCCACACAAGATGGATCGAATTTGATAAGATCCTCTTTGTAAACACCGTTTCCCTTTTAGCATGTTTATTAAGTATTGGTTTAGCGAGCTTCGGTGAGGCATCACCGGCAGCGGCAGACAGTGTTGCCAAATATATCCAAAATAAACTTTCTGATATTTTGGCAGCTGTTTCTCAAAGACACATGAAAGCCTTTCTGAGTGGGTGTAAACTGTTTTGCTCTTAACTTAGATCATTGTGAATGCTTTTGGTTAAAACTGAAATATTTACTTGACAGTAATAATGTTATTTTATAATTACTTTTAGTTCTCCCACTCAATTCTCACTTGGGTCGCAGCAGACAACTATGTGATGTTTGTATGTTTGGAGAAGCTAGTACACTTATTTTTTTCGTGATAAAATCATCAAATGAGTCCTCCCCCTCCCCAGGGTGGTACGGGAGGGACTGTCAGACTCGTACGACTAAAATCCACGGTGATCCTTTAATAGCCCTTTACGTACCAGTCCCGCTACCCCGGCTGGCAACCTAGTACACCTCAGGTTATAATTTTCATGTTAGTTAATGGTTTATATAGTTTAAACACTTATTTTATTTTATACAGAAAAGCAAATAATTTTTAAAGTTGACTTATTTTTATACCCTGCGTTTTGACTATAATACACTGTTCACTTTATATTTTTTGTTGTAAAAAGTTTTCCGTGTTCTGTTAGTTATTTCTGTTCACCCAAAATTACAGATAACTACTACCTACGTTTCACAAACTTTCACCATTGTTATTATAACTTTTTGAAACGTAAGTTACAAAAACTTGGGTTCGCTTTTTATTATAATTATTAGAAAGACTGCTTAAGACAAACTTAACATAACTTAGTTTTAACAAAATTAATTACTGAAAGATAAAAAAGGTGATAATCAAAATAAAAAATATTTTTAAAACACAAAATAGTGTCAAAAAAACACAAAAATATGAAACTAAAATCTTTTATTTTAATTAAATTAAATGAAAAATTCTAAACGTAACAAAAGCGCCGTCTTTTGAGATAAAAATAAAAGGATTATATTATAACAGTTTGTGTTCGCAAAAATCTAGCCAAGTTTACAGGTAGGTATTCCTGTAATCTAGAATATAGCGAAATGGCACATTAGGCACAAAATTAAAATGGCTTATTCAGCGGAGAGGCAGCTGTCTTCAGTGCCACTGAGACATTATTTTTACTGTTATTGTTACATGCTGCGCCTAGTTTATCTTAACTGAATTTGTAATGATAAGACTGGGATTACTGAAAAATATGAATATTGGAATTACGGCTTTGTTTTACCTGCAAAGTTAGAATCTATATAAATGCTTAAAAATTAAATACCCACCGTGGTACCATAAAAACTTTTAACGTCTATTAAAGACTTAAAGAAAAGAAATGTCAGATTATGTCGTTGAAATAAGGTCCGTTTTGCAGTCACACTTTTTTGTAGTTAGGCTGCCAATGTTTCAAAGCTAAAGTTTTTCTAATGAAAATGGTGTCATAGTCTAAATTAACTAAGCTGTCTCTAGGACGGCAGATGATCTCCGGCCTCCGTAGGCACGGGCATGCGGACAGCGAGTAAAGGGCAACTCGCTGTCCGACCATGGACCATGCCCGGGTCGACGGCGCGTCGTGTTTCACGCGCACCTCAAAGAGCGTCAGCAAAATGACGGGGCCCCCTCACAGAGGGCCAAAGCCTGCCGGGGTTGTGGAACTTATTTCCATCACCGTGACCCCGGAACATAAAGGGCTATTGTCAGTCTGACAGTCCCTACCACCCTGCCCAGGGTGGGAGGACTCATTTAATTATTTTACCATGCAAAAAAAAAAAAGCGCCGTCTCTGGGAACCCAACAGACATGGCCGAAACCGGACTGTGTCTGAATGATAAATTTGATGATGAATAAAGGGTGTAGGGTCCGCTCGCCCCTTGGATCTTGCCCCTTATGATTAAAATGACCGACTCGCCCCCTTCACTTTTAGATACGCTCACTCGCCCCCGATTGTTAATAAGTTAAAAGTACTGTTAGCAACACAAGCTTTTAAATATTTAAATAGATGTTGTTTTCTTACAACTTAGAGCTTTTATTCCCATTTCTCCCTACTGGCTTTAACACCAGTGAGGCGAGGCTATTAGAAGCTAAAAAAAGTGTTCGGCTAGCATGAGTTCAAGGTAGTCTGTATTTAAATAATTCTAAAGTTAACCTGAAACTGTCTTGTTCTTTGACTATCCGGCAAAAGTACTAGGCTAACATAAGTACAAAGTGGTTATCATGTTTTTGGGTAGATATAAAGATTACCTGAAATTGTCTTGTTGTTCTAAATAGTTCCAACGAGGCGACCGGGTGGCGCTAGTTGTCCGAAAATTGATACTCTGTGGTAAATGCAATAAATCTGTATCCGCCATCTTATAGCAGCGAGCTAGCAACTTCCGATTATTTCGTACAAGAAACAACCATTATTGTAAAATATATTTTATTAAACTTCATGTCTGGAAAATTCGACGTTTGGTTATAAATTCCCAAGACACTTGTTCAACATTAACCAGCAAAAGTACTCGGCTAGCATTGGCAAAAAACGGGAGGTATTTATACATATAATTCTGGGGTAGGTGAAGGTTTTTTTATAATCAGGAACTGTGTCCGGGCTATCGGTAGGCAATGGTCTTGATAGAGCCTTACAATACTCACCACCTCCAAAAGAACTGCGTTACGAATCAAGCCCGTGATCCAGCTTCAAATCGAGTGCCTCTTCAGATGTTGTTGAAACATTCACGTTATTAACCTGTTTAGGTACGATTTTATCCACTAACTAAGAAATAATCAACTTTACAATTTTTGTAACTGACCTCAAAATATTACCACTTATGCTAGCCTGATACTTTGGCTGGTTACTCAATGAACAAAACAATTTCAGGTAACCGACTCAGAAATATTTAAAAAAATATCACTTTGAACTCATGATAGCTTAGTACTTTTGTTGGTAAGTCAATGAACAAGACAATTTCAGGTAATTTTTCAACTTTGAACTTATGCTTGCTTAGTACTTTTGCTTATTACAGCTATTGTCTAATTTTCGCGATATTCTTAGAATTTTTGCGAAAATCTGGTTTAACAAATTATCTTACGACTTAATACGACTCTCTCTACAGGTAGCACAAACCATCATAAAATCACAAGTATCACGACGAGTTTGTGAGAATACAAATATAGTTGACTAAAGTAATCAAACGTAGTGTTATTCTTACTGTTAGCATTTTTCTGTCTGACTGTACCTTTCTTGGTTAAATTTCAATGGAAATGCCGCAAGGGGCGAGTGGGTACACCAAAATAATTATTTTAATGTCAATTTTCAACTCGCCCCTTCATAAGGGGCGAATGGGTACACCAAAATAAATAAATACGGGGCGAGTCGGTCATTTTAATCATAAGGGGCGAGATCCAAGGGGCGAGCGGACCCTACACCGAATAAAGTTGGATATATTAAGTAAATCCAAAATAAAAAGGCAGTATTTCATAATATAAAAAAATATTGAAACTCCTCATTTTACTTTCAGTAACAGAAATTCATCAGAGAGAACGGAAAATTAACATAATTTTAATGCACTGACAATCCGACACTCTTGTTAAATCGTTGACCTGTGGATCAAAAATCCATGAATGAGTAAGTATTAATTTAAAACAATTGTTTTTCCTTTCCAGGCATTATTTAATTCAGGGCGAACACTGCATATATTTCAACTGTTATGAGATTTGAAGGACTGCCTTATAGTTGTAGTGGTCGACAATGCGACTGCTGAACAATAGGTCCCGGACTCGATTCACAGGTCGGGCAAACTTTTATTGAATTTTTTCCATCAGGTATTTACGGATGCCTTTGGATTTCAGCCTATTTTTTGCCAAATCATCAAATCTTCTATCTATCTATATCTATCTATACATATAATAAAACTGTAGAAAAGTTATTTTTGTACATTAAAAAAACACTCAAAAAATATAGCCAGGGTATTAAAGGACAACCAGTAGAACCCATTTCTAGCATTTTTAGAATTTTTGTCTGTTTATCTGTTTGTCTGTTTGTCTGTGTATTTGTCCAGGTATCACTTAAAATGTACGAAATTAATGTAGATAACTTTTATACACAACGATTAAGCGTAACTTGGAGAGGAATTTAGTTTTTGTTTCATTGGAATCGGTTCAGTCTATCAAAAGATATTTGAATTTAAAGTGTTTCAGAAGTAAAATTACGGGTGCACTTTGGTCTCACACATTGATTTCGTACGTCAGTCGCGCGATCTAACTTCGAATAGAAAAACTATATTATTCAAATAAATACATATTTCAACGCACGGCAGATGGCGTTAAAAGAAAACCTGGAATAGACGTGTTTATGTTTTTGACTGGAATGGACTGGAATGGACTGGAATGGACTGGAATGGACTGGAATGGACTGGAATGGACTGGAATGGACTGGAATGGACTGGAATGGACTGGAATGGACTGGAATGGACTGGAATGGACTGGAATGGACTGGAATGGACTGGAATGGACTGGAATGGACTGGAATGGACTGGAATGGACTGGAATGGACTGGAATGGACTGGAATGGACTGGAATGGACTGGAATGGACTGGAATGGACTGGAATGGACTGGAATGGACTGGAATGGACTGGAATGGACTGGAATGGACTGGAATGGACTGGAATGGACTGGAATGGACTGGAATGGACTGGAATGGACTGGAATGGACTGGAATGGACTGGAATGGACTGGAATGGACTGGAATGGACTGGAATGGACTGGAATGGACTGGAATGGACTGGAATGGACTGGAATGGACTGGAATGGACTGGAATGGACTGGAATGGACTGGAATGGACTGGAATGGACTGGAATGGACTGGAATGGACTGGAATGGACTGGAATGGACTGGAATGGACTGGAATGGACTGGAATGGACTGGAATGGACTGGAATGGACTGGAATGGACTGGAATGGACTGGAATGGACTGGAATGGACTGGAATGGACTGGAATGGACTGGAATGGACTGGAATGGACTGGATGGACTGGAATGGACTGGAATGGACTGGAATGGACTGGAATGGACTGGAATGGACTGGAATGGACTGGAATGGACTGGAATGGACTGGAATGGACTGGAATGGACTGGAATGGACTGGAATGGACTGGAATGGACTGGAATGGACTGGAATGGACTGGAATGGACTGGAATGGACTGGAATGGACTGGAATGGACAAACGTGGCCAGAATTAAGCGCTTCGAACTAAAAAAATACATTGTTCGATTCCGACATCCACGCGAACGAAGTCGCGGGCACAGCTAGTAAATAATAAAGACATAGACACAGGGTGCAACGGGAGGCTCAGATTTGTACCGACTAAAATCCACGCTGATTATAACCTAAATAGCTCTTTACGTCACAGGGTCATGATTACCGATAAGATAGTCTCGGCAAGGTCCTGTGCCAGTTAATGACGGACGTAAAGCAATAAGAAGGATAAATCAATGTTCACTGAAAAAACTTCTCACATTTCTTTAACCCATATAAGACGCAACAACTAACTTTCCTTCCACCCCATAATTCAATCTATCATAGACCAAAAACCCACTAAACCGGGCTAAACAAAAAATCAACTCCTCCGCACATGAAAAATTCATAACCGTTCAACTCCATTTATCCGGAGATAACTAAATATGATCAAAAAAACCGTGGAGCAGACACGAAAACAAATTAGGGTTCACTCCATCACTCTGTGTAACGTGGTTAGGAACAATACAATATATCAGCTGCTGTAGCAACACCCAATGGGTATGGGAAACAAGGCTTTAATAACTATCTGTTTCGTTTGAATTTCATTGCATTTAGTGATATTGTAAAACAAAACGTAACGATGTTTGTGAAACCACTTTTTTATCAATGTGTGAGTGAGGGCCCCCCACACACATTGAAATGTTATCCTTGGACATGTTCACTTTTGTTGCGTTGGAATAGAACGAATGGCATAATTTTTCTTTCTTCTTTTGGCTTCTTTCTTCAATTCTTAGCGGCATAATAAGAATCTGGACACTTTATTTTAATATCACGGGAAATGAAACTGACTCATTCATTGATGTTATAAAACTCGTTTAAATCTAAGCGTCTATTCACACGTACCACAACCACACGACCTCGCAGCGACAAAATGTGGTCAAGCTGTGGTTACGTGTGAATAGTGTCGCGGCGACTTTCTTTAGTTTTTTCTTTAGTTTCACGGCATTTGCGTTATGGTAGCGATAAAATATCGATGAGGTTGCGTTGTGGCTGCCGTTGCGATGTGGTAACCACGTGGTCGCGTGCAGTTATGCTCCGGACGTCATGTCGATGTGTGCCGAAATTGCTGCCGTCGCGATGTGGTTGCGATGTAGTCGTATACACAGGTGGTCCATAACAGCCGCAAAATGTGGTACGTGTAAATTGTAATATTCATTCAATACAAAATATACGACCACGTGGCGGCGTTGTGGTGTGGTTGTGGTGCGTGTGAATTGACCCTGACAGATTAACACAGTTTAAGGTAATGCATGAATTGCGTCGTGCAAAAGGCTTTAGATACTCTACTACTACAACACATAGGCTCTTGCTTTGGTGGGTAAAAAGCTGTAAAAATACACCATGACCGGCCTCGTGTGGCATGATAACTGTGTGTGCAAATGCCTTTGAATGTGTAACATGATTTTTTGTGAAACAAATTTTTAAAACAAGTAAGTAATTTGCACAAAGTAAAGTTTCTGAATTCGAATCTGCAAAATGCAATTAATTTTTTATTAGGACCACCATTTCTCCATTTTATAGATCCACTTTCTTATTCGCACCGCATGACGAATTTCCTCAAACTTAATGAGAAATTAAAGCTGTTAAAAACACGCCTAACATAATTAACGTAATAAGATATCCTGAGGTGTCCTCTTAATTGGTTTGGAAGTTTTCAACTTAATTTGCCAGTTCTTATTATCATTAATTACTTCCTTGTTTAGTTTATTTTGTGCTCAGGAAAATAGAGCTCAATGTCGCTTGTCATTACTTCAACGTGGATTATCAGTTTCACTGGAACTGCTCAACCAGTGTTGTTCTTATTAGTTCTACACTGTAGTAACAGTACAACACTAAAGTAATATTTATAACACGGATCTGAGGAGCTTGTTTATTTAAAATGAGCATTAAGCCCGTATGATACCCCCTTTTTTATTGGTGGATGTGTTGGTGATTGCATCTTTAACGTTATGGTCTTATATCCTGCTGAATGAGAGTGAGACAGTCACTTCAGCTCTGCTGCCCTTTTGATTCTTACTGACTAACAATCCACCCTGTTCATTCATGCATTTTCATTTTCGGCAAGCGTTTGGTCCTATGAGGTCCTCGGTAGTTTGCGGACAGTTCCTTCAGACGCGCGTCGAACACGACGCGTGTTCGTCGCCGTCGATCCGGGCTTCAATCTTGATCTGGCAGCCTGGGAATTGCTCCACAACGTTTAACGGCTTGGATGTTTCTTGCAGTGGTTGAGTTGTGGATTAGAGGATGTCTTCTCCCTATCACAGTTTTAATTCTTAATTATGAACTATTCTCTTCTTGAAATTACTGACATGATTGTGTCTTGGGCCACAAATTATCTCTGTTCTCTTCAACTTCTTTTAGCTACCCATCTTTTACAAATCTCTCCATCCTTGGCAACAAATTACTTAAGTATACGGAAATCATTTCAACAAACCATGGGTCTCCTAATGACTAAAGTATCGAATTACGGATAAATGGGTACCTTTGTAAATAAAAAGTGTTGGGTTAAAAAATAAAAGATAGCCGGCTTTGGGCAATTTTCTGAACCATTAAATATATCTCCCCTCTCAGGGCTATCTCACAAATTGCTCAATAAGATAAACCGGCGATAATATCCTGTATTTCTTTTTGCATTAGCTGTCCTTTATTTTCAGATTGAAAGCTGGCTATACGAATTGATACTTCGAAATGGGATAAAATTAGGTGATTTTGGGACAATTACTGAATAATCACGGAACATTCAGTTCAAAGCCAGAAAAAAATACACAAGAACATCAGCCAATCCAAATTATTGGGCTTATTAAGGCCTATTGAGAAAAGAACTGTCTTTAAATTGATAGTGAAATAATGTAAAATTAAATGATGATAATTTGTAAAAGGCATCAATACTTCAACTTGTCTTTTCTGTAAATTAAATGCGGCCGTTGTTTTATATCAAACTTAGAAGTCACTGTCCCATTTAGAGCCTAGAGAAGGTCTAGTAGAAACATTACTCGCCGATACTGTAACAGATACTGCTGTATCTTCCTACCTACTAGAATCAATGCCTAGAAAGTGTCCAAGCAAATGAACAGACGAAAATTTTCAGAAAGCCAGGAGTTACGGACTCAGTCTTTTGTTATTATTAGCTCTATGGACGAACTTGGGTCGCCGAAAAACGATCACAAGTATAACTTGAAGGTTAAGCAATACTTGCTGCGGTCAGGACATGGACGTGTAACCAACCATTACTGAGATCCCAGAGAGTTCCCACTGCGATATTCAATGTGCAATGAGTAACAAGTACTAATAAAAAGCAAGTGCAGCATTTCTTTGTAATAATGGATAAACGAGAGTTGGATACCAGCTGGCTGTAGAATAGTGATCAGTACCAGCGAGAACAAAAGATCATGAAAATGCAATTTAGTTGAATCGTTGATACGAACTGAGTCTAGTTTTAATTTCTCAGAGAATCGTACCTACTAATTACTAATTTTGACTGCAAATTACCTTTTTCTATAGGAAAATAATCTTTTTTTTATAGGAATATTACCTTTTTTCCACTGGAAGATTACCTTTTTTCCATTGGAAAATTATTTTTTTCCACTGGAAAATTACCTTTCTGCCTCTGGAAAATTACCTTTTTTCCACTGGAATATTACCTTTCTTCCACTGGAAAATTACCTTTTTTCCACTGGAAAATTACCTTTCTTCCACTGGAAAATTACCTTTTTCTACTGGAATATTACCTTCTTTATATTCGCAAATAACTCCGCAAAATATGTTGTGTACCTAATTACACACACGAGCTTACTCAGGTGTGGTTGAAGGCTTTTGGCAATTAATCCTATCTGATACGACAACATGTTTTTAAGTTCCTTGTAATAAGGGGAGCCTATTAGCAACAGCCGGGCACAAAAACTGAATCCGTAGAATCAGAATCCTGCCACTGAGAAATTCCGAATGGAAAAGTCCACGTCGTCCCAATTACACGAATATAAATTTCGTGTAATTGGGCTTTTCTATATAGTCACTCTCGCGACCGACGAGGCAGTCTTATAAATTTTGTAAACAAAACACAATCTACTCAATTCTAACTCTACACAGATTTAAAATTCCCAACTGAGGCAATATCATGAATTTTTAGTTATTGTGACGTAAAGTAACCTGCAACTTTGACATTAATTTCAAGGAAAAAAATAGTTCCTTCTTCGTACACCAGAGACGCTATTCCATTTTTCCATCCAAGAAACGCTGTAAATACTGGAAAAATACTGAAAACTCGTGATAAGGGCTCTGAATTTAAAATAATAGAAAAGTAGGTTAACAAGCAAATCATTAAATAACTTTATCAAATACTGACGAAGATATTTAATTTCCTCGACTAGAAGTTAGTACAGGTAGCTTTGATTGTTCGGCTATTAAATAGAAGAACTAATATTAAAGTTAAATTTACCGACTCAAGGATACTGTACTTTAACGGTTATGTCCCCGCGCTTACAGACGACAATTAACGTTAATTATGAGTCGTTAACTTGCTTTAACAAGGGTAGCTATTATATCGATCAAAAACTTTAATATAGAAAGAATATCTTTGGTTTCAGACTTCAAAGTTCCAGACTATTTTACTCTTAAGCAATTTAAAATCAATAATATTGCACCATAAGAGTTTTTTGAGAGTTGGTTGAATTGGTATGGATTGTGATGAAAAAGGATGGCACTCATGTAACTAAAAGAATCATGAAGAATTTTAATTGATAGAAAAGTAGAGTAAATAATGCCGTTACGTCTGACCGGGGAGAGAAAAAATGTTTTGCGACCTGAAGTAAATATAAGAGAATAAGGGCAAGAAGATAATGATGATGAGAACATCGTATGTTATTGATTTCTTCCTCAGTGATAGACGCCCACGGTGTCGATCGATATCCGGCCACCATAGGCGCGGGCAGCGAATAAAGGGCAACTCGCTGACCGACCATGGACCATGCCCGCGGCGCGTCGTGTTCCACGGCGCTTCAAAGAGCGTCAGCAAGATGACGGCGCCCCCCTCTAGAGGGCCAAACCCAGCCGGGGTCGCGGGACTTATCTCATTACCGTGACCCCGAAACAAAAAAGGCTATTGAAGGACACCGTGGATTTTAATCAGTACAAGTCTGGCAGTAGGGTGAGAGGACTAATTTGATGATTATTGCCACGAAAAAAAAAGTCATTGATTTATTAGGTTAGGGCTACATTTTTAGATCTTTGAGTATACCGACATTATCTCTATTGCACGACATAAAGTTCTAGTGCGGTTTTCTTTAAAACGAATTTATTTCGAATTAAACAAAAAAGTGGGAAAAGCTCAGACAGATCTATGAATACATAAATATTACGGAAACGAGGAAACTGCAAGACATTACCATTTAGAAACAGGAAAACCCTATTTATTGCAGCTTATATACATATTTATGAATACAGCTCATAATTTACGCAATTAATTATCTCTAACATAACAAGGGTTCTGTAAGAGTCCATAATCATTATTATAGATATGAAAGTTGCTTTGTCTGTCTATTGGTATGTCTGTCTGTTATCTTTTGATATTTGTGCGGAATGCAATCGGTAAACAGTCTAACAATGAGCTGAATGACGAGATCAGATGCTCCATTAGATTAAGGCTGCATGAGTATACTCGATCGAGTCACAGCTAACAGGAAAAGACAGATATATCGCACCGTGAGGCAACATGGCGGCTCGGTGTCCTACTGTGACATGCATACCTAGACCACTCTGACACTGAGTGTACCGACGAAGAAGAAAAGGGACTTATAACTTTTTTTTTTTCATGGTAAATCATCAAATGTCAGACTTGTACTGGCTAATTTCCACGGTGTCTTTCAGTAGTTCTATGTGTACCGGAGTCGTGGTATACGCGTGTCCCGCGACCCCGACAGGCTTTGGCTCTCAAAAGGGGCCGGGCTGTCATTATGCTGACGCTCTTAGATAATTTTTGTCCCGGTACTATTTTCGTATGACATAAAATGGGGGACAAAGGGTGGAAAAGCCATTGCAAGAACTAGTTCTATAAACGTACTTATTTTGTCTTAATTTTATGACACTTCACCTGAAGCGACTCAAGTAGGATACATGAGACAAAATTATTGGGCTATTCTAAGAGAATCGCTCCAGGCAATATTTCTGCGATGTGACTTGTGAGGGGTCAGCGGTAAAACGAATCGATAAAGTACCGCGGACAGATTCGGATGCTGTTACGAAGAATAAGGATTCAATTTGGAAAAGGTTTGAGCAATTCCTCGAAGTTTTATATTGTTATTAGATGATTTGTTGGAGTGTTACGGTTTAGTATATTGAAGAACTATTTTATTTTAAAAAATAAACTTTTTAGGATACTCAATCGTGGATGGGTGATTATCTGTCATAACGAGTTTCCTCCGTGCCTCGGAAAGCACGCAAAGCCACTGGTCCTGGCCGTCATTTGTAGATCTTTGACAGTCGTTACTGTTAGTCAGGAGCTCTAAAGTCTGGCAACCAGTCTTACCATAGGGGGGTATTACCTAATAATTACTGGGTTCTGGGGGTCCGACAGCTCCATGTAAAATACTGATACTCAGCTGCATCTGGTTCGACTGGAACCCCAAAATAGTTGGGAAAAGGCAGGCAGATGATGATGATGTGTCACCTGATGGTATACGATGATATTGTGAACCTACGCTTGCCTAGAAGTAGCCTCTTTATTCTTGACTTGAAGACCCCAAGGTTGTAGTTATCAGGAAATAGACCCCGGTAGAGAAGCACTTTGGAAGTACGGGAGGGATGTCCACTGTGTACCGATAAGCCTAGTGAGGGTCGGGGTCGAATATCTCCGAATTTTTACATTTATGAAATGGTTTTTGTTCTTCATGATATTTCAGAGAAATCACAAAATGTTTAAAATATTAATTGTGGACGGAAATCAGTTCAGTAATCTCAAATAATGTCATAGACAAACCGTAAATCAACGCTGTTGAAAATTTTATAGAGTATACCTATTATGAGATATGAAATTGCATAAAAAGAACATGAATACTACAGTTTTTAATTCATAAAAGCATTCAGGTGAATAAAATATTCCTCGTTGTAAAATTGTGGTTTATTGCACTTTTTGTTGACTATTTGCGAGATTGCCACGTAAAATATGGTGCAGTATTCATTCAAAGCTGCATAAAGGAACAGAAATAATTATTTTACACGAAAAACGTCACAAATTGCTTTTAAAAGCGCCCAGAGACACGTTCAATTTGTTTCGCTTAGTCGTAGAATTTTGCATAGGCCGCAGGTGGGCATGGATAGCGCAAATTCGACGCCAAATTCGTTGCAGCCTACCGAAGCACCAGGAGAATATCGGGTAACAACGTTTCCGGAATATTATTACCTGTGCGTTTAAATGAAAATATGATTTTATGAAAGCAGTTCTTTTTTATATTTTATTATTAAATCTATCGCTTTTTTATCGTGACCGATAAAAAAGCGATAGATTTTGCTTTTAGTCAGTTTTCAATCTGTAATTATGAATGCTTTTAAAATATTGATTATTTTATCTTACACTATCCCTGAATAATGAACGGTATTGGTACTTAAAACAGAAATTTTACTTTGTAGCAATGATTTCATCACCACGGTTCCTAAAATGACATAAAAAACACTTCATGAAGAAATCCAACCCGTTTCTATTAAACTGACTGGACTGGTGACTCGCAGTACAAGAATTCAACGAGTGATATCCACCAACCCGCACTGGCCCTATGTGGTAGATTACGGTCAAGTTTCTCTTACAGATATAAAGCCTGCCTGACATCTCTGAGGGAGGTAATACTTTAATTTATGTTTCTTCTTCACGTCTATTAAACGTTACAACCACCTAGATATCAAAAGAAAAACTTCTAAATTCGTTTTTTATATGAACCATTTCAGGCTTTATAAACATGGTCGGCGTACAGTTTAAGTGTTTACCTGCCTACGTATAACGAAGTAAAGCAACTTTATGCCCTCCTTGAAGGAAGAGGGGAGTCTTGTGTTTCAACGAACAACTTTAATATTACGAACGTCCGTCAAAAGTAGATGCTCCGTCAACAGTATCTGTTTCAACACGCGAAAAATGAAAATGCCTGTTCAACTTTTATATACACTGCGTGACTCGTTTCAAAGTTATATCTGCAGTCCCGTTGAAAAGCAGTAATGGATTTGAAAGTTAGCGGAATTAACGTGTCGGTTGCCTAGTAAGGGTGAAAGACCCAAGCTAACTTTTAATCATTGTTGAAGTATCTATTCCCGAATTCGTTCCGAATGTACAACTTCACTGGCCGTTCCAATTTGTTTGAAAGTTAAAGACATTTGAATTTGTAACGGTAGCCGTTATACAACTTGTAATGTTATCATTGAATTATAACAAAGGGGGATGTAGTTTTTATGGTAATTTATGAATGAGGTAAGATTTAAATGGTAATGGAGAATATCTGCGTATTTCTTTAGTATATAGGAACGTATCTTTAAAATCAACGAAATCTTTTGCAGCTTTATCCATCCACTGCAGTACCCCTAGCACGAGTTTTCACTATTTTACTTTACAGAAACTTTCCAGTATTTACAGCGTTTTTTGTATGAAAAATTGGAACAGTGCCTCTGGTGTGCGAAGAAAGAAACTATTTTTTTCCTTGAAAATTGTCAAATTGAAATTGTCAAAGTTGCAGTTTATTTTACGTCTCAAATACTGAAAACTCGTGCTGACGGTACTGAACTGCTAAGTTTAAGGCTCCTCTGTTTTATGTTGTCCTGGTATGTGCGAGTGTCATGCAGGGCTTCCCATTTTGTGAAGACATTGTCCTTTCCATACAATGAAATGATCCATACATGACATTAAATCAAAAATCAGCAAAAAAATATTTTGCTTAATTTGACCAACTTCCGCCATCCCGATTTTTTTCTTCCTATACAATGAAATTATCCTTACATGAAACAGTCGATAGACAATAAAAATAATTTTGGTAAATTTTACTCATTTTGGGGACAAATTCACACTTGACCAAAAAAGTAAAAACACCCAAATTGTCAACATCGAAAAAGAGCTAAAGGTTCAATATCTCTTATGGATAAGGATTTCTCCCTTTTGGCATTTAATAGAAACATTCTAATAACAACAACACACATGAGTGTTGATCCTGCCAACTATCAGAATTATAAAGTTAACATGACGTCCAGACGCCACGAGACAAACGTTAACTATTTATAAAGTACGGTGCATTAATTAAAATAACACAATTAAAACTTTTTGCGATGTTTAGAACATTAAAACTTAAGAATTTAATTTATTAATTGCCTTTCCAATTGAGCTGATTTAAACTAAGGCATTTATAATTTCAAATAAATTAAGTTTGGAATTTAATCCAACTCTTTTATATAATCTGTAAGTAAATAGTCTTTTATAGTGCAATTCTACTAACCTGTCTTTATGTACTCAAAGCCTGAACCTCAATATTCTAAACAAAACCATCTTAGCCTACTGCCTTACAAACACATAATATTGACACTTTAAAAAAACCTCAGTATCCCAAGAACCGAGGGGACAAAAACCTCCTTTGTAAATAACAAACGCTCAAGACAGGTATCCACTTCGAAACTCGACTATGTCAACCTTATTGGAATGGGAGATGTGCATCCTGTATATGTAGCAGGTAAGGGTTGATGAACTCTTGAAGATCTGGGTTAAAAGGGTGAACGATCAGAAAATATCGACAAAGTGATATTCAATGATAGAAATATTATATAATTTTGCCAATTTAATAAGCTGGTAGGAATTATGGTGGCCCAGTGTTTATGGCCCCGACTTAAAATCTGAAGGTTTCTGGTTTGGGCCCAGCAAACGCATCACTTCGTAAAATTTGTTTCATCACCACTGCTCTCAAAACGATGAAGGAAAACATAGTGAAAAAACCGGAGTGGCCTAGAATCAAAAATTCAATGACATGATTGTGACATTTAACAATCCACACTGGGCCTATGTAGTGGATTATGGTTCACTCCCTACCAGGAGATCAGACATAATAAGCTACCGAAAAGATTACGTTTATCTTAATAATAACCGTTGTAAAAATACTTTGAAACCGATTGCAGTTTGTTTAGCTAGGTCGTCAGACACACTGGCCTGGCTCAGTCCGTCGATGAGAAACCATCTTTATTGAGGGGCATAAGGCTTGACCTACACATTGCACCGTTGGTCTCGGCTGTCAATAGCGGATTTTATACCGGCGTCACGGGTAAAAGAAAATCAACCAGTTTTTTTAAATAAATTTCGTGTTATCTAGTACCTACCACTTAGTAGGTTTTTGGAATCAGATAAGCATTTGTTGTATTTAAAATACTGGTATACAGGCTGAATTTTTCAACTGGGCGTGGATGGCTACTTTCGAAACTATGAGGAATATCGAAAAACGTTGAAAGGAGTCTCGAGGCCGATTTTGACGAAAACTAAAACTGCATCATTGGATTTTAGAAAAATCAAAAATCCTGGTCAGGAATCGAACCCGCTGATTTTGGAAAAAAAATCACATCCTGTATTTTTATACCGTTCGATAGTGTTGCTAATAAGGATCAAATTCTGGGAAATATTCATATACGGCAAACTTAAGGAAATGGCTGATTTTTATGAAATTGCTATTTTTCCATGTTACTTTACACCTACTGAGCCATAATTTATTCGAAATATAAAATTTGATTGTTTTCAATGTCTCTCTGGATTTGACGTTTCAACAATCCCACTGTACTTAGCAATACGACATTATTGAGTTGAACTAAAAATAGCATTATTTTAAAGAAGAAACGGTAACTTATGTTTCAAATACAGTCTTTGCCTTGAAGATTAATCAGTTTTTTTGTAATTATACGTTTTCCTTAAGTTTGCCGTATATGATTACTTCCCAGAATTTGATCCTTATTAGCAACACTATCGAACGGTATAAAAATACAGGATGTGATTTTTTTTTACAAAATCAGCGGGTTCGATTCCTGACTAGGATTTTTGATTTTTCTAAAATCCAATGATGCAGTTTTAGTTTTCGTCAAAATCGGCCTCGAGACTCCTTTCAACGTTTTTCGATATTCCTCATAGTTTCGAAAGTAGCCATCCACGCCCAGTTGAAAAATTCAGCCTGTATAGTTATATCCGGTAAGATAAGACTGTAATACGACTTCATAAAGTTGAGAAAAGACAAAGCAGAGACAGGGGTAATGACCTCTTGACACATTTCATTAAGTTCTATTGTCTTTAATGCTTTGTTTTTCTATTGTTTTCAACGTTTTGTAAAGCTGCGCCTTGCTTTGTTATGCTTACAACGGTGCATGTTCCCGGGGACGCAGCACAGCTGCGACTCTATTATTATTAAATTAGATGGGTATTATTTAAGAAACTAGGTTTATCCTAGGTACTTTAAGATTGCAAAGGCTAAAACAACAGCCCATTGTAGATTATCTTTAGGTGTCCCGGGTCGACGGCGCGTCGTGTTCCACGCGCGCCTCAAAGACCTGTCAGCAAAATGACGGGGCCCCCTCACAGAGGGCCAAAGCCTGCCCTGGTCGCGAGACTTATTTCCATCACCGTGACCCCGGAACACAAAGCGGCTATTGAAGGACACAGGACGTGGATTTTAGTCAGTACAAGTCTGACAGTCATTTTCTCATTTGATGATTTTACCACGCAAAAAAAAATACGAAGGCCGGCTCGTCAATGGTGTTAAAATAGCTTTTCCAAAGAGCCATTGCAGCTTAGAGTTGAACTGTTCCGACAGACGGCATGCAGCAATCATCTTATAGCTCAATCCTATCAGGGAAGTTCAACGAAAGGAAGGTTCACTGAACTTTTGACATATTTACCTGTAACATAGGCTTCTGATTGTAAAATTTTGTTTCATTGTTCCTAACATATTGAATAGGTGAACAATAGTGGCCTAATTGTAAAATTAGTAAACATAGTTTAAACTAATAGTTAGTTTAATTAGGATTAATGCGTTTTGTAGTTAGTAAACGGTGACTGACCTGATCTAGACTCTACTATACCTATACTGTATATAAACGCTTTGATCTTTTGGAAAAAAATAAACCGGTATCAAGTATGAAATGTGGGAACATGAAATGAAAAAGCCTTTCAAAAGATATGAAAAAAGACTTCAAGAGTCGAATAATAATTCTACCTCCGCAACTTCGGTAAGTAAGTATCCTAATATTTCGTCGTATAAATCAGAACAAGAGTACGCACTACTTATCTAAGAAAGAAAAAAGCTAAAAATATCGCACAATAAAACAACATTTTAACTTGTACTCGCAACTCCAAGCCTCGGTTACTTTGCTTGAAATACTCCTAAAACTCGTTCCTCCTCATGATTATAATAAAATAAAAATAAAAAGTACATACGCGGCGTGGGGAGAGCGCGTAATACGCGGCGTGTCGGGTAATAGGGGGAGGCGTCAAGGTCCCTTGTATTATGTTAATGACAAGCATGTGGTGTTATTGCCGCGTACGAAGACAGACGGGCCATTCAACGTACTACCTAACGTATGACGGTATAAGTTGGTAAGATTGAGCGTTTATGTAGATAGATCGCACGGTTATATTTGTCTAGGGAAATTTCCATACGGTTGGTAAGAAAAACTTGCAGTATATTTGTTAGGGGGGAAGTGGGGCGCTGTCTTCAGTTGTCAGATTACCAAGTTGGAAAGTTTATTGTTTTTCTTTGTTTGCGAGAGCAGAGGTGGAACATTAACGAGATTGTTTTACTACTTTTTAACTATTAACTTTTAGTTTTATTAGATCGGTTCCTACGAAGTCTTTGGAAATTGAAAACATGTGCTAAGATGGTTGAGAGAGTGTGTGAAAGGTGACTTACAAAAGGGGCAGATGTTAGTAGCAACGCCGTAAGGGGTGCCCAATGGAACAGGGCCTATACACTGACCTCATTAATGATTTTTCAAAAACGTTGCGTACTTGTATGACCAAACAAATGTATAAACTAGGACGTGGTCAAAGGAGTGTGTGAGGATCGTAGCAGGCTTTCCATAGTTTTTGGTTGCCTCGTTAGGGAAAGGGCGTGATTTGTTTACCTTTGCCTCAAACTAGCCGAGAGGCAAAGATTGCGCCTTGGAATTCCTGAGCACCGACAGAATACAGTAATAACTAACAGGGGTCTGTTTTTTCGAAATTAGTTAAAACTCGGAGAGAATAATTTTCAATCCAGAATAAGGCACGTTGTTCGACCACCCATTGTGTAAATGACCATAAGCCACTAATCACGAGAAAAAGAGGCTTTCTCTTCAACAATTACCATTAATCAGGAAGCTGATGATTTGCTACAATAATAAGGGCTTATATTATGTAGGAATGGTCGTATCCTCCCTAATCATCCCAGTAAGCAATCAAGAAAATCGATGTTCTATCCATAGTAATCTGATTACGAAAATTGAAGCTTCAGTATTTATAGCACTTGTGTATCGCTGGCACAACGTGAAACATTTCACGTAGAGGTATCGTCCATCATTTCCAATTAAGGCGATTTACACACGATTTTGTGCGTCCGCGCGATTTTGATCACACGTAAAACTGAAATCAGACCGATCACAGACGTTGAAAAAAATGAACTCTTGCGAACGATTGCAGCAATCCTGTGTGGTAGCTGGTTTATTGATTTTTCCACTCTTTCAATATATTTTTTAAGGTGCAAAGGTTTAGATGCTTCAAGGATTTTTTTTGGGACCAAAATATCGCATTTATAAATACGTCTAGCTTAGTTCAATCCCGCATTTTCTCATCCAGGACTGCATTTCTATATTTAAGAATAATTTAAAAAGCATTGAATACGTTTAGCCTGCCTTAAGCACTTTCATATGAATAAAATACTCGCAGCTCTTGTGTGCTCGCGTGCTAACCACTACCCGACTTTGCCGCACCTTCACCGGTCCAGCGACATCTGTATGTTAGACATCAACGAATTCCGCACCGACAAATGCCGCTTCATCAAACGATCGTCGGTGTCGTGTGAAGTCGCCTAATGTAGTTGGATGAGCCGACGGCGGCTAATAACGCGGCTGATGCAAAGATAACATTACGTGTTGAACGATCAGCACTCCAACTGATTGCTTATACACTCTTCAACCTGTAGTGTTTCACTGTTTTTTTTGGAAGGTCAGTGCCATAACCTTTTTTAGAGGTCTTGAAGTGGTTGTCTCAAAGTAGTTTTTCTATTAAGATGGTTCTGAGGAAGCTGTTCTCTCCCTCACGTATCCCGCCTCCTGCATCACTCCTCCTGCTTCGCATTAAGTAATACCAAAAAAAATTTTTTTTTTCCTGGTAAAATCATCCAATGTGTCCATGGCGGGTCGGGAGGGACTGGTAGACTTGTACTGACTAAAAGCCACGGTAATCATTCAATACCGGGGCCGCGGTTACCACGTAAAACAGTCCCGCGACCCCGGCAGGCTTTGGCCCTCTTAGGGGGCCCCCTCAGATTGCTGACAACTCCTTGAGGCGCGCATGGAACACAACGCGCCGTCGACCCGGGTATGATCTATGATCGGACGGCGAGTCACGCATAACTCGCCGCCCGCATGCCCATAGCAATTCATGCTAAGAATGATCGATCTGTACCAACAACACAGCAACCAACAAAGCAGAAAAAATAATAACAAATGACAACAAAGTTGAGTAAAAGTTTAACCGTACTAAAATCTACATACATCGTCACAACGTCACACTCTATCTACCTTACACAAACAGTTTTACATAGTAACAGCTCGTTAGTGCGCCTGCATAATATTCATGTTTATATGCACGCATCACAGCCAGACAGGAGTGTCTAGAACTATATTCTATATTATTATGGAGATTGACAGTTCATGAAATAAATGTTTAAGTATTTTAAAATAAACTTCTCTTTGTTGTCACCTTGTTCAGCCCATGTGTAGAAAAAGATCTTTCTGCACTGAGTATAGTATTTCGTCTAAGCGGTGCTAATTTTGTACGCGCTTTCGTCACTGGCGGCGCCTCGTGTCGTGTGTCAAAACATTTGTTCTATCCGCTCGCCGCGCCCGCCCCGAGTCAGCGTTCGCAGCGGCAACGTCGTAAACTGGCTCAAATAAAGAACGGTATAATTTATCTCGCTATGTTCGCTGTAACCCCACATTTTTTTACGAATCTGATAATTGTCTTTAATAACTTAGATAGTAAATATTTTCTATAATATTACGAAGTAAAATATATATTTTTTTTTACTTTTGGTCTATGGAATTCGGTTTATTTTAAAAATATTATTTACAGCAAGGAACCCAATATTCAAAAACAACAAATAATATATACTTTAGAGAATGATTTGACATTCATGCTCATAGTATATTATTCTGCCATTATACCGTGTTTATGCGCAGTAGACATAGAAACTGATCCAGATGTGCTTATCCTTTTTATGGCTGATACCTACATATACGTGAACCATTTTAATATTTGGACTGTCTCATTTGTAAGTTGAACTAATTCTTTTTCTTAACATTCACAATGAAGTGATTATGGAGTGTCAATTACGCGTCAAGTGGGTTTCGAATTATAGGTATTATGTGTTAAACATGATACGTTAATTCGATAAGCTTGATATAATGATTATCGAATACCTGGTTATTGTGATTAACTGTTAACTTCTAATAAAATATTTAATGTCTTAATGACCCGCGCCAAAGCAAACCTAAGTTATTAAAAATATCGTGGTATAAACAGTATTCCATTTAAAAAACTGTATTTGTTTTCTAAACCATCAGACTTAATTTTAAAGCAGAATTTATTTTAAGAAATAACATTGTAGTAATAGAAGTGGTGAGACATTTTCGACCAAACCGTGACGACGAAAAATAAATAGTACTATTTTTAAATTGCAGCTAAAAAAAATACCTTTAATAAGCACAATCACGTGTACACGTACGTCATGTCCCACAGTCTCAGTAAATCAGCCGCTTGTTAGCGAAACTTCAGAATAACAGACTAACTCCCCTCTCATCCAAAAATGTTTTCCTGCAAAGTAACGCTGCATTTCAGTCTGAATATTTTAACTGCGATTTGACGGCAAGTCTGATCTGCCCGGAAATAGGACCTGGTTTGGATTTAGAGCTGCAGCCCATTTTCACTAACACAAAAATGAATGCCTAAGTTGGAAGAATTCCAACAGTGCATTATTTTTTAGGCATTCGTTTGGGTATCGCCTGATATTTAAATCACGGTATGAATTTTTGAGACGAAGCATAAGCGGAAAGCTGTATTTTTTTTTTCGTTTGAACGACAGAAACGCTGTTCATTTAAGTTTATTTGATATTAATTGGAGTATTCTTTCATCAGTTTTCAAAAGCACGTAACGAACATACAAATATAACTCACAGATTAATTATATACGTATTTTTACCTGTTTAGGTTCTATTGCTATAATTGGATAGATTTTTATTTTTTCTACTCCGTTGATGTTTAGGTTAATAACACCCACATAATCAAATCATGAGAGTTCAACAATCCGTTAGAATGTCAGCTAATTACCAAGTTCATCGCCCTCTCAGAAACTGGGAGCAACAGACACAACCCTCACTTTGTGGAACTCTCCAACTAAGATCAACTATCTGTATACAAATATTAAGTTCAGAGGAGGAATCGAAACCGCAAGACGGAGTAAATGTTATGCTGCTACGACAGGCCGCCTGCTGCTGGAATTTCGACTTTGGACACAGAGATTAGCGTTGATAATTGAGTAGCGCGATTTTAATCGGGCATTAATTTTCTATTGCCTTGTTTTTGTGATAACAAACATTAGACAGTCAAGTAGATCATCCTAACTTTCCTGTTAGTTGGCAAAACCACATCAATAGTAAAACAAACATTGTTTACCTGCAAAAATAATAATACAAAGTCTTAGTAACGAGCAAGTCATAAAACAAAATTATTAGAGACTCAGAAAGTTCATAAATAAGCACGCAGCTTCTCGCAATGAATCTTACAAACCTCGGGGCAGTTAATTTAATCAGGGGAGAATTACTGCCGGGGCTACTCGCTGGGGCCCAGGGGCCCAGGGGCCCGGGGGCCAGAACAATGGTGGTCGATGTGTTTGGCATGGAGGCTGTATATACATCTGAGTTGAATGACCGCTTATTTTTATTTCTGGATTTTTTTTTCTTCCTTTAGCATATTAATTTACTTATTGAAAGGGGTGAGATAATTTCTACGAAAAATGCGTGTTTGGGTTAAAATAAAGCCGTTATCAGTTATTTTGTGTGTCTATATTGAGTCAGAAGATATATTGACCTTATTGGTCAGATTCTTCAGAAAGGTTACGCGTGAAGTACTTTTAACCAAGGTTGAAGTATTTAAGGATCGGGAACAGCTGTCGTTCTGGTCTTTACCCCCCGGTACAAAGGCTTTTTTTAGGTGGTAAAATCATCAAATGAGTCCTACCGCCCTGGGTGGGGCGGAAGTGACTGTCAGATTCTTACTGACTAAAATCCACCCGTGTTCCTTCGGATACCCTTTCCGTTCCGGGGCCGCGGTATCCTGGGTTAAGAAAAAACCCACGACCCCAGCAGGCATTTGCCGCGAAACACGACGCGCCACCGACCCGGGCTTGGTCCTCGGTCGGACGGCGAGCTACTCATTACTCACCGTCCGCAAGCCCGCTACCGTCTGCAAGCCCGCTACCGTCTGCAAGCCCGCTACCGTCCGAAAGCCCGCTACCGCCCGCAAGCCCGCTCCGCTCGGTACAAAGGCTTGAGTTTAAATATTGGTGAAGCAAGTATCCTTTGTACAATTCTGCAGCAAACGGAGCCAGTAAACATTCCTGGAAATTCATAAAAATAGGACGGTATTATTCGTTCTGATTGCATTCGAACGCTGAATGATCCTTTTCGGCAATATTTTCGATGAAAATCAGTATTGAAATTTAACAGCAGCTTTTCGTAGCGGTTTTAACTCGTATGTAATTCACAAATGAGTTTCGGGAAAAGATCGTACGGCCTTCATTTTAACGCGGGTTTTCATGATCTAAAGAAAACACACACAAATTTCATGTGGACGGTGAGCATAAAAGGTACCTATATCAAAGAAATTAATGGTTTGGGAGACCGGCAGCGGCCTGCGTCGGCGAGTTGGGACCAACACACTCTTGTATTGAATATTCAATTCTTTTGCCCTCTTCAATTTGCTGTAGTAACGCTCGGCTATTTGAATTTGGGCAGTATAAGTTGGCACATACCACATTGATTAATTATGGTTACAAATTGTTAGATGCAAGATTAATGAAACACGAAATAATAAGTATTAGTAGAATAAAAACTTTTTCAGAAGCTTTCTATAAAAACTAAGAAACACAATTAAAGAAAGATGTCCAAATAAGACTCAGAAGTTAGTATAATAAAAAAAAACACAAATATTAAAATGACAATAAAAATTGCTCGTCTAATGCAATGACAGTATCAAATCAAGAAAAGAAACAAATTATTGTGATCGGTTACAAATATTCTCAAACCCAAAACTAGTAAATTTATTTTTAAACACAAACTACGAAGTAAGTGATAGGGCGTTCCATCCCAAAACAATGCTAAAGTAGAGAGTAAATATCCAATACCGTTTCGGCCTTTACAATCTTCGCGAAATAACAAGGGAGTCCAGTTTTCCCCACAAAATAACTTAGTAGCTCATCGGGATCGTCGCACCTTCCCAACTTCCCCTGACCCTTACAACTTACACAAAATAAGCAACTCCATTTTTTCCGCGAACCTACTTGACAGTTCATTTCGGCGGGAAGAGGAACAAAAGATTTAGGGGCCTTATTTTACAGAACTTGGTAATGCAGAAAAATTCAACAATAGGACAGACTTTGTACTTAATTATCTGCCTGTACCTTTTGGTGATCGTAAAACAAGCAATTATTCAAGTTTCTTAATTTGAAGTACCACTCCATGCTAAGTACTAACAGCCGCAATGGTTGTTGAGTGATGGTATTAAGCTACGCTAGTCAAGATCACTTCATAGACGGGTAACCATTTTACATACTTCTCGGCTTGTGAATCTTTGACAGTACTTATTTTTCTTCAAAAGCCCGAACCGATATATCACAAATATAATATATAAAACCTACCATCATCATCTCAGCCATAGGACGTCCACTGCTGAACATAGGACTCCCCTTTAAATCTCCACATATGCCGTTTGGAAGCGACCTACATCCAGCGTCTTGCGGGGACCCTTATAAAACCTACCATAATGAACTGTAACTCCAGTGCACAGAACACAGTTCACTAACTATAAGGTGGTGGACTCCAACAGGATAGCGGTCGGAAGTCAGGCGATCCTGGTGGTCTATAATGACGTCTGTGTCGTGTGAGTCTTTAGGCTGTAGAAAAGCGATAGAGCCATCTCATCTAGCGCCACCCCGTTCCCTGGGCGGAACTAGTCACGCTTTAACCTAAGTAGTAAGCCTACCGTGACGAGACTACCTGGATTGATCAGCTGCCTCTGGCGGAGGTTAGAGGTAGACTGTGGTGTCATTGCCAAACATGGAGCTCTAGGAAGTGAATTACAACCACCCCATAATCAGTTTCCAGTAAACATCTGTACCCTTAGCACGAGTTTTCACTATTTTACTTTACAGTATCTTTCCAGTATTTACAGCGTTTCTTGTGTGAAAATGGAACAGCGCCTCTGGTGTGCGAAGAAGGAACTAATTTTTCCCTTGAAAATTGTCACTTTGAAATTGTCAAAGTTCCAGTTTACTTTACGTCTTGAATACTGAAAACTCGTGCTGAGGGTACTGTTTATCGTAGCAACTGTCAAAGACCCCAAATAAAAAAGAAAACACGAAATGTATATTAGCAATTCTTTATCAAAGCCTTCATTAACCACATAATTCCGCCTCGTCTATCTAAAAGACAAAGTCAATATCCTCAAAGAATTCAGTCTTCCGTTGAATGATCTTAAGTCAATGAACTAACTTTGTACATACATTTATCCCCTGCGTATAAATGTACACAAGATGTACGGGCGATTTAGCAAAGTACATAGCGGACTAAGAGCGCTAGAGTGGCACCCATCATCGTTTGTACTCGATAGAGATGTCCCTATCCGGTTCAAGTCGGCTATGCAAATGAATTTTGGTACACACGAGTACAGAAGTGAGATTTAGAGTTTATTTTAGACTAGTTGATCATTTTTATTTGATGTTAGAATCTTAAATAAGAAAAAACTATGATAATTTCTTTGCCTAGACGTTTTCCAATCATGTTGAAGTCGATTCTAGTCTAACTAGACAACGAAATACCAGTTTTTACATTAAAATCATTTACTCATTATATTATTAATTATTACTAATATTTTTATAGTTTAAATAACTTTCATTTAAAGCATAAATTGATGGGGAAAAAACGTTAAAAGCATTATGTAATGACATCGGGAATCGGGATGCATTAGAATTTGATCGCATGAGCGGTTTTCAAAGTGGCGTAATGACGAACAAAGATTAGTAGCGTTGAAAACATTATGAACAGCGGCAAGGTTTCTTTTATTAAGAGTGTTTTGTATTGAAAATGCACTAGTGTAATACTTATGCGCTTTTAGTGCCGAGGTGAATATCATAATTTTATTTAGATACTAGCGTCAGCCACAGCTTTTTTTTTCGAGGTAATATCAACAAATTTTAATGAACCCCCAGGGCATAAGTGCTGTCAGACTCGTACTGACTAAAATCTACGGTGTCCTTCAATAGCCCTTTACGTTCCAGGGTCATAGTAATGAGATAAGTCCCGCGACCCCGGCAGGCTTTAGTCTCTAAAGGGGGGTTTAGTCCCCGTCATTATTATGCTGACACCCTTTGAGGCGCGCGTGGAACACAACCCGCGGCCGACCCGGGCATGGTCCATAGTCGAACAGCGAGTCGCCCATTACTCGCCGCCCGCGCGGTGGTTAGCGTTTATTTTTAATTTGCTATTAAATTCAGTGACAAGTGGCGCCATCTATTATTATAAGAACATTGGTGTAATTTTCCTCGTATTTACCTAGTATTCTTTAGGAATCAAACCTTATGTTGTGCAAAGATTCGGCATAGTCGGTTAAGTATTTTAGGCATGACAAGATAATAATTATTAAATACACTTACTTTCGTGGAACGATATTATTAAGTTAGGATTTTAATAAAGAGGTTTTGATGCTGTAAAACTGTGCACAAGAAAATGTAATCGGACAGACGCGAAATTAATGCTTTGGCGCATTATGACGCAGTGACAAAACATTTCAACGTCAAGGAAAGAACCGACTTCCGAAATAAAAGATATTTTAGACTTGTGTTTGTGATAGAAGTCGGATTTCAGGATCAGAATCTGGGGACAGTTTTCAGAGGGACAAACACCAGTAACTGGGTTGTCTATGTCAGAGAGGCAGCCCATTACTGGTGTTTGGTTGCATTCAATTCAACCAGATACTGAGTCATACATCACTGAGCATACTAGGGTTCAACTTAGTAACACATCGTGCATCATATGAAACTTGTATTATTCAAATAAAAAAGCAATTGTAAAACAATAAGTAAAAAAAATCAGTGGATTTTTTTGTTGATTGAGATCATCAAAATTAATAATTCAACAGTGATACTTGCATTGTTTATGAACTACTGAACGTATGGTTTCCATGAAGTTTCATAACTGTATGAGTTTGATGTATCGGTTTAATTCACTTAATAAATATTATATATGACACTCGTAATATCCGGTGACTGGGTTGCGCCAGTCAAAAATAATAATTATAAAATACTGTCACTCAACTGCATCCGGTTAACCTCAACATAATTGGTAAAATTATAGGCAGATGATGAAATATTGTTCATTTTATATGTACATAATACACCATGTGAAAGATATTAATAATACAATAGTTGTTTTTATTGGTCTTTGCGTGATGTTGTATAGTCTTCTTGAAAAGTGACCGAGTATTTTCTGAGATGAGCGCATGCAAGTGCAGTGCAAGTGGAAAGTGCTACATACCATACAACCACCAGTTTTTGTAGTAAGTATGGATAATCACCATGTTGTTTATTTTTTTTGTTTTGAGTTTCCGATATTTCGGCATTGTTTTAAAACTAAATAATAGTTATAGTGACCATGTCAGTCTAAAAACTTATAAGTATGGATAATTTTGACACTCTCGTGTACTATTTTAGCGTGGACATGAATCTTTCAGGCCAATTCCACGTAGAGATGTGTGGTCACTCTCTTGCTAAACACTTTGCTGCCTAGTAGATCAAAAAGTTTTTAGGTGTAGGTACTAACTGTTGCCAGTGGCTTTGAACAAGTGAAATCAAAGATTATTGGAATAAAAATAGGAACATACCATACCGGAGTAAACGGAATCATAAACGTGTTCTTCTAGAGGTCTAGACTATATCACCGAACAAAATTTTGCAAAGATTAGTTCAACCGTTCTGATGTGATTGAATTACAAACATCTATCAATACACCCAAAGCCGTCTTAGTACAAAAAGGTAAACATTTGTGTTGAACACTTGTCTAAAAAAGTGTAATTGCAAAACGACTGTCAAATGCCATTTTGCATTTGATCGTTTTCTTACACAAGCATTGTTTAACATTTTTGTTGTAAAACGGTAATTGTATATTAAATTATCAAGATTTATATTAATAAGTGTAGGTGCAGGCCACTTATCAAAAACACGAGATAGATAAATATTATACAAGTTATAAGACAACTCTTTCACAAAAACAAAACTTCGCTATAAGTTATTTCTTACAGTTATTCATATACAGTCGTAGTTATATCTAAGAGAGGAAAATAAACAACAAAAGTAGCAATCGCTTATAATTCTGCGCGGGTTGTGTGGGCCAACCTTCCCTTAGCTAACGAGCGCCACAGAGCGCGTTTTACAAACGAGAGACGATATTCGCACGCAGTATTTGTACTACACGGCCATATTGCCACTAAAGGGTCGGCAGAATTGTAAAGATCGTTGCTGATAATATTAATATGTCCCGAGGCGAAGGCAACGTGACGCGCTGTGGATATTACATGAAGATGTTTGGCAATACTTGAGCAACAAGTAGATATGTGATATTTGTAAAGTGAAATACGTTTCTGATATCTGTTACCTATTAGTTTTTTTTTTCGTTCTAAGTTTTTAAATTGATATCGTCACTTGAACTGTTATCTATACTAATATTATAAAGAGGAAAACTTTGTTTGTTTGTTTGTTTGGTTGTAATGAATAGGCTCAAAAACTACTGGACCGATTTCAAAAATTCTTTCACTATTCGAAAGCTACATTATCCACGAGTAACATAGACTAAATTTTATTTTGGAAATAAATAGGGTTCCGTAATATATTTGGGTTTTTCGGACACAAGTTGTAAAAAATCAACCAGAAAAGTTACTTATTTTGCGTACGCTGCCTAAACTATAAAAGATAGAACTATGAAATGTTCTAATTAGTTGTAGATCTTATAAATGTCTACAAAAAACTCCGCGACACACTATACCTATCTATGTCGAGTGAGGCACAACAACCATTTTTTAAATCAAAAATCTTGAATTTTTTTGGACTACTTTTAAACGCATTTATTTTACTCATTCTATTAATCCTTATCAAAATAATTTATTTCATCATTATGTACAGTTAATGTAGATGATATTTGGTCGTTGAATGATTAAAATTGGATGTTTAGTTTCGAAGTTATGGCGAAATTAAAATATCACGATTTCTGCTGCACGGCCCGTTGCGAAGTGAGCGTCACCAAGGCGGGGGTGCGCGTGAGTAAGGTACCCGCGCGGCTCAGCCGCGTGGTCGGCTCCCTACGCAGCGGTCGTGCGCGAAGTCTAATAATTTTCCTGCGATTTTTTTTAGATTTCGTTCTTAAAACTACACTTGCGCAAAAGTTCTTCTCAGAGCTAAACAACAGTTCTTCTCAGAGCTAATCAACAGTTCTTTTCAGGGCTAACCAACAGTTCTTTTTAGGGGTAACCAACAGTTCTTTTCAGGGCTAATCAACATACAATCGGACCGCCAGGTGGCGCTGATAAGTAAACATTGGTTTTATTGTGCTCCCGTAAAAAAATACTAAATTAATGGAATATCTAAGTCTCTGACAGTGAAATCCGTTTAAAAGTGAGCCTGACCGAACAAACTAAGTGTGACAGTGTTATAAACAATATGTGTAGCATAATTAACATAAAAAACAGTGATATTTGACTTGCTTACCAAGACCTATTTCTACTACAATTAATGAAGAAAAGGCAAAGTGATAGACGTGAGCGCGTGCAATTCGACTAAATAAACCATCGACCAACAATAACATAAACGTCTGTTCATATATTTCTGGAAAAATTGACATTATTGAGAATTGCTGCTACGGGATTTCGTTTTTTATTTGAATTGTGTGTTACTACAGCACCATCTATGAAAACATACAGGAACTAACACGTACTGAGTGATACCATACGTCAATGTGTGTTGACCAATCTAAATAATAATTGATCATTGTGAATAGCGTCATCTTTTAACAAAAATAATAATCATCAACGAAGTACAGAACTCATAGAAAGGGGACTGTAATTTCAACGACAAAGATAATTACCTCGTGGTCGAGGGGCAAACCGGCGTACATGTAAAGCGAGCTCGGCGAGTTGCAAGTTCGAACCCCAGTCAGCGCTTGTCTTTTTGTGATTATTTCTTCATTATTTAATTATCTAATCACAAGATACAGCAAAACACTTAGCATTAGACACGAAACTGAACTTCGACAAAGGAAGCTGCGTTACCGAATATTAGAAAAAACAAAAAATGGATTCACACTATAATAATATAACTTATCGCAAACCTTGCAGAACAAGTTCATTAAATGACCTTTCAATCATGACAAGTAGCAATGAGAAAACATTATTTGATACTACAATGATGAGCATCCCGGATAGTCTACATGACAATAGCGGCGTAATAAATAATTTGAGCGAACAAATTAAAACACTTACGTCTCAGTTACATAGCGCACATAATGAAATTGAAAATTTAAATACCGAAAACTTTCGTCTTAAAACTGACCTTCAAAATATGTTAAAGACTGTTAATACGTACAAAAAAGTGTGCTCAACACCCGAAAGAAAGAGCCGAACGCCAATATCAGCACGAAAACGTAAAACTTTCCAAAATGACATGGTAGACACCCCAAAGGATACTTTAACAACTAAAAAAGTCCATCCATTAGATGGTTGTGCACGAAGATCGACCACCAAGATCAGCAAAGAGACTCAAACTACTTCTAACCTCTATACGCAGTCATTAGACAAAACCCACGATGAATCCATATATAACTTACACAATAAGAATATTTTAGACTCTCAACATACTTATAAACTAGCAAAATCAAGTGAACGAAAGAATAAGTTATGCATAATAAGTAGTAATAAATCCAAATGGTCATTGTCTCAAATTGAAGACGTATTCTCGGACTACTTTAATTTCTGCCACTACGTCACGCAAAATGGATCTCTAAAGGAACTTCTGGGTAATTTAGAAACAAAATTAAAAGATTTTACACTAAATGATTATTGCATATTTTTAATTAGTGAAAATGACATTAAAACCGAAAGAAATCACATAGACATGATAAACCAGATAAAAGAGTCGTTTCAAAAGGTGACCCATACCAATAAGATTATCTGCTTACCGACATACATAACAGGGGCACCTATATATAATTTTAAAGTTGAAATGTTCAACAATCTAATTTATCTTGACATACAACATAATGACTACGCATACCTATTTGACAGTAACCGAGATTTATCCCTCGTAATGTTTTCTCAAAGAAATGGAAAAATTAATAAACACGGATTGAAAAACATATATGAAAACATTCTGACGAATATTTTAATTGATACCTCATTATTTAAACAAGTCGATTTGAAGAGAAATATTAGCGAACCGTTTGACACCCCTAACATAATGACGAATTCTGTTCAAGACACCCCTAACATAATGCCGCATTCTGTTCAAACCGACGATAATGAAACCGGTACACGGTTTTTTCTCTGAAAAATATCTACATATTCTGCATCAGAATATTGCAGGACTACTAAATAAATCAGATGCATTATGTATTAATTTGGAAGAACTCAGAGATGAGAGCAAAACTGTAGATGTTTTATGTATATCTGAGCATTTCATGACAGCGGGACAGGAGCAAAATCTTAATCTACCAAACTATATTTTGGCCTCATCTTACAGTCGAATTAATAGCAAAAGAGGAGGAACATGCATCTTACTGAAAAAAGGCCATAGATTCAAGGAAAATTCCGAAATCAGTAAATTTTGTCTTCAGTGTATATTTGAGTGCTGTGCAATCGAACTTATTGACTATAACATTGCTATTATCTGTCTGTATAGAATTCCAAAACAAAATAACATGTATACATTTTTCAATACGCTGGAAAATGTATTGTCTTATATTGCTAAATGTAATTATAAAAATGTAATTATTGCTGGTGACTTTAATATAGATGTTCTAAAAAGTAATAATGTTACCTTAGACTTTGAATGTTTATTGTTGAATCACAATCTAAGGTTGGCACTACATGAACCGACGAGACTTGCCAGTCGCACCTGTATTGACAACTTTGCTCATAATTTTAACAAAGGCTGTAAAACTATAATTCTCGAATTGGGTCTATCTGACCATACAGCTCAATTAATTAAAGTTCCAGTCAAAAAGATACCGACTCTTAAATTTTGGCGCACAACTAAACGCGATTATAGTAAAGACAACATCATAAAATTTAAAATGTGTATAAAGTCCCTGTCTTTCTTGCATATTTATCATTCTGACGATCCGAACATAGCTTATCAACATTTTATAGAAGACTTTAAATTGTTTTATGATCTTTGTTTCCCACAAACTGAAATAAAAATAAATATTTATAATAAACCAAAGTGGGTGTCCCGTGGAATCAAGATATGTAGTAGAAAGAAAAGGGATTTGCTATGGAATTTCAGATTGAAACCGACGACAGAAAATAGACGACAGTATATGAATTATAGCAAATGATTAAAAAAAATTATATCACTAACAAAACGAGCACAAAATGGCCATAAAATAACAAATTCCAATAATAAATATAAAACGGTATGGCGTATCATAAATAATTCGAGACTCAATGCACCAAAAGATACTATTGGTACCATAAAAATAGATAACAAAGACATAAATAATCCTACAGAAATAGCTAACGCATTCAATAAATATTTTATAAATAAAGTCAACCCTATTCCGGGAGCTGGAAATGATGCAAATTCTTTAATCAATCATCAATTAAACTCGATGTTTCTTGCACCAAGCTCACCTAATCAGATAAAGGAAATTATAAAAAATCTTAAAAACACCAACAGCGTAGGACACGATGATATCTCTACAAGGGTTATAAAAGCGGTGAATGAAGACATCTGCCACCACCTCAGTCACATTATCAACCTATCAATATCATCAGGCACCTTTCCAAATAATCTTAAATTATCCATTATAAGGCCCATACTCAAAAAAGGTAATGAACATTTAATGGAGAATTACAGACCCATCGCGCTATTGTCAGTGTTCTCAAAAATATTTGAAAAATATCTTTATGGTGAAATTAATAGCTATCTCGAAAGAAACAAAATACTATGCAATGAGCAAAAGGGCTTTAGACAAAATAAAAACATAAATATGGCTATCTACGATTTTATTCATAATGTTTTATGCCACGTTGACAACACAACTCCCGTGTGTGCCATTTATTGCGACATGTCACAGGCATTTGATTATGTGGATCATGATATATTAATCAACAAACTTGACGCCTACGGTATTCGAGGCAATGTTTTGAATTTGATTCGATCGTACTTAACGAACAGACAGCAAATAACAAAAATAAATAAGGTAAATCTTAAAACAAAAAAAGAAGAAATATACACCTCTACGGAACACTATGTATCATACGGTGTTCCCCAAGGCAGTGTACTGGGACCGCCGTTATTCAATATTTATATTAACGACCTACCAAATGCAACTAAACAACCTATGACATTATTTGCCGATGACAGCACAGTTACAATTGCATGTAAGGACATTGAACAGTATAAATTTGACATAAATAATTCTTTGACATCAATAATATCATGGCTAAATAATAATAATTTAAAAATTAACCTAATGAAAACCAATATCATGCATTTTGGACAAAGATTGCAAAATTCATTGAACATACAGCTGAGTCATGATGATAACATTATAAATGAAGTTACTACCACCCGTTTTCTAGGCTTAACTATTGACAATAGACTTAACTGGAAGGAACATATTGATGTATTATGTAAAAAAGTCAGTAGTATATCATATGCCTTATATAAACTGGCTCCAACTATTAATTTGGATGCGCTTCTCTCGGCTTATTATGGGCTTGCTGAATCCATCCTCAGATATGGGATTATTTTTTGGGGCAATTCAACGAATGTAATCATGGTGTTCAAAATGCAAAAGCGATGTATACGCGCAATATTTGGTATCCCAAATACTGACAGCTGTAGGCCTTTATTTATTCAACACAAAATTCTCACACTGCCGTCTATTTATATACTGGAAATAGCCTTATTTGTCCGTAAAAATCCTCATTTGTTTCCTCGCATATCTGATGTCGTACCACGAAACCGCCGTGATGACACTAAACTTTGTGTTCACCCTACTAAAACAGCACTGATGCATAAAAGTGTCGTGTGCAGAGCTTCGATTATTTATAATAAAATCCCTAAACAAATTAAACAGTTACATACAAACCTTTTAAAAAAAACACTTAAAAAATTGTTGACTGAAAAATGCTACTACAATGTTAATGACTTTCTTAACGACAAATCTCTTTGAGTAAGCTAAATGTATTTATTTCAATCAAACAATTCTGTTGCTCGTTTTGTTAATAATTTATAATTTAATTTAATGTAAAATTATAATGTAATGTGTTGAATTTATGAATGACTGTTGACATTTTTATTATATGATTAAATCTATGTAATGTATTAATTTTGAATGGACGTATTACAACCAATTGTCTAGCTTTTAAGGATGATTTTTGTACACCAGTCATGGTCAAACATGTTGATTCAAATTACTATTTTCCAGCTATAATAATAACAATACTGTATTATTACCTACACATGTTTTTGCAAATAAATATATCTTTATCTTTATCTCTTTATCTTTATCTACAATACATCTATACATATCTATACATATAATAAAATAGTAGGAAAGTCAAAACTGTACATTGATTATTTTTTTTTAAGAATACTTGGGGTGTGATCTACAATCGATACCGAAGCCAAAAATATAGTTTTTAGAATTTTTGTCTGTTTGTCTGTTTATCTGTTTGTCTGTATGTATGTCCGGGATAAACTCAAAAAGTACTGGATGGATTTGAATGATTCTTTTTTTTGTTTTATAATTTATTTTGGAAACTTGAACACCTGGCGCATAACCGCATCAGACTAGCTAAACTATAAGAGATACAAAAATGGTGCCATAGCAAAAATTGTTCCACGTGATGAGCATTTTCTGCTGAGAGAATAAATTTGAAGATCTGGAACACCTGATGTGGAACTCCAAGAGCCCAGCTACACTATAATAAATACAGGAATGACGTCTTAGCCAAGTTGTTCGGCCTGGTGAGCACTCTCTGTTGACATATAAAAATTGAAGATCTGGAACACCTGATGTGGAACACCAAAAGCCCAGCTAAACTATAACATATATAGAACCGACGTCTTAGAAAGAGTTGTTCAGCCTGATGAGCATTCTCTGTTGACGTGTAAAAATTGGAGATCTGGAACGCAATGTTGAACAACAAAAGCCCAAGTGTTTTTTTTTTAATTGGCCAAAAGGGAGAAATCCGCATCTATAAGAGATACGGGAAAACTTTCTTAGGAACCTTTAGCTCTTTTAATAAAAAAATTATTCTACTGGCCAAACACACATTATTTATTTACCCGGGCTCTTGGAGTTGGGTATCAGACTTTGCAGAACTTCGATTTTGACGACCCCGTTGTCGCTGACATAAGTAACAAGATCCGCGTACGAAGTCGCGGGCAGAAGCTAGTTGCAAAATAAAAAGGGATACTCGAATTTACCTTTTTTTTTTGCAGTTTTGATCAGAAACTCGACACAACTATCAAACGTGATACACAGTATAACCCGTTTGAAGTTCTAATGACTTTGTTTTTCCGTCGTAGTAATTAATAATGACGATATTAAAGTATAAAATTATAGAACTTACATCATTACTAGCAATCGATAAACTAAAGATACTTGTAGATCTTTTCGATAGTGTTTGCCACTTAAAAAGGCTTTTATTTCTCCATAATTGTTCAATCGCAGGACTGCGGCCTTATTTATTGCAGAGAATGCAACGAATGCGTGTTTATTGATCGAATGCATCTTTATTTTTTCCATTTAGAAAGTTAAAAAGCAGAGTAAAAAAATCTTCAAAACCTTGAAAGAAACGAATGCTTCTGAAATATTCAACAATGAGCAATCGAGCGCTCGTTCCTGTTTCACAAAAAGCGTTTGCCAAACACTGGGACAGTTACAGCCTGATATTATATTGTTAATTGATGGTAACTTAGCCCTGGGCACAATTCCAAAATAACTTCTGTTTCTCTGAATTTTCTTTTTTCTCGATTGGGGACTTCAACCCCCTCGAAGACCCCTTGAAGACCCCCTTTGAACCCCCATTTCACAATCTTTACAAACTCGTAAACCCTACGCTTGATGGCCTCTTGGAGTTGTATCAGTGTGACTGTATTTATGTTCGATATTTGCATAATATTCATCTGCATATTTTATAGTCATTTCGCTATAAAATGTAGACAAAGCAAAGATTACGTCCCTGTCGTCTCCAATAGCAATTTAGTTAGTTTAATGATAGACTAGTCAAGCTTTTACTGGCAAAGCAGTCTTGTAATAAAAGTGTCGGTACGTTGGTACAAACAAGAGAGTACTTATTCCACGAAAAAGATGGCAGACATCCATAATTTTTTTGTCGATGATATTAAAAAATATTAATTAATTTTTAATATCATTCATGTCTGGAAATTTCAATTTCCACAAATTCTTGAAAGTTCATAAGCTCTGTTAAATCGTGGATAGACTCAAACGTCCTCTCTGGTAAGCGATGGAATTTGCCGGCGAAACAAAATTATGTCAACATAATAGGAGGTACTTAGACCACTTACTGATTTGATGAAAATTTAAATTTCTGGTAACAGTATTACATTCCCGAGCCAACTAAAAGGGTTGTAGAGCCTACAAATAAATGTAATTCGATTCAATGATCAAAGGAACTTGTAAAATGTCCAGGATCTAATAACCAGACCCTACTCAGGGTCAGGACAAATAGGACCTATAGTTTACGTGCCCATTCCTCCATATTCTTTGTGCCAAATTTCAAGCGGTTTCCCATCGGGTGGCATATTCCGTTACATTTTATACTGTTCCGGTCGACCGGGCCGGGCCGGAGGTCATTACCCATCGGCTTTTCCGCTTTACGGTTTCGGTTGTTGTTTCGCAGAAATTTTTGGCCATCATCAAGCCGAAGTTGCCATACTTAGCGACTTCCGGCTCCTAACCATTTTTATGACATACAAGACGATGGAACCCGAGGCGTTATCCGCAATTTGGGTCTGTTGTCCTATATTTATTCTGATTTAATTCCTTTTCGAAGTCCGGATTTGTCCCGAATCTTTTTTGTTACTGCTCATAAAGTCTTTAGGAGTTCGATCCTCGGCCTTTTTAAGATTTAAGGATCAACGTATATAAGTTGTTTGATCTTCCCTATTGAATTTCTTGCCCTCATTCGTGATTACAATACCCTTAATCTGTGGAACCGATAAATTTCAGAGTATTAAAGGAATCAATGTTTATCGTTTGGCCTCGATATTTATTGTGCGTATTTATTTTTCCATCAAGTATTTAAATGAAGCTCTTTAAATTATACGTTTTCATTTTTGTTTACTTAAAAATATATTCATGTTCTTCGATTTTCAGATCATTTCGAACTCTGTTATCATATCAGCTTTGTTCGTTCTACTCACGTTTCAACGCTCGCCAATTTACTGAGTCATTTTGACAATTGCTAGGACGGACGATTCAGCAATCAGCATATTGATAGTGGGCTTCAACAAGCCTACACACGACGCAATCAAACGCTGACTCATGACAAATTTACCGAACAGACTGGCTGCGAAATTACACCAGAAAGTGACGTTAAAATCTGGTTGTAATAAATCTCACCTAGCTCAAAAGAGGGTGAAAAGTTAATAGTCACCCACTTTATTCAAGAATACTTTATTCCAGGTAATAATATGAATACATGGGCAGCACTTGTGCGCTCGATCTCCCCGCGAACAAGTGCCCGTCGCGCACATTATAATAATCGATGGCATCACTTACCAGCTTATGAATATTTTACATCCCTCATAAGACTCATATGTCCCCCTTCGCCCCGTTACACCCCTACCGGGTAATGTCCGCCCGTAAATTGTGTTTTGCGGGTAATACGGCGTAACTAACGCCCTTTTTGCGCTAAATTATCAAGTTGCAGATGATGAAATTATGTTCGCTTATTAAGACGTAATGGGAAACATGAATCCCTCTCTCTCACACATACGTGTCTGTTTACTGAAAGGATTCAGATGTCCACTGGTGCGACTGAAAGGATTCTGATGAAAATTAATTAATTGGTTTGTATGAAGAATGTAATGGCGCCCTGAAAGCGCATAGAATATTATGCCAGCGTTGAATTATTAATTTTGTATTCAATGTATTGAAACGGTGGTGTGCTGCAAATGTGACTAGTAAAGTGACATTTAATTTTAATTGGTAGTTATAACATTTAATTATATAAGTTGGTAAATCATTGCAAACTTTATTTAATTGAAATATGTATTTTATATAAACGGGCTGATCATCCGCCATCAAGACGTGGTTGTCATGAAATATAAGTATAAAAATGCACAGAGATGCTCACCATCATACATGGTATTTGTGCTGTATGCATATATTAAGAAAACAGCAGACTGTGAACAGGACATAAAAATGTGGTAACAATCTGCCTATAACTCACGACGCAATGTTATTGAGAGGCGAAATAAAAACTGAAGCAAAACCGCCATCAAGTGAAGCGAAAATAAAATGAAAATGACATTTACTTCTAAACGTCTCCCAAATAGAGTGAGCAGAAAAATTTCTTTAAGGAAATAGTTACAATAAATTCCTTGGGAGCACTTTATAAATTTTACATGAGTCGCAATCTGAGACGTTCCCAAGTTATTACGGAATATTTTTCCACCGTAAACATAAGAAAAATATATTTGTAATACGTTACATCAAAGAGAGTGTATTTTTTATGTCAATAATATTATATTGAAGTTCAAATATAAGTCTGAAGTAAGCGGGCCGGAGTATTTTATCTTCGGACGGATGGTTCCCGAATACTAATCGCTTGTGCGGTGAATTCGTTACAAGTTCGGTGTGTTTCAGCGGTCTATTTATGATGTCGACCGAAGTTATTTCGTGTTGTCGTGCGTCAGTAATCTCGTCTGTAGCCTTCCGGGTAAAATTTTCTGTCCTTTAATTTTTTGGGTTGACTTGACGTAATTACTCTTTGTAAAAGTTTTCTCTCTTTCAACTCTCAAACCGTAAAAAGAAATCAGGTGGAACGGCACACATTTGGTTGTAAAATGTATTCGTAATTATGAGTATAATAACCCTTTAAGAGCTGTCCCACAAAACAGAACTACTTAAAGCTGAAAAAAAAAATTCGTAATATACCAACTCCTAGAATATCACTGCGATGCTGTAAAACCCGTACTAAAGTTAACAACGGACCTTTGTGAACCATTTCCTCGAAAACTATGCTTTTGACAATTCAAAAATTATTTGCAGTTTCTCTAGCTTTTGTCATTTTCTAGGAAAGAAAGAAAGAGCTAGTCCATTCAATTAATTGAGGATTACTTGAAAATCTGGGTGGCGGTGCAATAAAAGAGCTGGCGCGATCTCATGGCGGTATGGAGGGTGCGACTGTCGGAACCGAGGCATAGGCACGCCATAGTCGTTGCGCGAAGACCTATCGTTAAGGAGTGGCTGGAGAGGCGCCACAGCGATTTCACCTTCATCACACACAAGTGTTTCGGGAGGTTTCTGTGTCTGTTTGTCATCACTGCGAGGATCGCCCGGAGAACACGATGGAGCTTACGCTGTATGTGTTACCCGCTTGTGCAGAGCCCTGCTGTTTCCTCTCGGGGTCGGTAGACTGTGGTGACCTCTGGCTGCCAGCATTGGTCGAGGCCAAACTGCAAGACGAGACGAAATTGAAAGGATTTTACCACTATACATATAAAAAAGTATCTGAATTGAAGATATTTGTCCATAGTAACAACTAGTCAAAGATACTTGTCGTCAAAGGGATCTGCTAAAGCTGGGACCTTATCCTCACTTTGGGATGAACTCCAAGCTTGTCAAAGAGTAGGTACTTAGAAAACTAGTTTCTCTACAGGAATAATCGAGACCTAGATAAATATCGTAGATTTTGAACTAAAGACTTGATTTGTCAATACCGTTTGATTTTGTGATAAAGAAACCAAATTTGCGACGGAATACCCGTAATTAAATCGTCCTTGGTATATTTAGAAGTTGGATCTATCGTCAAATTACATAAATTCAATTTGTTAGGCTTTTTGAAAGCTGTCTAATATAATCTTTGTGTCTAGCTCTTTCCCAACTTTATTAAAGTCCTCTTCGAATTAAATCAGGAGCTGGTAAATACTGCCTATCCACCAGCACTGGTGGTGCTCATACACACAATGTAGCAAAGTAAAATTTAATTTAAAAAAAAACCGTAACTTTTAGACATTAATTAATCGTTTTTTTGTATATCAGTGGAGGCTTCTTATTAGCAACTTAATTCATTGAGCTATTATTACTACGTATAGGAGACGACACCACGCCACAGAGAAGAGAATTGAATGAAGAAGAATTCAATTGTTTGACAGCTCTGTGGCTTGCTCTAGGCGCGACGAGTTATTCCGTTCTGATCCCCAAAAACTGATCCCCTAGAAAGTAAAAATATATGAAAGGGGATCGGTTTGGGGATCAGAGTACTCATCCTGGATGGGACATAGTGATGATAAGTGGTGTCGTCTCGACGTAGTAATAATAGCTCAATGAATTAATTATAAATATTTGTTACCTATTATTCTGTTATTAGTCTGTAAGCTTTCTTAAAAAGAATAAAATAAAATAAAATACATCTGACCTCCATAACCAGTTACTGGGTTACACTATACCCTTTGATAAGACCAGTTATCTTATTTTTTAATTTCTCTTATTGTCTTATAACAAGATAAACGTAGTCGTGAAATTTGTTTGAATCAACGCAGTTTGGGGACAATAAACAGAACAGTTATCTCAGTTCCCGACTGCCATTACAGCCACATGCTGTTCTGAAACTGGCTGAAACTAAATATTCATTACATCGTGAACTCACACGTCTGAGTTATTCAATTAAATACGGTTTTGTTGGGACTGTTGGTTTTGTTGTTTGTGCTTTTACTAACTGTTTGAAGATGATGTGTGTTGTATTGTTGCAAGTTAAATGCAGATGACAAATTAGCAAAATAAATCATAGGTAAGCCTACTTGAATACCGTTGCGAATTTTAGAATAACGCAATGATAAAGACTGACAAGCACTAAACGTAATTTTAATTTATGTAGGTATTTAGCTGGATTTTTAAATTATTTGCGAATGTATTATCAACAAATATTTTAACATTTGCGTTAATGTGTTTAAAAATAATTAATAAGTATGGTAGACGCTATCTCATTATATAACATTGATTTGGCTGTAATGTCAACGTGTTGGGTGGAAGTTAGTTAAACACTAATCTAAGAGATGGCGTCACGCTACCGAAAAGCGTTCAAACGAGGAATAGAGAATTTCAGCTTGCAAGTGTGAATTGCAATGGCCTAGTTGGTTAAGGCGTCTGGAGTACCTATCCAGAAGACGCGGGTTTGAATCCCACTTGCAATATGAATTTTTTCTTTCCTCAAAAATCAAATATTTTTAACCGACTTCAAAAAAAGGAGGAGGTTCTCAATTCGGTCGGTGTTTTTTTTTTTTTTTTTTTTATGTATGTACATCGATTACTCCGAGGTTTCTAGTCCGATTAGTGTGATTCTTTTTTTGTTCGATGCAGGATACTTGTAACTCATACAATCCTAGGCGTACACTGTTCTTCATCGAAACCTCAATATTTATAGAGTAATTTAATATCAGAACTTTACGTAAATTATTGCCTGATTTCATAAATTCCCCTATTACAAAAATAGACCTATCAAAAACATACAACAAATTTTTCAGAAGACTTAAAAGTTGCCGATGTAAAGATAAAATAAGGTTACCCGAGTAGACTTATTTAATTTAATATTCCACACCACCTGTGAAGACTAACTGTCAAAAATCCATGAGTTATTCATAATAAAATGTTTCATTAACAAGAGTACTACAAAGTATAAAGGCGACCGTCCACTCTTTTTACACACACACAGCGATTTTTAGCAAAACATACGCGTCAGAATGCTCAAATTAACGCAGATACGTGATTGTTTTTCTTTGTGTGAGAATGGATTCAAATTATTGCCGAATGGCAACCAGTATGTAACAATCATGGCTCCTTCACTGATTCTGTTAACTCATGGAAGGTGCAGATGGTTGTACTGGATGGCCAGCAAAAGTAGAGCATCAACTGACGACGACTTGAAGGCACGCTTAGCGCAGTGGCTGAGCGATTGGACTGCTGCGCTGCGTGTCGTGGGTTTTATTCCCGCATGGAGCAAATATTTGTGTGATCCACAAGTAGTTGCTTTGGGTCTGGGCGTTTATGTATGTGAGTTTATGTGTTCGTAAACGCCCCCACGCCACAGGAGAAATTCTTATTGGAGGGGTTAAGTTTTTTTCAATGTTTTACAAAAAAAAAAAAAACTTTGCAGAGCAGCTCGACAAGAAAGGAGCCTATATTATGAGTAGCGCTGCAAATTATATTGCAATTCCCCACGCTATTTTTTTTATTTTATCCTTTATTTCAGGCATCTTAAGGTCCATAAAACACAATACTCATATAGATATAAAGCAATAACTATAAACTAATACATATTCTAAACAATATACTTAAAACTACTGCACACGAAGTCACTAAACAGACAGCATTAGCCGCATAGCCAATCTTTTCACCACTATGATTGTAAATGTAGACGAAGGTAGCCAGCGTAACCAAGTATCATGGCTGCCGTGGCTCTTAGCTATGCAGTTATTTTTTTATACTTGCAACGCATCTGCCATTCGTGCGCAGCGAGGCCTGTCAATGATCCCTCGTACATTCTGACACAAAGAGAAGCTTTAATACTCCTGCGTAGTATAGCAGTGGAGCAGCGCCTTAACATTATGAAATAAATACATCTTCTTAGAGATATTTTAAGTATGTGTGTGAGTGTGTGTGTAAAGTTTAGTACTTGTACGTTATGAAACGAATGACTTTACAGCTGTTTAATGTTTTCCCTTGCGTCAGTTTGAATCTTGCGTGTGGCAAGTTTTGGAAAACTTAGTTTACGTTATGATTATGTACCTTGTGTCATTGTACACTGTATGTCAACTTACATTGTTGTAATTTTGTTCTAATTAAAACTAAACTGTTGTTGTGCTACTTTGGGTAGTTACAATATCAGCAATCAATCAATATCCTCATACAATCAGACAAAATAATTTTCTTTTAGTTAAAAAAACAGAATAGACGAAAGCTCAAAGCTTTTATCCCTAGATACTACAGTCTACATGCAACAGGAGTAACAAACATTTCCCACGTAACGCAAACATCTTTTCTGAGCCAGTAAGATAATGGCACTTTCCTTTGTTTTTGTTTGCCTATCATAATACTTCCCTGATAGGCCGTCTGCTATCGTCAGGGGTCGTAAACTGTGCGTTTAAGTAAAGACGTCGGCGCGGCGTCCGTAATGTCAGTCGTTACTGCGAGAATGCGGGAACATGGACATCTGACTGTTTTACTGTTTTAAAAGTTTTATTTTATTTGATTTGCGAAGATATTACTCTCCTTTTAAAATGTTACCCTAATTTCTCAGTCAGTTTTTTGATTTTATTTAGTCATTTAATTTAAAACTATCGATATCGTAATTAACAATGCATTTTTTTAAATTGTTGGTGTTATTCTGATTCTTATTAGCAGACAGGTTGAGATGTTACATGTATGTGAAACGAAAATTAATTTAAAACCTAATTGAAATATCGTATACTTACAAAACTCGTAATTTTTACCAATACAGTTAGTAGATGTCACCAACCTATCTATTTTTCCTATTTATCAACTGCCTTAATCAGAAAGACATTGATTCAACTCATTAAAAGACATAAAAAAACTATCATACTCGTATAATAATCAAACAGCTTATTTGCTTCAAAGAGCCTCAACAGATCCCTACTTTAATTTCCATATTTCTCATAGCATATCCCTCCCTCACAATTCCCATTTCTTCTCAAAGCTCCTCCTTTGACAAATTATGAGATACATATTTAGAATTGGATTGCCAAAGTTGTATGGGTCGTAAACACGTGGGCCGCGATCGGATTCCCGTCACGTAACCTCCGGCCCCTAATAAACTGATAAACGGCGCTGAGATTGCGAAATTTTTATCAGAAAATACGATTTTAAATTAATATTGTTTTATCTAATATTAGCATCAATGAAACGCCGTGCAGAATAAAACGGGCTTGGATTTGTGAAAGATGTTTATTTTTGTCATTTTCATATTAAATTGTGGTCGTGTCTGTAAAAGCGTGTTAAAATGTAATATAAATTCGATTTTTTGTTCTATGTCATGTATTTATAACACTTATACAGGTCTTAGAAAAGTATAACAAATGGATATGGGTTAAATAATCGTAAACTGTCCGATATTCTTGCCAAAAACCACCAAGCAAACTCGTTTTCAATATTATGTTACAGAAAAAGACGTCGCCCAGACAACAAGCTATAACTCACATCTTAAATAAACATCAATACCCAATACTTTATTTCCAACAAAGCCATTACAATCCATCATATATTTCCCCTACTACGAAGCTAGAACAACAATAACCCATAGAAATGAACACACGTACTCTCCCTCCCCTATAGAATCAACACAGAAATCACCAATCTATTTATTAATCTGAACATAAGCCAAAACACAATCAAAATTCGGAATAGTCCATGCAAACCACCTATCACAAGTTTCCGTCAAGCCTTCAAACTAAGTTAGAACGGAATAGTCCAAGTTGTGTGACGAACGTGAGAATGGTACACAAATGGTACACTATGGTACGCTATGGTACACAATCGGGAACAAGTTATGACACCCGTAAGTGATCCCAATTAAGTTGGGCTGTGTGCACAAGTGTGATGGTTTTGAGTGGCGAAGTGAGGTGCTTGTACACTGTACCGACGATGACTGACGTTAGACGCACGATTGAGCGGGTAAGATTACAGATTTTTGATGACACTGTGATGAAAGTTAACTAGTAATTTATGTCAATAGGAATAAAAAAAATACAATGTAACTATGATAAAAGACGCGACAAAGTTGTGTTAGTGTAACCCAATTCTTATTCGATTAATATCGCATTACAGAACGATCATGCTTTTTATAGTGTAATATAAAAACTATTCAAATAAGTTAACAAGCCGAACTCACTACAACGCATAATTATTGTATAAAAGTGTACAATAATAATGCAATTTACATATAAAAACTGCATTAACTCAGTCTTTACACATCACCATATAACTCTTTCAAGACTCCAATTAAGGTATGAGTGCAAGTAACAACACACGCACTCGCAATTAAGCGGTTTACGTAACAATTTTAAGTTTATAGGCTTGTATCAACGGTACCTTTGTGTATTTTCCTCAATAAACAAATAAAACTCGCAAGTGGAGTAAAACGAAGTGCAGTGGCGCTATTTGAAAATCGTTAAGAATAATGTGTTAGCTTTAAGGTTCTGCCGCACGGATACAATTTGCATAAACACAGTGAAAGCCCGTTGAATGCGCGACCATATCGCATAACCATCAATTTGTTTGACGTTTGAATAATGCCGTTCTAACCTAATTTATGTGAAGGCAATGCAGCAAACATTTACTTCATTTTGTTCGAATAAAACTAAACTGAATTACCATTTTTGTGCTCGTTAATGTGCTAAGGCAGTTTGCCTACACTTTTACGTAACTATTAATAAAATCCGCAATAAATAAAATAAACATAAAACACAAATATCTGTTCACATTACTAAACCGGAATGTCACATAAACCATAGCTCATTCAAAACGACAAACCACTGTTTTCGCGTAAACGTCACATTTATAACCCACGGAATCGGCTTGTAAAATATTGTGGACTATTAAAGTTGTTGTTATATATGTTCGGCGTTTCCTCACGATCGCTCCGGCAAAATTGTGTTCCGTGTCCTGTATTGCTTGTTCGCGGACGATAACGCGATAAACGACAAGCGGCCAATGGGTCTTATCGCGCGGTCGCGTGTTGCGGGACGCCACAATGGTTACATGGCTTTATTTTCGAGAATTTTATGTAAGCCTAAGTAAATTCCTTTAAAGGTTTTTGAGGAATTTCCAATCGGGTTTGGGAATGAAAGGGAATGGTTGGGTTGAATGAAGAATGAAAGTATTGGACCTTGAAACATCAAGTGGTGATTCATGTTCAAAATGACAGATAATTAAATATTTTAATACCCTCGAGCCGCTTAAGGTTTTACTGGGATCTTGTTCGACCGATAAACATTACATTACTTGCTTAGAGAATTTGAATATTAAGAGCATCTCATATTTAATGACAGTATAATTTGACCATTTAACAGAAAATAAAGTAATTATAATTGTCACCTCCCTAATTTTTGGTATTGAATTCGTAAATCCTTAACAAAAATCAACGCCCACAAAAATGGCAGCTACAAAAATCATCCACTTAAACATTCTTTATTCGAAACTTGAATTGGCGCGCAAAGTGTCGGTCTGCCACTTAACATGGCAAACACTAGACATCTAGCACACGGTAGCACACTAGCACAGTCTAGCGCAGCCGATAGACTGCGCTGCGCTAAACACTGCGCAAACATTTGCTAAGCACACGTCGTGTTCTTTGCTATTGTTCTAATAGGATGCAAATGTAGGGGGTTCCTTTGTGTTTTGAAGAATGTATTTTGGTGAAAAGCAAGAAGCTCTATTGTTGGTATTGTTCGTTATTTTTTGCAATGAATATGCTAAGCGTAATTATGTTGTTATATTAAACAAGTTTATGTTCACAGCTTTGCCGGACTACCAAAATATCAAGTATCCTATTGTGTTAATTCAAATTTTTAAATTAGCTAAATGCCAAACTTTATCCAGATCATTTCACTTTTTTTTTGTTAAATCGATCTTCCCAGGGGTGACACCCAGGCGTTTCCTCCTTTCTCATCAGACACAGGTACCTCCCGAAACTTCCGTGTCCGGTGAGGACCTGCGTCATTCGGTAGGTGAGGACGCCGTGAAGTCTCTCCAGCCACTCCTCAAAGAGGGGTCTTACCGCCGCTATTGCGGCGTTCCCGGCTGTCGGTTGCGACAGTCGTCCCCTCCATACTGCCCTGAGATCGCGCCGGAGCTCTTCCCGCCGCGCCTCGACTTGTCGAGGCAGCGGGGACATGCCTTATGACCTTTGGGTTAATTTTCTGTGTGACCGAATACAGCTGATTGAGCCGGCTTATCTAACCTCTGGGAAAAAAAAAAACAGAAAAAGTTTTTGCGACTTGACTTGAGAATTTTCGGAATCGAAACAAGTTTCAAAGAAAGGTAATATTTTTAAACAACAAAAAAAAATTAACAACACCTTTACTTATAAAAGTATACTTTCGAAGTCGATATCCTCTCAACTCTTTTAAAATGTTGTCGAAATAAATTCGGGAGTCAAAATAGAATAAAATACTCGTACCGTTTGGTCTCGTTATTATTTTTACTCAGTCACTCTAAAAAATTGGACTCAAAAATAGTGTCGTCGTTTGCAACAGACTAGATCGAATCTTAAAATATAAATACCTCAATCAATCTGCCTCGTGCTTAAGACAAAAAAGGCATAAAATACCCAGTTTTTAATCAAAATTTTAAATATAATAGTGCGCCCAATCAGAATGCCTCGCCAACTCAATTGTTTTATTCAACTCAATAGAAAGTTTTACTGAAGTTATTACATAAATCTTCTTCTTATATTTTTGTTATTCAAAAGAAGTAGAATGCCAGAATTGAATAATTGAATATGTAGGATAGCTCTGAGTTGCGGTTCTGCTCGTTTTTTTGTTCTTAAAGTTAGGTTTTCTAGATTAATGACTACATTAGAAATATGTTTAAAGCACAAGAAAACCTATACCTTAGTGTGTTGGAAAAGTCAAAAATGTATTGGAGACATAGTACAATTTATGGACATAATATGTAAGTCTCGATCTCACTAAACTCCAGAGGCCTTATCAAGAATTTTTAATTATTGTGGCGTAAAGTAAGTAAACGCTGGATATTTGGCATTAATTTTAAGGCAAAAATTAACTCCTTCGTACACCAAGGCGCTGTTCCATTTTTTCATTACATGAAACGCTGTAAATACTGGAAAGCCGCTGTAAAGTAAAATACTAAAAACTCGTGATAAGGGCTCTAGAGTGGACACTCCAGACATTATGACAAAATATTTTCCGTTTGGACTAACGGAAAATATTTCCGTTAGGACTAACGGAAAATGTTTTTCCTGCAGGGCATTACCTATTTAGACGCACCTATAAGGTATTTAGTATTTCTTCACACTTTCAATTTCTGTAAAAAACGCTTGCATTTTCATCTCCTTCAAAACATTAATAAAACAACATCTACCATCCTTAAGCAACTGAAGAACGTTAAAGCATTTTCAATTTCCTACTTATAATATTATTAAATCTTATGTAAAAGCCACTAGCACCCTCCTTAGCCCTCCTCCTCACGAGCTACTCACACAAGTCATGCCACCACGAGATACGGAGGCCAACGTAAATATTTTCGTTAAGTGTTACTCCGGAGTGCTAGAACAAGCGGCCGCAACTTGTGGGCTCATTAGACGAGCAGTTTACTGCTCGACGTGGAACAACTTCAAATTGTATGCAGTTAATTAGCACATTTTAGAGAAATTATTTTGACTCTTGTTAGGTGTTTATCGTTGAGTATTTCTGAGTTTAACAGCACTTGTGTTAATGGTTGTTAAACCTAATACATTTTGAATGTCATATCACTCCGCCACGTTATCATGCCCGTTTAAGGTAGCTTATTTTTGAGTATCCAAAAAGTCAGAAGGTGTATTTAGTCGAAATTTTATTGTGTTTACCTACATTTCTTTTAAATAGACCCGATATTTTAACTATATACACATAACACCGGTGTTTAAGAAGAAGACAATCATTTAATGCATTATTTTATCGGGCTACTAACAACACGAATGCAATTAAATATGAGATACTTTATTTATTCTTTATCCGAAACTCCTTTCCAAGTGGGCTATTTCAAAGTATTCTATATTTATATGCTTTTATTACAAAAGAAACATGTTTTGGTTTTTACAGTAAGAGCATTTTATCTTCATTAAACGCAATATCAAATTTTAGATGGCACTCAGTTGCTAGATTTTAATTGTTACAATTCTCTGAAACCAGAGAGTTACATATTCTCACTATTATTGCACACTACGGAACCAAATAGAGTTGCTCAGCTATAAAGCAACGCCAGCTCATCACCATCACCATACATTGTAACAATTTATCACCGCAGCACTTAAATTGGTAAATGAAACCAGTAGGAACGCAGAGTACGCCATAGCTACGCCGCGTACTATACGTATCTTCGTAGTACGCCGTTGAAACAATACGCTGGTGCGCGGTAATGTGCCTGGCGCCTCGTTACGGCGCGGTCACTGTGTTGGCGGGTAGCGGGTAATAGATAAAAGCCTATTGCTATGCTTTATCTGTCTCACTTCGCAGAAGGCTTTAGAGGTCAATACCTACAGTTATCTGTTAGAGATAGGAATTAACATGAGTTTACATAGTAATAAAATACAAAGCAATAGCTTAAATCGCTATGGAAGAAACAAAAACTGGGTCCTTACCACGAGCTCTTAACGCGATCCGGTTTAGGCTGTGAGAAAGAGACAGAGCTATACAAGTTGTCTAGCGCCATCTCTTTCCCACAGCCTAAAGACTCACGTTTTAAGAGTTCATGGTAGGCCACCTGGTCTGAATATTAATTCAGCCAATCTAAAAAAACGCCTTTATTCCAAAGGTATTATGGTCAACAACAATGGCAGACTACCTAGTTCACAAGGAACCCTTATAATTTCATCAGACAGGATTTATATATTTAGTGGTACTGACTGAATCTTTTGGAAAGGCAAACCATTAAAGTACAAAAACAAAGATTTTCATCAAAAGATTACCATTTTAAGGAAGCAATACACCACAATCATTGACACAATCCACGGCTCGTTACTCTCTCATCCTTATGCGGGTCACAACAAGTACCTACGACAAATATCTTCGCAGCGTCCTACAGCACAGTGTCTTCAGCTCATTACGGCCACGCCACTATGCGGGCGGCGAGCGGCCGGCGCGCCAGCAGGACTCTTTGAATTAAACATTTAATACTTTTGAGCTAGAAAGAACTAGAAAAATGTGGAAGTCTTTTATTTTAAAACGACCGTCTTTTGTTCTTTTTAGAATGATCTTGTTGGGTTTGTTTGTTTAGCTTTAAGTTTTTTATTATAGTTTTTATGTTTGTAATACTTAATAAACTATCTCGGTTCCTATGTTGATCACGATGTTTGTTTATAATAACTCAACGACTGAATTTCTCTATCCGAGTACAAGTTGAAGCAGCCAACAAAGAAACCAAAGAAACGAGATTTGTATATCAATATTAATTTCTAGTACAAGTTGTCAATTTTCTTGTGTATGCTGTGGTGTCTTAGATAAAATAGGAATAGCATTTCTTTTCAGTATTCACACATTTAATTTGAGAACATAAATTGGAAAATCTGCTTAGTGTGAATTTACTAATTTGTCCTTTTATGTTTTTTGTTTTGGCACAGAAACACAAATATCCTGGCCTGGCTAGACCTAGACTATTAGCGTCTCCAGTAAACATAAAAATGGGTAAATATTAGAACAATTTACAAGGTATGTATATCAAAAGGGTAGATGATGTATTTATTCTACTATTGCTTTATCATTTAGAACATACTACGAAGGAACGTGGCAGGACAGTAGAACAACAGAAAGCATTTTTTTTAAAGAATAATTTTTAAATTTCAAAACAATACTTTAAAAGTGTTTGAAAGCGTTGTCAAACCTCTTGTCAGTCGTAAAAACGAAAGAAAGAAAGCACACAAACAAGTTTCTAGTAATTAGAGACATATTTTAAATGTCAAAAATTTCACAAAAAATCAAACAATTCTTTAAACAACTTATATTTGACCTTTATTTTAATTATTCACGTACTATAGGTATCCCTAATAACAAAACAGATTTAACCTATAAGTAAAATTGGAAAAAAACTTTCTATAATTTCACTGTTTACGCTCCGCTCGTCGCCCACACTCTGACTTCGGCCTTAGGCTAAAAATAATTAAGTTGAATGAGATTGCAATACATAAAACAATAATTATATTTCATCCGCGATAATAATGGGCACTTAATTAATAAATTCTCGAAGATTCCATTACTGTTGAGTGCCTCGAGTAAATTTGTTAGAAGTAGATGTACTGCCTGACGCCTCCATTGTGCGTAATTACTTCAAAATGCTGTATATTCATGGTGATGCCTTTTGAATAATTTTATTGTGTGTTAGGTAGATAGTGGTCAAACGCGAAGAGATAGAGATAGAGCATTCTTTATTTTTTCTCTCTGAAGCTCTTTCATTTTAGAACACTAATTAAAATAGTTTTTTCTGATGAGTGAAGATGAGTCAGATAAGTCCTCCCGCCTTGAATTGAGCAGAAGAGACTATTAGACACTTACTGCTGATCGCGTTCATTTTTGACCACCCGTCCGCTCTGTCCTATCGTACGGACAACAATTAAATTACTTGTTTACGAAAGTTCTCATTCAGAACTCGAAAGTTTAGCCGATCAAGCAATAAGTAGTCTTAACTTCCCTACGTGGACTTTAAAAAACACTAGAGTAAAAAAAAACCTTGGCCAAAATTTACGGCGCATGCTGTCGAATTTTATATTTTAACGAATTTTAATAGAGTTGTCTGATCCGGTCATCTCCGTTCATCTTCCAATCTATTTTACCGCTTACTACAAAACGTCAGCGTATTTTATTTTTAGAAAAACAAAATGTTAAAATCATCAGATGAATCCTCCCACCTCCAACCTCCCAGGGCAGAGCGGGAGGGGCTGTCAGACTTGTACTGATTAAAATCCACGGTGTCCTTCAATAGCCCTTTACTTTCCAGTGTCACGGTAATTTGATAAGTCCCGCGACCCTGGCAGGCTTTGGCCCTCGAAAGGGCCCCGTCATTTTGCTGACACTCTTTGAGGAGCGCGTGGGACACAAGGCGCCGTCGACATTGCTACTTCCCTGCTGATGATTTACAAAAATAAAACAACATAAAAGTTATACCACTTACACCAATTCTATATAGTTTAGTGCATGTAGTATGTTATTTGAAGTGTCCATAAAACATTAGAGATAGTCGACATCACAATATACGTGATTGTCTCGGCTTGTGGCCACAAACAGTCCCCTAAGGCGCTATAAACGACGACTATGAGAATGTTCCGCGCTCAATGCGGGGAATAAGGAGTTTCTACCTGCTCGAAATGAAATATTTGACTGTCGTCATTTGTTTGTAGTTTAATTTATGAAAGTAGCATCATAACCATATAATTATTTATCATATTTTCACAATAAAATTCATATTGAAAGTGTATATGTAGCACTCTATCTTTTTTTTTAATTTGTGGCAAACCCATCACACTATTCGCAACTCCTGAAAGCCAGAATCAACAGTGGCAACCACCAGAAAAGCGCCGAGACAATGGAGCTCAAAGTATCCCAGAGAATGAGTTTACCTGTCTTGGATCCTGCAACGAAATTAATCAGAAAATAATAGTAGGAACAAATATGTTTGGCACTCTGTCTGTCATTACTGCCTGCAAAGGCTGATACAATTTGGAGTAGCGAGGCTTCCTAGGGTAACAGCCAGGGCACCAAGGCCCTGAACGTAAAGGGCACATGAAGGAATAGAGTTGTTTTGAGTCAGTAAGAGACTAACGGTCCTTTCCGCTCCACACGGGGAGGCACATGTGAATTATTTTTAAGTCAATTGTTTCTTTTGTTTCATTTAATATTTCTCTTTGTTTTCTAATGAGCTTTTACCTAATTCGTATTAAATACGAACGTACTGAAACTCGACACCACTTAACTCTGAAATGGTTTCCCTGTCGCTACGTCTAATGGGCCCTTAATTGACACAAACAGATTTACATTTTAAGGTGATTTAAAATTTATTCATCCTTTATTTACAAAGAAAAAACACATTTACACAAGGTAATTACTATATACAAATTGTATAGAAAGGAAAATAATAACTCATAAAAAAAATTACCGCTTCTATGTCGGTTTGGCGCAGTGCATACATACATAAGTCTGCTGCGCTGGTTGTCGTGGTTTCAATCTCCGTACGCAAAAAATATTTTTGTGAACTACAAGTAAGTATTCCAGATCCGCCTGTTCGTAAACATGGCTTAAATTTTTTGTAAACGCACCCCCGCCGCGATACAGAAGGAATTAAAAAAACCATTTAAAATGTGAGGCAATATAAAAAAACATATCCTTGTTCAATTTGCCCAAAACAACAAGTGTCCGTTTCACAATTAAATCAGCAATTTCTTCGATCTACTAATTTATATTTTTCTATATCTAATTACCTACTAAACAGAAACAAAATGTCAAAGAAAGCACATAGGAATTCCACTGAATCATCCGAAGCCCGGCGAGGGACAAGCCATAAATTAAATCTAAATCCGGATCAAAACCAATTTGATACGTGACTATGTTTGAAATATCATGTAAAAGTAGATAGGTATGTAACCACTGCCGTTTATGTCAGGGTCCACTGCTGAACCCGGTACTAATAGTGAACGGACCAAAAGGAAATGAGGAAAATCACGCTTGTTCTCTGTAACGTGTGATGATTTGTGTCCCAATGTTGGCCTGGCTTCCTGGCTTCCTGCCTTGAAGGCCAAGGGTTTTGTGTTATTAAGTGGATTCTCCATGTGAAATTCCTCCCGGTGGGTCCCTAATCAACGTCAGTATAGTTGGTATAAGAATCAGTAATAGGAAATAATATAGGAATTTCCCTTGAATATTGAAATTTAATATTATAGACCCTAAACAACAAATGGCATAACATCAGCCTTTAAAGTGACCACTGCTGGAACAAAGGTCTCTTCTGTGTGGCTGCAATCCACCTCGCGGCACCTTCACGGATTGGAATCTACTGATGATAGATGTGTCGTATCTTAGCTTTTGGCTCCAGGGCAATCCAGTTTTCTCACGATGTTTTCCTTAACCGTTTTGAGAGCAGGGTTGATTAAAACATATTAGTCAAAGTTATGAACGTGACTGGGTCCGTTCGATATGGAATCTTAAACTCGAAAATCCACGCCAATTTGAACAGTGCGGGAATCGAAGCTGCGACACACCGTGCAACAGGAAATCGATCTGACAACGCGCCAACTGTACAAGCCTTTTTTTTTACTTCAAACCACGACCTACAAAACCTAATTTAACTTTATACTTCGCCACCACTGCAACTGGGCCGAACCTAAGTCGTGATTACCCGACTAATTTCAATTTTTGCTTATAAAAACCCCTAATCATAAAGTGGCCTCTTTCAAACACCAAGTACTAAGGACCCCGAATTTGAGGCAAGTAGGTGATTAAACAAGAATATAATTACTCCATTAAACATAATTACGATGTCGTTATCAAGTTCCAGGGCTCTCATAATTAACGTTAATTATAGATTAGCACGGCCCCTTCAAACAGGCAAGTCATTTACCTTAATCAACGAACTGAATTTTTAGCCGCATGTGTTCTTATCAGGAATTATGAACAAATGATTGGACACCTGATATCGAGTACTGCACGCTACATCACTTGTTGGACGCTAGTGTTAACACTGAATTATATTTCAGTATTTAGCTGAATAAATCTATGTAATTTACTATAAACTATCGTGAAGAAGCAGGTCTTATGATAGATACTACCTATAAGCAATTTGTGTGATTTTTGAAGTCCTTGAATTAAACTTGCAGTAGGCTTGTTTCGAACATCAATAAATTACATTTCTATTTATTCCTTCGTTCTAGCAATGACAATTAATATTAGACACACTTAGATTATTGACGAAGATATAAAACGGATAAGAATTCAGGAAACCGGCTCGCCAGCATAATACAAATAAATGTCTTGTCTACTCTAGCGTAATAAGCCTCCCAGTGCGTGCAAAATTTCCATAATCATTCTTTGCAACGTAAACGATCACACATAACTGGTTTATAATAAAATCCACGAGTTATTCCACTCTGATCCCCAAAAACTGATCCCCTAGGGAATCCAAAAACTGATCTCTAGGTGATCAGTTTTAATATAAATTATTTTCTATTCCACTCCGATTCCCCATAATGTCAATTTTCATAGTTGGATATGCCATGTATGGGCGTTGAAACAATTAAACTAAGCCACAAAATAACAATTAAATAAACATTTTCAAATTTTACCAAAGAACTCTCATCAATATAGAAGTACGCTAATAAACCATCTGTGTATCATACGCTATGATATTCAACAGCCGAAGCAATAAAGCCGGCTAACAGTATGAAGGGCGCAGCAATAGCCCATAAACAATACTAACGACTGCAGATCCTGAACGTACGAAAGGGCGAAGTATGAAATTTAAATGTAAAATACGTCATACATCGCAATACCAACTCACTTTCGAGGCTTTGAAATGAGCGGGAATGCTGCGGATAAGTTTCCAAAACTTCTTCTGAACAACCATTTGTGAAATATGTACTAAAAGAAGTCGGTCGTGTAAAGTAATGAGACTTTAAAAGTTAATGAAAGCAAACAATGCAATTTAATAAAAGTAAAAAGAGGAAGTTAATGAAAGTAGAATGTATGAAGTACTCGGTCTCAACTCCAGGTGGCCCACCATGACGTTTTAAAATCAGAACTAGATTCTGCAACGATTCGCCGACGACCGGTTCACCATTGGACGTTTCGTCGACAGGACGATTCACTTATGGCCATTTCACCGATAGACTCTTTCACCTTTGGACTTTTCGCCGATACGACGATTCATTTATGCCCGGTTCATCGATAGAACTTTTCACCTAAGGAGTATTCGCCGACAGGACGATTGAATGACGAATGAATCGTCGTATCGGCGAAAAGTCCTAAGGTGAAAGAGTCTATCGGTGAAATGGCCATAAGTGAATCGTCCTGTCGACGAAACGTCCAATGGTGAACCGGTCGTCGGCGAATCGTTGCAGAATCGAGTAGTTCCAATGTTGGAAAGGCAGAGCTAAGCAAATTGTCTAGCACCACCTCGTTTCCTCACTGGGACTACGCTGGCTTTGAGACGTCATTATCGTCGCCAGGACGTCACCAGGACTCATCTGCTCCACAAGCTATCGGTTCTTCCATAAATATGACTAGTCCACTTCCACTTCAATTTGCTGACTTTGTTAGTTTATTTTAAGGATAACTTCATTCCCGATTTTATCCTTTGAAAAAATCCTAAGCATAGTATAGTGATATAGTGCGCATAGTGCGCTGAGCGATCTTGAAATTGTGGACCAGCCCAAATGTCAGTTTCCATATTTCAGCACCGTATGTCATAACTGGCAGGATGCATTGGTCGATGAACTTAGTCTTCGAATATTTCGAGATGGGCGACGAGAAGACATGACGAGGTTTTCCAAACGTAACCCAGCCCAATCGGATCCTTCAGTCGATCCTTATCAAAGATTTTTGCAAAAAATTGTTTTGTGAAATAAGCAGTACCCTTGTACTGAGTTCTATATCTTAAATTTTCCTGTATTGTATTTTGTGTGTACATAAATAGTAAAATAAATAAATAAATTGTTTTAATTAACAAATCCAGTAACCGTGATGACACAACACAGACATGATCAACAAACTAATGACAGATCTCGTCGTTCACATGTCTAATTGTCCATTAAGTCCACATGTCTAGTTCCACGATAATAATCTAATCTTCCAGGTATTCCCAAGACGGGCAGGCTTTAGCCATTGTCTCACAGCATTCAACTGCAAACAGCGTTAAGAGGATTCCCCTGTCAGGCCCGTTAACACAATCCCTGAGAAGACATTTACGAAAAGCGACATATATCTTCGGAAATGTCCAGTTGTATTAACATGCAGTATTTCAACGAAGGAAATATTTAATTAATAATGGTACATAATTGGTTCCCGCATTAATGAAAAGAGTGCAAAGGAGTTCTTTATACGTTTCTGGATTGAGAAAGTCAGGGCTGTCAAGTGTGTAGGTATTTCAAATGTAGTAACGTAGGTGACACAAACAGATAACCCTTTTTTTGGATGGAAAAAGAATTAGAGTCCCCCCGCTCTGAGTGATATGAAAGGTATTAAAAGGTATCAGTCTTAACGACTAAAAAGCAACCCTGTTTTAACAGTAATTGTCCTTTGCCTTCCAGGGTCACTGTTATCTTTATAAACTCGCGCGTCAGATTTCATAAAAACTGGCCTAGTAGGCTTACTGTTTTCATTTATGCTGTAAGCAAAGTTTGTTGAATAACGTCGTATGTACTCATAGGACGTTTTGCTCTAATAAATAATGTAATTTATTGCTAAACTGCTTCTCCTAGATAGACACGAATAACTTAGCTGAAAGGATGAACAAGCTGAATTCAATATCATAATGTTATTGTTGGTTCTCCATTCTTTGTCATATTTTATGGGGTTTTGCCAAGCGTGATACAATATCCGATTTACGAGTGATATATGAGTCTAATCTGAACATTATCTTTTTGGTTATATTGTTGGTGTAACAAAGGTGGAGAAGTTGCTCTCAGAGTTTTTTGAGATGGTCCTGAACGACAAAAAAAGAACAGTTTTTTATACGCCATACAATGATATATAAGAGTACCTATTATAGCGCCATTTATGACACAAATAAAAAAATGAGAATCGACTCCATAAAACCTTTTTTTAAGGAACGTTGCGTCGTTTTAAGAATTTTCCCTGTATCGTGGTGTAGGTGCGTTTACAAACATTTGATCACACATACAACAGTACCCAGACCAGACCCGAAATAACTAAATGCAGTTCATATAAATATTTGTGAAGTGCATGATTCCAACCGAGCCTATCAAATGGAGGATCCTCCTTTTTAATGAATTATCTAGAAGCCTTATATATTATCCGGGGTCGCGGGACTTATTCCATCACCGTGAACACGGAACATAAAGGGCTATTGAAGGACACCGTGGATTTTAGTCAGTACAAGTCTGACAGTCCCTCCCGTCCTGCCCGGGGTGGGAGGACTCATTTGGTGATTTTACCACGTAAAAAAGCCTTATATATTATCCCTGTGCCTCACTCTCCAAAATATTATGGAGTAACAAAATTGACATATTTTCAGTACAATATACAGAAACTTTTGTGAACGCTTGAATTGAATGGAAAATCCCCATCAATAACAGAATGTTATTAATACCAAATAACAAGGAAATCACGAGTAGCTTACATTTTGTTTGTTTACTTAAAACGTTCACGTTTTATCGATCAATTCTAAAAACAAGCAATAAGGATAATTCTGTAAAAAACATAAAAACTGCTTCACCAAGCCAATCGAATCTAATATCTATTATAATCATCCCTTGAGAATCTATGTTTAAATTAAAGTCGGCCTTATTTCGTTGTCCATAATTATCCCGAGTTACTTGAAGTCAACGAACAAATTTATTTTTCTTCCTGTTTTACAATTCTGTAATTACCTTAAAGACACTATGCAAGTGTTGATGATAATCTTTAAAGATCTGTTTGAACAGGTCAGGACTATACGATATTTAAGTAGCCAGTGCAAAACTCTTCACAATTCATTGATGTAAAAGAATAAATTCTTTGGTAAAGAAAAAAAAACTTTGCCCCACACTAGGAATTTCTCCTGTGTCGTGAGTGCGTTTACAAACATATAAACTCACATACACAAACGCCCAGACCCGAAACAACTACTTGTAGATCATACAAATATTTGCTCAGTGCGGGAATCGACCCGCGACACGCAGCACAGAAATCTGATCGCTCAGCCACTGCGCTAACTGTGCCGTCAAAATATAAGACTTACTTACTTACTTTGTGCAGTTTTCTCTGGTCGTCACTTTATGTGTCTGCATTAATCCTGACACATGTAAATTATAATTTTAGCAGAACATCAAATTCACATCTCCCAATAACTAAATTAGCATACCATACTCTGTCCGCCAGTTTCGTGGCCCTACTCCATTTACTCAGTAAAATATAGCACCTGCAATGCCATTCCGCGTCCCTCTGTTGAATATTGATGTATCTCGCATCGCCTTGCCGGGAATCGACATCGTATACCTGCGATTAGGATGGATTGCATGCATAAGCCCTAAGATTGGACTTGCGTCTTGGAATGTTACAGGTGGATATTGCCCTCGTGAAGTGACCGGGAGTCTAATCTCTAAGTACAACAAAACCCTTAGTTTCTGCCTTTTGACAACGAGTCCGAAGTACGAACTAACGAATGAATGATTACGATTTCACAGATAGCTCCTTAGAGTGCGCTCCACCACTCAAGAACTGCAGAAAATTATGGTACTATATTTTTTATGCAATTCGCAGAAACCGCGTGAAAATGACTTCAGCCGTAGCGGCATTATCCGTCCGTAATTTGATTTTGACGTTAGTTAAGTTCATAATTTTTTATCGGTTCCCGGATTTTCGTTGACGGACTAAGAAAACAGACACCTTGTTTCCACCACTATAATACATTACATTTTAACATCTCTTATTACAGTAGGTTTGGACAGTATAAAAGATACTTATGATCTGGGTAATATTATTTCGAACACGATACTCCTCTTAGCACCGTAGCTCGGCGTAGCGCTCCGTAGCGCGTAGCATTTCGTAGCGCGTAGCGCGTAGCACATTGAACGCATATCGATACTTGTGAAGTCTAACTAACTAACCAACCAGTCAGTTTTGCCATTTAATCTGAGCCTCTTGTTGCTTGCTGCAGACTACTAAGAGTATCGTATATGGCAACATGTGGTTGGAGAAATAAACTCTATAAACTATAGAAGATATTGAAGAAAATATTGTTTTTTTTTTTTATTTTACCTTTTTATTTATTCATTATTTATTAATTATACTTATGTCTTGTTCAAAAAATCAAAAATATCATGAAATTAAAAATCTTTCCTTAAACACGCGACGCAGGCGTTATTGCGTATAAATAATTATAACTTAAAACATGAAAATTTAGATTAATAAACAGAATTTATCACAAAGTGAGAAATCATTATTACAAAACAAAATTCAATTGTATTTTCCGGGAACTGACGGCCGAACTGAAAACCTCAACACTTGTTCCTGAATGAGCCAGTGGTTGTGTTAATTGTTAACAAAATAAATTATTTGTGACGAAACAGTTCCAATTAATGTAGCAAGTAACAGGCAATTTAACAAATGAACGATATACCGGAAACCTGAAGTTCCCGGAACATGATGCTTTTGTGTGCATTTACTTTTATTAATGTTTAACAAAAAATATTTTAACAGTGAACATAACACCCTTATAATTAACATGAATTAAAGTTACAACCAGAATTTATTATTTAGATTAACCATACACTTTTTAAGGAATAACTTGTCGTGATTTTAGTTAGCGTTTAGTAAAAAGGGTGTTAATGTACAATCATTTATTATAGGAAGTAATATTTATCACCCCATTTTTTATTTTTTTGGTGCTGACAATTATTGATTCATGGCAATACGAGAAACAGAAAAAATTCATCATTTTTTATTGCGAATAGGATCTCAGCTATGCATAATGATAACAGCACAAAGTTTGCTACCTGACGTTTATTTTCAGCTGCAGCTTGGTAAAGTGGACACACACTACACATTTGAGATAAGTAATAAAAATTATCACTTTTATTTTTTTATTAAACTGTATTTCAAACTAAGTTCATTCCTTACTAAATTTAAAAAAAAATAAGCTGTTGGACACATTTTTCCTCGACTACTATGAAATTATTAAAATACTAGTTGTTGCCAGCGGCTTCACCCACTACAACTCGAAAATTATCCCACGAGAACATAAAATCGGGATAAAAACTATCCTATGTGTTAATCGAGGTTATAAACTATCTATGTCCCAAATTTTAGTCAAATCCGTTCAGTGGTTTTTGCATGAAAGAGTAACAAACATACCTACGTACATCCTCATAAACTTTCGCATTTATAATATTAGTAGGATAAGCTTACTGTGTTAATCAGTCCGTTCCACTTTTTCCTCATAACCTGCGAGAAATGTTCCCATAGTACTTCACACTAATGCAGTTTATCAACTTTAAACCACCGCCATATTTATGCAGAACGTAGCTTAAAGTTTCAAGTAGTTTTGACGGTAATTATAACTTTACTTCAACTTAACCTGTCAGCATTCATGAAAGCTTTTCACAGAAATATCGGATCTAAAGAATTGAGTTTATTATATTTCAATTTACTCTGCTCTAATTCTGGGAAATTTCAATTGAAACAACTTACCAATGCTGGATATTAGTTTTGTCTAATTCAGTTAATTTTAGATGTTATAAACACAGCTCTGAAATTTTCGTTTAACGTGTCTATTTTTAGACTTAATTGGCAATTCTGTGTAAAGAGAGCAATCGTATCAAATAAAATTTGAATCCTATTTACCGAGAGTCAATCAGACGGATTTAATATAGGTTAGTAGATGTTGATCAGAATAAAGGTTACAGTAAAAGATCAATTTATTTTGATCAGAGAGTAAATAGCAACAATAAAAATTAAAGATGAGGTTAGAGAGGAAAGTAGTTTATGCATATAATTATATCTTTTTAATTTCTCCACACTAGGAATTTCTCCAGTGTCGTGGATGCGTGTACGAACATTTATAAACTCACATACACAAACGCCCAGACCCGAAACAACTTCTTATACAGGGTGACTTTGAATAAATGCGACAAAATGAAATGGGAGCTTCAGTTACAGTAACATAGTAATTATAAACTGTTTTTTCAACAATCTAAATCGATAAAAAAAAATATGCTATTATCGTTTTCAAAAGGTCCATTGATGTTATTAGCTTTATTTAAGTTCGAATTATCGGTATTCCAGCATTTAATATGCAAAATAAATGTAAGAAAAATTAAAGTATCAAAAAATCTCGTCCCAGTCATCGCAGTGCTCAATAATCATCGAGCACTCATGTTATTAAACGTTGCCGTTCATAGCGTAACACTGACCAATTATTTTTTAATTTTACATTTGATAGTTTATATGTTTTCTTGACAACACGTATTATTGTATATTTAAATTTGTCGCATCTATTCAATTTCACCCTGTAGATCATACAAATATTTGCTCCGCGCGGGAATCGAACCCGCGACAGCAGTCCAATCGCTCACCCACTGCGCTAGCCGTGTATTATTTAAATAAACAACAATTTAGTATCATTTAACTTGCGGGGTTAATGAAATATGGCCGGCGGAGACTACAACACTACGTAGACAAAATTAGTGAATTGAATGATTTTACGAAGTTGGGGGAAGTACGACGTAATTTGTATGCAAAATGACAATACGTTTCTAGTGTACGAACACGGAACTAATATTTAAAGTTCACGTTTACTTTACGTCACAAAGACGTGAAAAGACCACATTACAGACAACTGTCATTAATATGCTTGTACATACCAGTAAAGAGAAACCTTGTTCAAGGAGATGGCGATGTAGACCGGGACATAATACATCGGATCAACTCGGGATGGATGAAATGGCGACAGGTCACCGGAACAACTTGCGACCCACGGATGCCCCTCAAGTTAAAGGGGAAAATATAGAAATCCATGATTAGACCTGTCGTATTGTATGAAAAAATAAAAGGAAGTCGTCTGTCTTGGCATGGACATGTGATGAGGAGGGATGAGGCTCATGTGGCTAAGAGAGTGATGAATATGAATGCTGATGGATGGAGAGGAAGGGGAAGGCCAAAGAAAAGATGGATGGATTGTGTAAGGGATGATATGAATGAAAAAGGAGTAAATGATTCGGTGACGTTTGATAGGGGAGAATGGAAGAAAAAAATGTGTTGCGAAGACTCCAAGTAAAATGGGATAAGGGCAGGAACATGATGACATACCAGTAAAGAGGTGTCGTTGACGGGAAACGCCGTATAGCCGCATTTCAAATAATTATGTCCAAACAGTATTTACTGATGATCCTTTGAAGCTACGGCCACTTACAGAATTGCCTCACCACCGCAGGGCACAACATTTGCTGCCTACTAAGATTATTCAGTGCCCACCTTGTACATAAGCCCTATATTATTTGCAGTGCATGACGTACGGGCATCGATTGCATTGCATTCACAGTACACAGTACTGTTGTTTGCAGAAGGGTCATTTTGTAAAAGAGGCTTCTCGATGTTAGGTAATGTTGCGAGGAAAATGAGTTTTTTTAACGCTGTGCCACTCTAGGATTATCTCCCATCCTCAAAAAACTAAAATATTAAAAAAATACTTGCAGATCATACAAATATTTGTTCCTTGTAAGATCGAACCAGCGACACGCACCACAGCAATCGAGTCACTCAACCACTACGCCAAACGTGCCGTCAAAGTACGAATGAGGATGGCTGTAAGAGAAAAGCTGGCTGGGAGTAGAAATAAAAACATCGTGTGTGTTACGGCGAGCATTCACCTGTAATGTCACGTTACAGATTCGAACATTTCAGCAGTGACGAAAGACAATCGAGCACATTGTACTTTGTGATCACTTTGATGTTACATTACACGCGAATGCTCCCGGCGCGAGCGCCTTAAAAGATTATAATGGTCAAAAAATGACATTCAACAATACGGCCAGAATATCATATCATATTTATTATAAAGCACATAAATTAAAATAACACAACAGCAAATTCAAGCAAAAAGTTTTTGCATTTGCTGGGGCTTCTGCACACACATCTCTCTGACGTAAGCACAAGTAAGATACATAGTAACGTACATACATAAGTCCACAGTAGTTGGTATCGACTGCTGTGTCCAATCGCAGCCGTATAATTGACGTCACGTGTCCGAGGATTGCGATTCCGAGGCGGTTAAGCTGTGCCGCCAGATGGAGCTGTGCGTACTGTTGTGATCTGACTCCTGAATAACTGATAAAATTCATTTCGAATTTTGAGACAAAGTTGTAGAAAAAGATGATTTTTGAGGAAAGAAAAATTTCCGATTGCAAGTGGGATTCTTTTTGTTATTGCAAAGCGTTTCAAACGAGGAATAGAGCTTGCAAGTGTGGATTGCAATGGCCTAGTTGGTTAAGGCGTCTGGAGTACCTTTCCAGAAGACGCGGGTTCGAATCCCACTTGCAATCGGAAATTTTTCTTTCCTCAAAAATCATCTTTACGATGCGCATCGCATGCGTTAATGCGTTTAAAAAAATAATTAAAAAGTTGTAGGTGTCCACTTAATTCATTGTAGATGTACCGACTTGACTTTGACGGACTGGCCGTTGGCCAAGCCCATCAAGATGAAGGCCAAAGCCTGCCGGAGTCGCAGATCTAACTAATTACCGTGATCCCGAAACGTAAAGGGCTATTGAAGGACACCGTGGATTTCAGCCAGTACAAGTCTGACAGTTCCTCTTGCCCTACTTTGGGTGGGACGACTTATTTGATGATTTTACCACGCAAAAATAAATGCCTATTAAGATTTTCATCTGTACTTTAGTGGCAATCAGTGTTCGTTGATATACAACTGTATCGCTAGCATCGAGGACATTAAAGACTGCATTCAATCGTACCTCCTTTGTGGTCTCTATTTTATAAATAGTTTTTTTTTATATGTTAAGGAGGAGAAGGAAGCCTTTGCTAAGAAGAGGGACAGAGAGTAGGGGCAGCGAGCTTGATAAAACCAACTCTGTCAGGTTTATGGTAACTAGCTGACTCTTTTTTGCGGAATTAACAACATTTCTGGCGAAATGTGAGATGTACTAAAAGTACCTACTTGTAACTAATAATACTACTACTAGCTTGCATTATCGTTCTGCTGGGATTCGGCCTCTCCCATAACTTACTGTTTTCCAATGCAAGCTTCTAATTTAAGCTTGGCTTGTACCTGTTTTATGTCTAACAAGTAAAATAAAATGCAAGGCCATAGCACATAACCCGTACAAAAACGATAAGTTCATCTCTACGGGCAACAAAAAACGGATTGTTTTGCCTGGATGAATCAAAACAATGATTCTGAGTAAGTCAGCCACTTATTTAATACACGTACTTATAACGCACATTTTCCCACACCTCATCAATTAAATACTATTGGTGGACACAGAGGACATTTAGTATCAGTTAGCACTAAACAAGGCCTCTCTAACCCGTGGCAATTAAATCTGAATCGCTTTAATTATGAACCCCAGTAAATTTCACTAGTACGGTACTTTACGGGCATTAGTACAGGATATTGGTTGCCTGCATTTGCAGTAATTGTCGGATTTCATACACGGAGTAGGTAGGAAATGGAGTGCTAATCAACACTTGTCACTCGTGAAAATGTTCTACATTTTATAAAATTATAAATTATAAGGGTTTGTTTGGTTGATCACGCTTATTTCAGGAACCACTGGATCTATTTTAAAAAAAAAGTCTATCTATCTAGGAAGGCTAATAGGATTAATATATAACATTACAATATGACCAACAGGACTGGAGCAGCGCGGCTAGTAATTTAATAAATTACTGTGCTTAGTAATTAATTTGTGGATCTCGTGTCAAAATCGTCTTGTTCTTGAGGCGTTTAATTTATTATTTTCTAAGAATAAATAATTACACATTGTTCTTTTCATTTGGTTTTATATTTTGGTTTTTTTTGCGATATTTACGTACGGTTGTTGTAGTTCAAAATTATGTGTTGCTGAACATATACATAATTATGTGTGACACGATACAATACTCCATGCATTTACTTACTCTGTGGTGTTATCTAAAATTAATCAATTATAATCTAATGTGTGCTGCAGGGTACAGAAATAGAACGCTAACAAGATCTGAGTGAATTTCAAGAGGTCCTATAAAATCTTCATTTCCGTGGTTTTTTTAATCTTAAGCTTTTTTTAAAAAAAGAAGCGCTCTAATTAAAGTTTTTGATAATTTATATATTCTTGCTTAATGTCTAGCAGATAACTTAAAAAACTAACGAGATATAAGGATTTAAAAATTTCGTGCCACGGCAATGAAACATGCGTGCACGGCAATGAAACAAGCGCCCACGGCAATGAAAGAACTGTGGCATGGCAATGAAAGAATCAATCAACGATGAGTACAATATATGTTAAAATTAGAACTACAATTATATTCAAACTGATTTGCAGATTTTGACAAAACAATATTATGCATCAAACCGACATTTGAAATTTAAAAAAAAATCGTCTTGTACCTACATGTTTATTTTCAAGCCCATAGCCCACCCATTGTGAAACTCAGTCAAGGCCATCAAGCATCATGCTGAGTTCCTCCATCGACTTGCCATGACTATGATGTCGTCGGCAAATCGAAGGTGAGTGATGTATTCGCCGTTGATGTTGATGATAAGTCCTTGTCATTCCAGGAGCTTGAAGGCGTCTTCCATTGTGGCAGTAAACAGTTTCAGGGAGATAACATCCTTCTTACGCCTCTTCTCAATGGAATCGCCTTCGTGCTCTGCTCCTGTACTCGAACCGACATGGTGGCGTTATCATACAAACACTTCAACACTTTGATGTACCGATAGTCAATACGGCATCGCTGGAGTGACTCAAGTACCACCCATGTTTCCATCGATACGATGGCTTTCTCATAGTCCACAAACGCTAAGCATAATGGCAAGTTATACTCTTCGGTCTTCTGTATAACTTGCCGCAGCGTATGGTGTGGTGTATGGTACTATAGCCTCTTCGGAAACCGGCTTGTTCGGGAGGCTAGAAGTCATCAAGTCTGACTCATGACTCAGAAGCATGATGGGTATAGTTCTTCAATAGGCTGTTATCAACTTTTTTTAAGAAAAGCACCACTTCACCTTTGCTCCATGCTTCAGGCGTTTTGCCCTAGAACAGGACGGTATTAGTGAGCTTCTGGAGGACTTTAAGTACCGGTATTCCACCCGCTTTCAGAAGCTCTGAAGTGACTTAAATATACGTCTATTTAGCTGCTTATATGACTTTACGTCATTGGAAGACTGCAACTGTAGCAAACCTCGTTCAGACATGAGGTTTAAGGTTTGCTCGGTCAATAAGTTCTCAGGGAAAGCAAAGCGATTAGAAAGCTCTAGTTGATTTCGGGGTTCTGAATATGGGACCGAGTAGGTGGGAGCGTAGACTTCATCAGGCTGGACCTTTCAAATCAAATCTAAAGAGAGACCAGAGAGAAACAATCTAGAGTTAACTTGACGAGTTTTGTACTGTCAGTTATCGGTATTACCTGCATCGCAGGTGACAAAAGATGTTTTCTTTGCCTAATCATACCATGGCGATGAAAACACAAGTCACGGAAATGAAATACCTGGCCACGGCAATGAAACTAAATTGTTTTACAAGGCATGGCAATGAAATTTTTTTAATTGCCATGTCTTTTTTTTCATTTCCATAGCAAATTTCGGCCACGGAAACCACGGCAATGAAAACACGTCGATGAAAATCAAGGCAAAAAATTTAAATAACAAAAAATCTATTAATTATTTGAAGAAATAAGCACCTCACAAATGAACATATGAGGAATGGTGTTCTATCGAATGCTTACTCATGAAGACAAACTTATTCAAATATCAGTTATATCTATCCACGGCGATGAAAGAAAATTTTTCCAGTAACATAAAAATTGATTATTTAAATTTATGGTGCTAAAACGCAGGCACGTGTGTACTTCCTTCCACGTTGAGCACTTAGGCAGCACTAATATGCAACGTTTAGCATACCGGTAGGGGGGAAGAAAGTAGTAGGTAAAACAATATCCTTGAACATGATTAGGACACGGCGATGAAGAGTAGTTCTGGGACAAGTGTTTTTTTATTAACCATTCGTTGTTTTGTTTAAATATTTGAATAAGTGTATTCTGTAGCAATACTTTAACTATTCATGTATCAAATAAAACGAGGTTTAAGTATAAATAACCAATAGATTTTTATCAATGTGGAATAATACACAACAAGGTGAAGTGTGGACAAACACGGCAATGAAAGATTTCGAGGTTTAATATTTTTTTTTGGAATATCTATTAATCCAATTAAATAAACATTTAGTGCTACACATAGATTACTACTTTACCTACCCGGATAAAAATTTGAGAACGTTATAACTATGTTTTTTAGTACCGATTTCATTGATGCCACGCAATTTTCGGTCCCGGGAAATTCACTCATCTATCAATAACTCGAGATGCTTATATAATGTCCCGAGGTGTGTAATACTGAATAGTACATATCACTAAATTAACAAAGTACCATCGTTAATGAAGATCAAATTAACGCTTAGTATTCTGGTTCTCATTATGTAAACTAATTTGTGCAATTAAGCAGCCGAGCTTGCATTTATGTATTCATTTGTATATAGAGTATACTTACAGGTCATAATTATGTATTTATGCTGAATACATTACGCAGGCACTGAAACTGATTCTAAGAACAATTCAATGAGAAAACGTATTTTGTTTTCAAGGAAAACCTTCTTCCACAGAATTTTATAGTGTGTTATTTTCGAGTAAGGGTTTACAATTTTCAGTTCGTTCTAAGAAATGAAGCAGCTGCTGCCTTTGTACAAGTATTCAAAAGTTTTTATAGCTTTCAAAAACTTTATTGCTTATTTCAAGACATCCTGGTTCTAAGAATGGCAAAGCACTACAGACTTTGAAATTCTCAGAGCGTTTTTCTTCCTGAAAACGTCATCAAAAGCCTTGACAGCAAAACTTTTACATAACCAGCCTCCAAACTTTCAGTATCCCTGAAAATTTCAGGTTTATATTCTTTAATTCATTATCAAAAGATGGCACGTCCTGATTAGAACGAACTTTTCCCATTTCACCCACGACGAACAAACCTACGATAGGAAATCTAATCTATAATTTCTTAATAATAGGCGGGGAGTCCGCTCAGCGGCGTCAGAGCGGAAAATTAGCTTCATCGCTCCACAACGTAAGATATTGCAATAGGACAGCTCCTTACAAGCCACGCTTTTATCATCATCATCATCATAAGCAGCCACTACTGAATTAGGCTTCCTCCCTTTTGTGAAATAGTCTGAGCAAGCCTTAAAGAAGTTTACCTCGCAATCTTCGGAATGTCACCCAACCCTTTGGCAGTCTTTTTTTTATATGTTTGTTCTGCCAACACTTTCTTCCAACGACTCTCGGCAATCAATTAGTGAGGGGTCTACTCCACCTTCACTTCCCAGTCAAGATTCGTGTTCTCAATTGCAAACCCGCTACTCATAGTTATACTACTTCATTATCTTTTTTTTTAAACTTTTCCTCACACTAGGAATTTCTCCTGTGTCGTGGTTGCGTTTACAAACATAGAAACTCATATGAATAAACATCCAGACTCGGAACAACTACCTGTAGGTCATACAAATATTTGTTCAGTGCCCCCGCACTGAACAAATATCGAACCCGCGACATGTTGCACAGGTGTCAATAATCACTCAACCACAGTGCCAACCGTGCGGTCCTGATATTGTACTTGGACCTCAGTTCTAGACTACTCTCTTACGCACGATATTAATATTCTGTTTCAATCCGAATCCTGATCCATTTCCTTTGACGTCTGCTTTTGAAAAGACACTTTAGAATTCGAATATTGTAAATGAGACAAATTATTAATTTCTAGCGTTTTAGTTACGGACTCGCGTTAATGCTCATTACAAATGAGTGCTTAAGTTTATCATAAGCACTCATTTCGAATGTTCCGGTGAGCTTTTTGCCAAGCCGACTGTCAAGTCCGACATTTTTATGAGGAAAAACAAAATATCGACTATGGTACCCGCTAGAAAGATTGTGAAATTGTTCGTAGCGATGTTTGGCTATTATGTACAGCAGCCATGTTTGTTGTTCAGTTCAACAAAAATATAAAAGGCAAATGCTTGATGTTTTGGTTACAGTGAATGCTTAACCCCGAACACTTCCAACTCGAACTGCACAATCGCTTCCAGTGCCTAACCGAATGCGAAACTGTGGACGAGATTAACGATGGGTTGGTGGAAACTGTCCAAGCTGTGGGGTCTAAGTTCTATAAGACCCCACGCCGCAATAAACCTCAAAAGCTCTCGAACGGAACCATCAAGTTGATGCAAGACCGGACTGAGATGAGGCTGCAATCTTCAGCTGATATGTCGGAATATGGCAAACTCAATAGACGAATCTCGAAATCAATGCGACGTGACCTGCGTGCCTATAGTGCAGCACGGATCAAAGAGGCGATCGAGCGGAACCAGGGCTCAAAAGTCTTCGCAAAGAATTCGTCTATTGGGCAAAGCCAAATGACAAGGCTGAAGATTAACGACGGCAGCATCATTTCGACGAAACCAGAGATCCTAAGAGAGCTTGAGAGGTTTTACGGACAGTTATACACATCTACACGACAACCCAGTGTCGGTACAGCTCGAGACGCAAGAGCTAAACTGACTCGGCACTACACTGAGGATATCCCGGACATCAGCCTGTACGAGATTAGAATGGCTCTTAAACAGCTCAAAAATAACAAGGCGCCGGGCGATGACGGAATCACAACAGAACTTCTGAGAGCGGGTGGAAAACCGGTACTTCTAGTCCTCCAGAAGTTATTTAATTCCGTCATACTCGAAGGCACTACGCCAGAAGCATGGCACAGGAGTGTGGTTGTTCTTTTCTTCAAAAAGGGTGACTACACCTTGTTGAAGAACTACAGGCCAATCTCACTTCTGAGCCATGTTTACAAGCTGTTCTCAAGAGTCATTACGAACCGTCTCGAACGCAGGTTTGATGACTTCCAGCCTCCCGAACAAGCAGGTTTCCGAAAAGGCTTTAGCACCATAGACCACATACACACGCTCCGCCAGATTATACAGAAGACAGAGGAGTATAATCGGCCATTATGTTTAGCGTTTGTGGACTATGAAAAAGCCTTCGATGCAATCGAAACCTGGGCAGTATTGCAGTCCCTCCAACGATGTCATATCGACTATAGGTATATCGAAGTATTGAAGTGTTTGTATAGTAACGCCACCATGTCCATCCGACTTCAGGAAGAGAGCACGAAACCAATCCAATTGCAGAAAGGCGTGAGACAGGGAGACGTTATTTCTCCGAAACTGTTCACGAACGCGTTGGAGGACGTTTTCAAGCTCTTGGAATGGGACGGACTCGGCATCAACATCAATGGCGAATACATCACTCACCTTCGTTTTGCCGATGATATAGTCATCATGGCAGAATCGTTGGAGCACCTCAATGCTATGCTCAGCGACCTCAGTATCGTTTCCCAACGGGTCGGCCTTAAAATGAACATGGACAAGACGAAAGTCATGTCGAATGTCCATGTGGCGCCCGTACCGGTTGTTGTTGGGAATGATACTCTCGAAGTTGTAGACCATTATACTTACCTTGGACAGATTGTTCAGTTAGGTAGGTCCAACTTCGAGAAAGAGGTCGCCCGAAGAATCCAACTAGGATGGGCAGCGTTTGGGAAGCTACGTGATATCTTCTCATCGAAAATCCCGCAGTGTCTCAAAACAAGGGTGTTTAACCAGTGTGTGTTGCCAGTGATTACATATGGCTCTGAAACGTGGTCTTTGACTGCTGGCCTTTTAGAGAAACTAAGAGTCACTCAACGAGCAATGGAAAGAGCTATGCTCGGAGTTTCTTTGCGGGATAAAATCCGGAACACGGATATTCGGCGAAGAACCAGAGTCACCGACATAGCTCGTAAAATTTGCAAGTTGAAGTGGCAATGGGCAGGCCACATCGCTCGTAGAACTGACAACCGATGGGGAAGAAAGGTTCTCGAGTGGCGACCACGGACCGGAAAACGCAGCGTAGGTAGGCCTCCCACTAGGTGGACCGACGACATCGTGAGAGTCGCGGGCAACCGATGGATGCAAGTGGCGAATTGTCGTTCGGCGTGGCGGTCTAAGGGGGAGGCCTATGTTCAGCAGTGGACGTCTTCCGGCTGATGATGATGATGATGATGATGAATGCTTAATTGTATCAGGATTTTTATACAGCGAGAGAAAGGGCACTATCGTCATTTGTGATAGTGCGGTAGTGCCTTTGCTCTTAATCGCCGCATGTGTGAATGAATGATGAATGTACATGTACGTGTTCGTGTGTGTGCACAGATGTGTAAACGAGCATGTATGTGTTGTGTGTGTGAGTGCATTTGTGTGTGTTATGTGTGTTTGCGTGCGCCTGTTTTCGCTCGTAAGGTACGGTCCTTCTGATCCTGTCTCTGTGTCACCGTTCGTTCTGCTTGAATAGTGACGCTCAGACTGAAGGCGAATCATAATAGAACTTGCAATGCACTGAGTTTTTGGTTCAAGAGAGCACTTATTTGAGTAGTGATTCTTTATAACGTTAGTTCTACTAACTATATCTAAAAGAAGTCGATGTGGTTGTCAAAGAAAGATGTACTTTTAAAACATTCCCGCGGGATTAATAATAGAAAATAACACAATTTACGTACCTACGCCATAAATAGAACTTATAGGAAAGAAGGGTTACAGAATTGGTTACAAATTCTAGTTAACATAAAGACCATTTCAGCTTAATTAAGTAAACTACCATTTTCAGAGTCACATTTCCTTCGTTTACAAAGACTTATAAACCTAATGTTTAATATTGAAGTTAATGTAAAATTCACTGAAAATGTTATTTCCGGAATCACCTTAAGAAGAAATGTATGATTTATTCTTCAATATTAACTTCCAATTTAAATATTACATTATCATAATATCACAGACAAATTCGAGTGATCACAAAGATTTGATGTTTGAGGGGTCTTTAATAAAATTACTCTGACGTCACACTAAGAACCTTGTTGTCGATGCTTTAATAGAAAATAAATAAAAAAAGAAACGAAAAGAATTACGTAACAACCTTCGTGAGTTATTGAATAAAATATTAATTTGTACATCAAAGCAAGACGAACGACTGACAATTTATTTATTTAGGTATTCCAAGTTTCGAGTTTTTGTACAAAGAATAATAAATAACGGTAATCTTTCATTTGTTTAGTTACACGTGTATCGTATTAAATATTAAATTTAACTGCGAATGAGCCAGATATTAATTATTTTTGTATTGGCTGGTTATTTTTCAATGACTGGCTCTCATTTGTATTAAAACAAACTCATTTGTATCATATTGTGTCCATTTTGTGAGCATGAGCGTCTTGCAAAGATCTTACTTTCTTCTTTCTTTTTAAAACGTTGCCCCACACTAGTGCTCCGTGTCCACAGTAGAGTCCGTGCGTTAACAAACAAAAAAACTCACATACGAAACAACTACTTCTAGATACAAATATTTGTTCCGTGCGGGAATCAAACCCGTGAAACGCAGCGCACAATTGCTCAGCCCTTGCGCTAACCGTGCCGTCTATTCTTTGTGGATCTAATTTTTTAGCCACACCTGTTCCCGTTTTTTGGGATTCTGCTGTTGGTCTCGTCACAAGTTTGGACCACGTCAATCCAACCTGGACTGTCGGAGGTCAATAGCTCTTGATTGAGCATTCATCTTTATCTTTGACCACTAGATCAATCGCGGGCAGTCTCTACATCCTTTCTCTTCTGCCAGATTAAATAAACGTCTTGCATAAATATTTGTATTTATTTACAGTTTTAATATCGCTTGTATCTCACTGGGTATCGTGATAATTACCTGTTTCTATTAAAAAAAAACAATGATTTAACCTGACAAAGTCTCAAAGCTAAAGTTAAAGTTGAGACAAGGCTAGTCTACATTTTTAACTCGCAGCATAAAATTCAACATTCATAATTCAAGCCATCAGTGGCAGACAAACAATTTAATTGTTGAAATTTTAATTCCTTGGAAGAAAGATTGTATACAACAAACTAATGACGGATCCCATCTAATATTATGAATGCGAAAATACGTGTTGTAAATTTTTCATCTGAATTTTTTTTTAGACGTCGTCAGATGTGCACAGGCGCGGGCCCTTCATAGAGGCAAATAGGCAAAGCCTACCTTGCCATAACAACGTACAAATAAAACAAATGCATTTATTGGAATTATGTAATAAAATAAAACAAAACATTAAAAAAGTGAAAACTCCTATTAAAAATTTCATAGCAACTTTCACAACCGCCGTTTGACGATAATTTTATTCCCAACTCCATTCGTAGTAAGATTGCCTAAAATCCATTGATAAATCGCGTGCCGTTTTGGTGTGCGGCCGTGTATATGAACTGCACACATGCAAGATGAGCGTAAAATATAGGCGGGGCATAGACCTGGCCTAAAACCGTGCTATTGGCTGGCTAAAAGTATGAATGAATTCCAGGGTGGCAATTTTGTTCAAAATTCCCTTTCTTTTATTTTAATGGTAAAAAAACAGGGTAATATTTTCATTTTTGCAGCTACCAAAAGAGTTTAAGTAACTAAAATTGGAATTAAAAAGTGCAACTTTATTGTATATCCAAGGATTTGTAACTATTTGAATTCTTTGAAATGTCTCTTTTGTTTTTCGGGAATTAAGAAAATGTGTTTTGGCAACCCCAAAACCGTACTGTCAGTACCCCGGCAGATTATTATTTTGGAAGTCATGTTTGTTTATAATACAATTCGTACGAAATGATCGCTAAAAAGTTATTGAAACTAGCTTAGTGTGAATATATCGGTTACCTATTGGTTTGTTTTTGCACGAGTGTTTAAGTTTACTTTTAAAATTAGTGAGGTTAAGTGTTTTGTTTATGTGTTCTTAAACCGGTGGTGATAATGTCTGTGTTCGAAGATAATAGTAGTAAATATTCGAATTCTTCGTTTAATTATAAGATTGAAGCTAGAATAACCCGGAAACATGATAATTCATCTTATAAAAACAAGCAGATCGTATGAAATAGGCCCAAATCATCGAATCTTTGTTTAATAAACAATGAATATTGTGATAAGCTTAGATGAGAGTTTGGTGAGTTCTTGCATTTATGTTTTTGTTTTCTATGTTTTACACTAAACTTTTACTTACTTTTTATCCTCAAATATTAAACGAACACTACCTATTTATCTAAACATAATTATTTTAATATGTAACAAACCTTAATATGGCACCACTGACGCCATCTATTTACCAACCAGAACACTACGCGTTGTCTCCATTGATTCATAAAGAAGGTTCCACCACTCACTACTAGATGGCGTTGCGCTGATGACGCGCTTTTGTGAATCGCGGTGTTAAGATTCTCAGAGGCTTAATGACCTCCGCTAATATAATATTTTTTGTGTATCTGAAAAAGCAGTGCTTGCCTACCTTGGGCTGTATTCCACTGCACGCTTCTGGATGTGCACTTGTGCAGCGATAAACATAAGGTACCTTTCTTCCCGAAAAGAAAGATCCCGAAAATTACGTTCACATGATATATGAGGTAACCTGAAACGAATGATCCGATTGATATATGTATACATAATTTTATATCCAGCAAAAGCTAGTCATTAAAAAAATCATAAAACTTAAATCTAAACAGGAAAAATAACTTTATGTGCCTTGCGGCTTCATCATTTGATATTGTTATAACAAAATCTCAAAAACTATCTATCATAAAGAGATAATATTATGTATTAGTTAAGTTGACAGCTTTTAAGAGTGGCCAATTTCAAAGCAAGACTTCGATAAAGTCTTGAAATGGTGGAACCCAATATGGTTAATTTTACAAAACTTTCTTTTTCAGCAGTTTGTATAACAAGCGACTCTTAACAAGTTTGGATCAGACTTTCTTAGCTTTACGTTGAATAAGAAGAAATCTTTGCATAAAATTTAAATTGAGACGACGGTTTAAAGGTGCGTTGTTACTAACAGGATTACCTTGATAAAAAATATTAGTACCCGAGAAGTTATTCTTGGTTGGTTGGTATATTATTATTATTTATTATTATTATTTATTATTTGAATTCATAAAAGCACGCGTATTAGGAAATGACAAGTATAAATCATTATTATATCAGCCAATGTTATCCCACCAATGGCCAAAACTTCCATTCTTCCCATTTTTGCACGATCCTTTCATAATCTTTAGTAAAATAACACGCAAATAACATTTCCAATCTATGAATACACGTAATCTTTAAATTACAGGAAAAAAAAAACAATCGAATGAAGAAACAAAAAATATAAAATCCCGGAAACAGAATAACAATCAGAGCGAAGGACCGATCAGCTTCATCTCACATCGTACACAAACTGTAGCCGGCAGGCTGGCACATGTCGCCAGATAGCCCATTTGAATTCATAATGGCGGCGCCCGCCAATCCAACAGATTACAGCGCACAATAACACGGGACTTGGGACAGATCCCACGATACCGGCCGAGCGCCACGGAATAGATAGTACAGAAAGTCAGTTCGATATATTTGAGCATGAGGATAGCGAGTAATGGGTGACTTGCCGTCTGATCATGGACCATGCCCGTAGAATTTAGCGAATAGAAGTACGCATATATAGAAGTAGATTGCGGCTAGTCAGGGATATTTTCATGATCTACACCTACACTGATATGTACATAATTATAGTCGGTGTCAAACAAAAACTAGTCTTGAGTTATGCGTTTGCTGTTACATTTCAATTGTGGTTTGTCCCTAATCTTCCAACTTCTTTTTTTGCTTTAAAAGTGTTTGCCTTTTTCAAATTATTTAAACCACACTGTTAAAAGAATACAATCATGTGTAGCAAATGTCTCCAAATGAATTAGTATGCTTATGAGCAGGAGAAAGTAAATTTTGATAATACTCCTGTTCTGTTTCACTCGCATTTTTGCATGCACTCGTTTAATTTAAGACGTGTCTATGATATATCATTCTGTATCTCACTTTAGCTTGAAGCTAGCCTTCTGTAATTTATCTATTCTGTGTATGCCGACTGCTTGCGCATCCACATTGTGGGGACAATGAGACATTGAGGGTAACTTGGGCCTTTTAATGCTTGAATTCACCGAATTCGTGGCGCAAAAATTAATATTCTTATAATAATTTTTATAAAGACTTTTATTTTAAAAGATGTTACTCAAATAGATTTAAGAACGTTCGTTGAATTTCTAAGTCCTATTGATTTAATGATTGTATGTGTGTGATGTATGTCAAGACCTTTGTTTTATTTTTAACCGACTTCAAAAAGAAGGAGGTTATCAATTTTTTTTTTTTTTGTGTGTGTTTGTTACGCGATTACTCCGGCGATTGTAGACCGATTTTCAAAATTCTTTTTTTATTCGAAAGGAGATGCTTTCGGAGTGGTCCCATATTCACCAAGTCAAGATCTGATGATTAGATCCTGGAGAAATCGAGGGCAACCCTCAAATTTTATAGGCCCACATATAGTTTTTCGCAAATATTATGAAGTAATTTAAGTATTTGCGTATGGTAATCATAATCTCATGTAGCTGAGCTGATGATGGAAGGTACAACTCCTTAACTGTAAGGAGTAGGCATCGACTGATTTAGTTTGTGTTCGCTTATCTCCGGAACTACAAGTCCGATTTAAGTCATCTTTTTTTTGTTATACTAGGTATTGTTCAACTGAGGGAACACTGCAAGTTTCATCAAAATCGGTTCAGTAGTTTTTGAGATAGGGAATTTAATTAGCTAATTTTGTACATGAGCGATGTTATTACCGGTGCTACGGATTACAAAATTGTAGTGCACATGTAAGAAAATTATGTACCTATTTGACAAGAATTTGGGTTGAATATTTAAACTAAAAAGAGTAAAATAAAAGCTTTTTAAAAAAAAAATGTAACCGCCTTCAAAACCAACCACTAAAAAAGAGTAAAATAACCACCGACTTCCGAAAGAAAAGTTATTTTGTAGGTTACAAAATAACTTTTCTTTCGGAAGTCGGTGGTTTTTTTTTCATTGTCTTTTTTGTCACCGACTTCCGAAAGAAAAGTTATTTTGTAGGTTATTTTACTCTTTTTTAGTGGTTGGTTTTGAAGGCGGTTACATTTTTTTTTAAAAAGCTTTTTTTCATAGAATGATCTACTAGGTACATTATTAGATTGTATTATAAAACTACGTTTACATCAGTAAAAACTTACGAGGGTAGTAAACTATTGATAAAATTCTAAGTAATGTCTGAATTCAAAGATTTTGAAAAAGTCTATTATTGTTCAATGCCGGGTGTATAATACGAGTATAGGGCAACAGATAGTTTAATATGCCTCAGTCAGAAATTGCCCCATTCGCAAAATGTACCCTCAATAATATCACTTGAAATAACGTTCTAATGATTTAAAAAATTATGTGTAATAAATGAACTGATATAATGCAATCTAATGCTCATTTCATAAATCTTCATGTTTTACTAAATGTATTTGCAGTATACTGATGCTAAATTTATACATAGATATACATTCCCTTAGTCAGCCGTTTCATACCACTGTAGCTCCTGCACTGCTCTCACTTAAAAACAAGGCTAATCAAGTTACATTTAAAACAACCGTCGACATTTCCCAATAGCCATAAATAGCGCAAAAATCCCAAATAAATATCAAACTAAAATTCTGACCAGCAACCCTCGATACCTGCTTTAAATTTCACCGCAGCGATCCTGACAACTTGGAATACCACCGGGATCCCAACTTCAGTGAAACTGAGGCTAACTTTAACAGACTGCCTTCAAATTCATGCGCCGTATGGAGTGAGCACAGCGGCATTGTGAATGCTTGCTAGCTTATGATTGGTGGTGAAAATTCCGTTTTATTATAATTTAGAATGATGATGAATGATGTTGATGCCATTTTGTTAGTTAACGCAAGAACTATGTGCTTCCTGGGTTGTTCTAGCTACAGTATATTGATCACGGGACTTATTTCATCACCGTGACCCCGGAACATAAAGGGCTATTGAAGGGCACCGTGGATTTTAGTCAGTACAAGTCTGACAGTTCCTCCCGCAATGCCCGGGGTGGGAGGACTCATTTGATGATTTTACCACGCAAAAAAAAAAGGTACACTATATTGTATGCGAAATTATTGTATTTATTTTTAACCGACTTCAAAAAGAAGGAGGTTATCAATTCGACGGTATGTTTTTTTTTTTTTTTTGTGTGTTTGTTACGCGATTTCTCCGGCGATTGTGGACCGATTTTCAAAATTCTTTTTTTGTTCGAAAGGAGATGCTTCCGGATTGGTCCCATATTCACCAAGTCAAGATCTGATGATTGGATCCTGGAGAAATCGAGGGCAACCCTCAAATTTTATAGGCCCACGTATAGTTTTTCGCAAATATTATGAAGTCATTTAAGTACGAGTATTTGCGTATGGTAATAATAATCTCATGTAGCTGAGCTGATGATGGAAGGTACAACTCCTTAACAGTAAGGAGTAGGCATCGACTGATTTAGTTTGTGTTCGCTTATCTCCGGAACTACAAGTCCGATTTAAGTCATTCTTTTTTTGTTTACTAGGTATCGTTCAACTGAGGGAACACTGCAAGTTTCATCAAAATCGGTTCAGTAGTTTTTGAGACAGGGAATTTTATTAGCTAATTTTGTACATGAGCGATGTTATTACCGGTGCTACGAATTACAAAATTCTAGTGCAGATGTAAGAAAATGATTTACACTATTTGACAAGAATTTGGGTTGAATATTTAAACTAAAAAGCTTTTATTATCCAGGTATTACTTGTTTAGTTTGTTTTTAATGTGGAAATATGTTTGTTTGGTTACACTATCACGCCTCTACTGCTCCAAGGTCGCGCGACTGTCTCATCAGATAACCATCACCCTGGAACATAAAGGGGCTATTGAAGGATTACCGTGGATTTTAGTCCGTACAAGTCTGACAGACCCGCCCTTGATCCAAGGAGAACACATTTTGATGATTTTACCACGATAAAAATTGCCTTAACTGCTAGTCTGGTCGGTAAAGGGTCTGGGCAACCCGATGGGGTCAAGATCCACTAACCTGCCCGGATCAATAGATTTCATGGAAACCTATAAGTACCTGTACCTACAGTAACTAACCTGTAAGTACAGACTAGTGGCGTGGCGTCGTGTTAGAATCACCTTACAAAAACACCTCGATAACACAACATACCCCCACGCACCCCCATTGTTACAAAAGTGACCGTCTGTTATGCTCGTACAAAGGTACACCTTGTCTATACAATGAATGGACCAGGCGAACAGGTGACAGGGTGTTACTGCCGTCCTGCCGTCACGCCGTCCTACCGTCCTGCCGTCCACAGGCCATTACTGTGCATTGTTAACGGCCGCCCGGCTACCCTTGACCTTTCTAATTGAATTGTTAGGGTACAGACTGCATAAAGGGTTTGGCAGGTGCCGCGTAATGGTGAATTTGCAAAACAATGAAAGCACCTTAGAAGGTTTTATTGTTGTTGTTAATGTACGAGAATTAACAGACTGTATTATGCGTACTTCTTTGTGTTTTTTTTCATATTATATTTTTTTCATCTTAAGTGTAACAATAACGTAATGTAATCCAAGTTCTAAGTTAAAGACAGGTATACCATACATTGATATAATTGACTTTCAGCGCACCTAACATTGTTTCAGGTCGTGTTCCTAGCACAGACATGCCTGCTGTTTCGTAAAATATGCATTTCAATTAACTAATTTATTTCAGTATCTGTCATGAATCCGTCTTCCACATTTCTCCATCCGTAACATTAATATCATAACAGACACGACTGAAAATGCAATGTTAAATCCTTGACATATCTTCTGTACAATGCGCGGGACAGTCCGTCCATGATAACGCAGGCGTCCCGCGTCCCGCGTCCCGAGGCATTGTGTCGCCTTGTCGCACTGTACCGCGGTGCCGTCAACCGCATTGTTCTGATGCAACTCCGTGTCTTTTGTTGTTCTGTTGCTTACGTCATGAAGAAAATGACAGCCAATTTTAAACTTTAGTTGCAACAAGCTAGGGTGGAATTTAGAGTGAGGTTCACCCAAGTGCAGTGTTATGGAGTGGCTCTCGATAGAAAAATAAAGGCAAATGAAAACAATGATTTCTCGTTTGCAACCTATAGTTTTAGTTTCCCAATGATTCACGATTGGGAATAAAGGACGTCGAACAGTAAACGGACCGTTTTGTAACAGTTAACTGTGAAACAGTTAGTTAATTGGCGGTTCAGCGGTTTCACGGAACTATGATTTATTGAATCATTGTTGAAAATCATATTTCTGCGTATTGAGTTACTGTTGGAACTCAGTTTGATTTAATTGATACGGCAAGTTGACAGCGTATAGAATTATTCAATAAAACTTTCACAAAATACAGGAAATAATTAGTATGATCGTAGTTGAATGGCCAGTTGTGGATAATTATGTTAGTCTGGTATTGCTATATCATGTAACCTACAGCATTTTCAACCTAATGTCTAAAAACAATGCAATTTCCCAAACTTTCATCCGTAAAGTCATACCAAACCACTTTTTCGTGCAAATCTAATAACAAAAATAGTCTTATAAGGACCCTCCTTTTACCAAATCAGATATCAAGCTCCTAATGAACAAGCCCAAACGTGGCCTCTTCATAGAAACAAATTCGTCCTTTACATAGTAATTAACTAATTGTATCCGGATCTCTAGGACAGAGATAAGGTCTAACCCAAACTGCGCAAACCGGACAATGGAATCAAATTGGACCGTTTACCGATAAACCGGCCCTTGCTAGCCTTTTAACGTTGGGTTCGACCCAAATTATAGGTCAAAGTGAATCCTTATTGTAGAATTATTATAGTTTTGTCCGTAAAGATTGGCTTCTGGTTTCACTTTGCGGAGTTTGTCGTATTAAAGTGAGAGCTTTCGTCTATATAAAGTTATTTTGTAAGAAATGGTATTGTGTTCTAATTTCGTACTGGCATGCTTTCATAATTCTGATAACTTAAGCGCCGTATTCACGTTCCATCTTGCTGTACGTCCCGCCAAGGTCATACACGATGCACGAAGCAAAAACACCGTGATTATGACGTACGTCAAGCCTATTCACGTTGTTTTTGCGTCGTGCATCGTGCATGACGTACAGCCGTGACAGATGGTGAATACGACGCTTTAGTTTTATATGGAAGGAGGAAAGAAATAGAATATGAAAAAATCCAAAACGCTCCACTAGGTGGACCGACGACATCGTGAGAGCCGCGGGCAACCGATGGATGTAAGTCTGGCGAATTGTCGTTCGGCGTGGCGGTCTAAGGGGGAGGCCTATGTTCAGCAGTGGACGTCTGATGATGACGATGATAATAATGATGATGAAATTTTAAAGTAAGGATATTTTTAGAGTAGGAAGTTTAGAGCGCACAGAGCAGACGTGTTGCTGTTTATTTTAATAAATTCAAAAAAGTTCTTTATCCAATTACGAACCTTACTGCAACTAATTAAATCATTTTTTTGCAAAATCGAGCGCGAGTGACATATACCGTAACTGTTTTGAGCTTCGAGTCCAGAACGCGGCATCGACGCGGTAACCGCTCTTCACCCCCTTGAGTAACAAGGACGGAATATCTACAACTGTATCTCCGCACCGTACGCACCTGACGGCAGCGCACACGCACCTCCCACGTGAGTCATTCAAATACATAGATCTACAATGAATCCAGCACGTTCACCGCCTGGAGGTGGCATGTGTGCGGGACGCAGCGGATCTTATCCGAATTTGTCTGAGTCGCTTAAAGAACAGATTACTCTTCGTAATAAACGAAAGTCACCCGACGATTATGAAACAACAAAGTCTGATATTGCTGAAATAAAAAAACAGATGTCGGAAATGCTGGAAGTATTAAAATCCTCCAAGAACGAACAAACAGAAAGTATAAATCAGCTCTCATTAAATGTCGCTGCGATTAAAGCTGAAGTGGGCAGTATTAGCAGTACTATGCAAAATATTGTCTTAGAAAATAAAAAACTAAAACACCAACTCACAAAACTATCCGTTGCTGTCGAAAATACAGAAAAGAAAATGGAGGTTCTCGAAGCTGATGTCAATAACTTAAAAAATATGCCACCTTTATCTTCTATTCAAACAACTGCCACGTATGAAGAAATTTTCACCGAAATCGAAGAGCGTAACTTCCGAGCCAAAAATATTATAGTTATCGGGATTCCTGAACCACAGAACGATACTGTAACCGATCGGCAGGATAATGATAAGACAGAAATACTGCGAATAACTGGTCTTATATATAATGGCTGCCCTCAGCCTACTGGAATATTTCGTCTTGGAAAATATAAACCAGAGAAAACTCGTGCAATAAAAGTATGTTTCTCGTCTGAAGACACAACAAAAAACATCTTACGTAATAGGAACAAGATTGACAAAGAACACATCAAGATATTTTCGGATCAAACTCCATATCAGCGGAAATACCTTCAAAATTTAAAAGAAGAGCTTCAACAACGCACTTCAAATGGAGAAAGTGGCCTTTACATTAAATATATTAAGGGCATACCCAAAATAGTCACTAAAGAAACGCAAGAAGCAACAACAAAGGAAACTCCAAAAAACTAACGTCGGCGTCGTCCAAAGAGAAAATAACTTACCAAATAACCAACAATTACTCAGATATTATTTTCACAAAAAAATCTCTGAAATTCTTTTATGCCAATGCTCGCAGTATTGTCAAACCTGGAAAATTCGATGAGCTTAGATGTATTATTGCTTCCCTACAAGTAGTTGTTCATATTATTATACTTTCGGAAACATGGATTAAGAATGAAGATGAGGCTAAAATGATCCAGATACCCTCCTATACACATTACTATAATTATAGACAAAATAAAAGGGGAGGTGGAGTGTCAATATTTGTGCACAACAATCTCAAACATCACCTTGTTGAAGAACAATGCGTGGATGATACTCATTATCTCTGGGTATTCGTAAAAAAATTCTCTCTAAATATCGGCGCTATATATAAGCCCAATAAATTGAATACGGATAACTTCCTCAATATGTATGCACAACAATTATACAAATTAAAACGAACAATAGTCTTTGGCGATTACAATCTGGACTTACTCAATCCGGACCTAGCGACACGCAAGTATAAGAACACTTTAAAAGAGACCAATTACAAAATCCTGAACAAGATAAGTCCAAAACACTGTACCCGCGAAACAACCTCAACGAAGACAATGTTAGACCATGTTTCTTGTAACTTAAGTGAAAATAATTTTCATTTTGTCACAATGGAATCTTCAATGTCTGACCATAGACAAATACTTTTAGAGATGAAACAATTTCAACCACCACCTATATTAAAACAGAAATACAACGCAGTAAACTTCAATAAACTTCAGCGATGCCTAGATGAATATTCTAAGAATCATGAAGATGTAGAGTATTATAAATTGGCAGGCAAATTACACTCCTGTTTAAACAAATGCACAATCACAAAATCTAAAATTTTGAACCCTCCGCGGCAAGACTGGATTAAAAAAGAACTCTTAGAAGATATAAATAACAAAAACATACTATGGCAAAAACATAAAACAAATGTAGAGGACATGCAATTAAAAGAAGAGTATGAACGTATAAAAGCCAGAGTATCACGCAACATCAGAAAAGCGAAAAGTGATTATTACCTAAAGAGGTTTGAAGAAAATTCAAGTAAACCACGAAAAATGTGGCAACTTATAAATGATTTGTCGAAAAACAAACTGCACGATAGAACTGGACCGGACAGACTTGAAACGGCAGCTGGTACTATTACGGACCAAAAAGAAATATGTGAAAGTTTTAACTTATATTTTTCGACTATTGGTTCAACCCTAGCGAGTATGATCCCTGAAAGATCAAATCCAAGTCAAATTTTTGAAGAGTGTAGACTAACTGACAAAACAGAATTGCAGTTTCTAAAACCAGCAACTACGAATGAAGTTATTACCATAATTAAAAATTTGGACTGTAATACTGCATCTGGCATTGATGGTATTAGTACAAAATCATTAAAAAGCGTCAAAGACATTATTGCGATGGAACTTACAGCTTGCATTAATTATCATATGGAGCGGGGTAATTTTCCTAATGAGTTAAAAGTTGCAAAAGTTGTACCAATTCATAAAAATGGAAGTAAATTTGACCCGTGCAATTACCGCCCTGTATCGGTTCTCCCGGTGATTTCTAAAGTTTTTGAGAAGATTCTTTATAACCGATTAGAGTCTTTCCTTAATTCAAAAAGTTTCTTTTACCATAAACAGTATGGATTTAGAGCTCAGTCAAATACCCTCGCTGCTACAATTGACCTCGTAACCAAAATTAAAAATAAAATTGATCAAAAACAAGTTGCCTTAGGAATATTTATTGATCTTAAAAAAGCCTTCGACACCATCAGTCATGACAAATTAATACAGAAGCTAGAACTAACCGGTGTTACAGGCAAAGCACTTGCAATTTTTAAATCGTATATGGAGAATCGTAAACAAATAGTAAAATTAGATAAATATGAAAGCAACTCCTGTGCTCTGAACTTTGGCGTCCCCCAGGGATCAATATTAGGCCCCCTCATGTTTCTTATTTATATTAACAGCATCAGCGAATTGGGTCTCAAAGGAGACATCTCCCTTTATGCAGACGACACAAGTCTCTTTTATTTTGGACATTCAGTCGAAGCTATAATAGCTGACGCTCAGAATGATCTTGATCTTTTAAATGCGTGGTTTCAGTCAAATCTTTTAACTATTAATATTTCAAAAACAAATTACATAATTTTTGCCGCGATTAATAAAAAAATTAATGATAATTTCGAACTTAAAATAGACGGTCAATTGCTTGAACGAAAACCTAAAGAAAAATATCTCGGACTTATTTTGGATAGTAACCTAAATTGGAAACCACATCTAGAAAAAATTAAACTTAAGCTAAGACCACTCACAGGGGCTCTTCATAACATAACAAATTGTCTCCCTCGAAAAGTGCGATATCTCATTTATAATTCTCTGGTTAAGCCTCATATCGACTACCTCATTGAAATCTGGGGTACTGCAGCGAAAACTAATATAGAACCAATTCAACGAGTTCAAAATAGATTAATTAAAATTTTATTCAACTACCCATTTCGGACACCAACTCATAAGATATACGAGGAAACAAAAATAATGAATATAAAACAAACCTACATATACTACACATGTATTCTAATACGTAAAATATTAAATAAGGAAATCCATTCCAATTTAAGCTTTGTAACAAAACAACAAACACGAAAGATTAACTTAAGGCGTGCTAGTTACTTAGTGACCCGCCCTCCAAGAACTAACTACGGGAGAAGAAATTTGGAGTTTGAGGGTGTTACAATCTATAATAAATTACCATCACTAATCAAAGGAGAAAAAAGTTATGCCCGGTTCAAAAAGTTACTAAAAGTCCACACATTTAATACATACAAATAAGTTTAAAAAATAAAGATGAACTACATATTACAAAATACAAAATACATTTGTAATTACTTACATAAAAAAAAATATCTACTCGAAATAAAATATATATTATAAATATTGTATGTACTAAAAAAAAAAAAAATATATAAATATTAATAAACTAAAAACAAAATGGTAACGAACCTGCTCATAACAGACTATGCTATCAATGCCACATCCAGTAAAAAATCAAACTACTTCCATGTTGTGTTTTGTTAAAGTTGTGATCAAGTTTAGGTTAATATTTATCTGTGTACCCACATAATCTGTGCGCTCTAATTATAAAATGTAATTTTAGTGTATTTCTCAGTAAGTGAATTAACTATGTAATTCTTATGAGAAATAAAGTTGTTCTTAAACCTGATATTTGGAGGGATGGTTAGATGTTTAGTAAGTACTTAAGAACGTCAGAACAGGGTGAACGGATCTTGATGAGCTTTTTGCTATGGGACATAGTATGAAACCACACATAGGAAACGGTTTATCCCGGTATTTATTTATTTATTTACACTTTCATGTACAATTGTGGTACATAAGGCGGACTTAATGCCGCAAGGCATTATCTACCAGTCAACCTTTGGGTCAAAAGGAGAAGCAGTTGGAATAATAAATAATATGCTAATACATATGAAAATACGTACCTAATATTATATACATAAATAATATTTATTTTTAGTATTAAGTTTCATGATATAATTTTCAGAGTTACACGTCTGTGAAGCCAAGAAGTGGCAAGAAATAATAAACATGGTAAATATTTGTTTTATTGTATGTATTTACGTGTTTTTAAGTTCTACTGCATGCGTATAAGGTTTATTTTTTCCCCGATGATCTGTAAATGGTACGATTTAAAAACAATTCTCGTAAGTTTTCGTTAAAATTCTCATGAAAATCATGTTTGAGATGCTTCTCTGAACCGTAAACCACGATGGTATAATTTGCAATCATAAAAATATTGTTTCTGAGTTACAGAACTGTGTCTTTCACTTTGTAGAACATGGACCACATTTTACAAGGAATTCGCGTTTGAAACATTTCCTTTTTTTTCTAAGAAATGCTGAATAAATATTTTCTGGAATTAAATTTTCCACAATTTTATTGAACTTTCCAAAGAAAATAATAATACGAGAAGATTCTACAAAACACAGCCCACAGCGCTGGACCTCAAACATTATTGTTTTTAAAATAGGGTGTGGGGGAAAGTCGTAAATATTAAGTAGTTTAAATAAAAGAGTGCATCTACTAACTTCGGAACATTACATTAAGTTTAATTATTTAAGATTCAATAAATGCGACAATTTTTGAGGACGGATGAACGTTTGATACACTAGAACGCAAAAACGTCTGAACAGATTTGGAAATTGCACACAGATAGTTTACACCTATAAAAGACCATTGTATACTGTAACCCTGGATTTGCGATGTGGGATAACTTCCATTATCAACACAAAAAAACTATTGACAAAAACGAAACGTAACAACAATCTTAGCCAAAACGAGAATTATGAAAAATATCCATTCAAAACGTCAGTGGCAGGCGCGAGTAAGGGGCCATTTGGACCCAAACAATCACCGGCTTCTGCCAGCAACACCTCGTGTTTAAACAGACCATATGTCACAAAGTTTTGCGAGGTCGGATGGGCCCCAAGCTGGGTACGCTGACCTGGATTATAATCTAGGACGGCTGCCTAGAACATTAAGCGCAGGAATGAAAAATAATTCAATTAGCAAAGCCTAGTATTTAAGCTAGACAACCTTAATTGAAGTCCTCGCCTTCCAATTGAGGTTGGATATCCTTTGTGTTTATTGCCATTCATTGTGATATTAAACTTACTTTTTTTAGCAATAATTTTGTGTACTTTTCTTTTTATTTAAATAACTAGCTTCTACCCGCGACTTTGTACGCAGATCTTGTGGCTTATGCCAGCGACAATGGGGTCGGCAAAATCGAAGATCTGAAAAGTCTGATACCCAACTCCAAGAGCCCGGGTAAAAAAATCATGGGAGTTTGGTCCGTAGAATATTTTTTTTATTACTAAAGTCATCGTCATTGAAAATCATTCCTAAACTACGACCGCCTTCACTGCGTGTTGGTAATCCCAGCTTATGTGATTTTATAATTATACAGTGAAATTAGTGATAGCTTTGATTCCCACATCAGGTGTTCCAGAACTTAAATTTTTATACATCAATAGATAATGCTCATCAGGCTGCACAACTCTTTCATCACTCCCATATATGTTATAGTGTAGCTGGGCTCTTGGAGTTCCACATAGGTGTTCCAGATCTTCAATTTTATACGTCAACAGAGAGAGCACATCAGGCTGAACAACTCCTTCTAAGACTTCATTCCTATAATTGTTATAGTTTAGCTGGGCTTTTGGTGTTCCACATCAGGTGATCCAGATCTTAAATTTTTATATCTCAACAGAGAGTGCTCATCAGGCTGAACAACTCTTGCTAAGACGTTATTCCTATTTAAGTTATAGTTCAGCTGGGCGCTTGTAGTTCGACATCAGGTGTTCCAGATCTTCAAACTAATTCTCTCAGCAGAAAATGCTCATCACGTGGAACAATTTTTTTTATCGCAGCATTTTTGTATCTTTTATAGTTTAGCTGGTCTGTTGCGGTTCTGCGCCAATTGTTCAAGTTTCCAAAATAAATTATAGCCTATGTGTTGACCAGGCTTAATACCTATACAACAAAAAAAGAATTATTCAAATCCGTCCAGTACTTTTTGAGTTTATCCCGGACATACATGACTTTTCTACTATTTTATTATATGTAGTAAGTATGGATTATATCGATAAAACGACTGGGAGTCTGAATATGAGCCCGGTTCATAATAATTATGTAGGTTCGCTCTCTGCCTCGGCCTAATGGCACTTATTTTCACTACTGAGAAAGAAGTTCTGACTTTCATATGATCCCCAGGAAAAGTAATACAGTGCAGCGATTTGAAACTTCTGAGTAGTGTGTGGAGCGAAAGGGACTTACAGACTCCATACTGACTTAATACTAATTGACTAAATTGAAGACTAATACTAACTGACTCCATACTGACTAAATTGAAGGAACAGCTTCAATTGCCCTTTGCATTCAAAATCCAAGGTACCCGTTTGTTTTGTCTGTTTAGACAGTCCCATAAATCTCTACCCATCCCGTCTATTGCATCCATCCGGTTACTTGCGACTCTCACGATGTCGTTGGTTCATCTAAATGCTTAGATATGTACTATTTCTATTTGGAATGAATTTTAATCTCGATATTCATGTTTGGAGTGAAAAAAAGATTTCACAGTTATCATGAACTCTTAACACGATCCAGTTTAGGCTGTGGGAAAGAGACAGAGCTATAGAAGTCCTCGAGCGCCATCTCTTTCCCACAGCCTAAACTGGATCGCGTTATGAGTTCATGGTACATAGCCACCAGTTCGAATTTAGCGATTAATCTTAGCAAGATGGTAACTCTAAAGTTTACGTGATTTTGATGCGATTTTTTAGGTATTGGTATGCCTTGTTAATTTAAACATGCATCTAAATCACAAATACACAAACCTTGTCACCAATCTAAAAGAAAAAAGCTCTTTAAATAGTAGAATGTTTATTCCACAAAATTTCTAATAATAACTATACAACCGAGAAAAATAATATCTAGAATAAAAATATACCCCAACAAGATCTGAATTTCCAATGAAACATTAAGTAAAGCAATCAAGTGAACTGAAATAACATTATACAGCAGCAACCTACTTATTGTAATATCATTGGAAAAAAATGTTAACAACAGCGAAAGAATAACAGTATTACACAGGTTTAATAAGAATTCTGTTCTTAATGTTAGCTGAATCTCCCAACAACCCGTACTGACTAAAATCCACGGTGTCCTTCAATAGCCCTTTACGTTCCGGGATCACGGTAATTATGTAAGTCCCACGACCCCGGCAGAGTAGAGGCCCGTCACAATACTGACACTCTTTGAGGCCTGCGTGGAAAACAACGGGCATGGTCCATGGTCGGACAGCGAGTCGCCCTTTATTCGCCGCCCGCATGCCTGCGCCTACGGTGGTCGGAGATCGTCTTGCGACGTCCGTCGACGTGGGCGTCTACCACTGCGGCTGGGGTGGAGAGAGGACGCTATTCTCTCTCTGACGCGGCCCTTTGCGAGCATGACTGCATCGCAGAGGAAATGGGGCTTAACTTGAAAGAATTACTTCTAGTAAGTCGACATCCAGGTTTTCCAATGCCAAAGCACTCCTTCGAAACTTAAGTCCACATAATATAAAGTCTAATTTGTATTGAAGGAGATAACTGCGCTGCTTTTTCCAGTAACATGTTTTTTTTTTTTTGTATGTAATCAAAGTGGTTGCGATCAGCTCTACATTCTTTACCTACCAAATAAAGGCAAGGCGGAAAGAAAAACAAGTAAAAAGTTGCTGACACTTTTTCTTTATAGCATTTAATAAGGTTTTCTTTGTAAAATTACCCTACTACTACTAGGGTCTAAGCTAAGTAATTGTGGCTTAATCTTCGATCAACTCGTGCAATGTTCCAATTAATTTAGCGTCGAATCAACATCAAAACATCTCCATCATCATCTGCCTAGCCTTTTCCCAACTATTTTGGGGTCGGCTTCCAGTCAAAACAGATGCAGCTTAACAATATTAACAAATTACAACATCTCATCTCAACATTACAAAACTTAAATATTAATAACACGAATATTTCACAAAAACCACTCCCAGTATATTGTTGACAAAGTCTGAAAGTAATACTGACAACTAACACAATTTCTTTGTCCCACAAATATATCGAAAACTACAACGATTTGAATAATTCTTTTGCTTTTCGTACAAAAAGGGAATGGGAATATAATGAGCCAAAACTTTCCAACTCACTTGAAAACTGTATTCGTTTCGGTTTCCTCGGCTACAAGCCGGATATATTTTTTCTGTATTTATTATAACTTTCTTAAAGAAAGCTAAAAGGAAATCATCGAGTGTATTTGCCTACTTTTATTTTTTATTACCAATTTAGAACATCGGATAATTTTGTTTATTTTGTCTATATTATTGCAGAAACAAACAATGTTGGTCTCGGTGAGGGTTTGGTCAATTGTGAGACAGAATACGCTAGATGTTTTTTTTTTTAATGATAGGTTCGCGCTTGACCACCATCTCGCTTGATGGTAAGACAAGATGTGGTCGACTGTGAAGAACGCTTGCCTAGAAGTAACCTAATACACTCTTATCTTAAAGACCCCAAGGTTATGTAGTAGCTATCAGGAAACACAGACCCCGGCAAGGAATTCCACTCGTTAGCTGTGCGCACAGTAAAAGTATTGGCGACACGCTTTGTACCTACTGGAGAAATGTCCTCCATGTAACGATGGCGCATTGCCGAACTTCTTGTAGTTCGAAGATGGAAAGGTCCAGACGGAATCAAGTTGTGCAGTTCCATTGCACACCCTCCGAAATGTAACCGATATAAAACAGACAATATAATTATAATGAGTTTTTTTTCTTTTATAACAATTTTAACAAAAATAAAATGAAACTTACAACTGTATAAATAAAAGACGTAACTGTATAGGTATAAATGTCAAGTTGCCTTACTCCAATACCAAACATAATCCTCTCCCAAGTTAGACCACAACATTCTGTCTTCCGCCTTCCGAAACCTCACAGACCGCAGCTATATTCTTTATGCGTGTGTCCCGGCAGCCTTTACTGAGCGGACCTCGGGAACAAAGCCATGGCTCGTAATAAACACACGATGACTGCGTTCAAATGTTGAAATTATCAAGAATTCCAATGAAAAATAAAATGTTTGTGCTGAATTACATGATTGTTTTTGTTATGAAACAGCCTGAAGTTAGTTATTTTAAAAGTCTGTTCTATTCCCGAGAGGTAAGTTAGACGCGTACTTACCAATACACTTGTGAGTTATGGTTAATTCCTATTTAATAGGGATCGAGTGTTGTTACTATCAATCGAGCACACAAATCTTGCCTTCTCTGGAATTCCTCGAAAACCCAGTAACACCTTTACTCGACCTAGAAAATAAATCCAGGTTTTTTTTTCTCTCAAAAGTCGCTGTATTTGTAACTAACGCCCGAAAATAATATTTAATCACAATCCAAATTCCGTCTTTTTTTGTTTTTGATGGCTGATCTTATCAATATCAGGAGTCTCTTATCAGAAGAAAATTAAAATAAATCCAGAATTAAAAGTACGTGAAAACGCTCACAAAAAAATCTGGAACAAAGAAATCAAACGCGATAACGTTATTCATTCAACAGTCGCTGCTATTACGTAAATCAGTTGTAAAGTGGCCGGAGCCCTTTGCAAGCGGGTTACGACGGGAATCTTTTTATGGCGGCCATTTGATATTGGCGGGATGATAGCCACATATGTGACGCGGTGCGGTGGGTGCCAAGCACGGGGTGCTGTGCACAGCTCGTAAACATTACATTATGGTATGGAGACAAGGACGGCTTTGTAAAGGGTGAGAAAAGATATTGAATTTGAGTAGTAGAAGTAAGATGAGAAATATATAGTTTTGTTTATTACAGATAATAATATAATTATGTATTAGTTAAATATTGTATACTATTTTGCTCCATCAGCAAGTACTTACGACGAACAAAACATTGTTTTACATCGGTTTCTTCACGAATCTCCTCATTTCTGAGTCGATCGCGTAGAGACTCTGAGCATAGCATAGCTCGTTGTTGTTTGACGAGCGATTGTTTCAACGGTCTATGCAGAGGACGTCAGTAACAAAATTGTATTACTTCCAATTCCATTAAATTTTTTAAACTTAAGAACAGTATAATTGCACTGTCAGGGTCATTTAATTTAAGAACCGTGACAGGTAACTTTTTATTAGGCTCTAGGCACATCAACAACTATTTTCTGAAAAGGAAAAATATCATAATCACGCAAGAAAATAACATATTGTAGCGTCTAAACTTAAACTCGTGTAAATCAATACTGTACCTTGCTAACAGTAACTATTGTCTTCTATTAATTGATACAAGTCCATAACAAGGGGATTAATATCAGGAGTGGGATGTTGTTTGTTTAGTCTCGGATATTAGATAGTTGGTAAAGGCGTATCCACATCTACCCACGTACGCGAAAACAATGATTTGCATGCATGTAAGGCCGACCATACGGTATCAATTACTTCAGGCTGAGACTGAATGGCAAACCATAAAACAGTCTTCTGCTTACACAAGGCAGTCACGGAACAGCTAGAGCAGTCAAACGTCTTCGAGCAGTCGTTGCAGTCGCTAGCAAAAAAGACGATGCACAGTTTTCAACGCCGCCTCGCTGTGCCGGTCGGATTGTGGGGTGTTTATTTTCGTTACGGAATTTCTTAATTCGGTCGCCTTGTTCAGAGGAGTCTGTAACGTTGGACCGACATTCGTTTGGTCCATGAACTGTTGGTCAACAGTATTTTTGACCCATGAACTTTTCATCCAAAGAACTTTTGACCCACGAACGTTTCGCCCACAGAACTTTTCGCCAGTGAATGTTTAACCAACAGAATGTTTTGTCCAATAACTTTTCACCCAAAAAACGATTGGCCAACATACACCGGGATCGCTGAAATCGCATTTATAATAGTAATGGATAGTATGGATTTGTTAACTTTGTCGGTAATATTATTTAAAACCACTATATTAGTTGGATTTCATATAGGATTTATTTACTTTCAGCAGTCCCGGTGTCTGTTGGTCAATTGTTCTTTGGGTGAAAAGTTATTGGTCAAAACATTCTGTTGGTTAAACATTCACTGGCGAAAAGTTCTGTGGGCGAAACGTTCGTGGGTCAAAAGTTCTTTGGATGAAAAGTTCATTGGTCAAAAATACTGTTGACCAACAGTTCATGGACCAAACGAATGTTGGTCAAACGTTACAGACTCTGTTTAGAGCCCGCTATAAAAGCTATGCAATAGCTTTAAAAACATTTTATAATAATTATTAATTAAGACAACACCGACTATAAGATAAGACGACGCCGACTATAAAACAAATCAATAAAGTATTGGTTGAATTTGATGGAAGTTGTTGTTGATTAGTCGGAGAGTTCCATCAACAGTCCAATGTTGTTTGCAAAGGCTAGTTCATCCAATATTGAAACGAATGAATTGGAACACTAAACAATGTGTACGTATGAGCAAATTGCTTTTAGAATTGCTGACACATTTCGAACTGCAATTTCTGTTTAATATTACCCAAGTTTTTTAATGGGTCATAAATTATTCCGAAATATTTGCAGGACATTATGACTAAGTATGTAGTCATAGCCCATTTAAATTAATTTTAATGTGGTAATTACATTATTTGATTAACTCCATTTCGGAATTTCCCATGATGGCAATGTGATCGTGGAATGTGAGCAATAAATCCAAAATTTGATAAAAAATAGATGTTGACTGTATTATTTATGAGCATGCATCGAGTGATCGTAATAAGTTTTTCAACCTACATTCGAATTCAGGACTCAAAATCAGCATTTACAACCATGACACCAAAAGAAAACTACAAAAGCTGTGCCAAACACATTGTTCAAAGAAAACAATGAAAGTAAGAACATGTTTGTTCACAAATCGTCCTCAATAAATCCAAATCCGCAATCACAGCATACTAATAGACAAAGGAAACTATAGGTACATTCACTGATTCCCAAGTCTCCCGGCCACTTCCCATCGATCCTCCCAAAATTATTGAGTGTAAGAGGCAATTGTGTAACAAAGAGAAGTAATATTTCATCCGTCTCCCCTGGGCCTGGCCACGCGAGCCTGCGAACTTGATCACCATTCGTTTGGCTGATGATTTACTTATGACCTGTATGCATAATTTAGGGGACATGAATTTGTGCTGGGCTAAGGTTTTTGTTTGTTTGTTCTTCCTAATCTAATCGGTATGATTAGTACTGTTTATGCGTATCAAATCGGAGCGTTTACTTAATTTATGGAATTCGAAGAAGTGAGAGTGCGGTTCACAGGTGTTCCACGATTAACTAAACGTATTGTACACGTACTGCGCCCGTACTGCACCCGTACTGTACTTGTACTGCACCAGTACTGCACCCGTACTGTACCCGCACTGTACCCATACTACACCCGTACTGTACCCATACTGTACCCATAACGAACCCGTACTGTATCCACACTGTACCTGTACTGTACCCGTAATGTACCCCGAAAGTACCCGAACTATACCCGTAGTGTCCCCAACTGTATCTGAACTGTACCCGTACTGTACCTTAACTGTACCTAATCTGAACTCGTACTGTACCCGTACAGCATCCGTACTGTACTTGTAATGTACCCGCTATGTACCCCGACTGTACCCCTACTGTACCCTTAATGTACCGGTACTTCACCCGTACTTCATCTGTTCTGAACTCGTACGGCACACGTACGTTACCCATATTGTACCCATTACTATACCAAATGCGAATGGTACCGAAAGCATATGGGTTTAAGTGTTCATGGCACCTATTGCTTAAGGATTCAAGTGCGAATGACACGTAGGGCTTATGGCAATAGGTGCCATTCATACTTGGTCCCATAAGCAATAGGTGCCATACGCACTTCGTACCTTAAGCATTAGGCGCCACCCGTAGTTGGTGCCATAAGAAAAAGTGCCATTAAAAGTTGGTACCATATGCAATAGGTTCCTTTCGTAGTTGGCCCCATAAGCAATAGGTGCCAAATGAAAAAGGTGTTATTTATAGGTGTTATATAGGTGCCATTAGCAAAAGGTGCCATAATCAATAGGTGCCATAATCAATAGGTGCTATAATCAATAGGTGCAATAAGCAATAAGTGTCATAATTATGGCACCTAGTCATTACGGCACCTATTGCTTATGGCACCTATAGATTATGGCTCCTATTGATTATGGCACCTATTTATTATGGCACCCATTCATTATGGCACCTATTCATTATGGCACCTAGTCATGACAGCACCTATTGCATATGGCACCTATTGATTATGGCTCCTTTTGATTATGGCACCTATTGATAATGGCACCTATTGATTATGGCACCTATTGCTTATGGTACCTATTGCTTATGGCACCTAGTCATAACGGCACCTATTTTTAAGGCACCTATTGCTAAAGGCACCTTTTGATTATGGCTCCTATTGATTATGGCACTTATTGATTATGGCACCTATTGATTATGGCACCTATTGCTTATGGCACCTATTGATTTTGGCACCTATTGATTATGGCACTTATTGATTATGGCACCTATTCATTATGGCACCTATTCATTATGGCACCTATTCATTATGGCACCTATTCATTATGGCACCTATTCATTATGGCATCTATTCATTATGGCACCTATTCATTATGGCATCTATTCATTATGGCACCTAGTCATTACGGCACCAATTGCTTATGGCACCTATTGATAATGGCACCGAGTCATTATGGCACCTTTTGCTTATGGGACTTATTGCTTATGGCACCTATTGCTTATGGCACCTAGTCATTGTGGCACCTATTGCGTATGGCACTTAGTCATTATGGCATCTTTTACTTTTGAGACCAACTACTAATGGCACCAAAAAAAAGCAAAAGCTTATGGCACCTATTGCTTATGGCACCTATTGATTATGGCACCTATTGATTGTGGCATTTATTGATTATGGCACCTATTGAATATGGCACTTATTGATTATGGCACCTATTTATTATGGCACCTATTGATTATGGCACCTATTGCTTACGGCACCTATTGCTTATGGCACCTATTGATTATGGCACCTATTGCTTATGGCACCTATTGCTTATGGCACCTTTAAGTTATTATGGCATATTTTGCTTTTGAGACCAACTACTAATGGCACCTTTTGCCTATGGCACCTATTGCTTGTGGCACCTATTGCTTATGGCACCTATTGCTTATGGCACCTATTGATAATGGCACCTATTGCTTATGGCACCTACAAGTCATTATGGTATCTTTTGCTTTTGAGACCAACTACTAATGGCACCTTTTGTTTATGGCACATATTGCTTGTGGCACCTATTGCTTGTGGCACCTATTGCTTATGGCATCTATTGCTTATGGCACCTATTGATTATGGCACTTATTGATTATGGCACCTACTGCTTATGGCACCTATTGCTTTTGGCACCTAGTGCTTATGGCACGTAGTCATTATGGCACCTATAGCTTATGGCACCATTGATTATGGCACCTGTTGATTATGGCACCTATTGATTATGACACTTATTGATTATGGCACCTATTCATTATGGCACCTATTCATTATGGCATCTATTCATTATAGCACCTAGTCATTACGGCACCTATTGCTTATGGCACCTAGTCATTACGGCACCTATTGCTTATGGCACCTATTGATAATGGCACCGAGTCATTATGACACCTTTTGCTTATGGGACTTATTGCTTATGGCACCTATTGCTTATGGCACCTATTGATTATGGCACTTATTGATTATGGCACTTATTGATTATGGCACCTATTGCTTATGGCACCTATTGATTATGGCTCCTATTGATTATGGCACCTATTCATTATGGCATCTTTTCATTATGGCACCTATTCATTATGGCACTTATTGATTATGGCACCTATTGCTTATGGCACCTAGTCATAACGGCACCTATTGCTTATGGGACTTACTAAGAATGGTATCAATTGCTTACGGGACCAACTACGGATGGCACCTAACGCTTAAGGGATGAAATGAGAATGGCACCTAATGCTTGAGGTACGAAATGCGAATGGCACCTATTGCTTATGGGATGAAATGCGAATTACACCTATTGCTTATGGGTTTAAGTGTTAATGGCACCTATTGCTTATGGCTCCTGTTGCTTATGGGACCAACTACGAATTGCACCTATTTGCTTATGGACCAAATGCGAATGGCACCTATTGCTTTTTAGATAAATGTGAATGTCACCTGTTGCTTATGGGTTCACATACAAATAGTACCTATTGCTTATAGGATTAATGCGAATGGCACCCATTGCTTAAGGGCCCAACTTATTAATTTTGTTACAATATCAAACAAAACAGCCAAGGATCGTTCATTGTACACGCACTGCGATCGGCTCTTACGAACTCGCATTAATTTTATAACCAACAATAGAAATTAAAACAGTTCATGTAATTTTTCGTAGGACAAACCTTATGTGCTCGTTTTGGCAACAGTTTACATCAAATGTTTTTGGTGGGATTATTATTTCCCTAAAATTATTAATTGAATCAGTACATAGATTGCCCCTAGCTCTGTTCACACTTAATTTTATAAAACATGAACGGTCTCACCTTTCCAATCTTAATGTGTAGGTGTTGTTTTGATTATTTAGTAGATGTTTTATGTGAAGTTTGCACAAAATCCGTCAAGAGGATCTTCATTTATTACATTTTTTGTAACAAATGAATAGGCCACCCGTGCGAAGCCAGGACGGGCAGCTAGTGGTTTATAATAAGTTATAACAAGTAGAATACCGTTTATATTTTCATTTTCGAGTCATATGAGGCCGAAGCCGCTGGCAGCAGCTAGTGATAAATTAATACATTTTATTGAAATATAACATAAACGCTGGACATTTCCAGTGTACCAAAAATAACCGAACGTGATATCTATCCAATACATATCCCGTCCCGTCTATATTCATGTATCATATATTGTATTATTTTCCATGCGAGGGACAAGTCTCAGCCGCAAATATGTTCCGATAAATCACGAAATATTGGTGGGTTCACCTTTGATATTCAATATCGAGGTCGGAACTTGCACTACAAAATCCAACTCTATGTTTACAGGATTAGATTGAGTTTCCAATGGTAATGTTGCAGGATGATATTGTCTAGGTAGGACCGCCTCGTACTATGAATATGTGAGGTGTTACTCTGCCTTCTACGGGATACAGACGCGACATGTGTCGAACGAGACACTGTTTGTTTACACGGTATCTGGTGCTGTCATTTTCCATTAATACTTGTGTCACATGTAGTCTTCGAATATATGGAATGTTAGAACGTGTGTGCTGGACCTTAAGTGTTACAAGGACCAAAATATACGCTTAAATGTAGCATTGATTTTTTTCAGAAGAGACTTAGATTTTATTTGTTTAATCTGCTTCGTTGTATAAATGCAAACAGAGGACTTTTTTAAGGTGGTAAAACATCAAATGAGTCCTCCCAACTCTGTGCAAAATTTAAACGAATGTGACTTCTGACTAAAAATCCATTCTGTTGTTTCAAATTGCAAGGTCAATCACAAAAAAAATATCAATCTGGAATTCGACAGCTGACCCTAAAACGTACATAACCCATACCAAAACAAAAATAAAAATATTTTTAGGCTACAACTAAGTATGATCTAAAAAAAACATTATCTCTGTGTCTGAATAGTTTACATTTTCAACTTAATGTTATCTAAACTTTCGATAATCAAGCATTTTGAAACAGTAACTCCAGCAGAAATTTTAACATAGTTAAGTTAGTTTGTTTAAACCGTAATTTATATTCAATGTTTATGTTTCTATTTGATCAGTAAAGCTTTACATGCGGTCAGATCGTACGCGGTCTCATCAATGTTAATTGTGCCTCTGGTTGAACGTCAACAAGAATAATCTGATTTATTTATTTTCAATTTTATGCCTATGTTGTATAGTTGTACAGTTATGAACAATATATTGTTATGGTTGGCGCAGTGGCTGAACGATCAACTTCTGAGCTGCGTGTCTCAGGTTCGATATCCGCACGTAACAAAATATTTATATCATATACAAATTGTTATTTCTGTACTGGGATTTTATGTAAATGGTTGTTACCGCATAAAAGATACAAGAGAAAATATGTATAGAGCAAAGAATAAAAAACAAACTTAGCGATAGTCATCAGCGATATTCTGATGAATATCGCTTCTCTGCATTAAAAATTGTCACAATAGAATTTTGCAAAATATATCTAATCTCAAAGAAGAAAGTGTTATTTTATGAGAAAACGTTTTCAATTTTGCTATAACTTTGCCTACGTATTTTGCACCGAAACATAGATGAGACATATAAGTCTGGCTAGACTTTGATATTATGTTTAGTTCACAAACTATTTGATATATCGTCGGAGTGAATTTTGACCTTTCACTGAACTATCTATACATAATACATAATTATAATAAAATAGTAGGAAAGTCAAAACTGTACATTGAATATTTTTTTAAAAGAATACTTGGGGTGTGATCTACAATCGATACCGAAGCCAAAAATATAGTTTTTAGAATTTTTGTCTGTTTGTCTGTTTATCTGTTTGTCTGTTTGTCTGTATGTATGTCCGGGATAAACTCATAAAGTACTGGACGGATTTGAATAATTCTTTTTTTGTTGTATAGGTATTATATATAGGTATTAAGTCTGGTCAAAACATCTATACATATAATAAAATAGTAGGAAAGTCAAAACTGTACATTGAATATTTTTTTAAAAGAATACTTGGGGTGTGATCTACAATCGATACCGAAGCCAAAAATATAGTTTTTAGAATTTTTGTCTGTTTGTCTGTTTGTCTGTTTATCTGTTTGTCTGTTTGTCTGTATGTATGTCCGGGATAAACTCAAAAAGTACTGGACGGATTTGAATGATTCTTTTTTTGTTGTATAGGTATTAAGTCTGGTCAAAACATAGGCTATAATTTATTATGGAAACTTGAGAGATACAAAAATGGTGCCATAGCAAAAATTGTTCCACGTGATGAGCATTTTCTGCTGAGAGAATAAATTTGAAGATCTGGAACACCTGATGTGGAATTCCAAGATCCCAGCTACACTATAACAAATACATACAGGAATGACGTCTTAACCAAGTTGTTCGGCCTGATGAGCACTCTCTGTTGACATATAAAAATTGAAGATCTGGAACACCTGATGTGGAACACCAAAAGCCCAGCTAAACTATAACATATATAGAATCGATGTCTTAGAAAGAGTTGTTCAGCCTGATGAGCATTCTCTGTTGACGTGTAAAAATTGGAGATCTGGAACGCAATGTTGAACAACAAAAGCCCAACTAAAATTTTACATACCTAATATACAGAGTTTTTCTTTCAAATTGGCCAAAAGGGAGAAATCCGCATCTATAAGATATACGGGAAAACTTTCTTAGGAACCTTTAGCTCTTTTTTAAATAAAAAATATATTTTACTGGCCAAACACACATTAATTATTTACCCGGGGTCTTGGAGTTGGGTATCAGACTTTGCAGATCTTCGATTTTGACGACCCCGTTGTCGCTGGCATAAGCAACAAGATCCGCGTACGAAATCGCGGGCAGAAGCTAGTTTTAGAATAATTAGATTACTATATTAACAGATACATGATGTACCCCGTGTTTTATAATTAGTAGAATATATTTCATTGTTAACCTTTTAACATCCATGACCTCATGGACAATTGAAAAGTGTAACAAATACAGGGGTTTTAACTATGAGCAGGTATATAGTGAATCAAAAGGTCAGTTCAGTTATATTAGCAAAAAAAAAGACATTTATTACGTAAGCCAAAACTGACAACGATATGACACTTCTAAAATTGCCAAAACAAAGAAAGAAAGAAAATTGTGTTTATTGGCATTAAAGTCTAAAACAACTCTTTTAATTCCAAAAAGACCTCAGTTCAGCATAATGCGAAGTGACAGCACAAAGTTTGACACCTGACGCTGATTTTCTGCTGCAGCCCACAAGTGCCAAACGCTCAAAATCAAGAGAGATGGATGCATTACAAAACACTACGCAGCCTAATCTGAAATAATTTATATTGTAAAATAGCTGTTATAGTATCAAGTTTTCAGTTTGTTGAAAAAAAAATAACTTTAGCTCTCATTGCTCTTCGAAAGCATCCTCCCGCACAGAAAAAACTGCCAGACTTTTGCTGATTAAAAACCGCCTTCTTTCTTCTTATGCCTTTTGCTTAGCAAGGCCTGATAATTCCTTGGTTATGCGTGAAACACGTCACGTCACTAAAGTGACAGTAACTGTATTTGACCAAAGTTTGGTAAGATCCAAATGAGGTTAATATAAACTTAAAATGTCACTTACGGTATATCTTCCGTGATTAACTATTTGTTTGAGTTCCCGATATTTCGACGCTGTTGCAAGCCCCATGAGTTGCCCGTAAGTGACATTTTAAGTTTAGAAGCAAACCGAGATAATTTAAAAAAATTAGGTTAAATTAACCTCAAAATTATAAAATTGATGTCAGTCTGCGTTATCTAACGGCTGGGCAAAGGCTTGTCCCTACTATTTCAATCTAGTCATTCTGTGGTGACATTAACTTAGCCGAAATCTATTTACAAACATTAAAAACACTTCGCTATATAGACTGAATACTAAATCGCTCTCATTATGTTCGTGATACTTTATTTTGCTGTTAAAACTACGCAATAAGTGCGAAGTGATAGCTCTTAACACTCAGCCAACTTAAATCGAACATCGGCTACATACAAAGCTTAATTTAATTTCTACAATTCCAGTTAGAATATTTTATTTTACTTTCACATTTTTTATTCACGGTTTCAGTTTTATTCGATAGTGGTGAAAGGTAATAATTGACAAGGCAACCAGCCTTGGTTATTACCTAGAAATGAATACAACTTCATGAAAATAGAAAGTACCTAGTTAGAATACTGATAAATTCAAATCATGGTAAAAAATGCCATTTATAAAATAGGCAGTAGGACCGCCTGCCTACACATATATTATGAAAGAGATAAATGGTATAACTGGTAGCACATTTAGTTGCTAAGTTTGATAAATGAAACTCGCTGTCCGACCATGGACCATGCCCGGGTCGACGGCGCGTCGTGTTCCACGCGCGCCTCAAAGAGCTGTCAGCAAAAAATGACGGGGCCCCGTCTCGGAGGGCCAAAGCCTGCCGGGGTCGCGGGATTTATTTCTATTACCGTGACCCCGGAACATAAAGGGCTACTGAAGGACACCGTGGATTTTAGTCAGTACAAGTCTGACAGTACCTCCCGCCCTGCCCGGGGTTGGAGGTCTCATTTGATGATTTTACCACGATAAAAAAAAAAAAAAAAAATTTGATAAATGAAAAACTGATTTGGTTTATAATGAATATACCATTGACTTAAACAGTAAGGACAGGCCCTACCGAACAACGAAAATGCCACCAGTTTTTTGGCCCGCAGTGTACAGTACGTCTATGAGATTATGACAATCGATGAGGGCGCTGCGGAATATTTTCGTATCATGACTTCATAGACAGACTGTAATTCGGCCCTCCACCAATCACGGAGCTATCGTTCCGGGCTGAAGCAACTCAGTAGTAACGACGTAACTTTGCACGAACGTCGTTTTAAGTTTGTTAAAAAAGAGTATGTATTACAGACTTACTGCAAGTCATTTTGAATATAATTCTTTTAAGAATGTTAGGTAAGTGAATGTTTTGATTATTCTTACATTTAAAATTTTATTTTGATTTAGAACATTCTTAATTCTGATTAAAAGTCGTACGCTCTAACAAGATCACGTCGTCAATTCATGCAACGCTACTTGAACGTAGTTCGTATGGTTTATCATAGATGGCGTTACTTTTTGCTTGTATGAAGAAGGTTTCGACAAAATGTTCCGAAGGGCGTATCCTTACTTTTGAAATCATTGAAATATACACAAACAATCTAATGATATCAAGGATGGCCATTGAAGAGGGTACATTCTGTAAGTTGACAACGTTGAATGTAGTTTTCAAATATATCGTTGTTATGATTATTATATTAAATAATATTACTAAATGAAAATGTAAAGAAAAAAAAATGCTGATGCGCCCTAAAATGAAAGCTGTAAATTATGGCAAATATAGCTGAAATTTAAACTGAATATTTAGTTTTAGGTGCCAAAAAAACACATGGAAATCTTCAAAAATTTTTTTTTATGTCTAAAACTGCTTCTTCTCCGCATCCATTCTTATTATTAAAGGACTAAGACAATTACAAGTCAAATCAGTTAGTCATGTGGATAAAATAATGAAAACAGCGTACTAATTGTCAGCTATTTGCGATACTTCCAATTTTCAAAATGTCCTCTTGCATACCCCGTCAGATAATATCATTCAAAGCTTCTAATCTCATTTAATTCTAAACTAGATAACTCACAAACTTTATCTGATGAAAACACTAAGATACAACAAAGCTTAGATCTGGGTTCACAATGGACTTGTAAATGCAATTAATAGGAATCTGGAACATTCCATTGTTTACTGGTGAAAGATTAAGGACTTATTCATTAGGATCATAGAATATTAATTTGTTTGCGCCGGGCTATTGTTTGGTGCTAATTGAGTGGTGTCTGGACTGACCTGGGTCTGTGTCTGACTGGCGACGCGCCAGGCATCGGTGTCAACGTGTCATTTGGGTTATCTGTTGATTTAAGACTAAGGTCTAATACGTACTCGTATACAATGTGTCCCAGGGATAAGTGGCCGCCCAGCGTTTTTTGAATATTTGTACTAAATTATTAATAATTACATTTATATTTGTGACTTTTTTTTGTAAAGACGCGTGACTGTTTGTTATTATTTCAAACATGCACCAAACTACAAACTCTTGAATCAGACCTTTGCTCCTTACCCACCCGACACCCACTGGGAAGTTTTCCGCAACCTGTCATTTAAGCTATTGTCACCAATCAATCATAAAAAAAACGAAAGCCGCTAAATCACAAATATAAATGTAATTATTAATAATTTAGTACAAATATTCAAAAAACGCCGGGCGGTCACTTATCCCTGGGACACATTGTATAATCTGGAAAGCTTATCATGCGAGCTGTGTCAAAATTTGAATTGTCAAAAAAATAATCTTATGTTGAAGCTACATGCTATTGCTACCTAGAGTCCTAGTCACAAGGCATAATAACTTGTTAAAGTACTGTAGCTTCCCATTTCAAATCGTAAGTCGCTATCGAAAAGAATGGACCAGAAACTCTATGGACGCTATTTGAAATCAAAATAAACTTGTGGTCAGTAAGAATCTGACAGTCCCTTTCGCTTCACCCAAGACTCATTTCATGATAATTATTAACACCTAAAATAGTGCAATAATTGAAGATGAACTAGCTGCGTTATAAATGGAGTACTTTTGCTCTTCTCTATAAAGTTCCACTGCATCAACAAGATTGATGATATTTCTAAACTAAGTCTGTTTCCAAATAGCCAGTGGTTTTTAATTTACATCCATGTTCATAATTCTAATATTTCAAAGCTGTGCTGTGAAAGGGCAAAAATGTAAACATTTCTGTTTAAGTACTATCAACAATAAGTGCGCTATTGTGACGTTAGCAAAATTGTAAAACAGTTGTGTTAAAATGGCGGTTCTATTAAACTACATTGTTTAATTTTATATAAGGACAGTCACCCACACTGTAACCCAAAAATAATTAAAGTCGTAACAGCATCCCACTTGTGAGGCCAACACAAAAACACATCACATCTCCGCTCATCTCGACACGGTACTAAAGGTAGCTTTGACAAACGATCATTAGATGCAGCCAGGCGCCGTCATTAGCCAGACACTCGACACCCCCCTCCCCCTACACCCCAGACTCACCCCTTCACGTCATTATAAAATATCCCACACGCCGACGCGTTATAACAAATGCGGAAAAACTACGTCCTCATTGAAATATGAGGTTAAACTTATTTATGTGCGCTCGCTCTTCTATGCGGCCGGAGTTAAATAAAAATATTTTGAATGCGTTTTTTATGCTGCTCATTTATTTTTATATATGAGTGCGTTCTTTAAAGAGAAAAATAAAAGAATCCAATTGAATATCCGTCTTTTTCTTAGTAAAACATCCAGTCTAACTACGTTTTAGTTTAGTTTAAAACCTGCTTAATGCAGTTTTGATACAATTCTCTCTCTGGGAATATACGTCAAAAACAGTTTTCTGGTCAGAACCAACAAAATGAAGTAGTCTATAAAGTGGGTAAGCTAACCACCGAAAAGCTAGTTTTTAAACGAATTAACACTGGAGTAATTCGCAAAATTAAACATAATTTTGTAAAACAATTCTCTCTCGTAGACGTTGGCTACGACAGGCGTAGCAAGCGTAGCGGCGTAGCGGGCTCTACGAAAACGCTACGATTTAATTAATGCATTTCCAGAAAACGGGTTAAAAGCTTTGCTTTACACACAGTGAGCTCAGTCTTGTTATGTTAGTTTGTATTATGTACTTTATACATAAGTATACAAAGTGTGTAATGTAAACGAGTGAACTGCCTCGTTTGTCTCAAGCGTTACTACTAGATTCAATTTCAGGGTCTGGCAAAGTATTGAGTTTTTTACCAAGAATGTTCTAAGTAGTTTGGCTTTGTGCCCGGATAGCCTAAGCGAGCGATTACAGGCGCAATAGTATATTATAATTATGACACATGTGTGCCGTGTTAGCTAACTTAATAGCCAAAAGCCTCGATGAACATCTGCAGACGTTCTCATTTGGCAGCTGGATCAAGACCCTCATTTAGATACTTCTGGAAATCGTTCGTATTGCCGATCATCGACAGTTTTGATACCCCATGCTAATGTGCTACTATTTTTTAAATAGTCCAAATATATCTAATTAATCTTTTTTTTTTGCATTGTTAAATAGTTATCAAATTATTCCTATTTGAATTTGTTCTACAGAATTGAATTGGGTCTACCATTTTTTAATATCCTTGTAAAATCATCATATAAGTCCTCGCACCCAGAGCGGGGCGGGAGGGACTGTCAGACTTGAACTGACTTAAATCCACAATGATCCTCTAATAGCCTTTTACGTTCCAAGGTCACTATTACCTGATGAGATACTCCCGCGACCCCGAAACGAGTCTAGTCTGTGAGGATATTTTTATGTTTAAAGTTAAATAAGTAAATAAATAGGTTTATTTAAAAATTTAGTCATTATTTCGTTTTCAAAATGAATAAAGGAAATATTATCTTCCTATATAAAATGTTGGTTTGCCTACTTCAAGTAACAATTAGTGAGATAGAAGAGCGTCTGTGGAACTAATAGCAGTTTTGTGGGCGAATTAGGATTACAATGTAAAAGAAGATAAGCGTGGTAATGAGCCCTATTAGAACGTCTACTGCGCGCCGCCACGAAACTAACAGAGCTTCACAGTTACTGATAAAGATATGTCTTATCAAATCCTTGCTTCTTGTAACTTTATAAGCGTCTATTATTAAGATAATTATTGAAGGAATAATAAAAATATAATAAAAAGTGCCATTTAAAATTATGAAAATAAATAAGTGGAATGTAAGTATCTTATTTTTTTTTTACTTTTTCATAGAAACTTACTTTTCTTACTACACTAATAACTAAACCCGGAACAATTACTTGCAGATCATAGAAATATTTGTTCGAACCAAAACCAAACCAAAAATCGAACCCGCGATACGCTGCGTACCATTCAATCCCTTAGTCATTGCGCCAACCGTTACTATCACAACATTTTTTTTATTCGTAGTTTAATTGCTTTCGCAGTATTTATAGCCTTTTCCACGAAGTATGAACTGAAACGCTAACATGTAGCTACTAAATACCAAAATGTACCCTGACCACAAAGTTCCCTATTTGCACTATTACAACATTAGAATCAGCGGTACTATTTGCGATCCAATCGTGTTCTAATATTAATTAACAACCTTTGTTTGTTCCCATTGTGCGCCAGCCCCCACACAATGGCCGGCGCGACCCTCACACAATGGCCCATATTGGCCATGCTGCCTTTGTCCTATTACCATTGTACACAACTATTGGGGATTGAAAAATGTTGTTCTTTTTGTTTTTGGAAGAAAAATATTTGATGGAAGGTTCGTTCGTTGTAACTTTTCTTTCAATCTTTTGAAAGTGTCCAGTGAGCTGGGAAATTAAACCAGAGTGTACGCAATCTTCTAGTAACTGTTTCTTCCGTAATAAACCTACTGAGACCCGTAAGTTGAGGAAAATCTTTTTATTGGCCAATTGTGTAAGACATTGTTGGTAATAAAGAAAAGAACAACTCGGCAGTGACGTTTGTGTCTGTCTTTAGAAACTTTTCATTTAGTTCAAATAATTTTATCCGACGTGGTCTTAAAGAGAAAAAATAATATTTTAGACGACACAATATCAATTACCTAGAGGCCCGCCTCTCCTTCGCGCAACAACACTTGTCGCCAACCAGCCTATATTTCAAGACAGTACCAACTATACACTTTTACATCAATCAGTTCGATCTCTAAGATAGCCCAGAATATTCTCAAATAATAAATAAGATAGATATCTCCCTTAAAATTTTAATGCGACCCGAGTAACCAATGTAAACAATTAATTTACATGGCTCACCTCTAGCCACTATCTCACTACTCCTCTAGTACTGTTTAAAAAGAAAAGTACCTAGAATAACAACCACCACATTCAAGCAACCACAAAAACCTCCTTCACTAACCACATTGTGGTCCGCGCACTAATTCAAACGCGCACACATCCTCTCACCTGTGTCTTACATAATTAGTGCACATCGTTACGCCCGCACTGGTGCGCTCACGCCCTTACACGCCACTCACTGTGTGCACGAGCCTTTAGAATGAATATGACTTTATTTTATTCGTATACTTATAATATTACTAGATTTTTCTCGCAGTTTTGCTTCCGTTTTGATTGGAAATTATACCACAAGAACAACATCGGATTAAAATGTGTCATGTTAATTCAGACTAAACTATCTCATCCAAATCCGTTTAGTCGTTGTTGCATGAAATACCTAATAACATCCATCCGTCCATCCATACATTTACAAACTTTTACATTTTTTTAGAAGTAAATACAGACTGACCTTTTCTCATAATTTCACTCACATTATGATTGTAAATTAACGCATGGCATGGGATTTGAAAAGTTGACATTTGGAATTTGGGAAATACAGCTATGAGAATGAATTTTCAGTATCAGAACCTCTAGCATGACTTTTCAATATTTGTGCCGTAAAGTAAACGGGAACTTTGACATTAATTTCTAAAATGAAAGGAAAAGGTTAGTTCCTCATTTAGAAAATTGAGGTGAGTTTTCAATCTACCAATGACCTCAAATACGCTGTAAAGAAAATACAGAAACCTTGTAATAATGCCTTGGGTCAGTAATTTCGAATATTATCCCTAAAATTAAAATGACAAACAAACAAACTAATGTTTTATATAGAACATCAGTACGTATAGATATAATCTTATTAAAAGTAGTGGTTGTAAGTAGGGGTCCTCGAGTGGATGCATTTGAATTGCCTTTGCCTTTGACACTAAATTAATGATGTGTACAATCTAGTTTGCCTTGGTTACCTTTAAGAATATATTACTACAGGGCCGAGACTTCGAAAACTCGTTATACCAGGACTTAGGGAATCCTAGTGAAAAAGTCCTCTAGGCATTCTACTATATTACTTTGAACATTTTTTTATTGACATTTAGGTATGAAAAGGTTACTGCCAAGCAAGCATGCTTCACCGTGGCGAGATAGTGGTCAAACGCGAAACTATCATAAATAAATAAAAATACCCCTTTTTTTCCAGGACCAGGGTGTCCTTTTACGACAGTCCCGCGACCTCAGGAAAGTTCTGCGACCTCAGAAACACATATATCTTATTTCAATGATGAAATAGTTATCAAAGTCACGTCTAACACTCACTTGGTAAATCGAAATATAACCAGTCTGGGCTATAAAACTTGTCAACATAGAAAGTAATCAGTCAATTTGAACCATAGACAGTGAAAAATGACGTTGACAGCCTTCAACATAGATAATGTCAAAATGTAATTACCAATCTCGCGCCAATCAAAGTTGTTAATTTAGATCTATCTCGATCCAATCTGCAAATTGATCAACTGTTTACAAAATGGCTGAAAATTGTGTTTTCTACAGCTACACACTCGCTGAATTTCAAAGGGTACATAATTGGAAGATCCAGTGGCTTAGTTTCTATTTGATACACATGTTAGTACTATCGGTAAAATATTCTAATGAACAGACTATCAATGTTTTTAGAAAAATGAGAGATATTAGAAAAATGAAATGTTATAGTTGTAAATCGTTTTAAGGCAGTTTGAAAATGAAAGATGACTGTTTTTTTTTTTGTAATTTATCTTTTTGTTTTGACATAGGCCTCCAAGAACACAAATCCTACTAATATTATAAACGTGAAAGTTTGTATGTGTGGATGGATGTTTGTTAGGTACTCTTTCACACAAAAACTACTGAACGGATTTGGATGAAATTTGGAACACAGATAGTTTATAACCTAAATTAACACATAGTTTTTATCCCGATTTAATGTTCCCACGGGAGTTGTAACGGGTGAAATCGCAGGCAACAGCTAGTAAGACCTATGATATACAATTGCATTAATGAATTTGTATTACATATTTAAAAGCAGGCTGTTCATTTATTCGTTACTCTGACCGTACAAAGGTACGTTCAGTTGCAATATTGGAAAAGTTTCGTTCAATTTGATTCGTCATATATTTTCTGAGCTAGTTTCCAATGCTTCAAGAAAGTTAAATTTGTTTTTTGTTTAAACGCGCGTGATTGCGGTGAGAAATTAATGTTTGGAATATTTTGAATGTTCTTCGATCTGAGTTGTAAACATGGAAGCTGTTACCTGGACTACTACATTACGATTAAGGTCATTCATTTCCGTGTGATGACGAGGTTACACTCTAGTGTCAGAGTTGATTCATTGATCTCTGACACGACTTCAGACTTACCTACATAATATTCATCATATAAGTCCAGGTTTGTTCACATTCCTTTTATCAATGATGATTATTGATTTCGATGAAGTCCTAGATAAACTTCAAAGTAGACATTAATTATGTTCATTGGCATTGTCCTGGTTTGAATTTACATTGTGGTCCATGAGATCCGAAGTGTTACACCTGTGGGCTAATCACAACTTTACTTGGGTTGACCTAGTCCTATTTAGTACGGTCGCGGGACATATCGAATTACCGTGACCCCGGAACGTAAAGGACTATTTAAGGACACCGTGGATTTTAGTCAGTACGAGTCTGACAGTATGGCTGGGAGCACTTAAATGATGATTTTACCAGGTTAAAAAAAACTCTTATTTAGTACACCATCATTCCGCCGCTTATCTTTGATTCCCATGTAAAAGGTAGCCAGGAATTTGCTTCAGATAAGCATGAAAAAATCTCAAAACGAGAACCGAACCCCAAACACGTATGGTACGTGTCGCTCATATTGCTTTAGCAGTTGGTTACGATTACGACCACTGACCATACTTCTCAAAACCTAATATAGGTACTAATATAGGTGGGAATATAATTATGAAATCTAATTATCAATGAAACGCAACAAAATAGTCATAATATAACAATTGTCTAGTAGACACAGTTTAAAACTAAACTGCGCAACAATACGCGGACAAAGTTGGATAGTTTGCGCTCACCGGTTAGCCGCTTCAGCGCTGTATCGGTATTTAACCGTCTAGCATAGTTTGCTAATTCAGCGTGGTGTTACTGCTGGGAAATTAGAGGTATGAAAATTATGTATATTGCCTTTGACAATCAATACGCGTATATTTTTATTTTCATAATATTTCAACCCATTACCGTGATCCCGGAACGTAAACGGCTATTGAAGGACACCGTGAATTTTAGTCAATACAAGTCTGATAGTCCCTCCCGCCCTGCCTTGGGTGGAAGGACTCATTTTGATGAATTTACCACGTAAAAAAAAGGGACGGTTAGCTAGCCGAGTGATCGATTGTTACGCTGCAAGTCGGAGGTTGGATTTCAGCACGTAACAAATAAAGGTACGATCTGAAAGTTGTTTCTTCGATTCTGGGTCTTTGTTTATTTGGTGTTAAATATGTATTTGATAACGGACCCACGATACACGATTAGCGCCGATGATAAAGACTACAGTCAGCATATTTGTCGGCTGCAACAGCTGTCATTGTCGTGATATTACCATTTATCAAATACTAGCTGACCAGGCAAACTTCGTACAGCCTCAGAATCATTTTTTTTTTAAATATTTTCTCACATAAAATGTGAGCCTACCCTGGATTTCCAAAAAAACTTCAATACAAAAATTAGCAAAATCGGTCCAGCCATTCTCGAGTTTCAGCTAGACTAACAAACAGCAAATGATTTTTATATATGTAAATATAATTAGTATTTGAAAATGTATTACAGTAATAATCATGTATGAAACATTTTAATTGGATCCGCTTTATCGAAGAAAAGTTATTATTGAAATGTTAATTATGAAAATAGCTTTAAAACTGTTGCAGCGCAGCGCAGCAAATAACAAGGATTTAATATAATTGAAAATAACTGAGTCGGTAATAACATGCTAGGTATATTACATTTAATTTTATTGATAAACTTTAATTTGTTTTTAATTGTTGCATGTTTTTGAATACTTGTTGTTTACTGCTCACTTCACACAGCGCGTACACAAACCCGCGTGTGTAGGCAATTGCTCGGCACGGCGCGGACTTGCGGAACCGATTACATAAAAAAAGATTCGTCCAAAATTCACCTTTCTTTACAATTTACATTCATGTATATTTTTTATCACGCGTGTCAGGATTTAGTGCCTAACAAAGAGCTAAAAAAGTCCAGTCACTCAGCAAACACGCTAATATATAGACCCGGAAGCATCCAGTCACATCGTAAAAATCACTGTACCATAGAGAGTTATAGAGAGTTGAGCTCAAAACCAACAGACTCCATTCCAGTTTCTAATTCTCTATCAACCAGATCTGTAAGTATCCAACTTCGAATCCACGACATCCGAATAGTTAATTCTAATCGCTTTGTTCTAAGACCCGAGGGTCAAGAAAGGGGTGAAAAGGGGGAGTAAGGGGGTCTGCTTTGTGCTGATACCCCCAGGAATGGCATTGTACAAGTGTTTAAATTGTACTTGTAGTTGGAGTAAATTGAAAGCGCTTGTGGTATGTTTTGTGGCGCCTAACATGCAGTTGGGAAAAGGAGTATTGGGCGTTTGGGGTGAGCAGCAGTGGAGACATGAATGTCGTGTGGACGAGTGGCTTGGATTATTGTCACTTAACATTTCAGTGTCTACTCTTGCCAGATTTCAATCTGATTCTGTTCGATGTCTGACATTTCATGATTTGCCAAAGAACTTATTTAATACAAGAAGTTCTTTGGCAAATCATAGGAGGAGGAGTTTTTTTTTAGTTAAATCTAGGAGTATTCAGCATTTATCTGTGAAACGTCATTGCGTAACTTATTTTTTTACTAAATATCGATTGACTGTTTTCTTTGATCATTTATTTTATGAAAAATGCAAAGGCTTTTGTGACATCTACCAACATACACTTGTCTCGACAACCTCAGAATAGCAACTTCTAAAAATTAAAAAAAAATCTCTAAAACTGAGAATTTGCCCCCGTGTCTCAGCAGTGAAAATATTGTAGGTTGATTATACGATGCTACGCTTTTCTAGAAAAATACCGAAGACCATCTAGTAAGACTGTAGTATCTATTGGTGATGCTAATTCGGTTCAGTCATAATTATGACTGAACCGAACATAATTATGCTGTGTTTTATCTAGTGCATTATTTTTCCAGTCAAATGAACCCAGAAATACCTCGTTTTACAGGCAGTACGTTATATATATATAACATTGTTTAATGTTTAGAATAATAAAGAGCTTGGATTCTTCACAATACACACAGTATACCCAGAGGCCTTTTTTTTATCGTGGTAAAATCATCAAATGGGGCCTCCCACTCCGGGCAGGGACTGTCAGACTTTTACTGACTAAAATCCACGGTGTCCTTCAATAAACCTTTATGTTCCGGGGTCACGGTGATGGTATAAGACCCGCGACCATACCCAGAGGCCTTATTATGAATTTTCAGTTATTGTGACGTAAAGTAAAGAAAACTGGAACTCGGACATTAATTTCAAGGAAAAAATTAGTTAATACACCAGAAGCGCTGTTCCATTTTGCCATACAATAAACCCTGAAAAGACGCTATAAAGGGCTCAGATTCAAAGAAAAATTGAAAATATCACTAACATGAATCTATAACGGTACATTAATATCTCCCAGCGAGTAATACTTTTTGTCAAAAACTGGTCATCTGCCATTTTTCTAGGGACGTGATTCGAGACCACAATACAATCGATATTTCTCAGCCTAGCACTTGTATCGTACGGGCGATATCTTCACATGAAATACTGACTTATTTATTAAATGGCCGTCGAATATTATGGGCTGGGGCAGTTGTATGGTCGTGGGAAAAAGGAATGTTGAAGGGATTGTGAAGTCAGTAATTCGTCTTTTATTGAATACTGTATTTATGATATACATTACCTACCCAGCAGCAGGGATGGCCCAGTGCAGTGGCTTGTCGCCCAACAGTGGGAACATTATATGCTGATGATGAAGAATAACAAAAATACTGGAACCAGTTCCCAAATGGTTCCTCCTCGGCCTTATAAATCAGTTGTTTCATTGATGACTCATAGATACTATCTAACCACAAGATATTTATTATGCTGTTAAAAATCTAAATTGCGTTGTTGTAAAATGCGCGCATATCATAATTACTACCATGCAGATATATCAAAGTCTGGCTATTTGTGTGAGTTTAAATGTTTATGAACACACTCACGATACAGGAGGAATGATTAGTGAGTTAAAAAAACATGCGTCAACCAAAACTGGACTTCTTAATACTTCTATTTCCCTTCGTAGCTTTTGTTAATTTTAGTACATAAAAAATCCAATTTAAAATAAATTGGTTTTTTAACCTGCTAGCAAGCCATTTAAAAGGCCTCGTAAAAGTTTATAAATAGCTAAAATTTACAACCCTCATCAACACGAAGTCAGAAAGCTAAAAATCAGGATTCTTCTGTAGTGTATAATTACCTACCATCAAGAAATCATTTTCCTAAATAAAATTGACCTAGCGTAAAGAACCCAGTTATAATTTATCAAAAATCTGATTCAAAACTGTGCTTTAATATAGACGGTAGATAATATTTTCTCGATTATTCGTTCACTAACATTCGATGTCTGATATAATAATTATTATAATTAGCAAGCAATAACGCTCAACACTCCATTCAAGAACTAGAAGTATGGAGAGCTGAGCTAATCAAAGTTAGTGATCCATATAATGATATCTAATCAACTTGAGACACCAGCCGCAATCATTAACTTTATACGATTGACAGATTGATTACCACTAATGTTCCGAATTTCTCACTTTCACTATAATTGTAAGCCACATTTCTTTGTTAATCTCAGCAATACTTTTCCAGTTCTAATTTTCTTTTTGTTCTAACACTAAATTCAACAAGTAATAAACTCGATTCGGTCGAACCCTTGCAATTATTATTCCACAGTCGTCCCCACAAGAAACTTGCTATTTAGTTTCAGCAAAACCAAATAAAAAGTCAATATAGTACAAATAAATCAGCCTGTCTGCGTAATAAAGAAATCTAACTAAGTCGCAGCCAGACTAAGGTCTGCGCAGACCGGAGAGGTCACGACAAATCTACTAACTTTAACTTTAAACTTCGCAAATTGACAATTGGTTCGGATTGAATCCGAACAAAGATGATAATTTAAACTTTTATCGATGTCGAAGTCTGTTTTGAATTCGTATTAAAAGAAAAGAGAATTTTTATCTTCCTGAGTTGAGTAAATACGAGTACTTATTTTATTTAAACATGATTTTGCCCGATTGAACAGAAAAAAAAGTAGCTGTGTGAATTGGAAAATCAACTATTAAGTGAAACAAAATGTGACGTCATTGTGGCATGTTGTACATTCAAGGCCAGTACTAAGCATGTACGATCTATCCACTCATTTTTCGTCCCACGACAAAAGTTAACGTCCCCTCCCATTCGCAGTCCATCCGAGCCAACGACGACATTACCATTACCATAACGACCACGAAAAAACCCACGCAGTGTGTACCAACCCTTACCCATATTGTTTCACTTAAACGACATCCTGAACTCAAGGGATTTACATACATCGGCGGACAAACCGACGGTTTCAAAGGATTTTTCTACCTCTCGTATGAAAAGGTACTTATTCTCTGTGCGTTTATAACATGTTGGTACAAAATGGGGAATATAGACTTGTGTGTTGTCATTTGTAATTTCAATGTAGTTTGGAGCCATATATTTGTTGTAATTTCTAGAACATTTATAGAAGGAGACAGTGGAGTTTTGTCATTAATGCGCTACATTAGAAGCCACTTTGTATAATATTCTTGTGTAGAGTAAATAATTTAGCATAATATGTAATATCTGCTAGTCTGCCTCTAACAGGTTATTACAGAAGCTAGCTTGTTTCTGCATCGAATCGTTTTGTAATGCCTTCTCTCTGATTTCCTTTGTTCAGCAACGGTCATATTATAATAAGTTTAGTTTGCTATTTATTTCTAAGGCACATACCGGACCCAATTCTCAATTCAATTCAAAAATAACAATACTTTTGTTTTGTATTTGTGGACTTATATTTATACTAAAGTAATATTGAAAAATACACTTATTGACTTAATATACAATTGAAGAGATTGGTTTTTTGTCCTGTACATAGTAGGTATGTAAATGTAACCCGTATTCAATAAACTGAAACAAATTGTAAATATTTAACATTTTACTGAATAGTGCTTTCCATTGCAAATTATATTTGTAGCTCTTTTGATAGTATGCCTTTTATATTATTTTATTGAAACGTTTTTTTATAAAAGTTGAAATGGGGTGAATATATTTCACGGCTATGTGAACAGGAGCGTTTCAATCAATATTAATTTTAAACGTATAGTTTGATATATTTTATATAAATATATTTTAAACGAGAATCTAAAAATATCTTTACGATTTTATAAAGAGGTATTTGTCTATGTACAAGTAAGTTACCCCTACTGGAGCTAACGATTTTTTTTTTGGTAAGACGCTACATTATTTCTGAGTGCTTCGGGTTATAAATTATATTTATGTCATACTTATTATGTCATATTAGAGAAGTTATCTCATTTTTTGTGTAACAAGTCGCAAAAGTAAAGACGCGAGCGATGGTATTCGACACGGAGTGGACGGAAGCCAAAACTTCATGCAAACAAAGTCGAGAGCAGAAGCTTGTTTGATAATATTTTAAATTCGTGAAAAAGTCCTATAAAAAGTCGCTAAGGTTTAGGTAATGTTTCATTAAAAACAAAACAGTAAAGCCGAAAGGATTCCGGTCTCGAAACTAAGGCTTCATCCACACTGCGAAAATTTTGTCACGCGTTAGGCCGCGGTCACACAACTGCCTCCTGTCCGGGAGTACCCTAATCATTTTACTCAAATGGTAATTGGTAACTGTACCGTTTGACATTAAAACCTCCACGGATGTTATGGTCTTCGGTTACATGACAAGTTTTGCCTTTGTATTAAAGTATACTAACTGGCTGAAGGCGAATTTGAAACCACTTTGGTTGGACCACATCTTGGTCGATTTGAGGTTGATAGTAATTACGGTTGGTATCATTGATATTCAATTATAACCTAGCCGCGTTTATAGTTCTCCACTGTATAATTTTTGGTAGAAATTGTAAAATACCAGCATTTCAGTACCCAAGACACTTGGGGCTCGTAAAAAGTTTTTCTCTTTTTTAAATTACCTTATAATTGTTCACGATTTTGCCCACGTAGCAATAAGAAAGGTTTTTTATTTGGATATCATTTTTCGGCTCCTTCGCAGAATGTCCACTTCTCAAAATGTCCACTGGTCGCAAAATGTCTCTTTCGCAGAATGTCCACTTCTAATATGTACTGTATGATGCACTTTTGACATTTTGTGCCAAAAACCTCTAATAGGTTTGACATTTTTGTCCTAGATATATGTTTTTCATAGAAATCTAAATCGGATCAACGCTGTGTATTTCAGGCAAAGTTATTTTTACATTTATAAAATAAATCCCAATTATTTATATAATTCATGGTTACTAAAATCATTCATCTAAACTGCTGGGTACGCAGAATAGAATTTACAAATATTTTATTTATTAATTCAATCAATTGCGATTAGTTTTAAATACACGTTTTCAATTATCTCTACAATGACACATTTTGTTATTAAATAAATGAATTACTGAGCTTATTGCTTATTTAAATATTTTTGTCTAGAATTGACTGAATTTTAAAGAAAATATTATGTATATTATTTTTCAATTATATTCTGTTAAGTCATGGACTCAAAGTCGTGTTTTGAATGAATTGCACGCTCAGGTATTTCAAATCACGCCTAGTGCGACCTTAGTATAAAAAGCCACATCAGCCATACTAATAACGACCTTATTGACCTGGTCTTATATGACTTTTGACCTTTGTCATAACAATTTGTTACCAACCTAAGATTTATAGACGACGATTTATTTAATATCGGCCATTGTTAATTGATCTCTTTCAAACTTGATTTGTAGAGAAAGTTTGCGGTATATTTTCTTTTTTGACCATATTCTGGGTTACAAGCAGCAACAGATTTCGGATCAAACTCTAGAAGAAGAATAGTTGTTCACCCTGTTGTAAGAATTAAACGACTCAAAATAAAATCTAGAGCAGTGTATGTTACGATTAAGTACCGTGGGCGTGCAGTGGTGCACGCCCACGGCGCCGTACGTCGCAAGACGATCTCCGGCCACCGTAGGCGCGGGCATGTGGACAGCGAGTAAAGGGCAACTCGCTGTCCGACCATGGACCATGCCCGGGTCGACGGCGCGTCGTGTTCCACGCGCGCCTCAAAGAGCTGTCAGCAAAATGACGGGGCCCCCTCTCAGAGGGCCAAAGCCTGCCGGGGTCGCGGGACTTATTTCTATTACCGTGACCCCGGAACATAAAGGGCTACTGAAGGACACCGTGGATTTTAGTCAGTACAAGTCTGACAGTACCTCCCGCCCTGCCCGGGGTTGGAGGTCTCATTTGATGATTTTACCACGATAAAAAAAAAAAGTACCAAATGCTAATACTTTCACCTACCTCACTCTTTTACATTTTCATTTAAAAAAATGTCAACTTTATGAGAAAAGACGAAGGTACATGTTCGATTGATGATGATCGGTTCATGTGGGTATTTTTACATATACGTTATAGACTTGATTTCATTTGATCATCAAGATTTATGAGATTATTTGAAAGTTGATTTACCATCAATATCATCTACAACTGGTTTACACCCACAGCTGGGCATAGATACCGTCTCAATTTTCTTTCTTTCTTACCTAAGTATAAAATAAAAAAGATTTTTTCTTTTTCGTAAAATGTTGACAACATGTTAAGATCTTGTTGTTCAGTGACACATGCGCGGCAAATGAGGTAGACATGCGATTTAACGGAGATGTGACAGCAGAGAAGCTGTGAAGCTGTGTTTTCAGACTTATTTTTAGTATCGAAGCAAAATTTTATATTTTGGTAACCTTTTTGGTTCATTAAGAATTATCCGTTGTTTTTCAGGAATGGTTTCTTTTTGGCTATAAGGTGAGTGGTGACTCGTCTAGGAAATGTATTTCGTTGCAGAAAATTGATTTTCAAAAGGATTAGCAACATAAAACAAAAAATGAAAAATATTGACATAAATTGAATATTTCTCACTAGCAGGTAAGAAGTTTTTAAATGGTAAAATATAGATGGACATACATAGATACTAGAGATGTACTCACGATTTAAGATTACAGTGTATTTTGTTAATACTATGTTTGTGTAAGCAACGAATAGCAGCGTGGATGTAAAATAAACAATTAATGTAACTTGAGTAATCAAATAAAACGACAGAAAATCAAAACAACAATCACAGTTAGTCGCCAGTCTATATAAACCCTAGCAGTACATTTAAAAGAGCTCCTTATTATATCTGTGCAGGCTGCAACGTTATCCACTGCACTGCAGTGTCTGCAACCATCTGCAATTTCCCGCATTCTTCGAATCCCGCGGGAGTTAATGACTTCCCGACACTATGCTCCATTTTAATTGATTCACGTTTAATTGGGCTTCTTATTACAAGCAATCCAGTAAATATTCTGAACAAAAAGTTCGTTAAAAATTCTTAATAGTATTTCATATAATACATGTAAGTGATAAATTAAAATACGTAGAATAGATTACAAACAAATTATTGATAGAAATAAATTATTTTAAAACTTCACCTATTGATCGATTTCAATAAAACTTTTTCGACTTTTATTATTTATTTGTAAAAGTAATTTCACAGAATAATTATAATGAGCGTATCAAACTGTGCAATCAATACAAATTAATTAAATAACGCAAGTACTTTCTATTTATTTTTAAAACATAAACAACTAGCAAACATGTTCTAACAAACCATTCTTCTTTATCAGCCATATTTAATTGCCCTGATGATATTTTTCTACTTCTACTAAGTCTAGCAGTAAGCATGCCTACTGTTATGGGCATGATCAAAGAGTTCTAGTAAATTATATATATGAATGTGCTGCGTGTTGATTTAAATCGCTTTCTCTATCAGAATCATTGCCACAAATCATCTTGCCTCTAGTTTGAGACTTGCATTTTCATGTGTTCTACAATAAATAATTGTAATCCATACCAGAACTACAATACATTTCACAGTTCTACATACAATCCTCCGGAGTGCATTGAAGTTTCGCAAAAATTGTATTTGTATGGAACAATATCGTCAATCATTGTTCTATCGCACAAGTCCACCGCGATCCGGCGCCCATTACAGTAATTGAATTGCGAACAATTTGTTTCCTTTGAAGAAATTGTTTATATCTTAACAACACACTTTAAACCATCACAAAATTACCCTTTACCTCTAACTTCTGGAACATAAGGACGATTTTTGAATAACTTTTTCTTTTTGAAGTGGTATCGGGCAGTGGTTATGGGGCCACTCGGAAGTATTCGGATTTTGATTTATACGCGATAACGGAATTCGCTTATACCCATGAATGCGTAACATGGTAGCAGGAGAATGCGGGCGCTGGGGATTTATGTCGCTTCTTGTTTCGACTTTAACTAGAATTGAGACAAGAGATGCTGTGGACATTGAATGAGATTAAAACAACAAGAACCTCCTTTTGCTGCAGGAAGAATATCTTAGGTAATTTATTTTGCTAAGCATTAGGCCAGTGTTTACAAGCACCTAGGAACTAGGGAAGGCAATTTTCATCTAGTAAGTGACCTAGACTCCTTGTTTCTATTGAATTTACTTAACCTTAACAGCACAAGACAGTATAGTTCAAAGAAGGAAAAGCCTTTGCTTGAGAGATGGAATAATACAGGATATAAAATGTTATGCAACAAATAAGCATGAAATGCAAAATCTTATGCCAGCTCACATTAGCACAAAAGGTTCCAATAGTTCATTTCTGCATCATGCTTTTGTTATTATATTTTCGTTCAAAGTAAAGCATTATGCTCGCAGCAAGGTTCCTATAATATTATAATAATATTGCTGGTTCAAGTGTAGACTGACAAGACTCGCCTGTAATGAGTATTATGAACAAGTGCCGCAACTCGCAACTTTGTCAAACTTCAACACACAATTATGCATAGATAGCTACTTGGTATTAATAATTATGCAAGCTTGCTTTTTGTTTAACCTACTTTGTCTGTGCCATAGACAGTTTCCGGGTTAGCCCCATAGGCTCTATGAGGTTGACCCAGAAGCCACCAAAATTTTCCTGCTCTACACTTTTTGTTATCGTGAATCGTCAGAAATGCAAGAAACTCTTTTTTTATTTTAGAATTGGTATATTCTTTACTGAAAGTTGTTCGTAATTACGAGTGAGAAGACCCCTTGTATCAGTATTTAAAATGGAGCGCATCCACAACCTAGTAACTGTGTAATACAGTAGGTACCCCTTGGTAAGACTAACTGTGTCAGACGTTCGATCTTCTGCGTTCGTGACACGTGATTTTTCTAGTAGTAGCCAGTCTGTTCCTATTGCTGGCCCTTTCTTTATTCCTGCCAACGATTACGGCTGTGCACCAGCACCTTCCAATTCTCAAACAAGACATCCAATTCATCCCGCCATCTTCGTGGTTTTCTTAAATAATTTACATAAAGAAAGCCTGCTCATTTGGCCACCACTACCACTATTCATAGTTGAAACTGCACGGACTTTATATTTCACAACATTATGTAAAAACTGACGTGTCCAAAATACTATCATAAGTGCTGAAACGGTTTTCCTGCATATATTCATAGCCCCAACTTTACAGCACGCCGGCAGTTCGTGTGCTGCTGACCAAATTACGAGCACTGAGTCACAGGCTCACAGCACTCGTTTTCACTTCCACCGCTCAAGTTGTGGGTACCGGCTAGTTTATAGTACCTATGTGTTGGAAAGTTTGTTGTGTGTAACCGGCTTTATTGTAGGTTATGGTGTAATTTTATATAAGCGAATGTTACTAAGGATGGATGTTTTTATTCTTTCACACAAAAAACTACTGAATGGATTTGAATGACATTTGGAAAGCAGATAGTTAGTTAAAAGGAGGATAGCATCATAAAAGGGGGACCTCAGTTAGACCCATATGTTTGTGCCGTGCTTATCTCGTTTCGGGCTGAACTGAAGTTGACGCAGTTTTGAAAAGCATTCGTACTTTTTTGGAGAAGTTTTTAGTAAACAACATCAATGAATATCCGGTGACGTTGTTTGCATGGATTTATCTTACTACAGTTAGTGTGAGGCAAAGTTCAGTGGAAAAAAAAGTGTAATTATGATAACTTAATGCCTATTAGTACAACATGATACAACAGCAGCTAACAAATTACAAGGCCAATCAATGCCTGCTCCCCATTCATCATAAGCCGCAGCACTAAAGCTAGACTCCCACAACAATTAGGCCACCTGCCGCACCGCTAAAGTGGCAGGCGTGAGTAACGTGACGTCACCGCCAGCTCGCACTTACCTCCAATCCTTTGCGATATTAATCTCCTTGAGCGCCGCTTAAGTACGACACCAGATTAAACGTAGTGCCATTAAAACAGCGGGAACTGGATCTAATCCTACCTAGATCTAAAATTAAATATTTTTTTCACTTTTTTAATTTGTTATCTTGCTATGGTCACATCGTGATATGCTCTTCACGATTTAGCCAGCTTTAACGTCATCAAATGAGTCCTACCGCCTAGGGGACTGACACACTCGTACGTACTGACTAAAATTATTCGCGGCGTTCCTTCAATAGCCCTTTATTTTACGTTCCAGGTTAATGGTTACCTGATAATACCGTTTCGCGACCCTGGCAGGCTTTATAGTTTGCTGACGGCTCTTTGAGGCGCACATGATACACGACACGCCGTCGATCAGGACATGGTCCATGATCGTACGGCAAGTCACCCATTAGTCGCTGTCCGCATCCGCACACAATATTATTACGAGAGAAAGTGCTTCCGAGATCAAAGCATCCTATTTGTTACGCTATGAGTAACTTAAGTCTACCTGTGTACCACATTAAAATCCTTTTAACGTGTGTTTAGATCAAACAGAGTTACACTTACGGTAGCCATAGAGCCATGAATATTGCGTTACAATCAGAATTTTCTTTAGATTGAAAAATCCTTATTTTACATAGAACTGAAGTTTTATTCAAGGTAGGAGTAATAGAGCGTTAGAAACGTAAGTAATGTCTATCGGTTGGGCCATTTATCTCCGAAACGGCTGGACCGATTAGTGCGGGCCGCTCTAATGGTTTGTGGCGTTAAAGTAGTACCTACTGTACGCAACCCCGCTTTTAGGGCAATCCCTAACAACTGACTCACTTACCTATAACTTCGGGGTTATTCAGTGTATGTTTTGTGCCGTTTAGTACACTGCATTGCAGTAAATTATTTAAAAGGTGTATTGATAACATTCCTAATACGGACATCAAAAAAAGTTTGCGATTACTTTAAACATTTGTTTTTTTCTTGTTTGTGGATTATAATATGATTTCATCCTCTTTTAGATTATTATTACATAGAATTTCTATCTAAACAACAAATATTTTTTCTTGATAAAGTTATTTATTGAGCTTTATACTAGTTTTCACAAACTTTTTTTGATGTGTTACCGAACGAATACCAAGTGTCCACCTTCTATTTTTTATTTTCTGAGAAATGTCAGTATTACTTCCGATACCTTTAACATAGTCCTAGGATCGTCAGCCTTAGGTCTTCCACCGCTGACCTTGTGGCGTCGCACGGTGGGCCGAAAATCGGCTTTCATGGACTTAGGCATTTTATTTTGTAAGTGCCAGTTTTTATGCCGGATATCACTTCTATTAGTTATAACAATATACAAAAATGACACTAGAATTGATTCTGCACCAAAACGAAGGAATTATAATTTTTTTACGAAAATTTTGTATGGAGCTAGTATGAAAAATCGAAATATCTCTAAAACGGCAAGGATAACCGTAATATCCTTATAGGGGGTTATAGTACTAATTATTTGTGATTTTTTGACATAAGTTTCATAATGGTTGTGAATGCCGTTTTTTTTTAAAAAATCGTCAAAATATTTTCATTTATTTTTACATATGAAACGTTCCTTTTAGTGTTAAAGTTGAAAATTTCAGAGCTTTAACAACTCTTAACATAAAATAGCATGACCTCTTTAGACCTGAAGGACTAGACAGAAGTGTGTAGTATCTTGTAAGATTTCCAACAATACCAAAATAGTTGAATATCAGTGTCAAAGTGCCCATGCAGTCGCTTCTTTTTGAAAGATAGGGGAATGAAATTGTTGATTGATCATACCCTAAATGTATGATTATAACATAACCGGAAACATAATAATATCGACACAATAGGAATTTTAAGACCTTGCAGAAGATCAAAATACAAAATAACATCTTGTGTAGTCATCTAATGAGTCTGCTGACAAGTATAGTAGATAACAAAAGAAAAATGGATGAGGATATTGAGGCCCTTAACCCCACAGAGTGCATTAAAAGTAACAGGGTGACTCATAAACTAATGATGACAATGATCGACGCAAAAGTCTGCACGTACCTTTCTGAAGCTAGATCAAATGCATCATGCTACCTGTGCTTAGCAAAACCAACAGAAATGAACCACTTAGATGCTGTAACATCAAAAACTGTGTGTTCTGACATATACGAATTTAGCCTATCATCCCTACATGCCCGTATAAATTGCATGGAATGTCTGTTACACATTGCGTACAGACTTGTCCTCAAACAGTGGGCAGCAAGAAGTAATGAGCATAAAGAAATGTAACAAAACAGAAAAAAAAAAACATTCAAAATAAATTTAAAGAGGAGCTCAATCTGTTGATTGATATAGTGAAACAAGGCTCGGGAACTACCAATGACGGGAATACCGCAAGGAAGTTTTTCGAGTTTCCCAATAAAACTGCAGCTATTACTGGGTTGGATCAAGACCTGATAAAAAGATTTTCTGTTATTTTGCAAGCAATACCATCTGGTGAGAAGATAGATGTCATCAAATTTAAAGATTTTGCTCGCAAAACAGCAGAAAAGTACGTGGAATTATACGACTGGTACTACATGTCATCAACCGTACATAAACTATTAATACACGGTGCTGACATAATCGAAAAAAATGATATTGTCCCGATTGGGACTCTCTCGGAAGAAGCCTCAGAGTCTCGAAACAAAGATTTTAGGAGGTTTCGGGAACATCATTCGCGGAAAAGAAGCAGGCAAGATTCTAAGCAAGATATCCTAAATATGCTTGTTGTTTCTTCGGATCCCTTCCTAAGTGCACAAAGGCCGAAGTTAGATGCCAAAAGGAAGACAACCTTTTTTGCTGAAACTCTCGACCTAATACAGTTTCCGGAAACTGAGTTCGCGTTTGTAGGTGTATCCAATCTGGATTCTGACACGGAATTGGAGTCCGACAACGAAAGTTGTGAAGAAAATTTGTAAAATTCATTTATTTTTCTTTACGTTCTTTTGTTATTCATGTTAGTTTATTGTATCATATGTTTAGTTAATATTTTCATAAATTATTATGAACTTTGATATTATTTTTGTTACTTCTGTTTTATTTAAATTACCTTTCAATGAAAAGTATGTGTATATACAGTCCATTTTTTTTATTAACCGACTTTAAAAAAAAGAGGAGGTTCTCCATTCGGTCGGTCGGTATTTTTTTTATGTATGTACATCGATTACACCGAGTTTTCAAAAAAAATATAACCGCCTCTTCAAAAACAACCACAAAAAAGGGTACAATAACCTACAAAATAACTTTTCTTTCACTTCTGTCTAGTCCTTCAAGTCTAAAGAGGTCATGCTATTTTATGTTAAGAGTTGTTAAAGCTCTGATATCTTCAACTTTAACACTAAAAGGAACGTTTCATATGTAAAAATAAATGAAAATATTTTGACGATTTTTTTTAAAAAAACGGCATTCACAACCATTATGTAACTTATGTCAAAAAAATCACAAATAATTAGTACTATAACTCCCTATAAGGATATTACGGTTATCCTTGCCGTTTTAGAGATATTTCGATTTTTCATACTAGCTCCATACAAAATTTTCGTAAAAAAATTATAATTCCTTCGTTTTTGTGCAGAATCAATTCTGGTGTCATTTTTGTATATTGTTATAACTAATAGAAGTGATATCCGGCATAAAAACTGGCACTTACAAAATAAAATGCCTAAGTCTATGAAAGCCGATTTTCAGCCCACCGTGCGTCGCCATGTCAAGGTCAACACTACGTGACGTGACGTGACGAGTCATCGGGCTGCGGGCTTAGCTCACACCTTCATATTTACCAGCCCTCTGCTTTCTTAGATGATAGTAACACTGGCAGAAGTTCTTCTAAGGTATATGAAGAGTAACTTATCATTTACAGTAAAAACACTTTCTTTTTATTTTCTTTAAAAAATACATAGAGTCAAGAATAGAGTCTCGCCCGGTTCGTTAGAATAAGTTTTTTTTGTTAATGCCTTTCCCCATAATAGGAATTTCTCCTCTACATACACAAACGCCTAGACCCGGTAAAACTACTTGTAGATCATAGTACAAATATTTGCTCCATGCGGGAATGGAACCCGAGACACGCAGCGCAGCAGTCCGATCGCTCAGCTACTGCGCTAACCGTGCCGTCAAACCTTACCTTCCTTTTATTTATTAATTACCTTCAAAACATTCACCCTTAGTATCCATTTGATTGCAAGCAGAAACAAAATGACATCACTGGCTAAGATTGTTACAAACTCCTTTTTGACGTACCATAAGTCGGTTGCAAGGGATGAAAGATCACCTTTATTTTCACTTAACTAGCCTACTAGGTTACTCAATTTTATTGGATTACACTTGTTAAAAACTTATAGTTTTATAATATTAAAAGTTATAATAGATTTATAGTGGGAACGTTTAATTGTGCTGTCAGTTAATGCAAAAACTGACTAACAATCTTCGGAACTTCATATCTACAGCTGTGTAACAAATATAAAAAAAATAATTTTAAAGAGCTTGATCCTTCTGTCTCCACTTTCATCGTTACTCCTAAATAATTCTTGCTTGAACCGACTAAGTACACTGCTAAGATGATGATGATACTTACGTTTTAAAAAAGCGGGTACTTAGCTGTATTACATTATGATAACCACACCATTCTAGGAGAATTATCCGGTCAATTTGTTGGGGTAAGATCTGCCCATGGTGGATCCATGTGACATCAGTTTAGCCTCTATGATCATTATTCGTTGCGTAAGATGAGTAGAAAATTATTCTATTTAAAATAAAATGATAGTTCTATACTTTTAGTTTGGTTAAGTTATTTTCCTCAAATCTGCCATTGCAAATTTGAGGAAAATAATCTTTAGTAATGACTAAGGCTAAAGTCATAAAGGTTACGTCTACTTATTATTATAATTTATTTAGGACATCAATTTAGTCTATATAAATTTAAATTCTTGGTATGATAGCAAAATTCCATGTAGCTGTAAGCCTATTATTACTTATTTAAAATTAGAGCTACGTGTAACTACGGCATAGTTTAGTTGTTAAAATGTCAACCGCATTAATATTAAATTCACGACCTTTAACTCACCTTTGATATTAAACTGTTTTACAAAATTTACACAAAAAGTTATAATTTGAGCTCATAATGAAACGCTATTGTTTTTCCCGCGAGTAATTGACGTGTGACGCGCTGCGGTACGATGCGGTACGATGCGACGCGACGCGATGATTAACGAGCGAATTGTGAAGACTCACTTGAGCGTTGTCCCTGATAGTCCGAGAGCCTATGTGTGTTCTATTTGGTGATCTATTCCATGAGTGATATTTTAATTAATTTAATAATAAAAATGAACCATATGAGAGGCCGGTGGGGTTCTAAGAGGCGGGCGGCTCAACCAGAGATGGTGAAATCTCACACGACCGGATAAAGCAATAATTTTTAAAAATAAGATAAGATAAGATAAAATTTTAATTTTAAATGCAGCATCCGGTGGCGAAACCAATATAATTAACTTTATTGTTCCTTGACAAATGTATCGAAACGTAATATTTACTTTTTAAATATTGCCCATGGAGTGTCATGCCTGATTTTCTTACAAACCTAATCTTGGAAGCATTGAGCTTACATTCTTCCGAGTTACTCCTTGACAATTCAAAAGTGCCTGTAGACTGTAACGCTGTTTATGTTTTGGTTTGAGTTCAATTAAATCAAAGTTTGTCTTAGGAGTTAGGAAACTGAAAGTGATATAAAACCTTTTCAACATTGTAAACTTGGTCAAACTATTAAGAACGTGCCTGACGTGAACGAACGAACGTGTCAGAGCGGTCTCCGCCATTTTGTTCGTCGCTGATGATTTTGGTAACTTTGCTACTAGCTCCCAGACTAGAAGTATAATGTGATACTCGCCTGTCTCCATACATTATTTATTCACTTGATACGAACACCTAGGTATCTCAACAAAGTCTATACTTCAGGCTTTGAGGGTCTCCTTACTTAGACATCGGATTAAATAATGTAGCTTCGTAACTGTAGCCAGGACAGGTGGATACGTTAGACATTTTACGATATCATGAATAGGATATTAATAATAATGCTTTTATGACTGTCAAAGTCAAAGTCAAAGTCAAATCATTTATTTCAATTAGGCCATCAAGGAGGCACTTTTAAACGTCGATTATTAAAATTATAGGAATTGGGATAGGATGGGAATGATTCTACACCCATTCGCAAAGGTAGGTTGTAGGTATGAAGAAGAATGGGCAAGAAACTCCATACTTACTCTTTTTAAAAATGTTTTACAATATTTTTATAACATAATTTGCGATATATAATGTGAAAACAATGTACCCTGAAAATCCAAACCAAATATTATTAAAACAAAAAAAAAATAATAAAATATAAATAAAAAAATGTAAATAAAAAGGTACATCGGTGTTCACATTTTCACAAAATATTGCAATTACAGCTATTATACAAATTAAATATAAACAGTGTGTGAGCATTTAAATTGCAACCAGTTTGATTCTGTTTAAGCCCTACATTGTACTATGGAGCAGGACCAGCATGTTTCCAAGCATTTTTATCTTGAATATAATCTTCTAATTTATAATATGCTTGTTTACTAAGTGTACTTTTTATGCAACTTTTAAATTTCTTTCATTTAGTTTTATAATCTCACTAGGTATTTTGTTGTAACATTTAACACAGAACCCCATAAAAGATTTTTGGACTTTAGACAATCTAAAATATGGCTGATATATTTTATCTTTATTTCTAGTATTAAAATTATGTCTATCACTTATTTTATTAAATAGATGAAGATTTTTCCTAACATACATTATATTTTCATAAATAAATTGGCAAGGCACTGTCATTATATTAATTTTTTTAAATAGTTCCCTAAGTGATTCGCGACGACGTAGATTGTAAATTGCTCTGACGGCTCTCTTTTGCAAAATAAAAATAGATTCAATGTCAGCTGCCCGGCCCCACAGTAGAATGCCGTAAGACATTATGCTGTGAAAGTAACTGAAGTAAACCAAACGCGCAGTTTCGACGTCTGTTAACTGTCTTATCTTTCTAACAGCATAAGCGGCTGAACTTAGCCGCCCCGCTAAAGATGCTATATGGGGGCCCCATTGCAATTTATCGTCTAACGTGATTCCTAGGAAAACTGTCTTATTAATAAATTCCATTTTATCTCCGTTCAATAAAATTTCGCATTCCCTACTTCTAACATTTGGTAACGTGAATCTAATACATTTTGTCTTCTTTTCATTAAGAACTAAATTATTAACAGTAAACCAATTTTGAACTTTAAGAATGCAGTCATTAACAGTGTCTAGATTTTGTGCACGTCTGTTGCTTTAATGTTATTATATTTATATTACTAAATAAAACATTGGCAGGAAGCTCTACAGAGTTAAGTCGCCTCCGCTGAGGTTGCTCTGTGGAGACCAAAATATATCATAGCCAGTTTCTTCCATGCTGCCGAAAGCCGTTGGTCCTCGCTGTCATTTGTAGATATTTAAGTTTTAACCGTTAGTCAGGAGCTCGACAACCAGTCTTACCGAGGGTCGTCGTATCACCTAGTCGCCGCTTATTTTCTTCGTACATTAATTAGAAAGCAAATTAGCACTACACTTGATGACTATTCCACAGATTTTGCATATTTTTATTTAATAGACAAAATCAGCTCTAGACGCTACTAACGTTCAGCATTTTTCGTATAATCTCAGAAATTATAACTGTTTTAAATGTGTTTGTATGTTTCTTACTCAATTACTCAAAATAGTTGGTTTAATTTAATTGAAACACGGTACACTTTTTACAGAACATCACTCAAGACTCAAGCGTTACTTAAAAAGTTAAAACTAGTTTCAACCAATCAAATAGTTTGAATTCAGTTTATAAGTCATGCTTCAATCCTCACGGTAGCGATAGGCGGAGACCTCTCACGCCCGGCATTGATTTCGGCCATGCTGCGGAACGAGACGGAGTGGGAAGCGGTCGCCACCTTCTGCGAGGCAGTAATGCTCGTGAAGGAGATGGCGGGCCGCGAGAGAGAGAGGACAGCGTCCTCCCTCCGCCCCAACCGCAGTGGTACACGCCCACGGCGTCGGACGTCAGCAGATGATCTCCGGCCACCGTAGGCGCGGGCATGCGGACAGCGAGTAAATGGCATCTTGCTGTCCGACCATGGACCATGCCCGGGTCGACGGCGCGTCGTGTTCCACGCGAGCCTCAAAGAGCTGTCAGCAAATGACGGGGCCCCCTCACAGAGGGCCAAAGCCTGCCGGGGTCGCGGGTCTTATTTCCATCACCGTGACCCCGGTACATAAAGGGCTGTTGAAGAACACCGTGGATTTTAGTCAGTACAAGTCTGACAGTACCTCCCACCCTGCCCGGGGTAGGAGGTATCATTTGATGATTTTACCACGCTAAAAAAAAAAAAGTCATACTTCAAAGTAGAAATACCGAACTTCCCGCGAAGCTGCGGGTCATATTAAGCTAGTACACGTACATTATAAATAAATAAAGCTACACGTTCGCACAACGAGCGCTCACAACTAATTGGATGAACGCCTGGAGTTTTTGTTTGAGCACAGAGACCTTGGCCTTCTAGCCCAATGAGATTACCAAGATATTTTTAGAACCTCTGTCTGTGCCTTTGTAGTGTTAAGATTAAAATTAAACGGGATACAGTCATAGACAGGAAAATAAACAGGAGAGGCCTTTTGCTTAATTTAGAGACAGACTATAATAGGTCACAAGGAGTGCTCAATGTTGCCATTCTAGACCGTTACTCTCTTAAAGTAACAGGGTATTTGACTGAAAAAAATCTAATTAGTCCATCAGTTAGATTAATAAAAAAAACCCCGACACAAAAACCAAGTTCTCTTTAAAAAGTAAAAAATAATAAAAACAACTCAATTTTAAAGTACGTGTGTACTATTTTTACGTATCTACTATTTTTTCCGGTCCCCCAAGGCGACGTGTTTATTAAAGGGAGGAACACTCGCCCGTTACTCACTTTTAATACAAAAAACACTAAATTGAAATCGCTTCAGCAGTTCAGGCTCTATGATTCCACAGACAGACAGGCAGACAGACAGACCGACAGACAGACAGACAGGACAAACTTATAACACCCTTCTTTTTCCGTCGTGGGTTAATAATATCGTGTTCCTTAAATTGCCCTTTATGTTCCAAGATCACGATAACCTGTTTACACAGCCTTGCGATCACGACGGGAGCAATGTTTAATCTAAAGGAGTACTCGGAAACTATAAAATGCTACAACATGTAAAACATCGGCCCCAGTGTGTTGAATTGTTCAGTGGGCAATATTGCAAGTGCAATCTATCAATAGGAGGGACACCTGGGGGGACATACATCATAGTGTTGAGTGCACTATCATCGTTTGCTGTGCCCCTGGTACACTAGCACACGTTTAGAAGGCACTTAGTTTAGTTACTTATGCATGAGTTTGAAGTCTGTTGTAACTCGTTGTCTGTAATTGGAACGACTGTAAAAGCCAAAGAACTCACTATGACTGAAATGCTTTTCAAAATAAACCCAGCTTCTTAAGGAGCATGGTTTTGTGAATCGTTCTGGCGTTTAAATCCAAGAAAGTCCAAAAGCACAGATGTCTGCAAAATACCAGTAAGCAAGTAAGTTTTGGCTAATTTCTACATCTATCAGGCCCATGTTCAGCAGTGGACGTCTTCCAGCTGATGATGATGATGAATTCTTCATCTAAAGTCAGTGAGGTCCTAGAATGCAATAGCATAGCAATAATATAACAAAAAAGAATAGTCATGTGACTTTTCACGTTTTTGTGTTGTAACGTAAACGGGAGCTTTGACATTAATTTGATGGAAAAAAATAGTTCCTCTTTCGTACACGAGAAGCGCTTTTCATTTTCCTTACAATAAACGCCAGTAAACACTCCAATAAAATAAAAATACGAAAATCTTATGATAAGACCTCTAGGCTGGTTATGCTGCTAGCAGTGCCAGCAACTATTCAAATTATTAACTTTGTCATCTATACCTCCGACAGTCACTCCACGTCTACGCCCACACGCCACGCACGTAAAACGCACGTAGGTCGTTATTAAAACAATCCTTTGTTAAATCAAAACACGAAAGCTTCGCGTTGCGGTTGCAAAATTTAATCAAGTTGAGAACGTTGAATTCTAACCAAAATTGATGTGAACATTTTTATTAAAACTTTTGGTTCTCATATTTTGGAACAATTTTAGGTCTCTCGAACATTTGTTAAGCTAGTTATAGTTGGTGTGTCATAGGGGTTTAATTTTAAATGTGGACTGATACCCTAATGAAAGCGTCGCCCGGTAATTAATAGTACGCTTTTTTTTTTTTTTTTTTTTTTTTTTATCGTGGTAAAATCATCAAATGAGACCTCCAACCCCGGGCAGGGCGGGAGGTACTGTCAGACTTGTACTGACTAAAATCCACGGTGTCCTTCAGTAGCCCTTTATGTTCCGGGGTCACGGTAATAGAAATAAATCCCGCGACCCCGGCAGGCTTTGGCCCTCTGAGAGGGGGCCCCGTCATTTTGCTGACAGCTCTTTGAGGCGCGCGTGGAACACGACGCGCCGTCGACCCGGGCATGGTCCATGGTCGGACAGCGAGTTGCCCTTTACTCGCTGTCCGCATGCCCGCGCCTACGGTGGCCGGAGATCGTCTTGCGACGTACGGCGCCGTGGGCGTACACCACTGCGGTTGGGGCGGAGGGAGGACGCTGTCCTCTCTCTCTCGCGGCCCGCCGCCTCCTTCACGAGCATTACTGCCTCGCAGAAGGCGGCGACCGCTTCCCACTCCGTCTCGCTCCGCAGCATGGCCGAAACCAATGCCGGGCGCGAGAGGTCTCCGCCTATCGCCGCCGTGAGGACACGTCGGTGCTCTGCCCAAGCTGGGCAGTCTTGCACCGTATGCTCTACTGTGTCCTCCGGGCGATCTTCGCAGTGGTGACACCCCGGCGTTTCCTCCTTTCCCATCAGCCACAGGTACCTCCCGAAACTTCCGTGTCCGGTGAGGACCTGCGTCATGCGATAGGTCAGGACGCCGTGACGTCTCTCCAGCCACTCCTCAAAGAGGGGTCTTACCGCCGCGATTGCGGCGTGCCCGGCCGTCGGTTGCGACAGTCGTCCAATCCATACTACCCTGAGCTCGCGCCGGAGCTCTTCCCGCCACGCCTCGACTTCTCGAGGCAGCGGGGATTAATAGTACGCTGGCTGCGATTAACAGAACTGTTAGAAGTATTTACTATAGGGAGATACCTATATCCATCAATAGAGGTTCTTTAGTTGACGAAAAAACTTTACCCCTAGATCTGCACTAGTAGTGCATCCACCTTTGATCATTAGTAACAACTAAATACACAGTCAGCGTCAAAAGTCCTCACCCAACGAAAGACCACCTTTCTGTTTAGTACCGTCGGAACGTAAACATGTCTCCGTGCTCGTTTAAAAAGTGCAAAAATCACTCTTCCAGGACCGGAAACAAGGATGAAATTTCATTTTCTCAGTAAGTACTAATATTACCAATATATATTAACTACCACTAAATACAGATATTTCAGATAAGAAATCGCCGTAGAATAATTTATTTTAAAATTGACGAAAGTATCAGCAGGGTTAATCAACGACGATGTATTGCTAGACTCCTAATAACAGGCGACCGATGTCTTTCAACACATTAGGCAAAAAAGTCTTATATCCGTCTTATTTCGACCACTCCTGTGAGCCGTAAACATACCTTGAGACAGAACAGACTTGAGTTAACCAATCACAACGCATTACCCCGTCCCCCTCGCTTACGTAGTACCTCAGCGAGTTGACAGAATAGTTTTTGTTCCTTAGATCATGAATGCGGCATCTAGTAATATATTGTCGTTGCGGTTTATAAAACACCTTAGTCACACGAACCAAAATCCTTAACAAAATCAATGCAAATAAGCTGAAGAAAATTCAAAATGTTCCGATCACTTACATATAACTAGCTATCAAACATTTACTGAAGGGAATCTTAATTCCCGCAAAGCTTTGCGATCAACAGAACCACCACAACTGTTTAAAATGCAGGTTTCAGTTTCAGCCGGTTTGAATCAACAACAAATTTATCCTTCTTTAACGAATTTGTAACTGAGTTTAAACATTGAAAACGATGGAAATTGCCTTGACCTAGAATTTGTTTTTCGTTTATCTTGCAAATGGACAAAAATGGTCTATGATGTATTTGATCTAGTTTTGCGTTAAAGAACAATTCTTATGTAATAGCCATATTCAAAATTAACTGGATTAAAGTAAACTATTTTGGCCAACATTAATAGAACATTTCTATAACATTAATTGGCATTCAATAAACTCCTCTATCGATGAACATTCAAATCCATATATGCTTACTTTTATTCGAAACGGTACTCAAAGTAATATTATAAGATTTCAAACGAATGTAGAAAATAGGACATGGATATTAATATGGGAGAGCTCTTTGTCTAGCAATAGCAGTATAAAAAAGCACATTTTAAAGTTATTAGAGACTAACATACCGTTAATTATATACATTTTTTGTGCTTTTTAATATTAAGAAATTTCTCTCGTCCATTTTTTCTATGACATCAAAAACGAATGCCTTTAATCAAATACTTCCATCTAAGATAGCCAGCAACAAATCGTCACACTCAACTTTTCCCGACAAATAGATATCTGTGTATCAAGGTACCGATACAAACCGATACCGAGATATACAAGTACACAAGTATCGACATCCGATCTCAAATCCGGACTGTTGGCTATCAGGTAAACTTGCTTGTCCATTTACTGGGCAAGCAAGGCGAGCTGTAAGCCAAAAATACGTAACTCAATGAATCTATATTTCGAGACAACAGGGAAAGAAGGAAGCGTTTTTACAGTACAAATGCATTACTGACTTGTGCCCAATTTTCAGCCAGCATGGAATTATCTATACATATAATAAAATAGTAGGAAAGTCAAAACTGTACATTGAATATTTTTTTTAAAGAATACTTGGGATGTGATCTACAATCGATACCGAAGCCAAAAATATAGTTTTTAGATTTTTTGTCTGTTTGTCTGTTTATCTGTTTGTCTGTTTGTCTGTATGTATGTCCGGGATAAACTCAAAAAGTAATGGACGGATTTGAATGATTCTTTTTTTGTTGTATAGGTATTAAATCTGGTCAAAACATAAGCTATAAATTATTCCGGAAACTTGAACACCTGGCGCAGAACCGCAACAGACCAGCTAAACTACAAGAGATACAAAAATAGTGCGTTAGCAAAAAGTGTTCCACGTGATGAGCATTTTCTGCTGAGAGAATAAAATTGAAGATCTGGAACACCTGATGTGGAACTCTAAGAGCCCAGCTACACTATAACATGTACAGGAATGACGTCTTAGCAAAGTTGTTCAACCTGATGAGCATTCACTGTTGAAGTATAAAAATTGAAGATCTGGAACACCTAATGTGGAACTCCAAGAGCCCAGCTACACTATAACATAAAGGAATGACGTCTTTTTTTTTGCATGGTAAAATCATCAAATGAGGCCTCCCACCCCCACTGTCAGACTTGTACTGACTAAAATCCACGGTGTCCTTCAATAGCCCTTTATGTTCCGGGGTCACGGTGATAGAAATAAGTCCCACGACCCCGTCAGGCTTTGGCCCTGTGTGAGGGGGCCCCGTCATTTTGCTGACGCTCTTTAGGCGCGCGTGGAACACGACGCGCCGTCGACCCGGGCATGGTCCATGGTCGGACAGCGAGTTGTCCTTTACTCACTGTCCGCATGCCCGCGCCTACGGTGGCTGGAGGTCGTCTGCCGACGTCCGACGCCGTGGGCGTCTACCCACTGCGGTTGGGGCGGAGGGAGGACGCTGTCCTCTTCCTCTCGCGGCCCGCCCCCTCCTTCACGAGCATAGCTGCTTATCAGAAGGAGGTGACCGCTTCCCACTCCGTCTCGCCCCGCAGCATGTCCTCGACCAATGCCGGGCGCGAGAGGTCTCCGTCTATCGCCGCCGTGAGGACACGTCGGTGCTCTGCAAAGCTATTACTAATTTCACATACAGTGAAATTAGTATAGTGAGTATTTTATAATTATACAAATTATAAAATAAAAAATAAATTTAAAATTTAAAAAACCCCCGACACAAAAACCAAGTTCCCTTTAAAAAGTAAAAAATAATAAAAATACGTCGCGTTTGGGGACTGCTCCAAATTATTTATCATCTCCTGTTTTTTTGCAGTCCCCCAACGCGACGTATTTTTATTATTTTTTACTTTTTAAAGGGAACTTGGTTTTTGTGTCGGGGGTTTTTTAAATTTTAAATTTTAAATTTATTTTTTATTTTATACTTTTTATAGGTAGGTACATACAAATATCATTTTATGTTGCTAAGAAGAGTATTCCCGATTAAGTCATCAATATTCCCTTTCAGTACGCTTTCATTTGATACCCAACTCGAGTATTTTGTAGACCCTCGGTTACCTTTCCCCACTTTCACCCCCACAACTTCTAAACGGCTCAACCGATTTTCATCAAACATGTCTAAGAACACTCGCAGGTAAGTCACCTTTCATACAAAAAAAAACTAAATTGAAATCACTTCATCCGTTCGGGCTCTATGATGCCACAGACAGACAGACAGACAGACAGACACGTCAAACTTATAACACCCCTCTTTTTCCGTCGGGGGTTAATAACATAATATTATCTATATATATAAAAATGAAACCCGTTTTCCGTTGTCACGACATAACATGAAAACGGCTTGACCGATTCGGATAATTAATTGTTTGTTGTGTTTGTAACCATCGGGACCGGGTTTTAGACCGGGTCCTCCACCCGTGCGAAGCCGGGACGGGCCGCTAGTAATATAATAATAATATTCCACAACTATCACACAACGCCATCTAGTCCCAAGCTAAGCAGAGCTTGTGTTATGGGTACAAGACAACTGATATACATACTTATATATTTCTAAATACATACATATTATAGATAAATTACACCCAGACACAGAACAAATGATCATGCTCATCACACAAACATTTGTCCTGGGTGGGAATCGAACCCACGACCCCCGGCATAGCAGTCAGGGTCACTAACCACTGGACCAACGGGCCAGTCAAGCTGGCCATACATAAGCTGGGATTTCTTCCACGCAGTAAAGGCGGTAATAGTTTAGGACCGATTTTCGATGACGATGAATATTATTGTACTCTACTGGCCAAAAGCCATTATTTTTTTTGCCGAGCTCTTGGAGTTGGGTTTTCACATCTTTTCAGATCTTAGATTTTGACAATCCCGTTGTCGCTTGCATAAGCAACAGGATACGCGTACGAAGTCGCGGGCAGAAGCTAGTACGACCTAATAAATGAGTGTTTATTCAGGTTATAGATATACTTATTTGTGCGCCAAACATCCAAATCTATTTTAAATATTAAAGGTTGGCGTAAAACAGTAAAAAAGTAACATTATTAAATCCATGAATTAACAACTTTCGTATTTTATATACGAGTAGTAGCTATAGTAAGGTCATGGTTTCTTGAAACATCACAACATCGAAAAGCACGAATTAATTATTTTTTGAGATACTGTTTTTTCTCTTACGAGTACAGAGTTGTCCAGTTTTCCGACAATGCCACGAAATTCGTTCGATTCCTAATTACATTTCGATATCGTCGTGCGAAATTGAATGTTAACCCACGTAGTTGTGATGGGTGGTTGGGGACCGACGACTCTATCTTAAAGGAATAAGGATCAAAGTTAAAGGATAGCTATTCCTTTACTTATAAGTTTTATTAGAACAAATCTTATCGTTTTTCTTAGGCAGTTGGCGCTGTGTCTGACTCCTGTGCTGTGTATCGCGGGTTTGGTTCACGCACGTAATAGATAAAGGCCATACGGCCAATAGGCAGTTGTTTTGGGTCTGGCAGTTTGTGTATGTGAGTTTTTATGTCTGTAAACGCCTCTAAGATACAGGAGAAATAATGGCATTGCCATTTGTTCCTGCTTAAACCGACTGGCTTTATGTAGTGGTTTACTGAGCAGATTTATAACATAAACCCTGGTAGATAAGTGCTGGTTTGCTGTGTAAGCCCTGATCCTGACTTAAATAACCTCAATCCGTAGATTGACTTATACATGAGATGCCATTAACTCATAAAGTCCAAAATATTTCACTTACCCCTCAGCCAACAAGAATATAAAATAAAAAATACTGCCTTATCAATTCACTCGCAGCTTTCACCAAGAAAAACAAGGAAACTCAACATAAATAAGAGGGAAACACTTTCTTAACAATATATCAGCGGAACATCACAGTATAGATAAATAAGTATTAACATGCAGTACTTCAACTTGGAACAACTTCAAGTCACATGAAATACACCTACAACATTCTTAGCATGTATCAGGTAACAGATTACCTACTCGTAAGCATGGACTATCGAACAAAACTAATAACATAGTTTTGTTGACAACTCCAACATCCACGTATGATATAAAAGGAGGGAGTTGATGTACTGGATAATATTCATACTGTAATAACATGGAGGCACATCGTCAAAACACAACACTTTTAACAGACAAAGCCTTTGTACACACAAACAAAGCCTACATGAGAAAGCTATTTGTTATGTCCGAGTGTTTGATAAAAGCGGCGCAAATAAACATTTCTCTACCCATCGACGGGTTCTTTGCATAAATTTCAGTTATGGCAAGACATTTGTCAATGGATAATGCGGTGCCGGCGATATTCATGGTCCCGTATATCGGGCGCGTGCATACATCTCAGGAGCGCCGACTGTTCGATAAACATGATCTACGGCCGCTCTAAGACTGTGTGTATTCCTTTTGAAGTTAAAGATATCGGCAATTATTGTGCCCTAATATGTTCCATATGATAATTCAACAGATTTCCTTTGAAGAAAGTACGCAAAATGGTTTTTTGATGGGATTACGTCTGAATGTTTTTTTACCGGTTCAGAGAAAATTGAATATTAAGGAAACATGGAAAACGAATTATGCTGATGAGAATAAATTTCAAAAAGACTTTATTGTTATTACTATTGAATAGCGTTTTCGCTTTTCCTCCTATAACCATCTTTATTCTCTCTTAAAAGAAAACTTCCTGATTAAAAAAACATCCTTAAATTAGAACTTATCAAATCCTTGATTCCCTGGAAATCCACTTTAGTGCCTATCAAAAATAAAACAAAGCTCTCGGCTAAGTGAGGAGGCCTCACAAAGACATCACTTTGGACAGGCGGCTCATTTGCGTGGGACGCTAATCCCGGATTGTATCGACACTGACATTTCTACAATAATGAGATCCACCGCCATGGGAGTGATGCTTACGACTAATGTACTGTGAATCCAAAAAGATAGTGAATTGTTTCAAAACTTTATTTTTAAGTTGAAAGCCGGAGTGACAATGATTTAGGTATTTTATACAAACATTTCCTCAGCCCCTTAATTTAAAGTATCTACTTACATATTTTTTGATAGCCCATAGGTTGACACCTTGCCTATCATGCACAAGATTGAGAATCCAAACCTGGGCAAGTACCTATGGACATCCCTGACATCGGTAAAGGAAAACATTGTGAGAAATCCTGGACTCGTACAATAAATTAAAGTCTGAAGCGATTTCAGAGGCCTATGTGGCTCCCAAAGGCATCTTATACACACGGCTGGGGGCACCTGCTCACACGAATTAATAGAATAACAAATTGTCTAGTAAGTCTGCCGATGGACGCTATGAGATCAATACTAAATTTTTCATAAAATTCCATAATTATGTTACAATGAAATTAATTGGACAATTATAACAGAGAGAACATCCCAAGTGAGGCTAAGGATAGCAAAATTATTGGGGGTGCGGGACTGTATATCAGGTAACCGTGGCCTGGAAAGTAAAGGGCAATTAAATGACACCGAGGATTTTATTCAGTACGAGTCTGACAGTCCCTCCCGTCCAGCCCTAGGTGGGAGGACTCATTTGATGATAATACTAAGTTTATTATAATGAGACACCTATTCATATTCATGTCTCCGCCATATACAAATATACAGACTAAACAATCGTACCACATGCCAACATATTACGATGTATGGCGCCGATGTCCTTTTCACTGTTCCACGAAATAGAGAGTCTCCCTCGGAAATTGGAAATTACTCGTTAACGTCGAAACTAGGCTAGGTTCTACGTAATTCGTAATTACATCAAGAGGCCTTAGCACAATATTTCCGTTTTTAATTACAGTGTACTTGAAGTATCGGGTTTAATGTATGGAAAATGGAAAAGCTCCTGTGGTTAACGAACGAGTTTGTTTTTCAAGAGATTAAAGTCAAAGCCACGAAAACCCGGCTCATACAGGCATTGGTGTTCCCAATATTTTTATACGCAGTAGAGACCTGGACGCTGAGGGAATCTAAAAAAAGTAAAATAGACTCTCTGGAAATGTGGTGCTGGAGGAAAATGCTTGGAGTCTCCTGGACTGAGTTTCGAACCAACATATCCATTCTCCAGGAGCTTGGTATCAGACAGCGTCTATCTGCTACGGTCCAGGCTCGAATACTTCAGTTCTTTGGCCACGTGTCCCGGAGAGGTAACGATTTTATTGAGCGGCTTGTAGTCCAGGGGAAGGTGAAAGGCACGAGAGCACGCGGAAGGTCTCCCATGCGATGGACTGACCAGATCAAGTCTGCAGTTGGTGGTCCGCTTCATGAGTACACACGAGTTACAGCCAACAGGGAGGGTTGGCGTCGCATTGTGAGGCGAATTATGGCAGCACGATGTCTCGCAACATGCAACTCTGCAACATGTTGACCACGACCACTCTGTCAAGAGTGAACCGACGAAGAAGAAGAAAGTCAAAGTTCCCGTTTAGTTTATGTCACAAATATGTGAAGTCATGCTAATAGGTCCTCAGAGGTACACCCAATGACAAATGTCATATTGTGTTTTACAGAGACAACTCTCTACGAAGTACAAACAAACTGATCATCTCTTTCTAATGTCGATCATACTTATCACCAGCACCTGTTTTGGTTTGAACGTCATAAACGGTTCTCTCGCCCTAGAGATAGAACTGACTTACTAAAAATGTCACCCCGTGTTTATGGACTGTTTTATTTTACAGATAAAATCCGAAGTCCATTGAAGATCAGGAACATTTATTTTTTTATTCTTTCTACTAAAAATGTTTAAACACCTACATATTGGCAATAAACAGTTCGGTATGTTGGCAAGCTGCTCTCTCAACATGTAGTTTTTTGTTTCTGTTTACAGGTTTCATCGAGCTGCGGGACATTAAGTAGCATGTAAGAATGCCTTCTCAACTGGCTGCACAGTGCCCATAAATAACAACGAGTGAAATGTTTTTTAAATACATTGAAAGAAACAACAAACGAAATCGGTTAAATAGGGACATGTTTCCTGCGACAACAAAATTTTTTAATAATTTAGTATACCTAGTACAAAGTTGATAATTTTTGCCTAAAACAGATTAACCACATAACACATGTAATTCTCGGCGGGTTAAGTAGAGATGCACCTGATACTGTATCATGACCTGGTACACGAATCACGCACATTTCAGTATGTTTTAAGTCCCATTTAGCCCCTTCGTAAACTAGACGACGCAAGACAGCGATACCAAGACTTTGGTATTACTTATACTTTTACTGTTAACTGCAACGTACACTGTTCCTTTCGAGCCATTTTCTCCGGACCATAATTATTCCAAAACTATTCAGCGTTTAGCGTTTAGGCCTTCGTCGGCAACCAGACGATAATGTTAGTAAACTCCATCCTCAAGCCTGTTCGGTTTCTAATCGCGTATTATTAACCTCAGACCATTGATTCAGGACAGTGAAAAGGTCACACAAAATAATCTCGCAACACTTCACAAAATATACTCGTATTCCCAAATACTTTATGAAAATGCATGCATGCACATTTAGATTTCGTGTTCGGAAACAAACAATTCTATATTTCTTTAGAATAGAAAGAATTTTTGGATTCTGTTCGGCAGTTTGCAAGTTATAACGATATTTGTGTGCCAAGCGCAGTGCGGCCGATTTGCGTGTCATCAAACAACGAAGGGGTCTGACAGACGTATGGTACAAGTTTGCGTACCAAGCCACTTACACGGTGTTACTGCAGACACTGAACGTGTTATGAGCTTGTTATGTAAGCTATGCTTTGATTCACAGAAGTTACGTTGGAACTTTTGTACTTTATGATACGAATATTTCATTGAACTCTTGTGATCGTGTGTCTGTCTCTAAATATCTAGATCAATCAAATATTAAGAGGATTTGTATTATACAGCGGTCGCACAGGTTAATCTTCAGGTAAAGCAGCGCTTGCCAAGGTCTGAGCATGGAAGAGAAGATAAAACATCGATCCTGGTAAAATACCTACCGGTAGTTTTTTGCTGCATCCGGTTAGATTTTCAGCCGTCCGTCCGACCGGATATCTGGGAAAAGGCAGGCTAAGCAGTTACTTAAATATTAAGATGGATTTGATTACTGTGAAAGAGCAGTAATAGTACTACTTGACTTGGCCTTTCCAACAATTGGCCAAATTACTGAAAAAATGTAATTAGTTCATCAGATAGAAATATTGAATTGAATCTAAAAATATTCGGCCCTGTATTTTTCTTTTGTTCCGTAAATCAAAATTGACGGAAATACTTTCTAAATTGGCAAAACGTCTTTAGAGTTAGCTTTAGAGTTGTGATACATAATATATTGATAATAAGTCATTGATTTAAAAAAAAAACCTATCCGTTATTTTTCAAAACTCTAATTAGATTCACAAGTTATTGACACTGTCAGGTAGCCAATTATGTCACGGCCCCAGGTTTGGCCGCTACTACTTGATTCTAGTTAAGCTCTGATTATGTTAGAGTAACATACCCTTCTGTAGCAGACGGTCCAGCATGTGACGTCACGGCTATGAAGACAGCACGCCGTACTAACGACCGACGTGCTGCGCCACCACGATTGACGTGCAGTACTAACATTACGTGAGTAGCTCCAGAAGGTCAGTTTTAAGCAACGAGCAAAATGGCTGCACATTTTAACATGTTAATAATCAGTCTGACGCCAGAGGAGCTCCACTTCACACGATCACACACTTTTATATCCTTCTGCAAATGACACTTATTTTTATCCTGTGGGTGCGTTTACAAATAAAAAAGTCACATACCTAAACACCTAGACCCGGTACAACTACTTGTAGATCATACAAACATTCAGACCGTGCGAGAATCGAACCCATGACCCGCTGCACAGCAGTCGATTGCTAAGTCACTGCGCCGAATGAAATAGTAACCTACCCTGACCAATAGAAATTTATTTAAATTTTTGTTAGCTTTTAATCATGGAGAGCATACTGTGGTCTCCTATAAGTGAAGAAATACCTACACCAACTAAATACTGTGTTGTTTTGTGTCAACACCTGTGTATATCTTTCGTGGAGCTCCTAAGGAAATGGGTGAGACCATTTTCACTACATGTACCTTCTCCGCTTCTCCAGTTATTGTGGTACTCAGCACGTTCCGGATTGAGATCGATTCCCAGCTACACTGCCATTCTACGTGATCCTAACATGCTTACCATTCATCTTACTACAAGAATGACGACGTCCTTTTAAGGAGTTTTTAACCTTCTTCCAATAACCCAACTGCTCGCCTGGAGCATTGTGTTCGTGCTACAGTATTAAAAGATTGTGAATTTTTTTGTTTTATGAATGTTGGTACTGAGTTTTAGTGACCAATTCTATTTCTTTACTTCTAAGAACAGTGTAGTTGTTAGTAAACAATTACATTTTTTAAATGTAATAATAGTAATTTACGAATCGAGATTAGATAGATTTACTTTCTTCATTTTAAACATCACCTCATGTTTAGAGCGAAAATGTGAAACCTTGAGAAACTATAAAGTTTAAACTATTATTGTAATTGTTAAAAAACCATTTCTTGTTTACTGGTATTTCGACAAAATGTTATGACACAGATAACCTAAGAATCATTATCACGGTTATCAACATCATAACAAAAACATATGAAATTATGTGAACAGATTGACACAATCATTTTATTCGTCCACGACCGGTGACAGGTTACAGCCATGGGCGGACTAACTGACGAACAAAAAACATTTTACAAAGAAAATGGTTACGTAGTGTTAAAAGACGTTCTTTCAGAAGAAGAGTTGAGTGCCATCAGTGATGAGTATGACAAGCTGTTTGCGAGGAAGAACCAGGACAAAATGGAGAGCTCCTGGGTGGGCAGTGACGCTGATGATCGGAAGAATGACGCCGTGCAAACGGTGAGCTCTATTATACCCTCTTATACCTAACTAGCCCCTAATCTAGCCTCTTGAAGCGTGCCTCTCTGCCTCTCTGGATTTCTATTGTGTTAGTCACCTGGACACTAAAGTGATAAGGTATGGTAGACTTGCGTCGCCTTATGCACGAAGTGGTTTATATGACACTCACAATTCACCAGTCATTTTCAAATCCCATTAAATTAGGGGGAGAGTCTATCACCATTTAACCGGACATAAACAGAAGCTCCGAGTTGCTAATCAATTCTTAACAGAAAACACTATGACTTATTGCCTGGCCCCGCAATCAAATCCAGGGGCCAGAACTAAGGCGTGTACTGGTACTACGACTACTAGTACCATTTGTTTCATGTTATTTGTACTAGTTATAAATATCAGACTCATCTTCTGCTTGCCTTTTCCCAACTTTGTTGACGTCAACTTCCAGTCAAACTAGATACCTACAGCTGAATATCGTTATTGAACATGGAGCGATCTATCTGACCTACACAACACAGTAACTGGGTCATACGATACCCTTTGGTAAGTCTGATTGTTAGACTGTCAAAAGACAGCCGGGACCAACGGCTTTACGTGCTTTTCTCCTCGGCAAACGCGGCTTAACCGTAAAGATCGACGAGCCTAAATACTGTACTCTAAATTTTCTTTAATTTCTGCTTAGGTAAAAGGCATCCACAACTTGCAGTACCACCACGCGGTGTTCAACTCATTCCTGTTCAGTCACAAGCTGTTGGATGCCCTGGAGGACATCATGGAGACGCCCAACATCGTGCTGCATCACACCAAGGCGCATCTGAAACCACCGGAGAAAGGGGCCGCTTATCCTATGCATCAGGTATCAGCTTTAACAATCTCATTTCTCATAGAGGATGGATGATCCTTCACACAAAATCTACTGCACGGATTTGTATGAAATTCGGTACGCAGATCAAAAATCAAAATCCAAATATTTTATTTTACATGGGCCTCAATGAGCACTTATAAAAGGTCGAGAAGAAAAAAAAAATTGGCACGGTTCGGGTTGGTCGTTTCCATGGAGAAGAAGATAGTTTATAACCCGTACTAACACATAGGATAGTTATTATCCCGATTTTCCCTTGGGATAATTTGAAACCGCTGGCAGCAGCTAGCATAATCATGATTTTGCTTGTGATTCGTATTTTATCACATACCAGATTATAACGCACAACACGACTATATTACGTAAGTTTTTAAGCTCTACCAATTAAGGATGTCTCCTCTGCAGGTATCAGAACTCATATCTGTTCTTCTGCATAGGACTATCACTACTTCCCGTACAAGAACGACTCCATGATAGCAGCCTTCCTTCACCTGGACGCCGCAGGGCCCGACAATGGAGGCCTGTTCGTGTACCCTGGGTCCCACAAGTTGGGGCCTCAGGAAGATATCGGAGCCCGCGAGTCTAACTTTCATTATGTGGATCAGGTAATCAACTTCACCGAACGTTTTCTGAATAACAGCTGTATTTTGAAAACAATACCGAAATAGGTCAAGTTTATTTGATTTAATTTAAAAATTTTTACATTCTTATCTTTAATTGATACACGCATGCAGGCACGTTTGGCGCAGTGGCTGAGCGATCGGCTGCCGCGCATCATGTTGCGGGTTCGATTCCCGCTCGCAACAAATATTTGTACGACTAACGAGTACCTACTTGTTCTGGATGTGCATATTTGTATAGTAGTTTTCGTATGTTTGTAATTGCACCCACGACACAGAAAAACAGCATAGAGCGGGGCAAAGTTTAAAAAAAAACGGATTTTTTCCGGAACTTGTGAATTATTATGTCGGTAAATTCTATGAAGGTTATTCAACCTTGCGTCTAGGCAAATAAATTCTACGTAATACCATCTCTGATAATGAATGATGAAATGTTTCAGACGAAATTCTCCTTAGAGAAGGCTGCCCCGGTGATAGCAGCTCGCGGAGACGTGGTGGTTTTCTCATACCTGCTGGTGCACGGCAGTCCCGCCAACACTTCCAGCAGGCCACGCCGCATGCTGCTGCTGCAGGCGGCCGCCGCCGACGACGAGCCGCGTGGCCACCAGCCGCTGCGGCCCGGCCAGGGCTGGCTCCTCAGAGGTGTCAACGTCAACAGGGACGCCAGCATTTCCAAGAGATTTGAGACAAGCTAAACATTGTTAGCCACATCTCATTTCTGCTCGATTGGCGATGGATTGTGGTAGGATTTAATAATTACCTGTTGTGTAATTAAATAAAACTTATATTAAGTACTTTATCTATCCATTTCCATTGGCCATCAAAATCGATCTTAAGCATCATTTAAACGATGCAAGACAAGAACTCGCACGTGAGTTGCGTTACATTGCGGACTTTACAGGTACAACGAATTCAGTTGATCAAACAAATACCGCAAGGTAGTGAAACTCGCATGAGAGTTCTTGCTCCGTGTAAATGAGGCTTTGCTCTAACACGCGCACACTTATTCAAATAGTTTGGACTATGTTCAGTTGAGTAACAAACACTTAGTTAGCAAAATATAACGAAAACTCTAAAAATTAAATTCTAATAAAAAAAGCATATATATTATATATATAGTTCATATGTTTATTTTATTAGTACTTATGTATGTTTATATTTTATTTTATTCTTTGTACACTGTGTCTACGTTTTGATTTTATCTCTCTTCTGTCCTTGGTCTGCTGGAAGAAATTTCTTGTTGAAATAAGCAGTGCCTATGTGCTCTATTTTTCTGAATGTAATCTCTTGCATTTAGGTGTTTTTGTGTACATAAATAAATAAATAAATTATCTAAATAATATTTAGTAGATACATACTTACAGCCAAATGAACATAGATTATTCAGACAGTACGGGGAGGTTGTACGTACAATCAGAAGCTCTTAGTTACGCATTCTTATCTTTACCGGGAGACGTGACTGGTGGCGACTCACAACACACTTTGAGGCACTGACCACTCAGTATTCTACCAACGACGGCTGCTAACTCGTTGTTTTTGTTCGTCCTGGCTAATGAGCTATATAAAAATGATGGAATACAACAGTCCAACCATGTAGTATGTACCACGTACTGATGGCAACTTCACCTGTGTAGTTATTAGCACCGGTGAAATAGAAGACGCGATACGATTACAGCTTTACAATGTAAGACAAAAAAGTTATCAGCAAAATAAATTCCATTTTTATACATTTAGAACATATCTACTAATTTTGATATGGAGTAAATTCGAAAAACAAAACTCGTAACGACTACGTAGTACTATTAGGTATTCTGAGTAACTACTTAATTTTTTATTTTTTTTTGTTTTCGACCACACTACATACTTCAAACTACCAAATAAAACAATTTATTTTTCACAAGTCCTATGAAAGGGAGATGTTTTTTCTCTTCCAGTGTTCAAGGCTGGGGTCCTCAATCACAAGCCCGGGCCCCGCAGATAAAGCCCTCATGTATGACCGACGATTACTCCACCTTTATAAGAAAACCCTCGACAACTATTCGTCGTCCGACAAGGACAAAATACTTTTCCTTTGATGTAGCTCTTAATCAAAATGTTTGACATTAGCTCGTAGATATTTCTGTACAACTTGCATCAATCTTTAATTACAAATTATCCTGAGAAGGTATTTGGCGATACTATCTTTAAAATAGATAATAATATGTCATAAATAACAGAATATTTCAATCACCTGGTTAAAAATGTTTGGTTACTTTAAACCAGCTAGTAGGTAGTAAAAATGCATTATATTTTAACTTTTATTTAATTTCAGGAAAACTTACTGCTAATATTATTAGATACACAGAAACATTAAGTAATAGTTACCTACTTACTGTATCGATTGATAGATGATTAACAGTGAGACCACTTAGAATTTTTCGTTTATCTACACCGTTTTAAAGCAAAACTGAGAGTCAGAATATATCAAGACGCGACGCGACCATACTCTATAACTATAACTCTTTGCGTGTACTAAATTAAGTTCAATTCTGAGTCGCTCTATTGAAAGGTGCGCAGAGCGATGCGTCACGTCGCCTCGTGTCTCGATGAAATGTGTATCTTTTCGTGTTATAAATACAGTTCGATTTGAGTCGCTCCATTAAAAATTGAGTGATACTCGTGAATGTGTCACCCGTTACACAAATTAGGGTTCTGGTCGATCAGGCTGTGTTGTTGGCAAGGAGTTCAAGGAAGTAGTCTGCCCTGCTGACTGGCTGGTCTGATTCCCAAATCGGCTTGAAGTAATGCTCCAACTGCATGCACGGCCCAACGTGCAACAATACCCATCCTTGAAATTATAAAACATTAAGCATAATAAAAATACAGTTCAGTATCAGCAAGATATTGAGTGCACTACGAATATGGTCAGTAGTATAATGGTGGGTCCGCAGTGCGTGAGCCTGACAAACGGATAAATGCGATTGAAGCTGGTGCCAGTAAACTGCTGCGACGACAGACTATACTTCGAAAACACGTTTATATGTGACAAGCCGAATCTAGAGATTACTCTTGGTCTAGTGCGAAACGAAGAATGTTGTTTTAAAGCCAATTGTAAAGAAGAATGGGCAGAAATGTAAGGACCCCGTCCCTTTCCTTGTAACACTCCCATCCATATATCAAATCAAAGTACGTGAAAAGTGTATCATTTCATTGTATGACAGCAAATCTGCAAACTATAGGAGTAAAAAGTTATTGAGACTTTTATGTCAAAAGATGAATTTCGATTTTCAGAAGAAAACATTGCTCTTAGCTTTTTCTCATGATAATATGTGTACAGATCATGAAAAAGAGTAACATTGTTGACTTAGCGGCACCAAGTTCTGACTCTTTAAAAGAAAATCATAGTACTTGTAGTGATAATTGTATGAAAATAATGAATTTAAACTAGATTGGGGCTTTATAGGCTCAGTCCCCTACCACAACCCCTACTTAGAAGAACATGGTTATAAGACCGTCACATGCCGCCACAACCAAAACTTTAGGTACTCAACTGACTAACGAGGAAGCAAAGGAGTAAAAAAAATCACCAGTGTACTATGGATGGTCGTTGAAGTCATTTGTTGGTTTCATTAATTAGTGTCCGAAGTGCTAGCAGTGTCTGTATAGCTTTTTGTTATGGTAATGATGCGTACCAACGCCAACGCTTGTACCCATCATTTCCATGTGAAAATCTATGAACATCGCCGTGTGGAAACACGTTCATATAGAGTACATGGACAAATGTGGCACGGCTATAATATCGTCGCGATTCTGTCGATTGTGGAGATAGCGCCTTATTCTTTTTCAAAAACGCTATAATTAAATATTACAATTTTATTTTCAAAATCAATGTGTTCCATTATAAACTCTGTGAATTCCGGCCGATCTGCCATACATATTCTCGTAATAACATACTATGACGAATTCTGACTCAAAGTAAAGATCGCGAACACGTAACAAATAGTTGACGCCTGTCTTCTTTCCAACCCAATCGTTAAGGCACAGAACCGTAGACGAGCTGAAGGTAGTCTAAGAATCGGTTAAAGAAACTAGCAAGTTTTTTTTTTTTTGCATATCATGTGACATTTTTTTTTAATACAGAAATGTCAACGATGCATTAGCACACAGTATTGAGTATGGATTAATATAATTTAAGACATACATGACTTCTTCCTAACATTATGTATCGTTGGTATTTTGACATAAAAGTCTCAATAACTTTTTTCTCCCATGGTTTACAGGTTTACTGTCATACAATGAAATGATACACTTTTCAAGTGCTTTCATTTGATATATAGATGGAAGTGTTACAAGGGGTGGGACGTTTTGTCCATCCTTCTTTACGTTAATTGCTTAAGTTCTCTGTAGACCATACCTTCTTTGTCGCACTATCGTAGTGGCAAAATACTTTCGCACCATCGTTTGTCAAATGTGGACTTTAAGTACTGCTCTTTAGACATAATTCTACATTGGCAACATGAATTGTTTACGAGTTCCTAGAATTGTAAAAAAAAGGCTTAAAATGAGTTTCCGAGGCACAGGGGAAACTCGCTATGACATATAGATTAACCACAGACTGACCTTGATAAGCAGCTGAAATTATTTAGCCACGAGCTCTAGCAATAAGAAAATATTTAATAAAATCGTTCTTACGACTTGTGTTATAAAACTTGCTATGGCATTGAGAATCGAGAAAGTCGCAGTAACTGTTGAAGGTGAAGTAACCCTGTTGGAAGTCGTCGGCAGGTTTGCCCGAGCATTGTAAGGCGGCCATCCAGCTGTTCGCGACTGTACCGCAGCCCTCCCAATAGTACCGCGTGTCGTTCGACATTCGACCACACACTTGCTTTATCCTGTAACAAGTAAAACATGCCCTAAGTTTATGACTATTATTCCCGAAGTTTAAGGGAAGGTGAAGGGTGAAGGTGTAGGAAGGGTACCTTATAGGGGCAAACTATAAGAAATTAAATGACCACTTTGAGTAATATTCCTTGGAGAGGCGCCAACGCATCCACACCTTCCATCTGAAGTAGGTCCTCACCGGGCACAGATGTTTCGGTAAGTTGGAAGGACACTGTGGACTTTAGTCAGTACAATTATGTCAGTCTCTCCCATCCTGCCCTGGGTAGAAGGACTAATTGGATGATTTTACCACGTAAATATAAAAAAAGTAGTGCACGTACCTACGTAACAGGTAGCTGCACTCCTCACCACACACTCTCGGTAACCTCGTCGTTGAGCTGCCCTCATCTACAACCGGATCTACCGTCGTACTGATAACCCACTGGCCGTCAGCCCAATACGGTTCGTAGCCGTAGTTCGGGAAATATTCATAATGAAATCGTTTCATCCTCTTGGCCTTAAGATAAGCTTCGAAGCTTATAGTTGTTTTTAAAGTCCTCTTCCTGTAAGATACAAATTGTGGGAAGTTTAGTTGTTGTGTCATGGGAGGTATTGCCAACTAATATAAATTCAAATGATGTATTTGTGAAATAAGGTAGTATCGTCGAAGATGGACAGCCTCCTAGGGCATCCCTCTTTAAAAAAAAGCAGTTATGATTATTTATAACTTTAGTAATTTCGAGGATTTACGCTACTAGTCTAGTAGCATAAACCCTCGTTTCATTCAGTTTCGATATGTTTGCTGAATACAGCTAGATATTTGTGATGTCAATTTCAGTGACGCATTGAAAACAATGAAATTATATAATTACAATTTGATACAACGTACTCGTATTAGAGTAATGAACGAAGTTAGAAAATGCAGCCAAGTGCGACTCGGACTCGCCCATGAAGAGTTCCGTAGCAGCAAGTATCATCATAATAGTAAAGTTCTTGTAGTTCTTTTTAAGTCTGATCGGTGTTTTAATAATAGGAAGCGTATTTTGAACACGGTTTACGATTAATGACGTATTATAAAAACTAATTACTTGATCTGGTTCAAACCAATTTTCGTACATCATTTTTTTTTTAGTTTTATCATTATTTTATTTTAGAAGTTACAGGGGGTGGAAGCGCAGCCAGGGTCTCGGTGCATCCCCACGTCGGCTTCTAGGAAATGTACACTGAGACTGTATATCTCACAAATGTGATATTTATACTATTCGAGTGCTTTATTGGGCCAGATTGGCACCTTATATTAAAAACAACAAGGAGTCGGTCCGAGTGTGACGTGATCCAGCACTAAGAGTTCTACATATTATTTTGACACCCGGCCGTACCCCTCATAGAAAAATTAGAGCAGATGAACCTTCTTACTTTTTTGTCGTTGATTCCCTGTGAACAAACAATTAAATAGAGTGAGGCTGATATCAACTTGAAAAGGCTTAAGAAAATGCATCAGCCACAACGAAGTCACGAGTTACAAGTTGTACTTCAGAAACATTGCCATTGGGCTACTGCTTTGCTCAGCAGGAGACCACACTGCCTGTAACAGCAATACAGGATACAAGGAGCTATTACTAGGCATAACTATTACTAGGCAATACTAGGAGCGACTACTAGGCATAACTATTACTAGACATTACTATGAGCTACTGAACTACTGCCACTCGACCACTACTGCTGAAGATGGATTAATAAAACAGAGAACTTTTTTTTTAGGTAGATCCGCAATGATTTCTCCCACGAAAGGTGGGATGAAACTGGGTATTAGACTTATACTGACTGACGTTCTTTCCTTAGTAGTAGCCTTTGGCTTTCCAAGGCCACTCTTTTAAACATTAATGAAGGTTATTTGGCGCTATCGAGCCCGACTGGTGACTTTTTGTCTCCTCGTGGAGTGCAATGAAGATTATTTATCTATGGGTGTGCTGATTATGGGTTCAGATCAGAGTATAAGTAGGTCATAGTGTGTCCATCCTCGACATGGCGATGAGATGACATGGTGTGCACAGACCAGATAGTAATTGGGTCTAGATAGTAATTGGGTCTAGATAGTAATTAGGTCCGGACAGTAATTGGGTCCAGACAGTAACTGGGTCCAGATAGTTATTGGGTTCAGACAGTAATTGGGTCCAGATAGTAATTGGATCCATATAGTAATTGGGTCCAGATAGTCCTATGACTAAATGGTCCAGATAGTAATTGGGTGCAGAAAGCAATTGGGTCCAGATAATACTTGGGACCAGATAGTAATTGGGTCGATGAAGTGATTAGGCCCAAACAGTATATAGGTCCAGGTAATAATTGTGTTCAGATAGTAATAGGGTCTAGATAATAAATGGGACCACATAGTAATTTGGTCCAGATAGTTATTGGGTCCAGACAGTACTTGGGTCCAGAAAGTAATTGGGTCCAGATATTAATAATGTGCAAATAGCAATTGGGTCCAGATAATAATTAGGACCAGATAGTAATTATGGATCGATGAAGTGATTAGACCTAGAGAGTATACAGAGTGTTTCTTTTAAGTGGGCCAAAAGGGAGAAATCTGCATCCATAAGAGATACGGGAAAACTTTCTTAGGAACCTTTAGCTCTTTTTTGAAACTGATGATTTTGGCGTTTTTATTATTTGGTCAAGTGTGAGCTGTCCACAGAAATGAGTGAAATTGACCAAAATTTTTTTTAATGCCGTTCGACTCTGTTTCATGTAAGGATCATTTCATTGTATCGGAAGAAAAAAATCGGGACGGCGGAAGTTGGTCAAATTTAGCAAAATATTTTTTTCATACAAATTGTATGAACGAAAAAAAATACCATTTTTTTATGATGCTGTTTGACTTACTTTCATTTAAGGATGAGATAATTGTATGGGCAGAAAAATATCTGAACAGTAGAAGTTGGTCAAAAGTAGAGTAATGTTTCTTCTAACAGCATAAAGTCGTATTAACAGTGTTAGTATTTCATAAGATTTGACCCACTTCTGTTGTCCGGGCATTTTCCTTCCAATACAATGAAATGGTCTTTATAAGACACTAAATAACATGGCATCATAAAAAAAATGGTATTTCTTTTCGTTCATACAATTTGTATGAAAATATATTTTACTAAATTTGACCAACTTCCGCCGTCCCGATTTTATTCTTCCGATACGATGAAATGATCCTTACATGAAACAGAGTCGAACGGCATTAAAAAAAATTTTGGTCAATTTCACTAATTTCTGTGGACAGCTCACACTTGACCAAAAAAATAAAAACGCCAAAATTATCAGTTTCAAAAAAGAGCTAAAGGTTCCTAAGAAAGTTTTCCCGTATCTCTTATGAATGCAGATTTCTCCCTTTTGGCCAATTTAAAAGAAACACCCTGTATAGGTCCAGATAATAATTGTGTACAGATAGTAATTGGGTCCAGACAGTAATTGGGTCCAGGCAGTAATTGGGTCCAGATAGTAATTGGGTCCAGATAGTAATTGGGTCCAGATAGTAATTGTGACCAGATAGTAATTGGGACCAGATAGTAATTGGGTCCAGATAAGTCATTGGGTCTAGACAGTAATTGGGTTCAGATAATAATTGGGTCCAGACAGTAATTGGGTCTAGATTATAATTGGGACCAGATAGTAATTGGGTCCAGATAGTAATTGGGTCCAGATAGTAATTGGGTCCAGATAGTAATTGGGTCCAGATAGTTATTAGGTCCAGACAGTAATTGGGTCCAGACAGTAATTGGGTCCTGACAGTAATTGGGTCCAGACCGTAATTGGGTCCAGATAATATTTTTTTTTCAGATAATAATTGGGACCAGATAGTATTTTGGTACAGATAGTAATTGGGTCCAGACAGTACTTGGGTCCAGACAGTGATTGGGCCCAGATAGTAATTGGGTCCAGACAGTAATTGAGTCCAGAAAGTAGTTGAGTCCAGACAGTAAATGGGTCCAGATAGTAATTGGGTCCAGATAGTAATTGGGTCCAGATAGTAATTGGGTCCAGATAGTAATTGTGACCAGATAGTAATTGGGTCCAGATAAGTCATTGGGTCTAGACAGTAATTGGGTTCAGATAATAATTGGGTCCAGACAGTAATTGGGTCTAGATTATAATTGGGACCAGATAGTAATTGGGTCCAGATAGTAATTGGGTCCAGATAGTAATTGGGTCAAGATAGTAATTGGGTCTAGATAGTTATTAGGTCCTGACAGTAATTGGGTCCAGAGAGTAATTGGGTCCAGACAGTAATTGGGACCAGACAGTAATTGGGTCCTGACAGTAATTGGGTCCAGACCGTAATTGGGTCCAGATGGTAATTGGGTCCAGATAATATTTTTTTTTTCAGATAATAATTGGGACCAGATAGTAATTTGGTACAGATAGTAATTGGGTCCAGACAGTACTTGGGTCCAGACAGTGATTGGGCCCAGATAGTAATTGGGTCCAGACAGTAATTGAGTCCAGACAGTAATTGAGTCCAGACAGTAATTGGGTCCAGATAGTAATTGGATCCAGATAGTAATTGGGTCCAGATGGTAATTGGGTCCAGATAGTAATTGGGTCCAGATAGTAATTGCGTTCAGATAGTAATTGGGTCCAGATAGTAATTAGGACCAGATAGTAATTGGGTCAAGATAGTTATTGGGTCCAGATAGTAATTGGGTCCAGTTCGTAATTGGGTCCAGACAGTAATTGGGTCCAGATAGTAATTGGGTCCAGATAGTTATTGGGTCCAGATAGTAATTGGGACCAGACAGTAATTGGGTCCAGATAGTAATTGGGTTGGGTCCAGATAGTAATTTGGTCAAGATAGTTACTGGGTCCAGATAGTTATTGAGTCCAGATAGTAATTGGGTCCAGATCGTAATTGGGTCCAGACAGTAATTGGGTCCAGATAGTAATTGGGTCCAGATAGTTATTGGGTCCAGATAGTAATTGGGACCAGACAGTAATTGGGTCCTGACAGTAATTGGGTCCAGACCGTAATTGGGTCCAGATGGTAATTGGGTCCAGATAATATTTTTTTTCAGATAATAATTGGGACCAGATAGTAATTTGGTACAGATAGTAATTGGGTCCAGACAGTACTTGGGTCCAGACAGTGATTGGGCCCAGATAGTAATTGGGTCCAGATAGTAATTGGGTCCAGATAGTTATTGGGTCCAGATAGTAATTGGGTCCAGATCGTAATTGGGACCAGACAGTAATTGGGTCCAGATAGTAATTGGGTTGGGTCCAGATAGTAATTGGGTCAAGATAGTTACTGGGTCCAGATAGTAATTGGCTCCAGACAGTAATTGGGTCCAGATAGTAATTAGGTCAAGATAGTTACTGGGTCCAGATAGTAATTGGGTCCAGATAGCAATTGTGTCCATACAGTTATTGGTCCAGATAGCAATTGGGACCAGATTGTAATTGGGTCCAGATAATTATTGGGTCTAAATAGTAATTGGGTCCAGATAATAATTGGGTCCAGATAGTAATTGGGTTGGGTCCAGATAGTAATTGGGTCCAGATAGTTACTGGGTCCAGATAGTAATTGGCTCCAGACAGTAATTGGGTCCAGATAGTAATTGGGTCCAGATAGTAATTAGGTCAAAATAGTTACTGGGTCCAGATAGTAATTGGGTCCAGATAGCAATTGTGTCCAGATAGCAATTGTGTCCATACAGTTATTGGTCCAGATAGCAATTGGGACCAGATTGTAATTGGGTCCAGATAATTATTGGGTCTATATAGTAATTGGGTCCAGATAATAATTGGGTCCAGATAGGAATCTGGTCCCAATTGCTATCTGGACCAATAACTGTATGTTATTGGTCCAGATAGCAATTGGGACCAGATTGTTATTGGGTCCAGATAACCATTGGGTCTAAATAGTAATTGGGTCCAGATAATAATTGGGTCCAGATAGTAATTGGGTCCAGATAGTAATTGGGTCCAGATAGTAATTGGGTTCAGATAGTAATTAGGTCAAGATAGTAATTGGGTCTAGATAGTTATTAGGTCCAGACAGTAATTGGGTCCAGAGAGTAATTGGGTCCAGACAGTAATTGGGTCCGGATAGTAATTGGGTCCAGACAATAATTGGGTCCAGACAGTAATTGGATCCAGATAGTAATTGGGTCAAGATAGTTATTGGGTCCAGATAGTAATTGGGTCCAGACAGTAATTGAGTCCAGACAGTAATTGGGTCCAGATAGTAATTTTGTCCAGAGAGTAATTTGGTCCAGATAGTAATTGGGTCCAGACAGTACTTGGGTCCGGACAGTACTTGGTTCCAGACAGTGATTACATCCAGATAGTAATTGGGTCCAGACAGTAATTGGGTCCAGATAGTAATTTGGTCCAGATGATAATTGGGACCAGATAGTAATTTGGTCCAGACAGTGATTGGGTCCAGATAGAAACAATTAATCGTTATTTACATACGTTTGCTCCCCCACAAAAATACGCGTACATTGTACTGAAACATAAGAATAAAATATCTTATCTTTCTATCTCATTCAATTTGGCAATACTATCTATTGTCCATGTCGGCCGCCTTAGTTCTGACGTCACAGACTCATTTCGATTCAAACAAACACAGCACATAAAGTAAAAACAAGGAGAAATAATACTAACTTAATACAATGATCCCGAGCACTTGGCGTAACGCCGTCATATCCAACTGAACTGCAATAAAACATAGTTCTCTATTGTGCTGTGTAGATAACACCGTAGAAATATAATCATTTCATTATTGCATTTGATTACGCATGACTTATTTACAAACGCGTGTACTTAATAAAAGACAAAGTCCACTGTAGATCAGGCTTTTTTTTAATTAGAGAACCAATACCAAAACCACATACTACTTAATGCTTGTCTTTTTTTTTTGCGTGGTAAAATCATCAAATAGCGAGTCCCCACCCGGGCAGGGCGAGAGGGGCTGTCAGACTTGTACTGACTAAAATCCACGGTGTCCTTCAATAGCCCTTTATATTTCAGGGTCACGGTAATGGAATAAGTCCCGCGACCCCGGCAGGCTTTGGTCCACTGAGAGGGGGCCCGACATTTTGCTTACGCTCTTTGAGTCGCACGTGGATCTATGGTGAAAAATGCTGGTCTAGTAGAATAATGTAAAGGTAAACTGCAAACTAGGTGATTACCTTAAAAAAAAACAAAATGCAATAGGTGCTTAACTATAATGGATTAAAACATAACTAGTTGAACTGACTGAGAACTTGATACTCATGATGACAAATTGTGCGTGAGGTCAAATTCTTTGATGTATTTATCTGTTCTGTTTAAAATGTCTCCTTCTTCTAGTGGGAACGGGGCAGCAGCAAACGAACAGTTGCCTTTATACAACACTCTCCAATCTGAAACAATATTATAGTGCTTTACATAATTTGATCTGTGTATTATTACCCAACTGCGCGATGCAGAGTGTTAGTTTATTTAAATGCAACGGGTCTAAAACGGCCACTAAGCAATATTCCTAAAAGTGATTCCCTTCGCGAATTTCCAGCAACGTCACTAAAAATTTTCTTCTATTTTTCGTTAATTGGTTACACACACAAGCAGAATTGCATGTCATATTTGAACATCGACTAAATACCATGGGTTAAGCATTATCATGAGCTGGTGAAGAGGCCTCTAGAAAGAGGAATTTTTTTATTTGACATTTGGTTAGGGAAAGACCAGCAATGCTGTTTGGTAATTTGTGCGTTTATTCAACGTTTTTTTGACCTGTGGGGGTATTACAAAGTCTTAAAACCAGGCTTGTTCCAGTGAGTGCATGAGATAGCGCTAGACGACTTGTATAGTTCTGTCACTTTTACTCGCCGGAATAAACCTGGTTTTAAGACGTTGTAATACCCCTCCTGGAGTATATCACCCGGTTCCCGCATGAGATAACTAGAGAATAGTCAATGCTTGCAAGGGCATTAGCCCTGCGCTGTACTTCGGCGTTTCACACGCAGTCCGGCCATAGGATTCTAAGTATCTTCCTAAAACATCGAAGGTGTAACTGGTCCAGCAAGCAGATTGCCGGGCCGTCGCTAAGGACGTCTCCCGCTACCTCGTAAGATGTCCTCTCCTTCACAAGAAAGAGGTGACTGCTTTCCAATTCCCCTCATGCCAACAAACTGACCCTTGAAACGATTTATTAATGGTCCAAAACTGTATTTTTATCAATTATTCACACTGACTCCATAACCTCATGTCCCACTGCTGTGCAAAAGCCTCCTCCTATTTCCTCCATGATTACTTTTCCCACGCTTGAGTCAACCAGTCCGCGAGGTATTAATATTTTTTTTAATAATATAATATTGTTTATTTAATCATATCGGAATAAATAATTATTATCTCTATCTATCCTATTATATCTCTAATAAATACATAATCTCTGTGCCTATTTTCATCCAGATCCGTGTTTCGAAACGATTGTGTAACAAACGTTCATCCATCCACGCAAACTTTTGCATTTATAATATTTCTATTTAGGTATTAGTAAGGATTATTGTAGAATGTCTATGTCTAACTAAGAATAATTGAAAGCGGAAGCCAGCCTTTACTCGTACATAATTGTTATACATTAATATTGTACGTTAATTATAAAGATCGGACTAAATTACCAAGTGACGTCCGATCCTCAATTATGTGAAGTAATTATTCTCAAGCCCTTTCGTACACGGGGCGACGCAAGTCTCCGATACTTTACGACTTTGGTATGTTTACGGAATGAATGATTACGGGTTTTATTGATCACAGACAACCAAATAAAATGAAATACATTGAAAATTAAACAGTATAATTATTGTAACAGTCGATATTATACGCTGCAGTATGTATGTATGTATCTATCCCTTTTTGCCTAAGTAGGCCTCAGGACAGTCGATGCAGAAGCCTACGGCTTTTGTGTTGTAGTCAGGATAGCTTATCATGAATTTTGAGATGCCACTGATAGCGTAATTTATCGGATCGTATCGATCTAACGGTAATAATGTCCGATAACAAGTACCTTTATACAGAACCATCCAACCTGAAAACATATGAAGGTATACTGTTGTTATGCAGAAATGCAGTGTTTGTGAACTTTATGCCTAATTACAAATCATTTTTAAACATACCTAATTTTAACAATCAATAATTATAATAAGTAGAAGTGAGATTGGTCTGTAGTTCTTCGGTGGCCTGCGATCGTTTGCCAACGTCAGTCGCCGTGGGCGTCTACCACTGTGGTTGGGGTGGAGGGAGGACGCTGTCTTCTCCCTCAAGCGGACCGCCTCCTCCTTCGCAAGCATGATTGCTTCGCAGAAGGAGGCGACACGAGTACATTTATTTGGGCCAGATAGCTTCCTTCGAAAACAGGCAAGACAGAGATGTTGACCGCCGGGTCGACAACGCCTGGAAGAGCTACTGGTCCATGAAGTCGCTAATGAAGGGTGACCTACCTCTATCCCTGAAGCGCAGTCTCATCGACATGTGCATCTTACCTACGGTGCTCAAACCTGTTCCCTAACTGAGTCACAAAAGTTCAAACTCAAGGTTTGCCAAAGAGCGATCGAGCGGAGCGTACTGGGTATTAAGATCAGCGATCGAATACGAAATACCGCAATACGCTCCAAAACTGGAATTACTGATGTGGACACTAAGACTGCCAGGTTGAAATGGGATTGGGCGGGTCATGTGTGTAGAATGCATAGGGATCGCTGGGCTAGAGTCGTTACGCAGTGGGTGCCGGATGGGCGTCGTTGCCGAAGGAGGCCTAGAAAACGCTGGCGTGACGATCTATACGCATATAAGAGTGATTGGCCGGAGAAAGCCGCACAAAGGGAAGACTGGAAGGTTATGTGGGAGACCTTTGCCCAGCAGTATAGGTTAACAAAAAAAAGGTAATTAATTACGGGCTACGTTACTACAATCCTCATTCCTGAGCTGGCAGTAGTTGTCAAAGGTCTTATAGACAAAGTCTTTGTTTCGTCCGCACACCTGCCCATACCTGAAACAAACTCAATTTTATCAGAATGACTTTGACATTCATTTCAAGGAAAAAAATTTTTTCCTTCTTCGTACACCAAAGGCGCTGTTTCATTTTTCTCATTATTAAAAAATATGACATTTTTTTTAAACTTTTATGTTGAGAGATGCTAGGGAGAAGCAAAGGTAGAAGTCGCTAAACACCCTAATTTGAAAAATATTGAATATTTCTCATAATAATAATGATTATTTATGTAAAAAAACCAATCACCGCCTACTGCATTGAATTGAATCAATTTGGACCAGTAATTTGTGGAAAATTTTATTTCCGCACAAGTACGACAAAGAAATAAAAAAAAACACGAGTGACAGGCTTATTTATTGTTATTGAAAGGTATACTAACTCTGTGTAGACCTGGGGGCACCGGATGTTACACATGTAGAGCGCTGAGTCTTTCTTGTAGGGGTCCACGTCGAACACCCAGTCTCCGCCGACCCAGTACGGCTCGTAGCCGTAGTTGGGGTTGTAAGTGTCGTTGCGATCCGGCCCTGCTTCCTCGCTCGGCAGAATCATCTCGATGTTCAACGTGCTCGGCGGCTTCTTAGTGGTTTTTCCGTCGCTGGCTGACACAATACGAAATTCGACAAGTTGAGTAATTGCACAATTACGAGTATATTCTTTGACAAGTGCAAGTTCAGTTTTAAACTAACTTTTACTGGATTTAAAAGTTAATAAGTTTATATGTATAACTTATCGTGCCCGAATCTCGGCTGCGACAGTCAATCTCTCCATACTGCCCTGAGATCGCGCCGAAGCTCTTCCCGAGGTCGAGGTAGCGGGGATTCACCCCGGCGGCGATGCGTCTCCCGCCACTCATAGATGCGCTGAAGGGCGTTCGTCTCCAGATTCCAGGGCAGCAATCCGGCAAGGAGGTTGGCCGATTCGCCGGCGATCGTGCGGTATCCTCGGGTCATGCGGATAGCCATGTCCCTCTGGCATGCGACTAGCTTTGCCAGTCGCGTCCGTATGCTCAGAGCCCACACGGGGTCCTCGTAGAGGGCTATGTACCACACGATACCGGCGTGCAGCCTCCGGCACGAGGCGTTTGGCCCGCCGTGTTCGAACAGGAGTCGCCTGCAACATTTTTCTAGGCTATCTGTATGTGGTTGGATCAAGGGCTGTCTTCTTGCAAACAATGGTCAACTTTCTATCCTGGGAGTCTAGAGTTAGTTGAAAGTAAGTTGGTACTTTTTTTCTTTTGACTGAGGCCTACTATTTTAGTAAGGCGGAACCTTGCTCTAGCCAAATATGTATTCATGGTTTTTCGTGGGATACTTAATAATCCGCAAATATTGGCATCGTTGGGATTGCTTGTCCCAGACAGGAGGTTGCGATTGGGACCGAGGCAGGCACTTTTTAAAGTTTTGTCTTCCCGTACAAATTTATTACGGTTCGCACCTACGGTTCGCGCAGTAGGAATACTGAATAGGGTCTCTCGGCGGTTAGACTTATTTTCTTGCTCTTTGGCGGAATTCCAGAGGATGACACTTAGTGAGTTGACCACTACGTAACGTGTACTTCTTATCCAGACCCGTGACTTGGGATTGGGCAGACAACTAATTTATGACTACTTTTGTTAGCTTGGGTATTACCTGTAATAGCAACTGTATGTGTTAATGGAAAAATAAAAATAAATAAATAAATTTTTGATTTCATGGACTCGCTAAGTAGAAGACTACCGGTAATTCGGATCGTATCTACTCCCGACACCAGCCTGCCCCGATGGAATGCTGTTTTAGTATTGAGAAAGAAAAAAGAAAAATAGTACAAATCCAAAATATTACTCACTATTATCTGCTTGCCGACGTCCATGGAACCCAGGGCCGCCATGAGGCGTTTTCTGACTTGTCTGCCTGCACAAACATGAAAAAAATCGTTAGGTGCTCAGTAATATCACCTGGCTAGGTGTATATTCCTACTAAATTATCTGGCTTATTAAATTTTTTCACTCTAAATAATATATTCAATTTTAAAGGTTGGCCCAAAGTATCGGGTTTTTATTGAATGTACTGAATTTCAAGATTCTAGGTTAATAGGAAGTACCCTATAGGTATTGATTAGGTACTTCACAATTTTGTAAAAAAATGTGTCACAACGGGGCATAAACGGACGCAGCGCTTGATTGCGTTCACACTATGGGATAGACGACATCCACTGATATAATTATTTAATTTAACAAAAGAATAAAACAGTACCTTTGCTTTCCACATGCTGTTGGTCTCCAGATTCGAAAGCTCCCCACTCTGAGCCAACTACCTCCTACACAAAGGGGTTGTGCCCTCTTCTTCAGTCCGGGCCTCCCTGGAGCGACCCTTACGCTCAGAGGCAGTACCACCACTAAACAATACCGATCATTGCATTAGTTCTTTCGCTCACTTTACTTTTTGACGAACTCCTTCCATCTAAGGACGCGACACAAGTCTTTAGTTCTTTGTGTTTAGCTGTTGCTTCACTTTGCCAAACTATGATGGGCGGTTAAGCCTTTTTTATTTACTCGACTACGGCAAAGCCAAAAGGGAAGGATATTTGCAAACTGTTATTAAAACGCTCTCGTGAAAACGCAGCGCTCAGCTCTTTGATTAATTTGCAGAAGAAAAGAATATTAAGATTTTATTGATGATACTTAAATAAGAAATACTTACGGATTATTAACAATACAGCAACACAATTTATATTATTATCCATGACGCGAACATTTAATATTTTAATTTTAAATACAAGAATTACATAAGTAATTGTACCTAATTTTACACATGCAGAACATTGTAATGGAATTATGGATTTACACAAGTATTTCTTAGCTCGTTATGTTTCAGAACTAAAATATTTCAATGTCAAAGTTGTTTTGTGGAGTTAATTGGTAAGTAGTCGAAGTTTTACGAGCGAGACGCACCGTGCAGCGGCTGGCACGCGAGCTCTTTGCGTCACTGTACTGTATGTACAAAGTGTAGGTACACATTTCTTCAAACCAGCGACGACTAGTACTGATGCTGTGCACACGAGTCGTGTAAAAAATAAGAAAAAAAAATATGTGACACGACATAGGTCCCCACACTATTGATTGAATTTTTGATCTCTCTGAAAACTGAAAAATATGACGACAGAGAAATGAAAAGATGTCGAAAAGGACAAGCTAAAATATACTCGGTGATGAATTGTTTTTTTACCTGCAAATCTTATAAGCTCGTCTTCCCATCTTTCTAGGGGACCCGCTCTTTTTGCTGGGAGAGCCAGCCCATGCTGTAACTTTTGTTCGTGGGACGCAACATAAATAATCGAACAAAAAAAAACCTAAAAGTAGTCAAAAATAAACATATTATCTCCGTAAGGAGGGGGCTTGATATGTTAATACAATCCCTGAACAGGATCCAACGTTCTTCTCGCAGTACGTGGCTCCGCGGCACCCACAATTCATTACAATCCGCACTATGAGTTGTGTTCCGGTGCCATTGTAAATCTTGAGCTTAGTTCTCGAGCCGGGCTTAACGTGTACCAGTAAATACTTACTTAAATAAGTAAGCACGTAAGCATGACATAAGTATTTGATTTGAAACAACGGGAACGGCCCGGGATACCGAACATATTGGAATAATAATTATTATTTGCTAGAAACAGGCTTATTTGCTTAAGACCCTAGTGAACCTTATAATTTTATCACAAGTAAGATTAGAAAAGTCCTCTTTCAAAAAAAAAGAAGACAAAAACACACTTCCGTTTTTGACGTGCTCACATAGCACAACCACTCTTAAGGTTGAAGGTACAATGGATGACTTTCAGAGTGCGTCGGTACTTGCACAATGACCCTTTAGATGGCTCGCAATTAATAAAAACCTCATAAATTTACTGGCGAAGCTGTGAAGGAAGTATAACTGAAAGAGCAGCTTTGACGCAAATGTCGCCGTGTGCGCACAGTAGTCATTAAATTAAAACGACAAAGATGAACATAACTCACACAACTCATATCATAACTCTTAACAAAGTCGCTGGCTTGTAATTCGTCTGCACGTGTCCCGTACTCCCGCTCCCGTGATTTATCGCCACAGATTCTCCGCCGGAATAATTTTTCCCTCGCCTTTTCACCCCGTTGTGTTCACGCAGGACAAATTACATTCACTTATATACCTACACACTATATGACACAAATTATGTTTATTGACTCACTGACACACACGTTTTGGTGAGTTTGTGTCGTTAAATCATTCTGTTGTTTTCATTGTAAAGATGTAGGAGAATAAGCAGCGAAGTCATTTTTTGTTTTGGTCATTCACAACGGAGAATAAACGGTCGTTTATTTTGATAGCGTTGACTTAGAAGTTTGATTGTTACCTACTCTGCTCCAATGTATCGTTGACCTGAGTATTAGAGTTGATATTCATTTTAGCAGAAAAAGGGTCTTGACAGACAAACGGTGAACAAAGAGATCCAGTAACTGTTTCGATTTTTTTCTTTTGAGATATGGAGCCTTAAAAACTATGTTAATAGTTCTCATCGTTACTTGGAATAAAAACCAATTCATTTTTTATTTATTTACACGAAGCTTTCATTGAATTCGTGCCACTTTCAAGTGGGTCGCTAATTTCCCCAGCTCCCTATCGTCGCAGAAAAGGGATATACAAAAAGTGGACAAACACGGTATGTCCATTAGTGATCACTGAAATGTTTCTTTTTCTTCAAAACAACGGCTCCCTGAACTTTGTTTGGTGCAGATCTATATATTTCGCTTCACTAGAACACTTATGTATAAATTATTTGAGCTTTGTAAACTTCGTAAAAAATTGTTTACGCAGGCTGTTAAGTTTTGTAAAGTACTTGAAATTAAAATTATGCAAGACAACCTATAACATATAGGGTGGTGGATAGCCAAGTCTAACCCTAGGTATTTAATTTCCCTTTGTCCCCGTTAACGGGACATGGTCAACGGGCACCTGTTTATGAATCCTAAAATAACTAGTTAATAAACCAACTCAACCCAACACCGTAGAAATAAACTCATCATTCTCACCTACGTATTCAATTCTCCGCGCAAACCCGCCGGCAATCGTCAGTCCAATAAATCACGCTCCATAATACTCCAGCCAAAATTATACCAACGTAAATCATAAAAAGTGTCTGGAGCGGTCATCAGGCGTAGATAGTGCGGGGACAAGGCCGCATCAATCAAACTTAGCGTCGGGGGAAGGCGCGGCTGATACCGAAACCGCACCGAGGATTTTTGAGGACACTGACTTTTAAAATGAGTCTTTGTGGGGTACGCACTTTTTAGATAGTGGCAGTTTTCATTGATATGAATATAATGTACGATACGATTGTGCTTTTAGTAGAAGGTCTAGGCAATGATGTGATCTTCGGCTACTCACCTGTCAGAGGTTCCATCTAATCAGAATCTGCGAAAGGACACAAACGTGGATAACCTCGTAAACTAACAGAGCACACATGACATAGTCCCAGTGCGCGGTACCCCCAAACCCTGCAATAAATTTCATTACGTCGCGCAAGCATTTGGCGATTTTTTATCGCGTCAAAGATTGGGCCGGCCGACAGACCGCTCACTCGGCACTTCTGTCCTATCCTACTCACGACTGATCGCTGGGAGATATTCGCGTCGTGTACTGAGCACGCAGCAACACGTTTGTAGGTGCCCTTCACAAGTCAGAGATCTGACGAAATTGCTGATTTGGGGTTAATGTTTTTGTTCGGCCTATTTTGTAGTTTACTTGAATACGAAATTGTTTCGAAACGGATGTCTGAAACAAATGGAACAAAGAATCCTTTGTTACCTAAGTCTTTTTGTAATTTGTCCCGGTTTCATTCGGTTTTTAGTTTACTACCTAGTTTCGAATAGGCCCACGACCTTTGACTGAACCAACTGAACGTGGAAAACATCAATCGACTAAATTGTAGCTCCATATGAGATGGTAACTAGCGATGCAAACCTATTCCGTAATAACCACTGCAATAATTTTGGAACTCCCTTCGCCGAGATTCAACGGCTACGACTAATTGAATCCAGAGTTGTAGGGGTATCTTTTACTGATAACTGTAACATTACAGCATAAATGAGATCGGAACAAACACGATAGCGAATATATTGCAAACAATATCCAGTCCCGAATTAAGTAATTTAATCTCATCGGTAACAGTAAACTGTGAACTGTGCAGATGTACTTTGTTTACAACACTAATCACAAGTTTTTGATATTCAAGGCGGGACCTATCCGCACCTCGACACCGCAGAAAACCCTGCGACAACTTCATAAGTATTCATCTGCGGAGTTGAACCAGCGGGCGAACCCACGGGACATGAAAGTATCTCTTGAATAAACGTTTAACTTGGAGATTGGAGCTGTTACTCGGATACACTCACCGCGCTATGAATTCTTACAACACTAATGTTCAGCGGAGCAGCTTTATTGCAGTACGTACAAATAAAAGGGAATAGCATTTATAATATCGCTGGCGGGCTGGTCGCGTTCGCGGCACACGATCAATTCCAGATATTAAAGTCACTTCAAATAGTAGGTAAAAGTTTTATTTCCCGCGAGGTGGGAATAGGTAAGAGCCGACCTGTGAGGAATGTTCATACTGCACACGTAATACAATTTTTACCTCACGATGAATGTTGCTGGTAACTCAAGTAGAGTTGTTCTTACTGTCGGTATTCTCAGGGCACCTCTCTATAATGTCAGTCTGGGAATGTGCGAGATGTTTTACATAATATCAGCGTAAAGTATTTACGTCGTCGCGGGGCTCGCGCTTCTATGAACTCGAGGAATATGATAAGCGCATTACTTTCATATTCAACAGTAGCAGTCGTGTTGAACACGCTTTAGCTGTACATCTGAAAACTTATATTTATGTTACTTATGTGAGTTAGGTACTAACATTTACCTCTATTGCGCACATAATCAAATGACCTCATAAATTGTAGCTGAAAAAACAGTATCCTATTGACGACTGAAAAATCAAGCATTCGGCACCTCGGCACCGACACTCACTAGCCAACCTAAAGCTGTCTGCAAACCAAAGCCCGCCCACCGGCACAACCTGGCGAGCAAGGCCGGCCTGATTGAACAATGCAAAATCGTCAAAACGGCTTCGGTGTGTAGACAGCATAACTATAACTAGCTATAACGAGTTTTGCCCGGGTGCAAATATTCTCAAAAAAAAAACTATCAATAATGGCCAATCCAAATGAGTTTGTGTGCCATAAGGTTCTGTTCTGTTCATGAATTAATAAAATGTTAATTTCACACTTATATCTACGGCGACAACAAACCAACCGATGTAGCTAACTGCGGTCTTCCCTCGTAAATAGTCCCGGGACTGCGGCGTGTGCCACCAGATGGCGCTGCGATACATGGACCCGTGTAAGATATTAACAGATCATTAGGACGCACTAAATAACCCGCTCGTATACTAAATACATTATAATACTTTTTGGTGTATTATGCTCTGCCGTTATTTTGAACTAACTTTTGCCAAAGATTTAAACTGTTTGAGTTATAAAACTTATAATAGTAGATTACGCACCAAGGGAGTAAAGCATTGCCTTACGTCATGGGCGTATTGAATCCCGAAACGACACTAAGGATTCTGAGGTGAACCTCCGTAGCGCAGCGAGGAGGTTCAAGTGTTAATTCCCGAGTGAAACGAGGGAATTAAGTTAAGAATCCTTAGTGTAGCGAGGGATTCAAGTCAGCCCAAGACAAGGCAGCTTTACTCCCGAGGAGCGTACTCTGCTTTTCACACCTACTGCGAGGAAATAAATTCGATTTTTGAAATTTGATGTGGTACGACAACCTTCGAACGTGAAGTTGGCACCACTGTAAGCGATCAGCTGTTGCTGCCAGCGGCCGCCATTACTGATACGACTCCTTGGTGAAAGTTTTCATACGGTTTTCTTTGAGGTTCCAAATTCAAATCACATTATTCCCGTGGGAATAATGAAATTCAGTACATATATTATTCCCGGTTCGAGCGAGGGGGAATAATGTCATGCTTTACAGTAGGTTTGCCTGACGTATAATATGACATTTACGAGCAAGTAGTGTGAAAAACATCTTATGATAATGTTATTTACAATATCCTAGACATTATATTTTAAGAGTCCAACCACGAAGCTATACCTTATTTCTAAAAAAGTAAAGATCATGTTAGGGTTAATTCACAGCGAATCACGACACGCGCACTTTTCATAAGAGTGAATCAAAATCCTAATTTTATTTATTATGTACACTAAAAGATTCACATTTCCAGCTTCGTCGCGTCACGTCGAATACTATTTTTTTTTCTAGTCTTTGATATTTCACATGTTTGGAGTTATCTTTTGAGCGGGAGAGTCGGATAGAATTTGAAATAATGCAAATCGTATAAAATTAAGAACATTTATTCTAGAAATGTACAGACATACAACTAGTTACTATTAACTTTACACAACTATAAGTATAGAAAGAATAACACAATGATCAATGGCTGACATCATGTAATACTACGCTTAGACCAAAAACTTACAAAAAAATCATAGAAACAGTTTTACTTCAGTTTGAAAATATAATCATTATTTTAGAATAAAATCTATCATAGTTTGAGACACTTTTTCCAAGTGTTAACTAGGCATTAGACTGCAAAATGTTTAGTAAATACTTTCGGTTTAGGTATATTTACGGAGCCTACACACCAAAACAACGCAACTTTTGTACGCGCTAAGCATACGTAGTTTGGACTTTTCTCCACAAGAACGTAAGGATTTCCACACGCAAAAAGGTCCTTACAGATAAGTAAAGACACTATGGATCTCTTATCGGTAGTTCGTCGGAACAAATAACGACTGACGTTCGCTGTCGGCGACATTCGAAAATGACGGAAAAACAAAGGCATTGAGAAACAGAAAACATTGACTGAATAGACAGAGAAACTTTATTATACACTAAAATTATAACATAGCTATTTTACAATACATATTGCTAGTTCTACAGATACTATTGCAGCCATTGTCACAGACCGTATTTTTGCAGTATCTGTGTGTCTTTCTTACTGCATAATAACTATTTTATTTAAAAAGATAACTGTACTATGAAATAAATTTGTCTTTGTAACACAGAAGCACTCGTTGTAGAACACATGCAACTGAACACATGTGAGATCTGACACAGATATCAACTAGAGACTTAATAAAATAATTAATTATCAAAACTAAACTTACTTTCCATCTTCTTTCATTACTTAGGAAACAGTGCAACCAGTTCTTTGCACTTCAAATCAATATCCAGTCTAATAAAATAGGTTGTGGAGATCAGATTGGCAGTTTAAATACTGGTATCACCTTCCGGTCAGACTGGAAGCCGACCCCAACATAGGAAAAGTCTATGAAGATGATGACCATCTCATCAAATCCGTTACCAGGCGGCAAAATTGTAAAAATGTATGAAACACGGAACAACTATTACAATGCTACAAGGATCTTCCAAGGCTCGAATGACTTTGAAAAAATGTTGTAAACATTTTCTGAAACGCTGTAAAGATCAGACGAAAACGACAAAGTTGCGATTTTTTCCTCGACCGGAAAAAATCCGTTGTACAGTTATGTTGTTAACACTTATTTACATGTTTTATTATAACGAATCAGGGGCATATGGCACCTTTTTAGCAGACATGCGCCTAAAACAGACTGTATAGCATATTTACATTGTTTTGGCTTTGTTTTTAAGGTTATTGTTTCTTCATAACATTACGTATGTGCACCAATTTATTTTGTTCCCAGTCCGTGGTCTACCGGCGCGTGTTGACGGTCCGCTGTACGGACGACATGCCGTCCACGAACCGCGTCCGGAACAACACGTTCGCGTTGTTGAACATCCCGTCTTTGAGGGACACTATTATGAACTGTAAGAGAAATAGGACAATATTATTAGGTCGTCGGAGAGTTTTGAAAAATAATGGATACGTATTTTTTCTTTTGTGGAATTAATGTAAATGTACGAAGATATAAAGCATCAAAATTCGAGAGTGGGGCTTGTGACGTCAGAAACAAGTAATACGGAACCTTAAAAACTGTACTTGCTTGTGACTTATTGGCAATTTTTAAAGTGTCGTATGTCATCAATTTTGGTTTACGTAACAAAAGAAAAGATACTGCTGCTTGCCCGACAGTTGAGAGGAGAGTGGTCTGTTACCTGCGAGTGTCGGAAGTGATCCTTGAGCATCTGTCCGATGTTCTGCGTGTGGCTGAGGTCCAGCGCCGCGTCCACCTCGTCCAGGATGTACAGCGGCGCCGGCTTGAACAGCAGCATGGCCAGCACCAGCGACAGGGCCACCAGCGAGCGCTGCCCGCCCGACAGCTCGCCCAGGGACTCCTTCCACGTCGAGTTGAAGCCTACTTTAACCTACAACAGATGGGACCCACTCAATATCAAAGTAAAATAAATAATCAGTAGAGAAGATCGCACATGTGGGCATGCTGCACACGTCAGAGCAGGGTAGAGTGAGAAAATGACTCGAAGGTCGCGTGCAGTCACACCGCGGGCAGCACAACGCGCTTGCGTCACTTGCGCTGCTCACACGACCGAGGAACGCGAACGCCTAATATGGGGTCAGCCTACATATCCTTCCGAAATTTAAGACTCTGATAACACATGCCCTGCGGTATACTATGCCTAAGGCCTAAACACACCATACCTCTAGTCCGTCCAGCACGGTCATGCCCTCAGGCGGCCTGAGCTTGGCCTGTGCTCCAGGCAGCAAGGTGGAGAAGATGGAGCCGAAGTCCCGGTTGACCTGCTCGCACGCTGTGATGAGGGTCCTCTTCTTCTTCTCGTCCAGCTCCGCCATCACTTGTACTAACTTGGCGCGGTCTGCTTCTACTATCTGCTTCTTGCGCATCACGTCTTGGTACTGAAACAATTGGATGTCATGAGAATGGGTATCTACTATTAGAACGATACTATTAGTTTTACTGTCTTTTTTATATTATTTTCTTTCCTGGCACGGTTGGCACAGTGGACAAGAAGATGGACTCATAAAGACAATAGATATACCATGTCTATACATATTTTATCGAACAGCTTTTACCTATATCATCACAAGCGCAACCTTGAAAGTTCTTTTCAAGCACAAGAAGCAATCGATTTGGACTCACAGGGAACAATAAAAATATATGATGAAATGTTACATAGATTACGACAATTAATCGGTAATCGAGTAGTGGTTGAAAAAAGTATAAAGCTTTATGAAGGACTTATGAAGACTAGTGCTAAGCAAATGTCATAGCTACGGCGACATCGAACACGAAATTAAAAAACCGTTTGCATAAAATATCTACAGAGTAAAGCGACGCCTTATTTTTTCGATTTTCTTAAGCCATAGATTGATCCTCAAGACAATACGACACATAAGACATACATAATAAACTTGATTGCTTCGCTCTTACCCCTTCCACGAATCTGGCGAACCGCTGCGTCCCACGAAGCATAATACAGATCATAAATATTAATTTTAGTGCAGACACTTAGGCAAGAAGGAAGGTCCTATCATCGGAAAAAGAGCCGTTTAAAAATCTTGTGCCTGTGTTGTTAGTTATTTTGGGGTCGAAGGTCTATTAATGAGTATTAATTACTCGCGATTTTCTTAGGTTTTGTAGTTTCACTGATGTTTCATTGAATTAGTTATAAAATTGTAGAGCATATTGTTGCTATCAAATGTATATTTTTCAATCATTTTTCATATGCTCAAACGCTTTTTATAAAGAGAGCAGAGAGCGCGCAGCGACCAACCGTGCTTCCCTTTAAAATTAATTGATACTTTCGCAAAACAAAGGAATCGCAAAATATAGCATTAGCAAGACACGGCAATGCATCATATTGGAGCAATTTAAATGCTCGATGAATTGTCTTTGTCCATATACTTGTTGTTGTCTGTTCGTTCACGTACTGTTCTTACCTGTTCCTCCTCCTTGCCCAGCAGCGTGTGTGCCCGAGCGTTGAGTCCTCGCGCCAGCTTGTCCTTCCTCTCCTTCAGCTGGGCCAGCCTGGCCGGCCACGCTACTTGTTCTTACACTGTTCCTCCTCCTTGCCCAGCAGCCGTGTGTGCCCGAGCGTTGAGTCCTCGCGCCAGCTTGTCCTTCCTCTCCTTCAGCTGGGCCAGCCTGGCCGGCCACGTACTGTTCTTACCTGTTCCTCCTCCTTGCCCAGCAGCGTGTGTGCCCGAGCGTTGAGTCCTCGCGCCAGCTTGTCCTTCCTCTCCTTCAGCTGGGCCAGCCTGGCCGGCCACGTACTGTTCTTACCTGTTCCTCCTCCTTGCCCAGCAGCGTGTGTGCCCGAGCGTTGAGTCCTCGCGCCAGCTTGTCCTTCCTCTCCTTCAGCTGGGCCAGCCTGGCCGGCCACGTACTGTTCTTACCTGTTCCTCCTCCTTGCCCAGCAGCGTGTGTGCCCGAGCGTTGAGTCCTCGCGCCAGCTTGTCCTTCCTCTCCTTCAGCTGGGCCAGCCTGGCCGGCCACGTACTGTTCTTACCTGTTCCTCCTCCTTGCCCAGCAGCGTGTGTGCCCGAGCGTTGAGTCCTCGCGCCAGCTTGTCCTTCCTCTCCTTCAGCTGGGCCAGCCTGGCCGGCCACGTACTGTTCTTACCTGTTCCTCCTCCTTGCCCAGCAGCGTGTGTGCCCGAGCGTTGAGTCCTCGCGCCAGCTTGTCCTTCCTCTCCTTCAGCTGGGCCAGCCTGGCCGGCCACGTACTGTTCTTACCTGTTCCTCCTCCTTGCCCAGCAGCGTGTGTGCCCGAGCGTTGAGTCCTCGCGCCAGCTTGTCCTTCCTCTCCTTCAGCTGGGCCAGCCTGGCCGGCCACGTACTGTTCTTACCTGTTCCTCCTCCTTGCCCAGCAGCGTGTGTGCCCGAGCGTTGAGTCCTCGCGCCAGCTTGTCCTTCCTCTCCTTCAGCTGGGCCAGCCTGGCCGGCCACGTACTGTTCTTACCTGTTCCTCCTCCTTGCCCAGCAGCGTGTGTGCCCGAGCGTTGAGTCCTCGCGCCAGCTTGTCCTTCCTCTCCTTCAGCTGGGCCAGCCTGGCTCCGGCCACGTTCGCTTCTCTGAAGTCATACACGCCTCCCGCACCACCGAAGTACTGGCGGTCTGTTGTTATCCACGGGTTCTCATCTTCCATTGCTATGATCTGGTTGAACGATAATCGGGTATCAATTACAAAATCTTATTTTTGATAACAGGAAAGCGTCGCGGCAAATATGCCATCATAACATGACAGTTATGGATCGGCAAAACTGGTAGTCATGGGGCCTCTGCCCAGTGTGTGTTCCCCTGTGCCTACCTTGGCCTGCAGGTCCGTGGCCTCAGTCTGCAGCTCCTTGATGGTGTACTCCAGCTCCTTGATCTGCAGCTCGAGCTCTCCGCTACTCTTGCGCAGCGCCTCCTTCTTCTGTGCGATGCGTGATATCTCCGCGCTGCGCGTCGCTATCTCCGCTTTCTGCCGTTTGATTTGGGATTGCATCTCTTTTACGGCTTCCTGTAAAACAAAGTAGTAGTTATTTATGATACTAGTACGGTGAGTTGGTCTTTACAAACGAGTAGACGAATGTAAGCCCGAGACGAAGATCGAGGGCTTACTATAGTTATAAATACCAATTTCTACACGTGTCATACAATGTTTTTCAACACATTTTTCCATATTAATATCAGATTCCTCGCTTGGAATCATGACACATAAGTCCTAAGACTGTTGTACTCACAGTGGCGGCGCCATGTTCCTGCTTGGCCTGCTGCATGGTGTCCTGCAGCTGGCTGGCGGCGGCGGCTGTCTCCTACTAAGACTGTTGTACTCACAGTGGCGGCGCCATGTTCCTGCTTGGCCTGCTGCATGGTGTCCTGCAGCTGGCTGGCGGCGGCGGCTGTCTCCTACTAAGACTGTTGTACTCACAGTGGCGGCGCCATGTTCCTGCTTGGCCTGCTGCATGGTGTCCTGCAGCTGGCTGGCGGCGGCGGCTGTCTCCTACTAAGACTGTTGTACTCACAGTGGCGGCGCCATGTTCCTGCTTGGCCTGCTGCATGGTGTCCTGCAGCTGGCTGGCGGCGGCGGCTGTCTCCTACTAAGACTGTTGTACTCACAGTGGCGGCGCCATGTTCCTGCTTGGCCTGCTGCATGGTGTCCTGCAGCTGGCTGGCGGCGGCGGCTGTCTCCTACTAAGACTGTTGTACTCACAGTGGCGGCGCCATGTTCCTGCTTGGCCTGCTGCATGGTGTCCTGCAGCTGGCTGGCGGCGGCGGCTGTCTCCTACTAAGACTGTTGTACTCACAGTGGCGGCGCCATGTTCCTGCTTGGCCTGCTGCATGGTGTCCTGCAGCTGGCTGGCGGCGGCGGCTGTCTCCTACTAAGACTGTTGTACTCACAGTGGCGGCGCCATGTTCCTGCTTGGCCTGCTGCATGGTGTCCTGCAGCTGGCTGGCGGCGGCGGCTGTCTCCTACTAAGACTGTTGTACTCACAGTGGCGGCGCCATGTTCCTGCTTGGCCTGCTGCATGGTGTCCTGCAGCTGGCTGGCGGCGGCGGCTGTCTCCTACTAAGACTGTTGTACTCACAGTGGCGGCGCCATGTTCCTGCTTGGCCTGCTGCATGGTGTCCTGCAGCTGGCTGGCGGCGGCGGCTGTCTCCTACTAAGACTGTTGTACTCACAGTGGCGGCGCCATGTTCCTGCTTGGCCTGCTGCATGGTGTCCTGCAGCTGGCTGGCGGCGGCGGCTGTCTCCTACTAAGACTGTTGTACTCACAGTGGCGGCGCCATGTTCCTGCTTGGCCTGCTGCATGGTGTCCTGCAGCTGGCTGGCGGCGGCGGCTGTCTCCTACTAAGACTGTTGTACTCACAGTGGCGGCGCCATGTTCCTGCTTGGCCTGCTGCATGGTGTCCTGCAGCTGGCTGGCGGCGGCGGCTGTCTCCTACTAAGACTGTTGTACTCACAGTGGCGGCGCCATGTTCCTGCTTGGCCTGCTGCATGGTGTCCTGCAGCTGGCTGGCGGCGGCGGCTGTCTCCTACTAAGACTGTTGTACTCACAGTGGCGGCGCCATGTTCCTGCTTGGCCTGCTGCATGGTGTCCTGCAGCTGGCTGGCGGCGGCGGCTGTCTCCTACTAAGACTGTTGTACTCACAGTGGCGGCGCCATGTTCCTGCTTGGCCTGCTGCATGGTGTCCTGCAGCTGGCTGGCGGCGGCGGCTGTCTCCTACTAAGACTGTTGTACTCACAGTGGCGGCGCCATGTTCCTGCTTGGCCTGCTGCATGGTGTCCTGCAGCTGGCTGGCGGCGGCGGCTGTCTCCTACTAAGACTGTTGTACTCACAGTGGCGGCGCCATGTTCCTGCTTGGCCTGCTGCATGGTGTCCTGCAGCTGGCTGGCGGCGGCGGCTGTCTCCTACTAAGACTGTTGTACTCACAGTGGCGGCGCCATGTTCCTGCTTGGCCTGCTGCATGGTGTCCTGCAGCTGGCTGGCGGCGGCGGCTGTCTCCTACTAAGACTGTTGTACTCACAGTGGCGGCGCCATGTTCCTGCTTGGCCTGCTGCATGGTGTCCTGCAGCTGGCTGGCGGCGGCGGCTGTCTCCTACTAAGACTGTTGTACTCACAGTGGCGGCGCCATGTTCCTGCTTGGCCTGCTGCATGGTGTCCTGCAGCTGGCTGGCGGCGGCGGCTGTCTCCTACTAAGACTGTTGTACTCACAGTGGCGGCGCCATGTTCCTGCTTGGCCTGCTGCATGGTGTCCTGCAGCTGGCTGGCGGCGGCGGCTGTCTCCTACTAAGACTGTTGTACTCACAGTGGCGGCGCCATGTTCCTGCTTGGCCTGCTGCATGGTGTCCTGCAGCTGGCTGGCGGCGGCGGCTGTCTCCTACTAAGACTGTTGTACTCACAGTGGCGGCGCCATGTTCCTGCTTGGCCTGCTGCATGGTGTCCTGCAGCTGGCTGGCGGCGGCGGCTGTCTCCTACTAAGACTGTTGTACTCACAGTGGCGGCGCCATGTTCCTGCTGGCCTGCTGCATGGTGTCCTGCAGGCTGCTTGGCGGGCGGCCGGCTGTCTCCTACTAAGACTGTTGTACTCACAGTGGCGGCGCCATGTTCCTCCTGCTTGGGTCCTACTGAATGGTGTCCTGTCAGCTGGCGGCGGCGGGCGCTGTCTCCTACTAAGACTGTTGTACTCACAGTGGCGGCGCCATGGTTCCTGCTTGGCCTGCTGCATGGGTGTCCTGCACTCTGGCTGGGCGGCGGCGGCTGTCTCCTACTAAAGACTGTTGTACTCACAGTGGCGGCGCCATGTTCCTGCTTGGCCTGCCTGCATGGGTGTCCTGCAGCTGGCTGGCGGCGGCGGCTGTCTCCTACTAAGACTGTTGTACTCACAGTGGCGGCGCCATGTTCCTGCTTGGCCTGCTGCATGGTGTCCTGCAGCTGGCTGGCGGCGGCGGCTGTCTCCGCCAGCTGTTGTTTGCTGGTGCTCACAGCATTCTGTAGCTCTGACACCTCAAGCTTTAGTGTCTCTAGTTCTTGTTCTCGCTGCTTCCATGAACTGCCGTGGAGTTCAGCGTCTTTCTTCGCCTTTTTTAGTGCTTCTTCAGCTTTTTTGAACTCTCTGGTAACGTAATGTTTATAAAAGTTATACTTGGTAGCAATTGAATAAGTTCTTCCAAACATGATCTCACTTGGACTTTATGAAATTGTGAATTGTACTAAATTAGATGTTCAAGGAAGTTATGCTCCGTTATAGCTGTATGAACACACACACTATCATGCCATTTGTGAGACTACATTTCAATTTTAAGTGGTTTGAACACAGAGCCCTATTCACATATAAATACTACGAGCAGACCTTTCCCTGTGCCCCTTGATGTCCCGCACCTTCTCCTCCAGCTCCCTGGCCCTGGCGGCAGTCTCCTGTTGGGTCAACTTGTCTCGCTCCACCGCTGCCGTCAGCTCTGCTACCTACGTACGATCAAATATTGTAGTCGTTGATGATATTTAATACAAAAGTTGTGTTATAGATTCAAAAAAAAAACTGTAGAGGCCGCGTTACGTACTGCACGCTCGGCCGGGTCGCACACACACGTCCGTATACGTATTGGAGGCATCCGTATACATATTGGATTCGTCCGTATACGTGTTGGATGCGTCCGTATACGTGTTGGATGCGTCCGTATACATATTGGATGCGTCCGTATACGTGTTGGATGCGTCCGTATACATATTGGATGCGTCCGTATACGTGTTGGATGCGTCCGTATACATATTGGATGCGTCCGTATACGTGTTGGATGCGTCCAAGTCAAAGTCAAATCATTTATTCAATTAGGCCATCAAAGAGGCACTTTTAAACGTCGCATAAATTAAAATTAAGGAAATGGGATGGGATGGGAATGATTCTACACCCATTCGCAAAGGTAGGTTGTATGAAGAAGAATGGGCAAGAAACTCCATACTTACTCTTTTTAAAAATGTTTTACAATACTTCTTACACCATTTGAAATAATAATGTAAAAGCTATGTACCTTGAAAATCTAGACCAAATATGATTAAAAAATAAAATAATAAATAATAAAAAAAATAGCAAAAAGGTACATGGTGTTCACATTTTAACAAAACATTGCAACTACAGCTATTTTACGTCCGCATACGTATTGCATTCACTGTGCTTCACATATATTTTCACTACCATACGAACATACCTGTGCCCTCAAGCCCTCGATCTCAGCATGTGTCTGTGCATGTGACGTGGTCGCCAGCCGCGCCTTCACGATGTTCAATTCATGAGACATTATCTCAAATCTGGAAAACAAAAGTATATGTTGAACAGTGTTTAAATGAAATGTGAGTGTGTGAAATGTGGTACAGAAGCAATTACTAGACGAATTAACATTTTCATTGAAAAAATTGTTAGAAGCGGCTTACTTTTGCTGTGTAGCGGTGTACTTTTCTGCAGCGTTTTGCATTGACTGCAGTTCGGTCGTGTACTGCGAGAGCTGCGCCTGAGCAGTCTTGAGATCCTGTTCCAACTGCTTCAGCTCTTGCAACTGGACTAGTATTGAGCCTCCCTAAAATATATTATTAATTGTTAATATTGCGGCCTGCCGACGACGACCGTAAACTTACTAGTGTTTGCATTATTGAAATTAAATTATAATTCTGTAAAGGTGCGTTTTCATTAAGATGCGTGAATTTGAAAAATAAAAAACAAAATGTATAAGTAGATACTATCTATGTACTAATTTCTTTTAACTTTATGCAGGTTAGTTGCGTACAATTTTTAATTAGTAAATAAATAACTTAATGAAAACGCGGCCTTAATCTTACTTCTTTGTCAACCTAAGACAAACACATAAAAATTAAATAGTACACCGACCTTGATCCTCGCACCTCCGGAGAGCGTCCCGGACGGGTCGAACACGTCACCGTCCAGCGTCACAGTGCGGCGTCGTATGGACGGGTGGAACGTCACGCGCTTGGCCGTGTCCAGGTCACGACACACCAGCGTGCTGCCGAACACCCACGACATGGCCGGCCGGAGCGAGCTGTCGAACGAGATCAGGTCCAGGGCCAACTGCACGTTCTCTGGACCACCACCCTGAAAGTAAAAAGAAGCATTAGACTCCCTATGTCATATGTTTGTCGCTTGTCTTCTTCGGCCGGATCGCACATGCACGTGTTGGATGCGTCCTTATACGTACTGGATGCGCCTGTATATGTGTTGGATGCGTACTTATACGTACTGGATGCGTCCGTATACGTACTGGATGCGTTCGTGTACTTACTGGATTCATTCGTGTACGTACTGGATGCGTCCGTATACGTGTTGGATGCGTCCGTTTACGTGTTGGATGCGACCGTGTACGTACTGGATGCGTCCTTATTATGATTGGTTAGTGCTCCGTGCGACAGAGATAACGTTATACGAAGCCAAAACTAGCCGATTACTTCATCGTCGGTATAACTTACAATCTGTTGTGCGAGTCGCACGGTGTTCCTGTCGATGACGTGTCCACTGATCTTGTTGAGCGGTATGATGGTGGTGCGGGTCTGTAGCTGACCGCGCTGCAGTAGTAGCTTGCTGGTCACCTCTGTGTCCACTACCACGTTGTATAGCTAGAAAAAGGTACAGGACGTCATGAGTCCGGAAAAATCGTACACCAATACTGCAGGTATTTACATGCAGAGAGTAGTAAATAACAAACCCTTCCTCCCGCAGCAGTCTCCAAAGCTGTGCAGTAGATAGGATCGCAGACATCGATCAATCTGCAGATTGTACCTGAAACAATGGTAAGTTTCGTGACGTTAGATTTTATTATTTTCTGAGCTGGAGCTTAACCACGAGCTCTTAACGCGATCCAGTTTTAAGCCGTGGGAAAGAGACAAAGCTATACAAGTCGTTTAGCGCCATCTCTTTCCTACAGCTTAAAGAGTTCATGGTAGGCCACCTGGGGGGTGGTATTACAACGTTTTAAAACCAGGCTTATTCCAGTCAGTGAACGAGATTGCGCTAGACGACTTGTATAGCTCTGTCACTTTCGCTTGCCAGAGTAAGCCTGGTATTAAGACGTTGTAATAACCCTCCTGGGCAGTGTATGTGTTATCACCCATCTGGTTGCCTACGTCCAGTGAGGGAACGAGGTGGCACTAGACAAATTGTATATCTCTGTCCCGTTCCATCACTTGAACTACTCTGGCTTTAAGATGTCATGATAGGCTGCCAGAAGTTGTTCTGTAGTGTCTGGTAATGAGTTGTGTCATACCAGCGACCCTGCTGCTGTCGAAGTCCCTCTCCGGCGGCGTGTACCGGAAGTTGCACCGCTGCAGGCGCGCGGCCAGTCCGTCGCAGGTGTCCCTCCTGCCGCGCACGGTGCTGTGCAGCGCGCGCACCTTCTCCTTCAGCTCGTTCTGTCGCTCCGCGCTGAAGTTCATGCCTGACAGCTCCGCCTAAAGAACGAGAGATTTATACCTTGAAGTGACACACTAGACGTAAGCTTAACGGACCATTCACGCCCTTATCGCAGTAAACGATGGCTTAGCGCGGGGCGGCAAGCAATGAGATTCAATACATATAAATGTTTGAAGCACTCCACGAGACGCCGCTCACAACAAAAACACGCACGGTTTTTTCCGCATGGCAATAGGAGCAAAAGTACAAACGAATGAGCAGGACACCAAAAACTAGAATAATAACAAAAAATTGCGATTTACACAATAGCACAAAATAACCTTTGAAGTTGACAAGTGTGGGGATTAGGGGAAAATAAAAACCCCAAATTATTTTTTACCTATATTTCAATACACAGTTGCTGTTACTGTAGTTCACACTAACCTGCAGCGCATCGACCTGCGCCTGCGCACGCACGATGTCCTGCTGGTCCTTGTTGTACTGTGCGCTGTCTCTGTTGAACTCTCTCTCGAGCGCCTTCAGTCGTGTCTCCGCGTGTTTCTTCTCCATCGTGCTCTGTGAAATGCGGGTGGCGGCTTCCGATGCTTCTTGTTTAGCAGCTAGACAGGGATTGCATGAAATTTAGTACACAGAGAACGAGTTGGAACAGGTAAAGCCACTGCCAACAGCTAATAGGCTACATAGCATCACGCTACGGTCTTTATGAGTCGAGCAAGATAAGTCTCCATGTCACAGAGGCATCAAGTGTCGTACCCATGAGCTGGTCCTGCAAGGACTCCGACGCTCCCTCCAGTCCGGTGCTGACAGCCAGGAACTTCTGCTGCGCCTCCGCCAGCGCCGCGTTGCTGGACTCACTAGTCGCGCGGAGGTTCTCGAATGTAGACTCTACCTGGTAGCCAAAACAGTTTCAAATTGCCATGAGTTTTACAATACGAAAGACGGTTATTCAGTTCCGGCAATTTTACTATTATAACTCTATGGTTATGGTTGAATATCACTTGCACATTATTGAAGGATTTTCTTTGTACATTTAGTGGAGTTTTAATTCAGGAGTTTTTGTCAATAGATCATTCATTTGAGAATATAACAAACGCTATTCATTATGTGTCTAGAAAAAGATATGTGCGTATTTATTACAATGAATGTCAAAAGGTTGAATAAATGTACTGAATTGGTATGGTGGCGGAAGACAAGTTGTTGAGACGTGGCTTATGTCCAGCACTGGACTGTAATAGTATGATTATAATATAAATGTAAAATACCTGAGTTTTAAGCAGCCCTATATTATGTCATGTGTTACCTGATCCAAGGCGTGCCTCTTGCCCTGTAGCGCGGCCTCGTCATCAGCCAGCGCCCGCTCCAGCAGGCGCGCGCGCTTCTCGTGTGACGTCACCGCCTCCCGCGCCGCCTTGTGCGCAGACGACGCCGCTGCCTCCGTCTTCTCTAGCGCTTGCAGTTCTGTCTCTAACCCTTTTAGGATATTGCCACTCTCCTAAGAATTAAATACATGCTTGATTTATGGGTGATATTTTTAATTTACATGTAAAATTACATTGTGTATTGAACAATACTAAAACAATTACATTTCCGAAAACCAATAACAAATACAATACTTACTAGTAGCAAATCAATATTTAGCAAAAAATACGTGATATTTACGAAACTTTCATAGAAACTCTGTGAACTCAAGGTTCAAATTAGCAAACCAAATAAGTTGATAAAATCTTGTTTTAAGTGTAGGAGTTTTAGTTGTAGGAGACAGATTGCTAATCTTTTAGCATACACTCTACGCGTTTACACCGGTACTGGTGTCGTACCTACGTTTTCTGTTAGTGGTGACACTAACGTCGCTATTGATACTAATTTTAGTAGTAACTTCACTTTTGATTCTGTTAGTAATGATACTAACATTAGTTTACCTACACCTAGTACTTTAAACTGTTAGACTCGACAAAGGCTAAGTCGCATATGTTGAATGTTGTGCATCAAAATATGCAGGGTTTGTCCGGCAAGGAATTAGAGTTAAGCTTATTTTTAGAAAATTATAATGTTCATGTGTTGTGTTTAACTGAACATTGGTTGAAAGAACATGAAGTAGCGTTTATCAATGATGATTTTTATTCTGTACAAAGTGCATTTGTTAGACAAAATGCTACTCGCGGTGGATCTCTTGTTCTGGTTTCAAACAAATTAAAATGTAAACAACGTTTAGACTTAGTTAATCTTTCAATTGAGCGCACTATTGAGTTGTCTTGTGTTGAACTCGAGCGTTACATTGTAATTTGTGTTTACAGACCCCCTTCTGGGGATTTCAGTACTTTTGAATCTGCAATGGAGGATGTACTTAATAAGCTAAAATGCAGTAGTAAAAGCATAATTTTATGTGGAGATTTCAATGTTAATATTTTAGATGTGACTCCACTTAGCATAAGGTTTCTCAACTTATTTAAATCCTTCAATTTGGTTAATTTGTTTTTTGAACCAACAAGGATCACGGCGTCTTCTTCAACTTGTCTAGACAACATGTTTTGTGAAATTGATGCAGAAAATATACTAGTTTTAACAGATTTATCATCTGATCACTGTGGATTGATGGCTAGCTTCCCTATGCCATTAAGTAAAAAGCCGCGCAAAATAGAATGCAGGCCATATACAGTTAGTCGTTGCAATAAGTTTAAAAATAATGTATCTCTTAAAGTCGTACCGTCAATAGTAGAACACGAGACCCCTAATGAAATATATGAGGCTCTTTTTGATGTTGTGCAAAATGAACATAACTCCATTTTTAAAACTAAAACTATTAACGTTGCTGGGACTTCCGCTGGATTCAACCAATGGGCCACTCCAGGCATTTATAAAAGTCGAGCGAGATTATACGAGTTGTATGGTCTGAGACAGTACAAATTTGATAAATCTTTTCTAGAATATGTTAAAAATTATGCAAAATCGAAATTTTTAAGTGAGACTATTAAACATTCTAGTAATAAAGTAAAGACGACTTGGAAAATCATTAACAACGAAACGGGTAAATCACTCAAACAAGAAAATCAACTTGAGATCATGGTTGATAATAAATTAGTCAATAAACCAGCTGACGTAGCTGAGGTATTTAATGAGTTTTTTGCCAGCATTCCAGCAACTACGACTCGCTCCTTAAGTTCGTCACCGTCTAAGGCTGAACACCTTTTGCAAAGTAGCGTCCCTAAATGTAGTCAGGTATTGAGATTCGAACATGTAACGCCCCTTGATGTGGTTAATGTTTTTAAGTCACTCAAGTCTAAAAACACAGGTGATTACTGGGGCATTTCTATTAAACTTTTGAGCAATATAATCGACATTGTAGCCCCCTATCTAGCTATTACTTTCAATAAATGCGTTGACTTGGGTACTTTCCCTGATCTCATGAAGATCAGTAAAGTCATCCCTTTATTTAAATCTGGCTGTAAAAATAATATTGGTAATTTCAGGCCAATTTCTATTCTACCTGCATTCAGCAAAATATTTGAAAAGTTAATACTCATACAGTTACTTCGTCATTTTAATTTAAATGGTCTACTTCACAATGACCAATACGGGTTCACAAAAGGCCGTTCGACTACAGATGCGGGTGTTGCTTTGTTGAAACACATATTTGATGCATGGGAGAAGTCGAAAAATGCAATTGGTGTTTTCTGTGATCTCTCTAAAGCCTTCGATTGCGTACACCACGATACACTATTGCGTAAACTTCGTTATTACGGTGTTCAGAATGAAGCCCTCAATGTAATTGAGTCATATTTGTGTAATAGATCTCAATGTGTCGATGTTAGTGGCGCGAAATCTTCCAGGTTACCTGTTCAGCTAGGTGTACCGCAAGGCTCAATACTGGGTCCGTTTTTATTCCTGGTTTATATTAACGATCTACCATACTATTTGAAGAATATCTGCGATGTAGTTCTGTTTGCAGATGACACTTCTCTGATCTTTAAAGTAGCTAGGAATAGACAAGAGTTTGAAGATGTGAACAACGCACTATCGAGGGTGACAGATTGGTTTACAACAAATAACCTAGTACTCAATGCCAAGAAGACCAAATGTATAAAGTTCACTTTGCCCAATGTTAGAAATCTGGGTCCCAGCATCGTCCTCGGTAATGTAGAGCTTGAAACTGTTGATTCAGCTGTGTTTCTGGGTATAACAGTAGATTCAAAATTACAATGGGGTCAACATATATCGAAACTAGCAGGAAGGCTTAGTTCGGCCGCCTACGCTGTTCGGAAAGTAAGACAATACACTGACGTTGACACAGCAAGATTAGTCTATTTTAGTTATTTTCACAGCGTCATGTCCTATGGTATTCTGCTGTGGGGCAAAGCCGCTGATATCCAAAATATATTTGTACTCCAGAAACGAGCGGTTCGTGCCATTTACCAACTAGGTGCGCGAGATTCTCTAAAAGATTTCTTTAAAGAGATTGGAATTCTCACAGTGGCTTCTCAATACATATTCGCCAACATTTTATATATCAGGCAGAACATTCACCAGTTCAGTAAAAATAGTGATTTCCATAACTTTAATACTAGGAATAAGTACAAACTTCGTGTTCCTTTTCATCGGCTTCATAAGGTGCATAATTCATTCGTTGGGGTTGGTATAACTTTTTATAACAAGTTACCATCCTCTTTCCTAGACCTGCCATTTAACGTGTTTAAAGCAAAAGTAAAAGCTAACCTCTGTTCTAAGGCATATTATACTGTGAGTGATTATTTAGATGATAAGAACAGTTGGTCGCTGTGTTGAACACAAGACATTGTTCATGTTCTTTCAACAAAATTGTTAGCTGACAGATTGTATATACATTTATAGAAATTTTTTGTTTTTTGTGAATTTTTATTTTTCCTAATTTAGATATTTATTTGTTTTTTTTTTCTGTGTGTGTATTTGTTTTATTTTTATTTTGTTTGACAGTCGTAGGGTATCTTTTGGTACTATTGTCGGAGATGATGAAGATTGTATAACAATACTTGTATTGTATAGAGTCAATCTTTCTAGTATTATATAATTTAATAGCAAGCATTGTGTGAGTACTATGTACTTCAGAGATTTCAATGATTAGATACCCACGTCTTTTATTGACTTGAATAACCCTGGTGGTTGAGATTATGTCATGCTCACTCAAATGTCTCGCTGGCGGTGGCGCGTGTGTCGGATCATTTAGTTCCCTTCAAAATGGTTGAGCTGAATGGTGCTGATGCATGTGTCATGTTCGTGAACGGGCGCCGTCAGTCGTGACTGGTCATCTCTTAGCTGCCACGGTCTATTTTAAGGATTAATATTTCTTGTATTGTCTATTTTATTTTTCTATGGACACCTTTTACTTGCTACATCGTTCTCACATTATGCACCATCTCAAGATGAATGATGTAACAATGATACTGTAATAATTTTGGCTATTGAAAAAGAGTGTCCATGGAGTTTCTTGCTCATTCTTCTCCATAGAGATCTACGCTTTGGAATGAGCACCTACGGTACTTTCACTCGTTTTTATGTCTTGTGACTGGGACTGTAGCACCATAACTATTTTATGTTACCTACTTGTCTTTTGACAATTCAAAAGTGCCTCTAGCAGGCCTACTTGAAATAAATTATTTGATTTTGATTTTGATTTAAGAACAATCTTACCTCGTCCAACCTCTTGTTGATCTCTGCAATTTGTTTGTCAAACTCTTTGGATTCTTTTTCATTGTTCTTTATCTGGTCTTTCTTACTTTTTATTTGATCTTGCACTTCCGACACTTTTGCCACAGCTTCTTTTGCACGCTCTTCTGCTGTTACAAACCTGAAAAAAATCAGTTTAGAATTTTATCTGCAGATTTAACTGAAATTACAGATTTTAGATAATTTCCAGCATCTGAATTAGTAACAGACTTACTTATAAGCTATATATAATCTAGTGAGATTCTCCAACTCCCGGACAACTTTCTGGTACTCTTGAAACTGTGCTCTCTCGTCCTGCAACTTCTGTAATTTTGGCGCTATATCCTCTTTGATTATCTGAAACAAAAGTATGTTTCATTAATGGAATTATCACACTCACTAGAGTGAGGTAGAGGGAAATGAAAGAATTCACTTTTAGTCTTCATAAGGTGTATTCACACTGAGTACATCTTATGAAGCCTTACCAGTCCACCTTATCAGTCCACGTCACACCAGCCCTGTTTAAAAAACGAAGTTTCTTCACTCCTATATGACATTTTTTACCCCACACTTCAGTCACCATCACATCACCGGTCAGGCACGTTTCCATACAGGTTTCATTTGGTGACGTGACATGACTGATGCGTGTGAACGCATCTTAACACACTTAGGGCAGAAGGGACTGACAGACTAAAATTAGTCATCTTTTTTGCATACATGTTTAAAATGTAAATGGTGAACATGTATCATAATGTTGTGTAAGAATACCTACATCATTGAGCTCCCTAAGCTTGGCATCCTTCTTCTCTATAGTTTTCTGCGCAGCCTGTTTCTTTGCCTCATACATTCTGGTGCCCGCTGCCTCTTCTACCATTGAAAGGATCTGTAAGAAAGCATATTTTGTTGAACACAAACCTACATTTACTTCAATCATTCTTATCAGATATTTCCTTTATCTAAAAATCTTATCTGGTTTTACTTGACAAATTCATTTGATTGAACTGGCGTATGTGTTGAGTGATTACTCATTACCTTCCATGGCTGTCGTTTTTTGTGTTGTCAAAATTAATATTTTTTATTTCCCATAGGCATATGAGGGCACTTAAAAAACGTCGACAAAAAGTGCACCATCCAATTCTACATACAATGAACATAATAACTGTGGTAGTGGCATTTCTAGAATGTATAGAATGGACAGCCTAATTGTCATCTGCAGAAGGTTGAAACGGTTAAATTAATATATCCCTGTAGAGAGTTAATTACAAATTAATGTTTGCTTTATTAGAATTTTTGCAACCAATCAAGAACAGTGGGTTAGAAGACTGACAGAAGATTACCATAAAGGGGGTCCATAGCTGATAATATGATCCTTCAACACTAACATAGAATAAAACTTACCTCAGGAGGCTTCATGTTCAACACCTTGGTGATGCGGCCCTGCATGATGAGGAAGTGAGGGTTGTTCACATTGAGCTGCACCGAGCAAAACAGGTCAGCCACCCTCTTGTTCTGCACGTTGATGCCATTGATCAAGTACTTATTCTTGCCGCCCATTACCACCTGATGAGTTTTGTAAAATGAAATATAATTTTTTTATGAATCTGGTCCTTTCTGATTTTGGCAAGGGTGAATCCTTTATCATAATTTTTTTCAGATATATTTAGTTCTATGTAATGGAGGAGTGCTGCTACCACTGTTCCCCTTGATTTTACCCCCGCTGCTCTGTGCCTATTGCTTGTAATATGTTATAATATAAATTTAAGCTTTCTTGATTCCCTTATTAAACTAAATAAGTACTAATTAAGCCTACAAATAAACACTATTAAAACAATACAAAAATAGATAAATCAACTTAATTACTTTCTTGATAATGGACTATACAACCCAAAACAAAATTTCAATTCAAACTAGAAGTTACTGGGATTAGGGCATTCAACCAAACAAGCAAACTCTTTAGCTTGTAATATTAGTAAGTGGATTACTGAGATTGTATCTATAACCTTGTATGTTTACTTTTTATAAGTTAGAGAAGTTAGTTCCCAGTGTAACAATGGAAATAATTGATTCAATGAGTACTTCAAAGTAATTCAACAAGGAAAAAAATTATGTAGTGTTTGTGTGGTTCTAAAGGAAAATGGGTTTAAGACACAAAGATAAGTGTAAAGGTGTATATTTAATTTGTGTATCAAAGAAGTTATCTTTATAAACAGAAATTTAGGCTATCCATACAACTTAGATATAAAAATATAAAGTAGATTATATTACCTGTCTTGTAACAGTGATCTCATTTTGGTTCTCATAGCCAATGGGGCACTGCCTCCTATCTCGGTTGTCAAAGGTTATGCTGACTGTGGCCTTGGTGATACCTGCCTGGCCATGCTTGTATATCAGCTCTTGCAAACTGCCTGCACGCACCTAAAACATTGCCAATCATGCTTCTATGAACAAATCAGGGATAGTTGGACTGGACAAACTCTTGACTAGTCTGACTATTTATTGGCGTGACTAAATTGAAGGAAATATTGGAGTTTAACCAAGAACCACATTTTGAGATTACCTACAATCTAGAATGGCATTACAATATTTTTACAATTATCTCTAATAGGACTTACGGGTTACTGTCAGTACAGTGTCTAGTATGAATTGAAGCCTGCAAAAACCATTAAATTGGGAAAAAGAAAAGTGTTGGCGGGAAAAAAATAACCAACTCAATGTTTACAAACAAATGTATGAAATGGAGTACTTACGTTTGACAAATTTGTGATTCCTAAGACAAAACATATTGAATCTAATATGTTCGACTTCCCTGTGCCGTTCAGCCCGGTGATGGCATTGAATTCAGGATCGAACCCGGTGATCTCCACTCGATTTCCGTATGATTTGAAACCGTCCAACACTATAGACTTGATATGCATTTTGAAGGTGATTAATTCATCGAGGAGGTAGTAATTACACGCACTTTTGGATCAAATTATTACAAAAATTAAGAAAATCTCATTTAGCGGGAGCCGTTGTAAAATACAATTTTTGTCATTTTTTTGTCAACTGTCAATAGTGTCAAACGCCTGCCGCCTTGGCCGCGCTCCATGCGTTCCTTTTCCAGAATTCAATGTTACAATGCACTTTATTTGCTTTTTACTTTTCACGAACAGTTTTTAATTAATAATGTTGTAGAAAAAACTTATTTTGGAAATAAATTGAGACCAAATTACAATTTCAACCGTGAAATAAAAGTGAAGAAATTGAAAGTTTGGGGTTTACGTTATGAGTGAATTATATTCATCGTGCTTGCACTGGAACACAACATATTGATCTTTTTGTTTGACGTTTTAAATTAATTTTTGTGCTGTTTCGGTTATTTTTGCGTATCTTTTAGTTGTAATTAAAATTATAATGGATTACAGTAGCACAGGTGCAATGAGGAGTCCGTTCTCACCTCGAGTGAGGCAGTCCATCACAGGACGAAGGCCCATAGGGCTCTCCTCAGCTAAAAAGAACCAAAGGTTTGTACATAACCTATTCTGTCGTATTTGAATGAGAAATGTGAGGGAAATCATGAATGCTTAATATTTTCCGCAGCAAGTTTATGCAGGCTGCGGGGGAGCAAACTGGAGACGTGGTGTATAAGACACCAGTGACTACAATAGAAACTTATGGAATGCCCCTCCCTGTAATGGTCACAGAAGCTCTTACCTTTGGTAAGCACAACCTTTATTAAAAACTTTATTGTAGAACAAGAAATCACTAGAAATGAAACTTTACATTTATTGATGTAACAATTGAGTGTGCTGAGATCACTATGGATAAACATTACCTTATTCTTACTTATCCATAACCAAGATATATTTTTACAGCCAGTGGCGAGGTGAGCGTGCGGTTATCTGCCTGTGGCTGGTGCTGGGTGGTGTCAGGACGACGTATCATATCCTGGCCGCGCAACTCTACCATATCCAACTCTGCATCAGCTGCTCCTACAACAACTATTGCTCGGGAGCTCTCTTTGCCACAGACTGATCTTGCACATAAGGCTGATTTAGTTGTGCTGTTTTATATGGAAGGAGCACAGGTATGTTGCTGAGCTATACTTTACAATTTCAAATGTAGAAAAAAATGTGTTCCTGTGAAGTCCTGATAGTTAATATTTATACAAACACTGTTTATTTAACCTAAACTACAGGAGAACTGCAGTATAAATGATTTAAAAGTAGAAAATTTTAATCCCTTATTTCCTCAGATGCCATCTTGCATCGGAGTTTCCCCTGAAGGCACAGTGCGTTACTGGCCATCAGTGGGGCAGGAGGGCGTGTACATTGATGTCTCATGCGAGCTAGCGGGCCAGGAGTGTGAGAAGCTCGGAGATTATACTCCGGAAGGATTGGTGCTGGCCACCACTACATGCACTGTTGTACTTCTCAACCCTACTGAAGTTGGTAAGTCAGCTTATATTTGTACGTTGGATCTATGTCTGATGTTGACTTGTTAACTGACGGTGGCTGTGGATGAAAGATCAGCAACGATTTATCTTTCACTATCATTTTAACGGTGATTGATTTCAGATGGTCGCGCGACAGTGACGTGTCGCACTCTGCGCCCGCCTAGCGGCTGGCTCGGCGGCATCGGACGACGTGTCTCGCTGCTGTTCTTCGGCTCCATGCCTGCTCATGCAGACACAGTGAGGAATTATTATTGATTTGTGAATGTCTAAACAGTGTTCATGTTATGCTTGATGAATGAATGTTGTTGCAGAAATTAGTAGGTGTTGTTGTATTACCTGGGAATGAAGAGTCAGAGAGCACCATAGCGCTGGTATCGGGTGGCCCGGCGCTGCAGCTGTGGCGCGGGACTGAGCTGCACGAGCACTCGCTGCGACGTGCGCTCACCGAGGCACAGCGCAGCACGCACCTCGCGCCGCACGGTGAGCTACACTAAGCTAAGCTACACGTGATCGAATCTATGAGCAATATAAGGATAGGATGGTGCTCGTAATGATTTGATATTGTTCTAACCAGGAGACCTGAACAGTCTGGAGATCATGGCTCTAGACGTGCGAGCGAGCGGCAACAACGCGCTGCTGCTGCTCATAGCGACCGTCAACGTGGCGCGCTCGCCAGAGATGAGATATGCTATAGGTAAGTGCAAGCAACTATCAAATTTTTAAATTCTTTATGTAAAGGATATAATAGTTTGTTAATATAATTTTGTATTGTTCCTTTAGCACACATCAGCGTAGAGGACCCCAGTAAACCGCGTGTGACGTCAGTGGTGTGCGCACGCGGCTGGGCGGGCGACGCGGAGGAGCCGCCGCGCTTCCTGCCGCTGGCGCACAAGGCCATCCTCTACACCAGCAAGTACATCGCCGTCGTGTCCAGTAAGTAGTGTCTGCACACATCACCGTGGAGGACGGAGGAGGCGTCAGAAGCTATAATTGAACAATGCTTCTGTTGCATAATTTCCGAAAAAATCAACTAAACCTTTTTTCGGTTTACCTTTTTTGGTTTACTGAATCATCACGTGTTGACAGTGTGCAACATTTCTTATAACGGGGTTAATATGATGTTGTGTTCGCCAGCAACAGTTTCGAACGACAAGGTGGACTACATCGACGTGTCGTCGGATGGCGACAAGGTCCTGGGCGCGGAGCTGTGCGGCGGCGTGCCGCTGTTGTTCACTCACAAGCACGGCGTGCTGGCGCTCAGCCAGCCTGACGCCGCGCACAACACGCCGTGAGTCTACTATTTTCTACTTTAGATAGCGAGACACTAGTGCCAAACCCTAATATTAAAATATGATGTGCTGTAAATTGTATTAATTTTTTTTGTCATGACTACCATTTATGTTTTTTGTTTTTAGGTCTATGTGTGAGAGTCCATTGGGCTCTCCCTGTCCATCTGACATGTACGACGGAAACCTATCGCTCTATGAAATTGATCCTCATGAGGTAATTTATAGATCATTCCATTCTCTTGAGACACATTATCGACGTGTGGCAATCTGGCACTACGTATCAAACAACCAATTTTTACATAGAGTCTTGGTAAAATATCATATGCAATGGTTGAATGTTATCAGGTGAGCATGGTAACAACAGACGCGTGCGGCAAGCTGAAGACGGCGTTCCTGTTCCACGTGCGACGTGACGCCGCCGCGTGCCGCGCGCTGCTGGCCGAACTGTTCCCGCGGCGAGAGACCGCGGACCGCGACGTGGACGCAGAGCTCGACCGCAGCGTGCTGCGCATCGCCACTGAGATGCTCGACGATATACCCGCCGGGGATCCTAGGTACCTATTGTTGTGCGTTATTGTGCATTGTTGTACAAATCAACCTTTGATCTTAGACTTCAAAAAGTATCATCTACTACCACTGATAGATAGACGCGATACTTAACTGACGTAATATTTAAAGGTGTTTAGAAAAGCAAAGTTTTAATTCACCCACATGTGTACCTCGTACATCTTCTAATTAAACAAATCTCTCGGATGAACTCTTGTAGGTACCTAGTTATACAGGTTTTTTTTTTAAATTTTTCTAATAAGCGGCTTTGCCCCACAACAGAATGCCATACGACATAATGTTAACATTACTGCGTATTAACTAAAATAAACTAACCGAACAGTATCAATGTCAGTGTACTGTCTTATATTCCTGACAACGTAGACAGCCGAGCTCAATGTACCTATCATGTACAGATGGAAGCAGCGCGGCACCACTGCGACGAACATCTGTCTGGGCAGCTCGGCGGCGCTGCAGGTAGCTGCACAACTTCGTGACAAGCAGCGCGCCTTTTCGCTGTTCTGCGATTTCTTGCGTGCAGTGGGTCTGTGGCAGCGTCTGGGTCTCGTCACTAGAGGTACGTCACACATCAGTAAGAGACCTTCGGCGTTTTCATCCTGTAGTAAGAAAACTATTGATAATGTAACGGTGACCTACAGAGAGCGGTGGTGGCGTTGTGAGCACGGAGAGCGCGCTGGGTGGACTGGCCGAGCAGCTGGCCATCGCCGGCGCACTGCGACGACTGCAGCGAGGGAACGACGCACAGCTCATCGACGCCGCCATCTATCAGGTCAGTGGCTGCTTACTGTCGAGTTAGATCTTCGCAAACCGAGAGAACGGAGCAGAATGTTCTAACTCGTAGTTGTGTGTCAGGTGGTGTGTGGCGACAATCCTGAAGTAGAGGAGGAGCCGGAGGTAGAAGAAGCGTTGTCATCCGGAGCGTTGTCCCCGGGCGACGTGTGCTACCGCCGCGTGTCGCGCGTGTCCCGCGTGCTGCGTGCTCTGGCGCGCGCGCCCGCGCCGCAGCACGACGCGCGCGCCGCCGCCAGCCATGCTGCGGCTACCATGAACATACTTACTGTGAGTAACATACACATATCTTTAGCGGTACAGTCCTACACGCCCAAACTGAATTTGTTAATGATGAATGAAACTGGTGTTGTCAGTCCGTGCTGGGCGCGGTGCTGGCGACCCGTGCGTCCTGGCCGGCCAGCTCTGTGCCCCGGCCGGCGCTGGGTCCGCGCGCGCTCCTGCCGGCGCTGGGCGAGCTCCTGCGGCGCGGCCTGCAGCAGGCGCGGCCCTGTCCCGAGCCGTCGCTGCGCGCGTCGCTGTACGAGGCGGCCGCAGCGCTGGCCGACCTGATCCTCACGGACGCCGAGCATCTCAACAGCTCCTCGCACACGCAGCATGTTTATGAGCGGATCAGGCGGGAGGCTATACAGCCCTTCAGTAAGTAAATCGTCTCTAACACTGATTGGAAATTAATAGGTCATTAATCCTTGGTTGCTATCTTGGTCCTATTCTTTGACTCTGAATAAATGGTATTTTGATTGATGAAATATTAATTTCAGACATGGCTTTATAAAAAATTGTTCCACTTTAAATTGTAGTTTTGAAATTTCTCATTCCTTTAGTGCAAAGTTAATATTAAATGAACTTTGCACTAAAGCTGATGTAATTCTCAAAGCTGAAAATATACAATATGTTAATAGTCAATTTTCTTACTTTCAGTCGACGAAGGTCAGACTGAGCGCGCGGCGGCACTCGCCGAGAAGTTCAAAGACTTCGAGTTGTTGATAGAGATGTGTGTGAAAAACAACGACATGGACAAATTGTTCTCATATATCGACAAGTATTCTAATGAGGTGCGTAGCCATAACAAGTGTTCATTACAGGCGCTGCACTATTTTAGGCTCACGTACTTAGAACTCCTTGCTGCGCTCCAGATTCTACTGTACAATTTTTCGCTCCGCTCTAGCTTCATAATCACTCACACGCACTGTACACGTTCCCTGCAGGGCATAGCCGAGGTGACGTTCGCCCTGCTGGCGGAGCGCGGCGGCCCCCGCTCCGCCCTCCTCCTGCGTGCAGTAGGAGCGCGCCTGCCGGGCCAGCTGCGCGCCTGGCTGCACGCGGCGGCGGCCCGCACGCCGCTGCTAGCGCTGCACGAGCTGTGCACGCAGCACTACGCGCGCGCCGCGGAGGCGCTGCTTGTCATGGCCAACGAGGAGCAGGACTCTGTCAATAGGCTCACGGTAAACTTGCTAATCATTTTTCTCATACCTAAATGTTTATGTACCTATACTTTCTGTTCAACACTATCGTTGTCCCTCGCAGACCACGGCATCTCTAGCCAAGCTGTGCTTGGTAGCATCGGACTGTCCCAGCGTGCAACAGTCGGGCGCCTGGCAGCGGCTGGAGTCGCGCCTGGCGCTGGCCGAGCAGCACGAGCAGCTGCCGCGAGACCTGCGCGTGCACCACGGACTGGACGGAGAGGACACCAAGGTGCTGCCGCCCGAGGACATCGTGCAGGTACTGCATCATATCATGTGTCGGACTGTCCTACTGGAGTCGACCTGCGCGTGCACCACGGACTGGACGGAGAGGACACCAAGGTGCTGCCGCCCGAGGACATCGTGCAGGTACTGCATCATATCATGTGTCGGACTGTCCTACTGGAGTCGACCTGCGCGTGCACCACGGACTGGACGGAGAGGACACCAAGGTGCTGCCGCCCGAGGACATCGTGCAGGTACTGCATCATATCATGTGTCGGACTGTCCTACTGGAGTCGACCTGCGCGTGCACCACGGACTGGACGGAGAGGACACCAAGGTGCTGCCGCCCGAGGACATCGTGCAGGTACTGCATCATATCATGTGTCGGACTGTCCTACTGGAGTCGACCTGCGCGTGCACCACGGACTGGACGGAGAGGACACCAAGGTGCTGCCGCCCGAGGACATCGTGCAGGTACTGCATCATATCATGTGTCGGACTGTCCTACTGGAGTCGACCTGCGCGTGCACCACGGACTGGACGGAGAGGACACCAAGGTGCTGCCGCCCGAGGACATCGTGCAGGTACTGCATCATATCATGTGTCGGACTGTCCTACTGGAGTCGACCTGCGCGTGCACCACGGACTGGACGGAGAGGACACCAAGGTGCTGCCGCCCGAGGACATCGTGCAGGTACTGCATCATATCATGTGTCGGACTGTCCTACTGGAGACGCAAAATAGACAGCAGCATGACCGTGCTTACAGAAACTATAAAGAGGTCTTTATGATATTGACTTCCTAATAGCCACAGGCGAATGTACAAAAATTTTGAATAATCAAAAGTTTCGCTCATTTTGTTAATTTCGTTACAGATGTACATCGACTCCGAGAGCAAATCGCTGACAGAATACGACTACAAGAAGGCACTGGACCTCACTGACTACATACAAGACATGGAGCGCAGGGACGATCTGCGACTCAGGGTAATTTTATATTTTATGTGTAGCAGATATGATGATCGTATGAAGTGTGCATAAAAAACATTAATTTTTATAAGCAAAAATGGCTACAATTCAAGGAGGGGAGAGGTTGCGTTTCGACCCTACATCTAAAATAATTGTGTGATAGAAAGCTACCTCATCTTTAAGTTTATAAAGACAGTAATTAATAAAGGTTTTTCCTTGTAGTCTTTAGCAAGTGTCTATAACAAGAAAGTTCATAATAGTCCATTTCTTTGTCAATATTGATATTAGTACCATGTTATGTATTTTATTCTAATTTGTAAGAAACTTTGTGGCTAATCCAGTACGTCCGCAGGTGTGGTGCGCGTGTATCCGTCGTGACGACTGGTCAGTGTGTCGAGTGGACGCGCCCGCTGACGAACTGCACAACAAGATGTTCTTCAGGCTCATCGACCTCGTGCACGTCATGGGTGAGTGGCACGAGAGACTGGCCAGGAGGAGACAACATGCTGCCGAGTGTGTGCCGTTGTTGTCTGTACTCACGGCTTGTAAACTATTATAAGGGTCTTTCTTTTAAATTGGTCGAAAGGGAGAAATCCGCATCCATACGAGATACGGGAAAACTCCCAGCACGCGTAGCATGACCACCGTAGAAACGAGTTATATCGACGGGAGAATCGACAAACTGACAGATTGAAGAAAGATCTCTATGGTCCTAAGCATGGCGATGTTTGACACGTAGAAAAGAAATGTTTCTTCTCTACGATAGAAAGAAGTCTACAACGTCGAGCATGCCGACAATATTTTCTCTACTTTTGACACTTGGGGGAAGACACATTTCTACTCGACAAGAGAAACTTGTTGTGGAAGTTAGTAGGATGGCTAAATGATATAGCTGATAATAAAGTCAAATTGGATATATTGTTCGGACCAAAGGTTTGGTAATACAAAGGAGCGAGGGAGCACACGCGATGACCGCTAATCGAGTACTGAATGCTTCACTTATATTAATTTATTAGTTGAGGTAAAAATGCACGAGTAAGCAAAAGTGCAAGTGTATGGTTTCACCGTACATGCTCCCGGGCCAAAAAGATACAAAAATATTACACGTCTTCTAATCTAAAGCGACACGATTTAGGTATAGGAGACGTAGCTTTGTCTCGTTTACAATCATTGTTCGCACTAGTTTTGTTCACTTCACTCGGCTGACGGTCAGCCGTACTCTGCTTTCGCGAAAACACAACACTATTTGCAACACTTTGGGGTAGTTCCACTGAAGAAACTGCTCGGCACCTTCTCCATATGAAGTAAGCTGCCACCAACAGGGCTGCACCCAGCAGGCAGTAACAAATAGTGTACTGATGAATGTCATGTGTAGACAGAGTGTAATCTAGTGAGTTAGTATTGGCAGATTTCAGTTGTTTTATTCGTTCCCCCAGATCCACTAATGTACTGTTTATAGGATCTTCATATGCGATGTAATGAGATAACGATATGTTTACGATATGATTTAGTTCTGCTATCTGAGGGGTCACAATTTCAGAGTTAGATTTAATTGTATTAGTTGATAGGGCACGAGAATACAAAGTAAACTCGTTGCTTTTTATTATGCATTTCGAATCGAGGTCAATGATACCAACTCCTGTCACCTGTTTATAGGCAACTTGATCTTGACATATAATTCGCACTGCGTAGGTATTGCAGCAAAAATACATGAACCTCGCTGGCTCATTTAATTCGAGCCACCTGTCTTGACACGGGGATTTAATTACAATGCATTGTTTTAAATTGCTATCTAGTTTGCAGAATTTTTCATCAATGCTTAAATGATTAATAGGTTTGTTTGCTTGACATAAATATGAGATATCGTTGTGGAGACATAACTGGAGCTCTATAAACGACATTGTGAAGAAAGCATCTTTCTTCAAGCTAATAGCTACGTAGTCTGCAGCTGGTACTACCGTAATCATATCTTTTTGAACTTGCTGTGGAACTGGTATGATTTTATAGATTTGATAGCTATCTCTGCTAGTCAGTGGAAAGGTAATCTCAAAAATGAAGTATTCTTGCAACATTCTCGCTTTTACTTTCAGCATGCTGTACACATGTTTCAGATCAGCCTGCAGGTTGTCTACTGGCAGTGTAGTATCCTTTGTTAATTGTCCTGAAATGAACTGTAACTCTTGTTGCAACTGATCCGGTGTTAACAGATGAGGGTTGAATTTTCCGTGGTAGATATCCGTGGTGATGTCTAACAAAGTATCTTGAATCCTTTTTAGATTTTGAAGCAAATTGATTGTTGTGAGTGCTGACATGGCAAATTCTTGTGCTTTAGCTAAGCCTTCAACTTCTTCTTTAATAACAAAAGCAGCATTATCCAATTGATTCAAGTGTTTGTTAATAGTTTTGTGCTGTAATTGGATCGTTTGCTCGGTTCTTTTCAAAACGTTGTATTCAGCTTCGATGATTGAAGTCTGATTTCTTAATAAGTTATCAAGATGACGCTCATTTTGTTTGACTAGCTGTATGTCTTTCTTGTACTGTTCTGCAAATCGTTCATCTAATACTCCGAACAGGCTATTAGCTACGTAACCGATACCGTTAATGAGACCGCGACGCTGTCTGGTGCGCGCGTCAAAGTGCTGATTAATCATAAGTTTATTGTAGTGCTGTATTTCTTTATAGTCGTGATTTAATTGAAGTGCTATCATATTACATTGGCTGCTATCGTTTAAGGATGCGCAGAGTCGTTGTAAGTAATCCAAAAATTTCATGGCAGCTGTATTCCCTTCCCAATAAGGGCTCATGTCATAGTAAACAATAAGGTTCCATTTGTCTCGAATAACTTGCATGTTGCCCACTGTTTCGAAATACAGTAAATTATTGTTTGGCAGCGCTGATACGTTAAAACCTGCGTGAGATGATGTTATCAATGTCATGAAAAAGATTAACGACATGACTACAGATACAAACTTAGATTTGATTTTACAGTTTGTTTTCGGCTCGTTTGGTTCCTTTACGACGGTGTTGATTCCTTGATTGATAGTTTTCTTTTCCGTCGTATTACTTGAAGAAGGCGATAACGGCAAGATTGAGAGTTTCACAACCGGCCTTTTAACTATTCCACTTTTTGTTTTTAATGTTACTACTCGAACTAATCCGTCTTCACCTGGATGAGTTTGTATTACTCTACCCATCAGCCATTTTCCCGGTGGTAGATTGTCGTCGTGAATAGTTACTAAATCATTGATGTTGATATTTTGCTGAGTGCTTCGCCATTTACTTCTTACAGATAACTGCGTTAGATATTCTGATCTCCATTTCTTCCATATATCATTAACTATCTTAGCTGATAAATGCCATCTAGTTCGAGCATCTGCTTCTGTTTCAATGATGGTAGTTCCAGATCTTCCAGTCAAAAAATGTGCTGGTGTTAGTATGTTCAAATCTTCACTATCTTCAGACAAGGCACACAAGGGTCTGGAGTTCAGGCATGCCTCTACCTGTGCTAATATAGTACTAAACTCTTCGAAAGTTAGCTTCTGCTCTCCAATTACTCGTTTGAGATGATGTTTTAAACTTCTAATGGCTCGCTCCCACAGGCCTCCTGCGCTTGGCCAAGATGGAGCGTTAAAGTGCCATTCTATGTTTAAATCTGTTAGCTGTGCGAAAAAGTTTCTATCAAATACGTTATGAAAATCGTGGTAACTTTCCTGTAACATTCTATTTGCACCTACGAAATTCGTTCCATTATCGCTGTAAAGATGGCGCGGCGGTCCTCTCCTGGCGGCCATTCTCCGTAATGCTGCTAAGAAACTAGTACTACTTAGATCAGATACAAGCTCTATATGTACAGCTTTAGTTGCTAGACAAATAAACAACGCAATATATCCTTTTGTTGTTTTAATTCCGCGTCCCTTGTTGCTTTTAACATCTACGTAACCGGTATAATCCACTCCGGTGTGATAGAATGGCGGGGCGGGATTGCTGCGGGCTGCTGGTAACTCTCCCATCAATTGATGTTCTAGCTTGGGCTCATGTTTTCTACAGGTGACACAGTTTCTCACTTCTTTCTTTACAGCCTTATTTCCTGCAATTATCCAGTAGTTTTGCCTTAGATTAAATAAAGTTAATCGCGGTCCACCATGAAAGGTGAGCTGATGAGCTTGCTGAATCAACAGAGTAGTAAGCCGGCTGCTGTACGGTAATATGGCTGGATGCTTCATTTCTATGCTCATGTTTGCTTTGGTTAAACGACCTCCAACTCGTAAGATTCCGTCTTTGTCAAGGAAGGGATTTAATTTTAGTAAATTGCTGTTACTTTTGCTAATCAATTTATTATGTTTTCGTAGTGACCTAATTTGCTCTGCGAACTCAGTTCTTTGTATATATTTTATTATGAGTAACTTTGCTTTCCGCAACTCATGCAAGGTAAGAAATTCAGGCAAACTATTATGTTTACGCAAGGTGTCTGGAATCTGCTTAAATTTTGTTGTTTTGATGGCTCGTAGAAGCCATGCTATTATTTTAATTATTTTAGTAAGTGAGCTGCATTTTTGTAACAATTGCAATAAAATGCTTTCCTTGTTATCTATTTGGGCAGCATTCACTGTTTTTGATGTTGGTATTGCTTTCATTTCTTGATCCGTGGTATATTTGCTTTGATTTGCTTCTAGTTTTTCGTCAAACGTTTTCAAGGACTGGGGTCCTTGCCACCACAAGGCTTGATTTCTTAATTGTGAGGCTGTTATGCCTCTACTGGCTGCATCTGCCGGATTGTCTTCCGACTTAACATATCGCCAGCAGCTAGGTTTTATTGTTGCTATGATAACTTTAGTCCTGTTCGCTACAAAAGGTTTCCATCGGTTGTAATCCCCTTGTAGCCACCCTAGGACTACCATGGAATCCGTCCACCCATATATCCGTAAATCTAATTCGCTATAACAACTGATAACTTTATTCATTAGTTTAGCTAATAAATACGCTCCGCTTAATTCTAATCTTGGTAAAGATACGCTTTTAGAAATCGGCACTAGTCTAGTCTTGGCAACTACTAGTGCTACAGATGTTTCATTATTATTCGATATTCGCGCGTAAACGACTGCCGCGTAAGCTTTCGTCGATGCGTCGCAATAACCGTGTAATTCCATGATGTTATTAGGTTGAAATCCGATCCAGCGCGGTATTTTGCATTCGTTCAAATGTTCCATGTCTATTTTTATCGCCGTCCATTCATCTTTGATGTTTACAGGAACTTCTTCATCCCAATGCATTTTATTTAGCCATAGCCTTTGGAATATTAGCTTTAATTTTGTTGTGAGTGGAGACAACCACCCCAACGGGTCGAATACTTTAGATATTTCCGACAAAAGAAGTCGTTTAGTAACTTTTGCGTTCGGATTAGCTATGCTGTATTTGAAAGTAAACATGTCATCACAAGAGTTCCAACGAAGGCCTAATGTTTTAGACGTACTTTCTGATTTGAAATTAAAAATAATTTCGCCGTTGCTGCTGCTTTGTTCTATATTTTCCAGAAGTCCGGGATTATTTGCGGACCATTTTCTCAGTGTAAAACCTCCCGATTTTAATAATCGGTTGAGATCTTCAATGAGCTTTTTTCCACTTTCGATAGAGTGAGCCCCATGGACCAGGTCATCCATATAAAATGACTCTTCAAGGACCTTTGCTGCATCTGGAAATGCCCTTTGTTCATCTAAGGCTAAACGTTTTAAGGTCATCATCGCTAGGAATGGTGCTGATTTTGTACCGTACGTGACAGTAGTGAGATTGTACGTTTGCAGAGGTTGCTCTGAAGTATTCCTCCAGATGACTTGCTGATATTGCTGATCTGATTCATCCACCATTATCTGCCTGTACATTTTCTCGATATCTGATGTGTAAGCAAAACGATATTGCCGCCACTTAAGTATCAGTTCTTGAAGATCCTGTTGTAAATTTGGGCCTTTATACATCAGGTCATTCACACTATATCCGCTTGATGTTCTTGCTGACGCGTTAAACACCACCCGTAGCTTTGTAGTTGCTGATTCTGCTCGTTGTACGGAATGGTGCGGCAAGTAACACGATAGCGCTTGATTGTTTTTATTGCTGTAACTAGGCACCATATGTCCTAAGGCTATGTATTCACTAATGAATTGTTTATATTGTTCCGCTAGAACAGGTTGCTTGCTAAATTTACGTTCCAACTTTTGGAACTGCGCTATGGCCATCTCTTTAGATGAACCTAGTTTTTCATTGATGTCTGCTTTTAGTGGCAATTTCACTACATAGCGGCCGTCTTCGCGACGTTTTGTGGTAGACGAATAGAAATCGACACATTCTTGCTCTTCTAATGATAGGTTTGATTTGTCGCTTATATCCTCGATGTCCCAAAACTGCTGAATATCTTGGATATTATTCATGATCACGTTGCACTGTAGTGATGCTATTTGACCACCACCGTATATGATCCACCCGAGCTGTGTTTCTTGCAACACTGGTTGGGATACACTCTCTCCTTGGATCAATCCTCCCTTTATTATCCAGCCATTGACTTGAGCGCTTAGTAATAAGTCCACTGGACGGTTAATATTAAAATCTGGGTCAGCTAATTCAAGATTTTCTATGTAGGACCAGTTCGATGTGTCAAATGATTTATGCGGGATTTCCTTAAGTATATTGTTCATAATAAGTACGTCGGTCGTAAATGAAAAGTCGTTGTACGTTGAAAAACAGCTGAGTGTGGCTACACCCTTACAATTATGCTCGACTTCGCCTACTCCGCATATTAATCCATTGAATTTAGATCTACGTAATCCTAATTTCTTTGCAGTACTTTCTTTTATTATAGATACTTGTGATCCCGGATCTATGAGAGCTCTTAAGATTTGATAGGATCCATCCATCTTTGCTACTTTTATCAAAGCTGTTGCTAGTAGTACTTCATGCGTCCCTGGATTATTTCGAGACACGTGCGCAGTCACTGCAACATTGTCTTTTGGTTTTGGGTCAATTTTTGCTGCTACGTTGCTTGACTGCGACGTATTTTTTGAACAAGCGTCATGTAAAACGGAGTGATGACTTGCGTTACATTTGCGACATCGCCTAACGGAAATGCATTGCTGGCCATTATGATCGAATAAACAGTTTTGACATAATTTCAATTTTGCTACGGATTTCATTTTTGCATCATTAGGCAATTGCAAAAACTTTACGCAATTAAACATGGCATGTTGTTGACCGCAAAATTGACATTTTGTGGTAGACACGTGTAAGGCTTTTGAATATAGTTTTTTCTGCTTATTGTAAAAGTTAGAGTTTTGTCGTCGATTTTCAGGAACATCATTATTTGAATGGTTGGTTGATTTAGATGTTACTTGATCTAGCTTCCTGCGAGATGTCTCCAGGCTCGTAAACTTACTTTCTAAGTAGTCTAAGAATTCCTGCAGTACCGGTAATTCCCTAGAATTTTTCAGAGAGTCTATGTAATCTCCATACGTTTCGCTATCCAGCTTCTGTGCTAATAAATGTACAAGAAGTGGATCCCAGGTAGTGATATCGATTCCCAAGTTCCGTATGGCATGTAAGCTTTCTAGTGCTACGTCATGCAGTTTCTTAATATGGCCTAGCGTTTGTTGCTGGGTACTCGGCAGGCCTAGTAAAGTATTGACTACACACGTAAATATTAGCTTTTTATTGTTATACCGATGGTTTAAGATATCCCAACAGGTATGATAATTATCGGAGCTTATAGGAAGATGTTGAATAAGCTTTTCAGATTCCCCTCTGACCTTCCCTTTTAGAAATTGCATTTTTTGTGCTTGCGATAAGGTGGGGTTGTTATGAATAGTTTCGCTGAAGAGGTCTTTAAATGACGTCCAATGTTGGTAGCTTCCTGAAAATACAGGTATATCCATTTTTGGTGTAGAGTGCTCTCTATGCGATACACTCCATAGCTTTTTATTGATCATTTTCTTGAGCTGAATAAATGATCGCTCATGCTGAGTATATACTTCTTCGTAATCCTCTTCCTCTCCACCTATCTCACTATCTATCTCCCAATGAAGAGAATCTATTTGTGACCAGCGCGCTTGAAGGGTTCTCAAGGCGTCCTCCATCTCCCATTTTTCTGACATGGAGTCTAGGTCGATTAACCCTGCTGATCTCTTGAATGCTTTAAAATTTACGGTTTGCTTATGCAGCATGTCATCTAGTTTGCTGGTAGAGCCCTTGGACTCCATGGTACGTGACATGCTGAATTTTGCTGGCTGCTCATAACCTAATGATCCTGCTTTTGCTAGTCCAGCGCCCTCTTGCTGCTCCTGTGTTGGTTGAGTACCCCTAACGGATTTCATAGGTGTTAGCTTGCTTGACAACTGTAGCCGTTGTTCTTCGATGAGAGTCTTGGCAGCTGAATAAAGTTTGCTAGCATTTTCATACACGGAATTTACAAAATATGAATGATCTTTGACCCCCGATTCGCAGATAGCTAAATGATTATGCTGAAAATCTGACCAATACCTCTCTAACAACTCTAATCGTCTTTTAAAATAGTCATCCGATTTCCTGTCGGCGCTATCCTTTTTTATATTTATCGGTATTTTCTTGATTGACTCGCTAAGTTCAATTTGCTGGTAGTAAAGATCCTCCATTATGCTGCTAGTTTGATGAAAAAAGGAAAGATCTTACTTGTTCAAAACTGTCTTCCGACTGTTGCTGATTTGCTGTAACACTCCAAGTGCTGCTGCTCTGGTGTAGCTCGACACCGACGCTCTGCTGCCGCAGATTCTGAGTGCTGCTGCTTAAATACCGATGAGCTGCTTGCTGCTCAAGATGCTGATTGCCCCGTCCTGGAGGCGCTGATGAGTCGCTGTTTGGGTTGCTTAAAGACGGTGCGTTTGCTAAAAAAACAACACCACCCTGTGCAGCTAGTGTTTAGCTACAAACACTTTGCTAAAGTTCTGTGTACAATTCACACGTATCACTGTAGTCCACTATGCTGATTTCTGGGTGATTTCACTCACAAGTTACTTAGTACACGTAACTCCCAAAGAAAAACGGATACTAAAACTCGCGAGGTCCCGCCCGATGGCTCGAAGGACCATGTGGAAGTTAGTAGGATGGCTAAATGATATAGCTGATAATAAAGTCAAATTGGATATATTGTTCGGACCAAAGGTTTGGTAATACAAAGGAGCGAGGGAGCACACGCGATGACCGCTAATCGAGTACTGAATGCTTCACTTATATTAATTTATTAGTTGAGGTAAAAATGCACGAGTAAGCAAAAGTGCAAGTGTATGGTTTCACCGTACACTTGTCTACATCAAATCAGACCTAGACAAGTTTCTTTTTATAATATTCTTGATGTTTATCGACTTAAATTTGTTTTAAAAACAAGTAAGGGTCCTCCCAACTCAATCGCTTTAGTTTTTAAGCCCTAAAGAATAAAAAAGGCTGAATGAAACTTGTAAGGAGTGCATCAAACTTTTTTTTAAACGAGTTCCATGAAAAAATATAAAATGAGAAACTTTTAGTGAAATAATGCAGACAGCTAATCTTTCCAATGTTTATTACTAGACAAAATATTTTAGCAAGAATCTACGTATCATCAGTCATAGACATGCAGCATGGACCCAATATTATCTGCCTAAAACTCCCATACTCATAATTTATCATATAATAAATATCTGTCTTCTATAACACATAGATAATGTTGTACACTTGTTTTTCTCTCTTTCTATAAATTAGTATGTTATTTTTATTTAACATTTTGCTAGGAAAGACTCGTGTTCATACTGTGTGCCTATGGTTTGGATACTTTTTGCGTTTTGTTGTCGCGTTGGTTTATGTGCAAAAAGTTTTTTTAATTGAAATTGAAAACACATATCACTAGAATTATGGATAATTCTGTGTCTTTCCAATAAATCATTTTAATTGTATTGAAAACTTGAGTATTTTACACGTTTTTTTGGTTAACTAAACGTTTTAGTTCATTCACAGTTCAATCATTCGCCGTTGCTATGGAAAGAAAACTTGTGTCTTGTCTTCATAGAAACACGAGTCTACAGGCCGCGCCATGCTCGGGCAGAAGACAAATCGAGTGGGATAGAAAGAGCTTTGTCTTTTCTTGGTAGAATAGAGATAGAATCGCCATGCTACGCGTGCAGGAGGACCTTTAGGTCGTTTTTGATGTTGACAATTATGGCGTTTTTTTTTGGTTATGTTTGAGTTGCCCACAAAAATTAGTAAAATTTACCAATTTTTTTTTAATGCTGTTTCTGATTTTGTGTTTCATATAAGGATCATTTCATTTCATCGGGAGAAAAAATCGAAATTTTTCATACAAATTGTATGAACGAAAAAACTACGATATTTGTTCCATTTATCAATATAATTATCTATTCGTCAGGCGGTGACCTAGAGCTCTTGCTGCCTCCTGTAGAGGACATCCTGACGGCTCCGGAGCTGGCCGAGTTGGTCTCCGACCCTCGGTTCCACTTCATCATCAAGTACGGCTACGAGTGCGTCGACACCACACGCAACGACTCCATGCAAGAAGGTTAAACCTTATATCTAATATTATGTACGCTCGCCTTGTGGAAACATTGACCACTTTCGAACTTTGTCTCATTAAACTCGTTTATTGACGTGGCATTTTTTCGTCACTTGGTTCTGAATGTGGTTATGGTTTCCGTGAATCGAGCTATCATCCGTACATCAGTAGTAACATTAAATATAAAAACTGCAGTCGTCTATACAATTAGTGAGAAATGTTGGGACTGTGTTTAAGTTTTACGCGTAGTACATTATTTAAGTATTAACAGACTGTTTATTGATATCCGGTATTGATCTTGTCGAATAATAATAATATTTCTTAGAAAACAAATACACATAAATGAAACTTTAGGGCGGCCGTACACGGACTGCTCGAGCAGTTAGCGGCTGAGCGAAATACACGGACCGCTCGAGCGGTCGGCGTCGACTGCTTGAGCTGTCGGTTGTTGACTGCTCGAGCAGTTGGGTAGCGTACTACCCAACTGCTCGAGCAGTTGATTGTCTACCTTAGACGCCGCGAGGCCGCAGAGGGCGGGAGGAGGGAAGTCGGAGAGCTGTCGACTGCTCTAGCGCAGTCAACGGCTCGAGCAGTCGGTGTATGCCTCGCAACCGCTCGCGAGCGGTCGACGGCACGATGGAATTTCATCATGCAGTTGACGGCTTGAAGCCGTCGCGACTGCTCGAGCAGTCGTGTGTACGGCAGCGAATGAATGACGATAGTTCACTGCGCGGTCGCGGCTTTAAGCAGTCGGTCTCAACTGCTTGAAGCAGTCCGTGTACTACTGGCCTAAATCAGAATCTGTTGAAAAAAATAGACAGCCTCAGATATAAACCTGAAATAGTGTTGTTTCTTGAGTCGTAACTGTAGCAATTGACAAATTAGTCGTAACTGTAACCAGACTCAGATATCAATAACATGAGCGCGACAAAGAAAAACTGAACTGTTATAATTTTTTTTTCATAATATTCCATTATAGGACAAAGGCCTCCCCTTTTTCAGTTTTTGCGATCTTATCCGATTATACTATCAGTACATAATGGACCTCTGTATTACATTGTCATGAAAGACTTATCGAAGTCTGATAATTTAGTTTAGGATATATTCATAAAGCTAAGTAATTGTAAGTAATATGTAGCAAGGCTTGTGAAACTAATGGCTTCTTCTTGTTATTTCTTCGTTTAATGAAAAACATTATTACATGGTTGGAAATAAGGTACATTATGTTTTAGAACAAGTTCGGCTGTGTATCAAGTCGCCGACGTGTCTATAATTCATGTTTATATGGCAGTCTATTGCTAAAACTAGATCTATCTTATTAAAACCCGAGTTCTTTAGATTATGTTATTTTTATTAAGTAGTACTATAGGTTTATTAGTAGTTTTTTTCTTCACTATAAGATAAAAAAAAAACAATCAAATCAAAGATGGAAACGCATCTTAAGCACGTAAAAAGTGTTCTCGAAATCCTGAACCAATGCACTTGCGGCATGTTCTATGTGGCGGTATGTTACTAAATAAACGAATATAAAAGTTCCCTTTCTCTAGCTTTTGATTGTTTTTAGATTGTAGTAGAACCGCGGAATAGTGAGAAAATTTATTAATAGATAATAATATTAGTTACGTAAGTACTTAGGGTATAAGTTAGATAATTCCCGCTACGGCTGGGTTATCGAACCGCGTCCGACTGACATTATTTGATCACATCCTAGAAACAAACTAAACCTGAGACCTGAGGTCTTCAGAGGAACAACAGGATAGGGACCACTGTAATTTGTTTAAATCGTGTTAATTAAAGTAATTCATTTAAAACTATTTTATAACATCGTTTTATTCAAGCTACAAAATATGTATTGAATTGTACTGTGAAACCAGTTCTGAATTGTATTCTATCTATAAGTTACGATTAACGAGGCAGTGCTACTACAAACGTATTACAGTCTAAGGGCCGGTATTTCAATCTTACCTTAACTTATTGCTTAAGTTAAGTCCTGCATTTAAGCTAAGTCTCACTTTTGAAAGACAGAAGCGTATTTCAATCCGGATCTTCCTCGCCTTAGCCAATCTAGGATAAATAGTAATAATGCAACAGATTATGTCATTTGTCTATGATTTTTGTTGTCATTAACGACTGACTGACATGAACATGACACTTCTGCCTGCCAATTTTTTACTTCCCTCTGCTGTCTGGATTTTAAATCGTATTTAAATAATAATTTATCAAGTTTAAAATCAAGTTCACGACATTTCTGCTGCGAAAAATGAATGAAGAGTTGTCTCAACAATTGAGTAGTATCACGTAAGTACCTGGCTACCGTTTTCCCTCTTTGTCCACGATTTTACAACTTGGCAAATAGATAACTATAAAATGTTTTTGTTTCAGTAAGTATTACTATACTTCTAGCTCGAGCAGTGATGATGATGAGGACATTATTGAATTTATCAATTATTCTACGACCCCACGACGTATACGGATCTATAGAAAAAGAGAGAATCATTTCCAAAAATGGAATGAAGGTGAATTTTACGACCGATTTCGTCTAACGAAACGTACAGCATACGTTGTGCTGGAACAGATAAGGGACGAAATCAAATGGCCTACTACGAGGTAATATTTCAAAAGAATACCTGTACCTACATATAGGTACATAGATTCCTCACAGACTTCTAATGTAACCCCGAAATCATGAATTATTTTTTGTTTCAGAAATAAAGCATTAACACCATCACAAATGCTATTGCTAACATTGAAGTTTTTGGCAACTGGTAATTTTTTGCTATGCAATGGAGATTTTATGGGCATACACAAGTCAACAGCTGGAAAACATATATGGAGAGTGTTACTAGCAATTGTAAAACTACGTTCTAAATATATAGCAATGCCAACAAACCAAAATATTGCAGAAATTAAAAAGAAATTTTATTTAATTTCAAAATTCCCAAATGTGGTTGGAGCCCTAGACTGCACACATATAAAACTTGAATCTCCAGGTGAGTGACTTGTTAGGAAAATAAATCAGATTAAAATATTCCAAGGCAGTCATTGTTATTGGCTTCCAGATTCTGTTTATTTTCATAATTTCACAAAGTTTTAAGTAGTGAAAATCTGTGCTGCAGTTGTTAGTTGCTGCCATAGTATAATGTTTCCACTTTAATTTTGTAATGAGTTCAATTTACAAAGTAACTGTTTTTGATTAACATTGTAGGTGGTGCGCAGGCTGAGACTTTTCGGTGCCGAAAACAATTTTTTTCATTAAATGTTCAAGCCATATGTACGGCTGATTTGATCATTCAAGATATTGTTGCTCGTTGGCCCGGTTCAGCTCATGACTCAAGAATATTTCAGAATAGTCTGGTGAAAGAGAGATTTGAAAGGGGAGAATTTAATGCATCTGTTCTGCTAGGTGATAGTGGTTATGCTGTTACAGATTATTGTCTGACTCCCCTTGCGCAGACTACTACAACAGCAGAAGAATTATTTAATGAAGCTCAAATTCGAACCAGAAACCCCATTGAAAGGACATTTGGTGTTTTGAAGAGAAGGTTCCCTGTATTAGCACTTGGTATTCGCTTGGCACTTACAAAAGTGCAGCATATATGTGTGTGGCCTGTGCAATATTGCATAATGTTGCAGTAAAAATGAATAACGGTGATCCACCTGTCAATTTACCAGAGATTGAACAGGCTATCTTGGAGACTAGCAGTGTGCCAGTGGATCCGTTTTATAGAGGCAGCCAGAATGTCTCTCCACATGTTCTGCCATACATTCATTATTTTAATAATTTGTAGGAAGGGGTACTAAAATAAATTATTTAAATTAACATTGTGTTTTAATTACTTAAACTTGAAAAAAATTAACAAGTAAGAAGGCAAATCAAGAAAACGCTAGGTACTATTATAACAGTAAAAGCCTAATTTTCCGAAAGTGAATCCTCTTTCTTTTTCTTTGCTAATTCTAATTCTAATAATTGATTTTGCAAATCATAGTAGCGTTTTCTTGATTCGCTTTCAGCAATAAGGGCTTGCATGTGTTCTTTTTTCATCTGACATAGTTCCCTTTTATCTTTTGCCAATTCAGTCCAGGCTTTGTTTGTCAATTGACCAGTGTGATTGCGCTTCCGGTATCTGCGGAAAGGATTTTCTTTATCATCATCTGTAACTAATTGTAGGGTTGGCTTCGTCCTTAATGTTTTTGGAGTGTAGTCACTCCACTTATGAAGTTCGTCCTCTTGCATGTCATTTTCCAAATAGATACTCTGAAAATAATAACAAAAGTATTAAATTTTGTCAGTAAACAAATGTAGCAGGGTAGTGAAAAAGATGAAAAGAAACAGGTTGGTATTTAATATATTTACAACTTGTAGCATTACCTCAGAGGCGTTCAAATTCTCTTTGTCATTATTGGTCATATCCAGTGTGATATCTGTTATTATTATGGGGTCCTGACTTGTAACTTGTACAGGAGTATCAGGTTGATAGTCACTATCACAAACAGACTCAGTGCCTGCTGCTTGAACACTAATCAGGCTAAATATTCCTTCCTCTTCTTTGGTGAGGTTCGGAGGTGGCATTGGAGGACCTCCCCCCGTGCCAAGAGCATATTTTCTTTGGCCCGTCACCTTATCTTTCACGGTTTTTTTCATGTTGTCCCATTTTTTCCGAAGTGTTTCAGCAGATTTTGGATTTAAAGATCTGCTGTTAAATTCAACGCTAATTTCTTCCCAGCAGTTTTTTTTCGTCTTCCATGTATTAGCATCACTTTTTTTATTTTCTATTATATGTGCTTTACTCAAGACTATATCTTTCAGCAGATTTATCTCGATTGCACTGAAGTTGGTGCATCGTTTTTTCTCCATTCTGAAATTATTCCGAACAAGAAACAGTACCGAATCGAAACAAAAATACTTAAATGATCACCACACAAAAAAATCACACGCAACGACAACAGATTCAAAACTCATTATGTACTTCAATTTTGACATTTTACTAGCAACAATTAATGTTGCTATTCTCTAATAACGACTTATAGAACAAATTGGCTATCAGTAAAAAAAAAGCTGTTTATTCCTCGCTAAAGACTTGGCTCCTAATAATTCGCGTGCATAAAATTATTATTTATCAAGCAAACGGCCATTATTTCATTACCTACCTTATCGTGTTGATTTTTGCGGGTCAAAAAAAATTACCCTGAAGCAACTTTTTTTTGAGGTAGCCACACTTCAATCTCAGATCGGAACTTAAGCGAAAGAAATCCTCCACTTAGATTAAGGCTAGTTAGGGTGGACTTTATTTGCCGCTTAACTTTAATCCTATAATGAAATACACCTAAGTCGTTCTTATCTTTAATCCTGGATCACTTCGAGATAAGCTGATATTGAAATACCGGCCCTAAATATATCATACACTTTGCTATGAGCATAGTTGAAGACTGACCGTATGTATACAATATCAAATTTAGCTGGTTAACAAGCACGTAAGAAAGAAAACGTGTTCAAAGAGTGTCAGTCGGATTGCAAACATATAACTCACCATTCGATGATGTGCTGTCAGACTGATTTAGATGTAATTAGTTTAAGTGTTCGGAACGTAACTACAGATAATGAAACATTACGATAAGAAATAAATCTGATTACCACTTACCGAGGCTGGTCGACGGAACCCCGCCTAGCGGGGCTTCTATTTCTGTGTACAAATTTTAAAGTAACCTAGCATGGATTAGGTTAGCTAGCCGGGTGGGGCGATACAGTTGACAAAAAAATTGGGCTCGAATAAGTGACAGTCTAAATGGTCTAGTTTGTCCTATTTTTCAGTACAACAGCAAAGTGTTGTAGATAGTTTATAAATCTTCGTTATTTGTAGATATGCTCCGAACTTATAATTTTAAGTTACATATTAAGGCCTAGATACGGCGTTTCTTATCACACGTGTAAACATACACTTTCGGACTTGAAAGAGATGTAATTCGTTGCGTGTGCAGCGCATCGACGGGCGCTTGCCGAAAACGTCTTGTGTTTAACCCTTAACTGAGAGCCAAGACGAAATATACTAGGTTATACGGCAGCGAAGTCAGAAAGTATATGCGTCTCGGGAAAATTACCCCTTATGCTTGTAATTCTTATAAACAGTTTTAGGGCCTAAAGCCTAACTCTTTGGGACTGAATATACTTTCAATTCTGATGTGGCTCTCATAGGATTTGGATAGAATACTATGTCCAATTTTGTTCCGATTCGTAATTAGCAAAAGCTAATTCAAACTGATACTTATGTTTGACCTTAATTTGGACATTGTGTTCTTTATTATTTTTATTAAGTATTATATTTCTCGTAATACCAGTGGCGCGTACGTAGAGTTTTCAGAGCCCTAGAAATTCGATGAAATTCTTAAAGAAAGCGTGGGGAAAGACCCTTTAATGAAGCCAAGTATTCGACCTTTACCGATAGCGTTTTTTTTTTGGCTCTGGCAAATTGTCCTTAAATTGAGCCTTGTTAAAACATAATTTTTCATATAGTAAAATCCCGTTTCTCAGCATTATGTTTTCTTGTAATTTGATGTTGTTGTTTGACGGCTTCGTAAAGTGTCTGTTTTCCACCTTGTATACTTAGTATACTTATAAATCGCATATAAATGTAGACTTCTGTCTTAAGTCATGCATAGTATATCTCCAAACAATTTAGTGATATATAAAACCGGTACACGAAATGATAGAGCAATAAAATTTGAAGACTGTTCATTTTACATAAATTTAAATTTCACCAAAAGTAAAAGATATTTTTTTATTCAAATGCGTGTTATAAGTCTGAACGTTTATTGATTAAAATATAACTTATATTATATGTTAAAAATCATACGTCATGTTTGATGTTTAGAAGAATGTAAAAGAAAAACCCTTGCCCTCAAGATTTTGATTCATTTTCTTATTAATTAATTATATTTTATGTATTCATCTTATTAATAATTGTAGCTGTAATTTAATTAACATTACAATAAGTTCGCTTTTAGCTTTTAATGTTAATTTTGTTGAAAATTGAAATAATTTGTTTGAACACTAAAGCGTCATTATTTTGTTCTAAAATTATGAATTTTGTTGATCTGACTGTTTTTTTTTTAAATAAAGTTTCGTTGAAGAACGTGCCTTTTTTAATTCCTGGATTTCCTTTGCGTGGTCGCTTGTTGTCGGCGGCAGTCCGCCGGCGACCGCGAGCGCGCGCATGCGTGTGTCGCTCCGTGCTGAGTGCTGACTGCTTGCGAACCTTTTGTTTACGTCCACACGACGGTTGCCGCGGCCGCGTCTACGATCCTGAAAAATAATTGACTTGGTTTCGATTAAAACCACTGTCATAAATTATTTAAGTGAATTTATAGCTGTGCAAGTTGGAAATTAATGTTTTCTGTGCTCTAAGGATTTTACATAGAAGGGGTCGGATTTATCGGCTCTGCCTCGCGTCGCCGGCTTAGCCGTGTAAGTACTTAGAATTATTATTAAAATAACTCTTTAAACTATGTGTTATTATTTACTAAAATAACTAAAAATAATTTGAAATTAAAATGATCAAGAACCAGTTAATTACCTACATTATATTTTTCACGTAATTCTTATCAACACTCGCACGTATGAAAGTTCCTTGAGCAGCTGCTGCTAAACTCGTTCCTTATTATTATTACCTATTTACAAAAATAAAAAAATATCAATGCAACATATTACGCGACCAAACCGACCGTGTGCGGTTTTTTGGCAAAACCTAATTATCTAATCTTACTAGATTCATATTAGAATCAAAGCGAACCATAAACTGCGGTAAGAAATGAGCATCATCAAATATCGCGAAGAATATTTGAGTAAGAAACAGACACCTGTCAATCAAAGACAACTCTGTCATTCCCTTTAGGATAAACAGGTGTGATGATTATGTAGGTATCTGTAAGCGTCTTAAGACATCTGTCGGTAGTTTTAAGATCAAAAGCGAGCCAACAAAATGTTTAATCCTAAACCAATTTATAAGGATTGAGTTAAATTTGTCCGTTTGGTGGTAACAGGGAAGCCCTTGTTGCCAAGGTTGCGTAATTTTCTCGCCGCCCTGGAACGCAATTGAATGAACAGGGTAGGTTTGAGTCAATAGGTACGAATCTGACAGTGCCTTCACCGCTCGACCATTGATGGGAGAAGACTCATTTGATGAATATTAAACTCAATTTAGGTACACTTCTGGCTTTTTTTGCATTGGCACTTTAGACTTATGTTCCACTTCTAGACGGCAGATGTAGGTACAGTTTAGCTTTAAGTGCCACACTTCCTGCGCATAAGGGGTGAGTACATACCCGCCAGTAATCGCGTGTCGTCGTTAATTCAGTGCTGTTTCCCTAGCCAAGTCAACCAACCATAATTGGGGCAATTCTCCACACGCGCTGTATTGGTTAAACTGTTCTACTTGTGCTAATTCTCTTTAATGCCAACAACTTATAATGACTTCATAGGGGCTCGCTATAAGAGCCCTAGCAGGAACAGTCCACCACATCAGAGATATGCCAATAATAAATCAGGATTCGTTGAATAATCTACTCTTGATTACTTTGGAACAAAATCAAATAAAGTCTTTATTTCACTCCTTAATTAAGTTGTATCACCATTTAATTCGACGTCACTTGCTTCATTGCTTGCCGTCAATTGCCCAATTAGAAGTGAAAAATGCAAAGACGCGCTTTGAAAACTCAAAATTAATTTAGTGGGGTTGGTACTGAGCAGCCCTAACAACGTGAGATCAAGACACCCATAAAGAAATTCATGAGTCACAAAGTTTCTATTACCTCCTTCAACATCAATTTCATGGGGATCGCGATCGTCTGATCAGCGATGACCGCTTAGATTATCGGCACGCCACGCCAGTTAGCTGCCATTACCAGCCCGGCACCTTGGAACGACCTCAGTGTTTCATATCTGATACTCGACACGAAAGCCAGAACGATTTCAGCGAAAATATAATTAGGCAAGAAAAACTACCCAATTTTGTCAAGGACAGAGAAACACTCAAGTTACTTAGTATCGCTTAATAGGCAAGATGACAACATCAATAAATAGTAGGTAAATCTAATTATTCCGTCAGTTTTGAAATATAAAAATTTAGGGACGAATTACATTTTTTCAGTCACCTAATTGGCCAACACAGATCAACACCGACCTCATTTTTTGTTATAATATATTGTATCAATTCATGGTTTCAGTCAGGTAGGTAAAATTTCAAAAGTCAAATCTTGACCATTACTTTTTTCTGTGTGCAGTTAAGCACCGGCAATTATCCAATTACGTACTTAGTCCAGAGAGCCCACAGTCATTTTCTCAAGCCGCTGTTTGTGACGCTCCTTTCACAAAAGAAACGAAAAGGGAATGAAAACCAATACCTACCCGTCTTCGCATTACGTAACTTTTAATGAACCAAAATTAAATGTAAAACAAAGATCTTTCAGTATCAGGTTCAATACAAAACACAAAGAAAAAGTTATCAAACTCAGCTCACGATTTTATTCATTTTTATTAAGTAGTGAAATCCCGTAGGTTTGCAACCTTTTAGCAAAAATAACGAACTAATTTACATAATTATCGGTAACGTTAATTAACCACGACAAAAATAAATTGCGTTCGATACAGGCAGGCTCTTATCTCTAATTGCCAATTTCACGAATTTGCAATTCTACATTATTTTCTTCCACTAATATTATTTTTTTCCACTGTTTACTGTTCCTGTTCGGCGCCATTTTTATGCCCGTGACGTCATTTGGGGCACTACACACGTCATAGTTGGAGGGGTGCGTATCGGTTTGCAATCAGAGAATATTTGCAGCCTTCGGGATAGATTCTACAATGACGTCAACTAGAATTATATACGATTCCGGAAAGGTTTATTCTCATCTTCCTTCTGGAACTTGCAAACTCGACCAATTAAATGGTAGATTCACGAGGAAAATTAAAATCGGTTTAGTAAAAATCACACCGTATCGCAGATTCAGTAGCAAAAGTTTACGTTATCAGCCTATTTTATTGGCACTCTAAAATATTAATTAGGTACGCATACGCAGCAATTTCCAAATAAGGCAAAAACAGTTTTTCAGATAAGTAACTTCATCATACGCGGACATTCACATATGTATTTATTTCTTCCAAAAAATGTAACATCAAGTTCTTTAGTTCCCAATGACCTTATTGAACTTAGACCTGAAGAACCACTTCTGAAGTTCGATAGGTATGAGTCATTAGTAACCGGGTAATGGTAAAGCCAACACCCTACCCACTTAAGTCACATGTTGATTGGTAATCACCATAGAAACTCACTTTCATGCCTAAGTAGTGTTTGGGTGGTACCAAGAACTTGATTACTCACTAAATATGAAATAAAATAGGGAAAGCTATGTCATTATAAATCATTTTAATCACCCATTCAAACTCCTTTTGGTTTGTTACAATGAACTATGACTAAGCGGTACTTAGTATATTTGTTACGGTAAATGTGATTAATTGAAAATTATTAATAATTTTACAAAATTATTAATAATAATCACATGTTTTGGTAAATGTGAATAAACGATCGAAATTTATTACTTTTAGTAGTAATTATTAATAATTCACGACACATATTGGTAAAAGTGATAAAATTAATAAACTAAACGGCTAAACCTAGTGCTAACTGAAGATAAGTATGATACACGTAAGTTTAACCGATTGTGGTCGGTTACACCTAGGTTTAGCCGGTTAGAACTAGGCCTAACCTCGGGACTTGCTGGCACCCCGACTCGGACAATTTAGGTTAGAAGAGGATTTTTTTAACCACGCAGAAGTAGGAGCCCCGCGGAGCGGGGCTCCGTCGACTTGCTCCTATGAAGGAAGTTTACTTATTACATTTATCACTACTAGGGTCAAATTATTAATAATAACCGACAAATGTGATTAATTAATCACTTTAACCTCGACTTTCGGTAATTATTAATAATAATAGATAATTATTAATAATTTTCAATTAATCACATTTACCGTAACATATTTTTTTTACAAAACGTTGCCCCACACTCCACACTAGGTATTTCTCCTGTATCGTGGGTGCGTTTACAAACATAGAAACTCACATGACACAAACACCCAGACCCGTAACAACTACTTGCAGATACTACTTGCAAATCATTCAAATATTTGTTCCGTCGGGGATCGAACCTGCGACACACAGCACAGCAGACCAATTGCTCAGCCACTGCGCCAAACGTGCTGTCACATCCTTGTTACTAACAAACCTATCTATACCATCGGTTATTTTTTATTGCTATGCCTAAATCTCTCCCTTTGAAATTGAAGTGAAAACAAAACTGTACCCTGCATCTTTAGCAAAATATGCAACATGCATGCTTTTGCGTGTTTCTATTGTAATTGAAAGATATAATAAATTCAAAACTCACACCTAACTGATCATTAGGTCTGATAGCTTGCACATAACAGGGCAGACCTAGTTAACAATTAAGTAACAACAATGCTAGTGCCTGCTACGTCAGCCCGTGAGAAAGTCGGCTAGTCAATGATGGTGGCTACCGCGCTAGGCACCCGCGCAGCGCTGTTGCCCCACAGGCCAAACGTCAGTTTTTCCTTGCCTATTGTGTGCTAATTAGATCGGCGTCTCGTCATACTGATATCGGTTTATTAATAGCATTGATTTTATTTTTAATAATATTTTAGACTGTGTCAGTGCTATGCAAATATTCTGAAATCTAGTCCTACTGCTATATCCATTACACCTGGGGCCTTAGTCAAACAGCATTCGGCAGTAGACGACAATCGTTATCGTTCATCAGTCACCAATACATTTTCAACTTTATATCCCAGACCGTAAAGTTGAAAATCTATTGAAGGTCACAGATCGTTTTCGTTTGTTTCGTTCGTTATCGATTAGCAGTTTTTAATAGATTTTCAACTTTACTCGCTGAGGTTTAAAGTTGAAAATGTACTGGTGACTGATGAACGATAACGATTGTCGTTTAATGTCGTATGCTGTTTGACTAAGGCCCCTGAGCAGACGAGCGTAACTATCGACTTCTAGAATCTTTTACTGCCTAGTAATTTGCGTTACCGATTTCAGACCACTCCTATCAATTTTCCTCGCGCCGTTTTCACGAAAAATCTATTTTACTTTACCCTGCGTCTTTATCGCTCACTGAATTCATACTGTGGAACAGGATTCTTTAATTCAATTCAATTCACCAAATGTGTATTCTTAAATATTGAATTCAATTCACATCAATTCAACAATACGTTTCCTATCCAGCTAGAAGTCTGCTAAAATTATTATTGTTATAGTAACAACTTATATAAAAAGAATGCTTGACGGAAGGTATGATACGTGAACATTTTGTCTGATTTTGTTCGTCTGCAGATTAACAATCAGCCTGTAACGTTTTTGTTTTTAGTGGTTAAGTATCCTGATTGCCATCTTAATGATTATCTATGTATCTTTAGGATGCAACGATACTAAGGTAGTATGTGGTTATGTGTGGCGACAGGTGTTACAAAAAATACCAATGTGTCCTCAAGATAACACATTAACTTGCCACTTTAGGTAATACAGCTCATTCCAGTAAGGAGGATTTCCTTCATTGTTCAGAATCATCAGCTAATGTAATGATCTGCCAGCATCTGATAGCGGCGACCTTCGTGATGATTAGCTAATCATCTTCCAGTGTTTTAGTGCACCCACTTATACGTGTTGTATTCAACATCTGCCCCCGGTTCGAACTGGACCTGCAGTGTCGTGTCCTCTCAATATCATGTAAGTGAACAAATACCTCATTTATTTTTATCAGACGTTTCGTTAATCCAATCCAATTACTCAGCCTGACAGTTGAACATCAATAGCTGATGTAGTTCATAATCTATTCAATTACTTAGCACTGAATGCTCAATCCGGAATTTTGCGGTACACACCGATGTGTCACGTAGCGGTAAAACTCATAAAACAAAGTATTTTTGCATAATTACTGGAGTGCGGCACGAATCTACACACGCAGCGTACTAACTATAGGTACCTATTTATTGTATAAAAGTGAGTAAAACAGACCGGAGGAATAAGAATGGCTGCATGTTAATTAAATTTGAAATAAGTAATTTAAATATTTTTAAAATATTTGCTGAAGACAATGACAGCGGGAATCAGATTAAGAACTGAATTTTATAAATGCAGATCGTTTTGGTGATTCTTCAAGATTCTTCATTTAGTTTTGGAGGTTTTTCATTATGAGCATTCATTACATACTTAATACTTGTACACACCATGCATATCTTCGCCGAAATCCATCACGATTGGTTGCACTATCGGCTCGGATCGGCGCGCGGTGAGCAAGCGCATCCTACTGCATAATTCATTGGCTTTGTTCCGAACCGCGCCCCGCGCCCTGTTCCGCGAGTGAGCAGCGTAACATGCACCACGATTTATTAGCTCATTCATATCGATTACAACTCTGATAAATGATATTTTCTTATCGAATTGAGTTAATTATAGTGAAAACCGGAAGTACCTACCTACTGAAAGCATTATCAATTATAAAGAAGACGCCAGAAGCACAAGAGCGGGCGTCGCCTAGGAGGACCAACGGTCCAACAGTGGACGTGCTTAGTTACATGCATGGATCTCCAAATTACTTAAAGTTAGAAGGTGTCAATTGAATAACCAATTTCAATGTTACGTACTTAAAATTCAGAAGTGTGAATTCGTGTTTTATTAATAAGCGAAGTGTCGTAAAAAACCCGAGCTACGTATGTGTAGATACGTAGGTACATAATTTAAATGTTCAATGAGTTTCATTGTTAATAGGAATAAGAATTGTCACTTTACATGATAATTGAACCGGTAAAAGAAGATGGCGTAATTTTCTTTACAGTAGGTAATTATGTAATTCGTCAATGTCAGTTATTTTTCAGTAAATAGTCGTGACTTTTATGACCTTGTTGATTGTAAATAAAGTTAGTATCGAATAGAAAATCAGTCAAGTTGGTATTACAGCAACTTTGTGTGTGTTTGAGCTTCATTAAAATACAGAAATCTACCTAGATACTCATTCGTTTATTTAAAGCTATCAATTTATTTGCAAAACCATAATAACGTTAGCGACACAAACCACGCAGACTTTTCTGTGGACGAACTTCGCAAATAGGGCGCGGTATCACAAAATAAATAAAAGTTCGCAAGCACCCACACCTATCTGTTTGCCATGGCTGGCTCCACAAGTCCACAGAGCATCTATATGTACTAGACATTGTATGTTCTGATATAATGGTGTTGAATGAGGCATTATGTCGCAGCAGCTGTGCCGGACGCAGCTATTCAGCGGGGAAGCGACGTCGAGGCGCGCAATGTAAAGGGGTTCTATATAAAAATGTATGGCTGTCCGATAGGCACGTCTTTTGTGGCGGACATGACTACAATAGCGCTAAAGCTTGCACCTGTTGTGTTGCCCCTGATGGTGACGCAACCGGTATGCAGATAACTGACGGATGAATAAGCTGTGTGATTGAGAATTGAATGAAAATATTCTGTTGGAGGACTGTTATCTTTTCAATGACATGAAACTGAAACTTGAAACATTTGATAGAGCTAAAGCAGCAAAATGCGATAAACTTACATTAGGTTTCATTTGAATGAGTTATACATATTACCATTTTAACAAAATACACAAATATCTAAAGGAAAACAATCAAATTATAAGTCTTCTAATCTGAAAATAATTTTCAGATTAGAAGACTTATAATTTGATTGTTTATAAGTATGTTGATTTTAATTGTTAAACTCAAAATCTTTAACTGATCCCAAAATAACTTAACTCACGTCTTGCAACAGCGTCGAAATATCGGGAACTCAAACAAATAAATAATCACGGAAGATATCCCGTAAGTGGCATTTTAAGTTATGAAACAAACCGTGATAGTTTAAAAAAGTGATTCCAAAATTCTATCACATACCTAATAGAAGGTATCTTCTTATTTAATCAACGAATAATATGGGTTTTATTCCATTTACAAGCCGCTATGAAGCCCGCCGGGTGTTAGTTTAGATAAAATCATCGCGTTTTAGTTTGCACAATCGCGAGCTTGATTATTTTACGATACATTTACATTGTATTGTATAAGTAACATGAAACCAAGTTCGTTCCGACTGATTCCGCCAGACACCCCGGTGACCTAGTTTCCAAACTTGGGGTCTCACCTGCCCCAAACGCGACCCTCCAAAAGGGTAGCCGGGTTCGACGACCTTTCGTCTGAAGGTCAACGTTCCCTATTTTCTTGTGCTCCTTCTTAATATTTACTTGGATTCGGATATGTAGGTATAGAAGGATTATTTGAATGGGTAGGTACCTAAAGTACCTATCTTGCTTGCTGGTTTACAAAAAATTAAACACAAAACGCCAACTGGATTCAGATATTTCATTCATTGATAGTCATCACGGCACACGCTCGTTCATCGTTCCTCTCGTCTAGCCGATTGCATTGTTTCAAATTCTGTGGCATATTGATACATGATCAATAATATATCATATTGAATCTGATCAACGTCACGGTTGGAAGACGCTGGTCCTGCATGATTCACTGGCACACTTCTGTGACTGCGAGACAGCGTGATCGCGGAACAAGATTGACTCAATATTGTATGGCCTATGAAACGTAGACTAGTTAGAAAATGGAGTGCCCGTATTAACGTACCACTATCATCAGTGACCGCGACATATGTAAGTGCACTTGTAGAAGACTAAGACAATAAAACGGCCAGCTAGTACCCATGTGGATGGTTAAGCCAAAATAAGAAACGGAAGACCTGTGCACCCGGTATGTTTTTGAAAGAACCGTGAGCATAATATCAGTGGGTGCCCTCCCGTCAAACATCAGCAACACGTGTCACTGTATCTGTGTCCAAATCTAAAAAAAAACAATTATAAATAGTAATCTAGATTAATTTATTAAAAATTCTCTCAGTTACCCACAGTTACCCACTAAAGTAGGTGAGCTTGTTTACTTCTCCATTTGTTCCGTACTCCGGCGTGGTCACGGTCCATAGGTCCCGCCGAACGGTGCCGGGCGAGGGCCGCACCTCCGTGCCCACTGGAGCGTGCCAGCGCCGGCACCACTTGTTGATGATTTAGCTTCTAACTCTCGATACTCCGATACATTACTTTCGCGTGCCAAGTACGTGATGCGGATGTTTACGGGACTTAATTATAGGAAGCCAGAAAGCGTAAATTGCGTTTTTCTGCAAGAATATGGGCCAATAATTGAGAATTAACGTTGGATGGCTTCAACATACAAATATTGACTTTATTTTTCTGTCATATTGTGAATCACTCTCTGACTTTTTGCATACTTTTGTAAAGTCAAGCTGAACAATTTTCATGAACTCCAAATATGCTCCACGATAGAAAATGCGAATGTTCACAATTACACATACATGATGATATCCAACACATGGTGGGTATGTAAAGTACGTCGTGAGAACAAGTGATGGTGTTTAATACAGTTCATATATTACGGCTGACCGTCCCAGGTGTAGATGAGCTCTATGCTGCAGCTGATTGATACATTTGATACGCTACAGTGAGTGGGTCTGACAGCCACGTGACAGTTGATTCATAGCATCGTCATTGTTTTACAACTATATCGCCATTCGAAGACTTATTGATGAAGCAGCTTCCTTCGACAGAATTATATACCTATACTCGTCTTATACCTATATAGCGCGGTGTGGGTTCTTAACTTGATGTTTAAGATACTTATGTACCCTAATGTCTGAGATGCATCTCCAGAATCATAGTCTAGAAATTAGGCCAAAAGTAGATACTTTTGGCCTAATTTCCTCTATTTTGTATAACGCCCGTTAAACGGAGAGTAAAGTAAGTACCGTATCTGAAACACAAAAAGTGAGTTCTACGGTCGGCACAATCATCGGAATGCACAATTCGGGCATCTTCTTACCGTTAAGTACTGCAAAAAATAGAAAACAATTCGCCATCGATCGGTAGGATTTGCAGTTTTAATTGCTTCGAAGGAAGGTCGTTAATTTCAACAGTGAGTCTTTTTTTCTGGCAGAGCGCCTCACACCTGTAGCAACAGCACCAAGAATAATGGGATTCACACTTTTACAACAAGTTGATCCAAAGTATTTCATGTTAGAGATGAAATTGAAAACTTAACTTAATCTTGATCCTTAATAAATCTAGCAACCCACTAGGCTCGTAAAGTGCGATTTAGTATGTAAATTAGTGGCTTAGCAAGATTAACTAATTAAGTCGTAGCCCTGTATACAAAAGTTTAAGTAATTAATTAGAAAACCTACACGATACCCGCCCTTACCTACAGACAACTGTAAAATATGTTGAGAAATTCGTAACAAAATAAACCAAGCCCACAACTGCACCTCTTGACGTCATACCAAAACCATTTCTAAGCACTCGAGCCTCGTTTACATTGTCGCCACATACTCGTGCTGTACTGTCACAAGAAGTATCGCAACTTCGTATAAATACCAAGCTTATCGCCGTTCAAGTTGGAGCCCGGCTCATATACTGTGCCGGCACACCGCCCCACAGCCGCATGGGCTTGTCGAGATAAGATAGCAAGTGTCACTAAACCGTGGATGCTTTTACACGTGAACGTGCATAAAGTTGTATGCTCTTATCTAATAAGAGTGTATAAAGCTTTGTACTTACAACGTTGTGTGAGGCTTGGATGTGGCCGTTGCAAAACTGTATTTGAATAATAATTTCCTATTTCTTTGACCTGAGATTTCCACTAAGGAAAATGCAGAGTATTGTCTCGAGGACGCCATTTTCCTTAGTGGCATTTGAAGAAGAAATCTATAATAATACGAATTTCTCTTTCTTCTAAATAAAATTTTACAGTTTTCTACGTAACATCTCAATCCAATATCTCCGTTTACCAATGACGGTTATTCATTTCATGTCAGTTCCAATCATCAAAGAGCCGCATGATTAATGAGTAGAAGATCAACCACTAAGTGGTATCCAGTAGCCGCCGACGCCGCAGCGCAGCGGTGTGCATAACAGGCGCACAGCGGAAGAGGAACCCGCGAGTGTCGCCTTACAAAGTCGCGGACGCACGATATGGCATACATTCTCATAGATGTGTCGCTCGACAGCGCGCTATCTCGTGCCGTCTGCAGCCGCCGGGAATCTGGGCCAGCTCTTTGGCTTTGACTTGGAACTCTAATAACTGTGTCAAACCAACAGGTTCCTCTTGTCATTCAGCAGCGTGAAGACGTTCTTGTGTAACTACAATAAACAATGTATTCATAAAGTGTGGTTGATCGTTGGCATATCGCTGTTCTTCGATGTAGGTAAAAGATGTATCTACTGTCAAACTTTTGCATTAGAGCTTTGAAAACTTCTTGGTACGGGTAGCTTATTGTCTAGTTGAGAGATCTAGTTCCACTAAAATAGAGCCACTTCACGTCAAGATCAAAACTTCATGGTGTTTTATGTGTTGTAATAAAATATCGATAAAGCTTTCAGCAGTCTTAATGATTTCCAACAATTTTCATATTGTTCTGAAGGTGAACAATATTTTTAGTTTTCGACAATCTATCGGCAGCGCTTTATTGATCTTTTAATAGTAGGATGAGTGGATGCTGTGGTTATACGATGGACCTTGAAGCTGCATTATCTGAGATCATCGGAACACTTCGACTAGCCACTTAACATTGTCGTAAATCGCAATCTCATAAAAAGTTTGGGAGTTATAAATCGAAGCTCTCGTTTCAAAGCTGAACTATAAAAGTTCATATTACTGTGGTATAAAACGATAATCAGAGTACAAACAAATTGAGGATTCTCGATAGAACTAATAAGTACCATGGACAATGTCCTTCACTCTTAAATTCTGTAAATTGTTGCGCAAGTACTCCACACTGTAATTGCGTCATGTATGACATTGTGCTTATGAAATATTGTTCTGAAATGTTTTGCTGGTTCAAGAGTACTGCTAATTTTAACTCTTTTGACCATCTGAAATAATACCGAGTGTTTTGTTAGTCAGCCCGAATAACACAGTCATCGTTAACAATACGCATGATTTATTGAACCATATCTTTCAGCATGTTTATAAGATCATTAGAAATAGTGTTTACTACTTATAACATTCGCAAACACTACAGTCATATTTACAATGATTTCACAAAGATCTTTGTGAACGTAAACATACGCTTGTGCAACCAATCTGTGTGTAATACAATTGTAAAATAAAATAGCTGACAGTATCACGGAGTTTTCTCAACCGCTTTACGTGTTCGGTCGGCATTTTCTGCGGGAAGTCTATCGAAGGCCGTGTTTTTGTCGTCGATTGCTCAACTAGGCAATTTGTCTCGGATCAATTCTCTCAATGAGGATACTTATCCAATATTGCTATATTTTTTCCTGGTCTCCCGTTGCGGTATTCATTTCACTGACTATTATTTATGTAGGTACTACAGCGCGAATAAAACCGAGTACTTATATCTGTAAGAAGATTGAATTACTGCACTCAATAGAACATTTTATTGTAACGTAAATGAGTCAGACTGTATTAATTACTTTACTAAGGTATTATCTACGATTATGTAGCTTCATTGATTGTCCGTGCTCGCGTGTTTGAAGAAGAATTATAAATACAGTAAGATATCTGTTATAGAAGTGTGCAAGTGACTGTCACAACAAGGAGTGAGGATTTCATAATGTAATGAGTAACGGTGGCAAGCTGTCGGAAGGTGTAATCCTCGGCGTACGTGTCCCGGGGCACGTCGGGCCCTTAGACCACTGACCCAATAAGTGTGACATCAATACGAATAGATTCTTATCGTAGGCATGCCCTTTGTTTGTTGACTAAACTTTCTTCTAGAAAAGTGAAGTAATGTACTTATTCCAAAAAATAGCAATAGAAATAAAACGGTTAGGATGATGAAGGAACAGAAATAAGAAAATATCGAAATGTTAAAAAGTAGTACCTACTGCTTTGATAAATTCTAGACGACTTAGTCTTATAGTGTTAGCTACGGAAGATCTGCGATCGTAATAATATTTGTGTTAGTCCTCATAACGTAGGTAGTATAAAAGACACTTTTGGTCTATTAAAGTGTTTAGGTACTAATTGGCAAAATTGACTTTTAAATGATTAGTACCAAAGCAAAACTGCATGTTCCTCATAATCTTCATAAATAACCCAAGAACGTAGAACACAACTCTCCCATGATTCCAGCGGTTGAGTCCGGCGCGCGGCGTACTAATCGGCAACCTTTCGAGTGCTTGGCATGCTCCACTACGGGTCTAGCGGGAGTCGCACGCGCAGCGCATTCGTAAACATACTGCATATTGTGCACTGGGCAGGGGCAGTCCTTACTGCAGAAGTTACACTACGTAAAACATCGGTAATAAAGAAAAAAGTACACATTTTTCATTTCGTTTCAAGAAACGGTAATTTCGCAATTATGGTCCGACAGCGACCCGAACAACAAAAAGCATAGGTACCATTTTTTTAACAAATGAGTCCGCCCACCCATGACCCAAGGCAGGAAAAGAGGGACTTTCAGACTTGTACTGACTAAAATTCACTGTGTATGATACTCGCGCAACCCTAAAGAACATACCTGGGCTCGCAGTACCTATACTCCTATGTAGCTTACGAAAATTATTAGCATATGTACGAGGATTCCGACTGCATATTTTTACTATCTTGAAAGTAGATGGCAAATGCCTATTTTAGTACTTAGACGCAGCCACAATTTAAACGTTTATAGTTCAAACGTTATATTTATAGTATAAATACCAGCATTAACTTTATCCTGACATTTTATATTCCTTGTGACGACGTCTACTTTTATTGTTATGCTTGTGGTATTTCTGGCTCTTCATATTTAGTAGACGACACACGGTGCTGTAGGACATGACACTACGAGTTCAGCAGTGCTCAAGTAATGCAGCTATTTGTACGACTGGCAGGCTTCATTGCCGCACTCGTGTGCTAAATGATACCTAATGGTAGAAATCGACCCTTGATTGCGATTCGTCAGCGGCTAACAATGCGATATGACAATGACATAGAGCAATTTGTGAAGGTGGAATGCCTAGTACATACTTATTCCTAATTAAATGGGGAATGAGCCAAGATCAGTATTGAAACAGAATTGCACATGCTTTCATCGAGGCTAAGGTCGAAAGGGATCAAAAAGATTTGCGTGCCCACAAGTATTGTTAAACAATGACCACTTGAATGAATACTCACGTACCATCTATATATTTTTTAACTCTATCCTTTATTGCTTTATCTGTTCTATTGACATACTGCGCAAAAAAAAATCCAAATAAATGTTGAAAGGCCAACTATTGAGCATACTATATTTTTTTGTTGCAGCGTTGCGCACAGAGTTGTGAAGCGATGGGATGGTGAGTGCGCGGCAGAGCGGTGCGCTGTGCGCGTGCCTGTGCGCCGGCGCAGCTCTAGTGCTGCTGGCGCTGCTGCCCTGCCATGCTGCAGCTGACGTCATCTTCAGAGTACCTGAAGTACTGGTGAACCATGTTTTACTATTTTATGAGACAAAACACCATAAGTTCTTTGCTTTTTCTTTCTTGCTCCGTATTAAATACGCTTGCTATGTACAGTAACATAATAATATACACTATAACTATACATAATGATACATGTCCAATAATTAAAAATAATATAGTAGGTATAGATCTGATTAAATTGCTATTCAGCCCTCTTCCTCTCTCCTAACTTTTGTGTGCCCGACATCCATATTGTATCTTTTAACTTGTTTTTTACCATCTTTGTAACATATGGAATGCAATAAAAAATTGAGTATTGAGTAAAGTCCTTTCTCTTAGTGCAGTTGATGCTAGCTACGGTGATGGCTACATAAATATACTAACTGCTTTCTCCACATAATCTGCAGGTGCGTCATGCGGCAGCGTCGAAGCCGGTGGGCACGGGGCGCGCGAACGCCACGAAGAACGACACGGAGGCCTGGGGCTCCGACGACACGCTGCTGGAGGTGCGCTACGAGGAGTACTTCGTAGAACACGACGTGTCCACCGCAGCCGCGCGCCGGTCTGCACAACAGCTAAACGTCAACGACAGTGAGTGCATTAACTTAATTGTCCAGCAATTGAACAACAAATACTAGACACTGTCCACGGTTTAAAACCTGAATCAGCCGCAGAAGCTAGATATATTGTTACCTCGTAGACGTCGAATAACTGATTAAAACTACATCGTATTTTATTAGTAGTAGTGTATTAGTTAATCATCTATTTCAGTTTTTGTATGAAATTTTCTACTCGTGAAAGTTTTGCAGTATTTATTCTTTGCAATGTAGTGTCTTAAGTTTCAATACCATCACAAATACTCGACTCCAGTACACTCGAGTTTATAAGCCACTTGTAATTCGATGAGCTCGTCAATCTCCCATAAACCGAGCGAAGTAAGTGACGCAACTACAATTGCTTGAGTTGCTCCAATTAAACACCATCAGCTCGCGAATTAGAACAATATTCAAGGATGCGGGATTACAACGTGCCCCCCAGAGGTCACGGGACACGGGACACAGGGCACGCAGAGAGATTTTATTGCGACATTGAATAATCCACATCTTCAAGGTTTCTTCCAATTAGCTACCTGACGACGAGGTCTTTAGGGAAAACTTTAACTAAGAAACTCTTAATAAAGACGTACAACCAAATTGTGTTGAGTTTCACAACAAACAATTTTCCTTAACTGAACGATGTTATAATGAAGCTGAAAATGGCGTGGTTTAGAGACGCCGAACAAGTCTACAAAACACTAATTAATAGGATTGCCATTTGGTAATTTCAAATATACTGAACTTCTGATATAAAGAGAGCATTTGCAAGAAGTCAAACATTTTAATGTTTGATCTATCTACCTCTTCTCAACACTTTCACATTTAAAATTATATGTTGAAAAAGTTGCCTACAGTGTAATTATCCGGACGAAGTCTAGAGATAACCGTGCCCATCGTCGACTAGGTTGATGAAAGTCAGCTAATCAAGTTGATACTAGATCTGATCTAGTGTTTGGACGTGTCATCACCCACTAGGCGATGAGTAAGCGAGCTTCCACTAACCACTACCTTCTATCTGGAAGAAGTTTATTTATAGCCGTGACTTCCTCTAATTGATCCGTCTGATATACTCTAATGTTTAATTGATGGTAAACTAGCTGATCTGGGAAGTCTATTCAATTCAATTGATCTTTATTGGATTGTTATTTTCTTATCAGAATTTGTTGATGTTTTTTTACGAACTCTGCTTAAACCATGCTTAAACTGATAAAATCGATAAATCTTTGAAAGTTGGCAATCGCACTAGGAAAGAGGTACATTATAGAGTTCTACCTGTGGCTTTGCATTTTCATCGATGTTATCGTTTGAGAAAACATTAAGTTCATCTAGTAGAATTAACTCATCTTCCTTAAAATTGCATTGTCACTGTAGGGTTGGTCATGTAGTGAGCTTTTGTAGGAAATTGTCTGAATCTCTTTAAAGTGTTTTTGATCATTTATTTAATATCTGGAAATATTGACAACTTAGATAAATATCTGAAAATAAGTCACCATACGTTATAATGGCTTCAAAAACACCTTATTCTGTTGATAAAAGTGCTATCCAAAATATACTGGAATAATTTCAAAATACTGAGCTGGAGAAAATTGTTGAGACACTACAGAAGACAACACAGTATGTAGGTGAAGTTAATTCCCCGGCTTCGGCGCCAACAATACGCTATCATACATTATAGTGGTCGAGTAAATTAGCTGAAGATGATACGTCGACATCTGATACCCGAGGACGTGCACACTGCACACGTCTGTCATTATATACTGACTATAGGTTTAGCACGCTCTTCAATGCAATTACATGCCATGGAGCAGTCTGAAGTAGCTTTAAGTTACCTTAAATTACAGCCGACGTGTATGACCTAATATTGCAGCTGGCAACTAAATACAATATTTTATGCCATATGCCCAAAGACTTATTCCTTGAATTTTACCATAGCAATTGGATAATACTTTTTCATTTCTCATACTCGGAAAGTAGTGTTTGTTTGATCTAAGCAGCGGGTCGAAAACGATGCTTCCCTCCCTTGGGCGGGAAAGACTCATAGTAATTGCTTCCCTCCCTAGGGCGGGAATGAATTTTAAAAATAGAACTAAAATTGGTTATTTAGGCGGCTATAATTTTCTATATTAATAATTTCGTGCTAAAGCTAACCAGAATAATAAAACATTAAAAAATAAAGATTTTGAGTCGACAACATAGATCCGCAAAATTCGGATAGTCGAGTATTTTGTAAATTTCTAATGATTTTCTGACCAGACAGATCGCAGCCGCCATTTTTGACATTGGTTATCATGTTGAGAAGTTTTTATTTTTTTTCTTTATTTTCGGCCAGTGTCATGTGGTGTATTATGTAGTTACTAAACCTCCTTAGAAAAACCTATAAACTTATGAGTTATCGTGACACCTACATTTAGTACCTAGATGTGTATTATGTATGACACACGTTTCACTCGAGCGAAGCCGGGTTTTCATATCGTTTTTACATAATTAAGAAAAATATTGATTAAAAAAAATGCTGCGGTCTTGTGAGTGTATATGGCCAATGTGAATTAAAAAAAAATAGATACCTATTAAAGTGGGATGGCGCGCGGCGGTGACGCGGACGCTGTGTTCCATAAATGAAATTTAAATTAAAAAGGATATTTTTTACTTTCCTTATATTTGAAATGAAAAGTAGAGTGTTTAACACGGGTGAAAGTCATCAATTCCCACTCGGACTATAGCCGCCCTCGCTTCGCTCGTGCGTCTAAATACCTCGTATGGGAATTGATTTCTTTCCACCTTTGTATAACAATCTACTATTTTTTAAACATAACGTGTAATATAGCCAGCTTTCCAGTTAAATAGCTTAGCTATAAAGTATAAAATAACGATTTTGATTATTATTTGTGGATGTAAAAGTCATCTCTCCCTTGTTCACCGAACGGGTACTCTATATGTATTACTTCCGACGTTTTCGTGTCAACCTTTCTACCCCTCTGCATCAACCAACATGCCCGACCACACAAAATATATTGCAGTAAAGCAATCCGAATTAAATGAATATGTAAATTTAAAAGATCTCACTGAAAAAATCTTTCCGTAACAAACAATGAATGAGTCAGTAGTTTCATTGTGATATTGTCGCCGGCGCTTAATTAGTTGGACCACGATTAGTCGAGTGCGATCCACATGAGATGTTATCACGTAGGCAAGGTTGGCTGATAAAGAGATAAGTGCAGCATCATACCGTAATGTTACTATTAAGTCAGAGCATAATATCACTATTACCTACTGCTGCACAAAAGGACATGAAAAATGACGTCGTTTCGCAGATTAAATCCAACTTTAAGTGATAGCTTAATTATGTTGTAGCGGAAACTCTGAATTGTTACCGTTCAGATTTCAAATTACATGAACTGTCCAACGATTTTATTTCTTTGCTTTTTCAATCATTGCTGTAAATGATGATTTAGTACTAGGTGTTTCGTAATCATAAATTCGAATTCGTATTAAAGTTCAGAAAAAACATCGTATTCCATTTTCATTCAAATCTCTAGCCATAAAAGATCGAATAATGCAACGTTCGAGTCTTCCGTTTCCGAAGTGGGAACTTGAACCAATGGCAGAGCGTTATGACAACGTTCAAACGTCCCGTCCAATCACAGGCCTTTCGGCCGCGCTCTCCGCGCCCTCTAATGGCGCGTCGTGTATGCAAGATTCACCGGCGCACGTAGAACGTGCGATCGATATAAAATTCTAATAAAAGGAACTATCTCAATATTTTGTGTGTGTGAAAGGGTTTTGTACAACCTGTGTGACCCTTGAAGCCCAGGACAAGAACTATTACAAAACCTAACGCGCGACTTAGCAAACGAGGCACAACGTGGGAGCTCCCAGCTAGGTACACCGCAGAGTACCCTCTGGACAAGACGTTCGTGGCTAAAGGTAAGAGTTTTCTTTCTTTGGTGGCGGACTTCTTGAGCGTTGCAGCCCTTCGATAGATTACTAGGCTGCCCCCAAATGGGCAGGTAACGTCTTCCTGCCACATTTTATTGGTGCCGAAACCAGGGAACTTTAGACTACAACTCATTCAAATCAGTCTAATTTCCCCTCACAACGTTATTTCTACAGATTTTATACATATTTTACGATCTAAACTAATAAATTGTAACTTTCATCAACATTCTTTCAACTTTTCTCAGTAGGAGGTACCTTGGCAGTTTCTTAGAAACTTCAATCAACCGCCATTACGTAAAAGTTACTTATTTATTGTGTTAAAAGTAAAATCCGTCATCAGTTCTCGAATGCAAACGAATATTTCCATAATATTAAATTAATTCTTTGAATTTCGTTAGTGTTCCTCGTGTAGAAATTCATTCATCTCGCAAAATAACGAAAAACGCATTAAGTGTAACCCGACAAAAAAAGGTTGGTTATACACGTTACATACGATTCGCTCCGTATACCGTACTTCCACGTTTGCGCAGAAGCACTATATAATTTAGTCGCGTATCATTAGTCCGAACTCGGAATATTTCATTTTATTGTTGTCGATAATTTCACATTCCGTCCGGGCTAGTGTTTTTTGACGTCTTTTCGGATTCGTATTACGACTTCTCACACGCCAAAATTTAAAATATACCGAACAAAACGGTTATCGTGTCGTGCTTAGGTAACATTCACTCGATCACATCGACCATACGTCATTTACCTAAGACTCACATTCGCTTGCGCTTCGCATCGGCTACTCGTTTTTAGCAATTTTCCCCGAAGTGCAAATCTCTCTGTTTGTTTGTTCCTTTAATTTAGATTTTATTATTTCAACCTTAAAGGTTATTGATCTAACCCGTTCACGCAGAATAACTATATCCGTGTGGGTACCTACCCATACGTAGGTTATTATACCAATTCCCGTAGGTACTTATAACGATCTTTTGTGTTATTCTCACTTTCTGCAAACCGTCCATAGTAAAGTGGTATTGCAGAAGGCTCATTCGAAGTAATTAACCTACTATAACTATTTACGTTTTATCTTGTGTTTATTACAACGCGATAGTGGGTGGGTACAGTGCCTATTCGTTCTACGTTATTTATTAGACTCGGACTTCTTGTACTATACAACAATTTGTTTTCTATCTCTTGTATAGTGCCTTTTCGTTCCCGATTTAATAATTTAAACGTAGGTTCTCGCGCTGCACTTACCTTCTGTGTCTTTAGTGTATTGTGGCATTTATTCGTTGCTCGATTAAGTTGCTGCCTACACTTTTCGTTTGTTGTTCGCTTTCGTTCTCATCCGTTGTTTACCTACTATTGTGATAGGTAAATTAAGTAAGCTTAACTTTATTTTCCTTTATCGTTAGTTGTTAAATCTTAACAAAATGTCTTACCCTACTCGACGCAAGTCAAAAATAGACCTTGCATCAAAGAAACGTAAATCTTTGACCGTGGTTGATGATGAACCTGCACTTACCGTTCGAGACCTACCTGTTTTGCGACGTAAGCGTACGCTCGCATTAAATCGTTTAAGGAAGACGCTGGAAGTAGCTGAGTTGGCTCAGGAGAAACCTTCTCAATTGAATGCGTTTCTTGCTCATTATTCCGTCATGCAGAAATTAAGTAAGAGCTTTGAAGAGGCACATTCAGATATTCTCTGCGTTGTGGATAGCGATTCCGAAGAACAGGAAGATAATATTCGAGTAGACTTCGATCAGATATATTTCGACATCATGACCATTCACAGGCAGTTAGTTCCCATCGATGCAGGAGAATCTAAATCAAATACAATCGCAATCGACCACTCTTGCATTTCTAACGTGAAGCTGCCTAAAATCAATATTCCCACATTTAGTGGAAAAATAAAAGATTGGCCGAGATTCTATAGTCTTTATAATTCGTTAATTCATAACAACAAATCGCTTTCAGACGCTGAACGCATGCACTACCTTTTTTCAAGTCTCTCTGGGGACGCTCTTTCTCTTATTCGCACATATCCTCCAGAAGGCACATTGTATCTTGAGGCATACCAAACATTGACTCAAAGATACCAAGATAAGCGTGAATTAGCTTTTACTTGCTGGAAAGAAATACTCGATATAAACTTAAAATCGACATCGCCTGACGAACTTCGTCGTGTTCTTCTTGATTATACAACAGAGAACTTAAATATTTTAAGAGGCCTTGGATTACCCACGAACGAATGGAATTTCGTTCTTTCATATCATTTTTTATCCAAATTAGATTCGCAAACGCGGTGCGCATATGAACGAAAACATGTCAATACTGAGCTACCAGACTTCAAGGAGTTGTTGGCATTTTTGCACACTAAGTGTGAGGCGCTCGTTCGAGACACACACTTCTCCCTTCAGGATCGCTCAAAGACCCCTGGTAGTCGTGGTCAAGAGAAGCCTCATATTCAGACAAAATCAAACTCGTCAAAACCCAAAACCACCGTATTTCTTTCCAATACAGAAGATAAGTCAAAGTCTTCTCCTCAGACGCCTCAATCTGCCAGCTCGAAATCTTCATCACCTCCTTCGTCATCTGCGAGCTCAATCGTTAAGTGTTCGTTCTGTTCAGAAAATCACTCTGTTAGCCATTGTAAGCGGTTTGAACAGATTCCCGTCGCTAAGCGCATTGAGCACGCGAAAAGTAATCGTTGGTGTTTCAACTGTCTTAGGCCTTCTCATCGTATCACAGAATGCAAATCTATTTTCAGGTGTCAAAAATGTCGTCAGCGTCATCACACTCTTCTTCACCTAGAACAATCTGATAGCGCAACCTCGTCGTCAACTCAACCTATTGCTTCGTCAACTCAACCTACTTCTTCACTAACTCAGCATGTTTCTAGTGCTTCAAGCGACAATCAAGTCCAAGTACTTACAAGTCTCCGAGATCAACCTATGGTGCTTCTTTCTACAGCCAAGGTTCAAGTTCGTGACTCTTCTAGCAACTTTCAATCGTTTCGCGCCCTCATAGATTCGGGAAGCCAGGCTCATTTCATCACGGAACGTGCAGTGGCCCGACTTGGTGCGATTCGTTGTGAAACTTCACGACGTGTCATTGGTATAGCCCAATCATCTGCTGCTGTTTCAGGAACAGTCCGGATTGAAATTGGTGTCAACGGCCAGTGTCTCTTTAAGGTCAACGCGCTTACATTACCAAACATCTGTGGCAAAATGCCATCTACTCGCATTGATAACTCCTCATGGCATCATTTGCAGGGTCTTACACTGGCTGATCCAGATTGTTGCAAGCCTGCGCCCATCGACCTTCTTCTTGGCGCTGAGATCTTCGCCTCATTATTGCGTCCTGGTAGTGTAGGTGGAGGATCAAAGCAGCCAGCGGCGCTTAATTCTGTATTTGGTTGGATCTTGCTCGGCGGTGCCGGTAGCCAGGATCAGGTACAGTCGTTTTTCGTGAATGAAGATGACTCTCTTCATGAAGAAGTCAAACGGTTATGGGAGCTCGAATCATTCGAGACCACTCGACGCCTTACTTCCAATGAAGAACGCTGTGAAGAAATATTTGCAACTCAACACACTCGCGATTCCACGGGTAGGTACATCGTTACTTTACCGTTCAAGGAAGAAAATGAAGATCGATCGTTTCCAGGGTCTCGCGACATCGCTTTGCGTTGCTTTCATTCAATAGAACGAAAAATTCTTAAGGACCCGGTTTTATATAAACAATATAACGAATTTATGAAGGATTATTTAGACCGTGGTCATATGAGTGTTGTTTCGATCGACGAGCTAACAACAGGAAAGTATTATATCCCTCACCATTGTGTCCTTCGTCCGGATTCCACTACTACTAAATTACGTGTGGTGTTTAATGCTTCGGCGAAGGATGCCACCGGCGTGTCTCTCAACGACACCCTTTTAATCGGTCCTAAACTACAAACAAATATCGTTGAGATTCTCCTCAAATTTCGAACACATTTCGTTGTGTTCACCGCAGACATGCGGCAGATGTATCGTATGATCATGATGGCCAGATCTGACCGCGATTACCAGCGCATTTTTTGGCGCTTTGATACTGATCAACCCGTTCAAGAATATCAGCTTAACACCGTAACCTACGGCGTGTCCTCCGCTCCTTTTCTCGCATGCCGTACCATTAAACAGTTGATTTCCGATGAAGGTCGTGATCTGCCAGTCGCTAGTAAGGTTTTATCCTCAGACGTGTATATCGACGATATTGTGACCGGTTTTGACAGCTTTGATACCGCTCTGCAAGCTCGGGATGAGGTTATCAAGTTGCTCAGGAAAGGAAACTTTGAGTTGCGGAAATGGGCAACTAATACTCCTGAGCTCCTTGCTGATTTACCTCTCGATCACTGTTTATCCGCTTCAGTCACTCTAGACGATAAAGAAAATCCTACCCTCAAGGTTCTGGGTCTAAGGTGGGATCCACTCAGTGACTGCTTCTTCTTTTCCGTTGTTCCACAGCACAAGAAATGTACGAAGAGGAACATTCTCAGTGAACTTGCGCGCGTATTTGATCCCTTGGGTTTTCTTTCGCCCTTGACAATCGTCGCCAAAGTGTTAGTACAGCGTCTTTGGGTTCTCAATGTAGGATGGGACGAGGATGCTCCTGAGGATGTCATTAATTTCTGGAACCGTTATCTAGAACAGCTTCCCCTCTTAAAGTCGCTGCGTATTCCTCGCTGTGTATCTGTAAAAAACATTGTATCATGTGAAATACATGGGTTTTCAGATAGTTCGGAGACTGGTTACGGGGCTGTAGTATACTTACGAACTATTGATGTAGATAATCACATTCAAGTCTTCTTCGTCTGCTCAAAGGGACGAGTAGCCCCCGTTAAATCTACGTCGTTGCCTCGTCTTGAACTTTGTGCTGCAGTCCTTCTCGCTGATCTGTTGAAATTCGTTAAGGAATTATACTTACCAGTTTTTCCTTGCACCGGTGTCTTCGCTTGGTCTGACTCCACCGTCGTGCTTGCATGGATTCGCTCTCACCCTTCCCGTTGGAAGGCTTTCGTCGCGAACCGTGTAGGTCATATTCTCGATGTCATTCCAGGTGCTCGATGGAATCATGTGGCTTCCGAAGACAATCCGGCGGACGTAGTTTCGCGTGGTCAACTTCCGTCAGCTCTAGTCAACAACCGTTTATGGTGGGCGGGTCCTTCGTGGCTTTCTCAACCTGTTTTCTCTTGGCCTAGATCTATCGAGAGGCTTGATCAAACCGCACTCGAAATGGAAGAAAGGGGTCCGCATTCTTTACTCACCCATGATGATTCTCCGGCTTCATTCATAGATATCTTACTGGAACGTTATTCGTCAATTCGCAAAATCCAACGCCTTTTGTGCGTATGGACAAAATTCATCGATTTCCTTCGTAGCAAACGTACACGCAGCTGTAATCCCGCATCAAATCGTACAGAACTTCATAACGCGCTTATGATTATTGTGAAACACATTCAGTCTCGTTACTTCCCTAACGAGATTCAACAGCTGCAGGCTGGAACTCTCGTGTCGAAGCAGATGCGTAAGCTAAACCCATTCCTGGATGTACAGGGAGTACTTAGGGTGGGCGGCAGGCTGGCGAGATCAGGGTTGGAGTTTGAACATAAACATCCCGCTCTTCTCCCTCGTAAGTCAAAATTCACCTACATGATAATCGAAGCGCTTCATCGTGAAAACTGCCACGCCGGCGTTAATACCATGCAGTATCTTTTAACTCAGCTATTCTGGATTCTTTCCCCAAAACGCGCTATTCGACATTGCTTGTCAAAATGTTTACAGTGTTACAAAACTCATCCCACACCGCTCGAACCGTTTATGAGCGATCTACCTGCTGTTCGTGTAAATCAAGTTAAGCCATTCTCTATTGTGGGTACGGACTACGGGGGTCCATTCCATATTAAATTAGGTAAGCATCGTGGTGCCAAAATCGGCAAGGCCTATCTGTGTCTATTCGTTTGCCTTAGCACAAAAGCACTTCACCTCGAAACAGTTTCGGACCTCTCAACTAACGCTTTTCTCGCCGCACTTCGTCGGTTTGTCGGTCGCCGCGGTAGGGTTAGCATTATCCATTCCGATTGTGGCACCAATTTTGTAGGCGCGAGTAATCAACTTCATTCGCTCATGCAATCTGCTGCTCATATTGAGAATATTGAATTCCGTTTCAATCCACCTTCAAGTCCTCACTTCGGTGGAGTGTGGGAAATCCAGATCAAATCTGTTAAATCTCACTTGTATCGTATCATAGGCGAACAAGCACTTACCTTCGAGGAATTAGATACTGTTTTCGTTCAAATCGAGTCTATGCTTAATTCACGGCCGCTCTGTCCATTGAGTTCTGACCCCAATGATTTAAATGTACTTACTCCGGGTCATTTCTTAACGCTGGAACCGTTGACGTCCGTTCCTGATGAGGACTTAACTTCCATCAATATAAACCGTCTCGGTCGTTGGCAGCTAATACAGCGTTTCCAACAAGATTTTTGGAATCGTTGGAGACGCGAATACCTCCAAACTTTAACTCAGCGGGCAAAATGGACCAAACACTCCAAACCCTTAGACGTAGGATCGGTTGTCATTCTTAAAACTGATAACGCTACTCCATTACACTGGCCTCTTGCGCGTGTTGAGAAACTTCACCCTGGCCCGGATGGAGTGGTGCGCGTTGCAACCGTTCGCTCAGCTGATGGTGCTCAACTAACGAGACCGTTGGCAAAGCTGTGTCCTTTACCGAACCTCATTGATTAATGCGTTATTCGTTAACTTTAGTTTTAGCAAGTTAGTTTTATCATAAATTTAGTACATAGCTCTTCTATTCGTGTGCATTCAAGTTTCTAGATACTAATTTCCATTTTCATATTAAGTTAGAAAATACACAAGTGTATTTTGGTGGGCGGTATGTTTCGTAATCATAAATTCGAATTCGTATTAAAGTTCAGAAAAAACATCGTATTCCATTTTCATTCAAATCTCTAGCCATAAAAGATCGAATAATGCAACGTTCGAGTCTTCCGTTTCCGAAGTGGGAACTTGAACCAATGGCAGAGCGTTATGACAACGTTCAAACGTCCCGTCCAATCACAGGCCTTTCGGCCGCGCTCTCCGCGCCCTCTAATGGCGCGTCGTGTATGCAAGATTCACCGGCGCACGTAGAACGTGCGATCGATATAAAATTCTAATAAAAGGAACTATCTCAATATTTTGTGTGTGTGAAAGGGTTTTGTACAACCTGTGTGACCCTTGAAGCCCAGGACAAGAACTATTACAAAACCTAACGCGCGACTTAGCAAACGAGGCACAACGTGGGAGCTCCCAGCTAGGTACACCGCAGAGTACCCTCTGGACAAGACGTTCGTGGCTAAAGGTAAGAGTTTTCTTTCTTTGGTGGCGGACTTCTTGAGCGTTGCAGCCCTTCGATAGATTACTAGGCTGCCCCCAAATGGGCAGGTAACGTCTTCCTGCCACACTAGGTTTATTTATATTAAACCTAGTACTAAATCATCATTTCAATCAGCGCCGGGGCGTGACCCCGCTGCCTCGAGAAGTCGAGGCGCGGCGGGAAGAGCTCCGGTGCGATCTCAGGACAGTATGGAGGGCACGACTGTCGCGACCGACGGCCGGGCACGCCGCAATAGCGGCGATAAAACCCCTCTTTGAGGAGTGGCTGGAGAGACGTCACGGCGTCCTAACCTTCCGCGTGACGCAGGTCCTCACCGGACACGGATGTTTCGGGAGGTACCTGTGTCTTATGAGAAAGGAAGAAACGCCTGGGTGTCACCACTGCATAGATCGCCCGGAGGACACAGTCGAGCATACGGTGCAGGATTGCCCCGCTTGGGCGGAACACCGACGTGTCCTCAAGGCGGCGATAGGCGGAGACCTCTCGTGCCCGGCATTGGTTGCGGCCATGCTTCGGAGCGAGACGGAGTGGGAAGCGGTCGCCTCCTTCTGCAGTCATGCTAGCGAAGGAGGAGGCGGGCCGTGTGAGAGAGAGGACAAGGTCCTCCCTCCGCCCCACCCGCGGTGGTGGACGCCCACGGCGTCGGACGTCGCAAGACGATCTCCGGCCACCGTAGGCGCGGACATGCGGGCGGCGAGTAAAGGGCAACTCGCCGCCCGAACATGGACCATGCCCGGGTCGACGGCGCGTCGTGTTCCACGCGCGCCTCAAAGAGCGTCAGCATAATGACGAGGCCCCCTCTCAGAGGGCTAAAGCCTGCCGGGGTCGCGGGTCTTATACCATCACCGTGACCCCGGAACATAAAGGGCTATTGAAGGACCCCGTGGATTTTAGTCAGTACAAGTCTGACAGTACCTCTCGCCCTGCCCGGGGTGGGAGGTCTCATTTGATGATTTACCACGTAAAAAAAAAAAAAGGTTTATTTATATTTATCCGATAGAACTGCTTCAAAATTACATATATCGTCGCCTGATGTTAGTTTGAAAACAAATGGCACATTTATATCTTTCTCTTCTTCTTTGTCTAGATTTTTCTTTCTTTCATCTAAGTTTTCTTGGAACAATATCGTTAGTCGTACCTACTATAAATGTTTTTTGTTTTAGTTTGTTAGCTACCCATTGCGATGATGTTTTTTTATCGTAGTTACCCTTATATGGGCCACTACCACCACTGAATATATTCCCTTTCAGTGGTGGGCGTGCCCATTAGATAATTTGACTTCCGAGTGCTGAAGAGTAGTTTTTGAATTAGTTTATTTAATCAACTTCACCTGTGTTAGATTATACCCCTACCGGGTATGTGATAGCATAGTAAAGGTTCTGCGTCTTCTCACATGTTGGATCGAAACAGTTCTAGACGAGACTGACCCAGTTGAATTTGAGTGCATCCACTGGTATGTCTCAACGAAGTAAGCGTTCGCGTCGACCTCAGCACCAGCTGGTTCACTTAGACAGTTCATCGCAGTCAAGAGACGGATGACGCGGCCTACAATGGCTCGTATGAAATCCATGTTAAAGTAGCTTATTTATTATCATATTTTTTATTCAACAAATAAAAAATAAGAAGGAGTCGATTTAATTTTAACAATTTGATCCAGCATTTAGTTAAATATATTATTATGAAACAAACTAAAGAAGAAGACATTAATCCTAAAATATTAATTGTAACAATTATTGTTGAAATAGTTTTCTATTAAATCCATCTTTCTCAATAAGGTGTCATCGGCTTTCATCGTTTTTGACAAGAGTAAACGGAAGATCTTTAATCGTTGTGGTATTTTAAGGCCATCTGTAGGGGTCATTCTATTGGTCAAGCCTTCATAAATAGGTGTTATATTTTTTGATTATGGGCATTTATACTCGTATATGATTTTTTTATTGTTACCGAAACCTAAAAATACAATCGACTTCTACATATTTTTTTATTAAAATAAAAATAACTTTCTTTAAACATCCTACTAATACTTGGGTAGTCACAATTCTATGTCTTCGGTTAATAGTTGGTCTGTTTCTGAGGTTTATGGTTCTTAATGGCGTCCTTCGTCAGTATCACATTATGAGTTATGTTTACGACGTTACCAACATATTACCCAGAACTTAATTCACCTAATTACGTTGTTTTTTCCTCCGTCTGACAACCATGTATTTCATGCACTTGCACATGATTATGGGTGCTGTGAAGGTCGGCAGGCGGTGTCTCCGTAATGTGTACCCTGGCAAGGTCTGGGGGCGGGCAGCTGATCTGTCACACCATTGTCCAGCAGCCATTGTGTCACGCTGTATGTCAATGTTACTATGACACTACATGCGGTGTGGGACGAGCGGGAAACACGTGTTTAGATGATGTAGGTTTTGATGAGTATGTAGGTAATTATTTTAGTTTAAGACTTTGTTAAAAAGCTGCAAGATGCAGTCAAGAACAGACGAACTTTGTTGGCTTGTCATTCAAGTTCGGAGCAGGGAAGAAACAATCCACAAGTGAGCATGAACAAGAAGACAGAAACCTGCTCTACCGTCTTACTAACCCATATCATAGCGCCGCCCAAACGATCTATTGAGCTCTTAATGTTACATTGTTACAGTATATGATCAGATACATTATGATATTAGTACCGATTACTAATCAGGAAGGAAGTCTTGTATAACAAATAGTGATCATAGAGCTCCGCAAACATAGCCCGGTGGTCACAGCCTGCTGGTCACATCTAGTGAGGTTTTTGTAATAAACCTTCGATTGGTCGCCGTCACGACACGACCTTTACGCGTCAGTAGGTGTCTTATTGCAAAAACTCTAACTTTTTTTATTATTCAATAAACTGGAAAATTGATAGTGAGACCTTTACCTGATGGATTTTTATATAGGCATCTTTATTTGAATCATAGGCTAAAAGTAGAAAATCATCTCAATTTGTGATATTATAATCTCGGCTTTTCAATAATTCCGTAACCGAGCCGCGCCCCTTGCAATATCGACCGCATCCCTCTCGCGTCCGGGAAGCAGGGCGGCGAGCGGGAGGCAGGTGTGCTATAGGTAGCCTGTGTGTCTAGACCAGCTCGTGAATCAATATGTCGGGGCTGACTGCACATGCGTGGGCGTGCCCCGCCGGCCGGCACAGACGCAGCTCATCGCCGCTGCACCGCACGCATTCGTCAAAGGGACGCAGGTAATTCATACATACCTCTCCATTTTCTTAGGTACCTCTAAACTTTCAATTGTTTAGAATCGTTAGAGAAACCGTCCCAATAATGTATGTATTATTCATTTCGATTTTTGATAAGTCCACATTGCCAGAGCACGGGGTGTTATTGTTTTGGCGGCATCATGTATCCACCGCCATGCTGTGTTATTAGTGTTTTTACCACGTCTCAACACAACTATCAGGTAACTTAGGTATAGGGGTATAGGTAATAATGCTGTTGCCGTCTTCGTTTAGTGTTAAACAATAGTTTAGAACTAGAATATCCTAAGTGTTCGGCAAGACAGAGAGTCTCGGACAGGAAGGTCGAGTGAGTAATCCAAGTGTTATAATAAATTCATTAACGCATTTAAGCGCACTAGCACGTTCGCGTAAGGGTTAAGTCACACCGAACTATATTGCAACGTGCTTCGCTCGCGTCGCATTCGCCGTCACAATCCCAATTCGCATGTTTAGGTTAGTGCTTAACTAAACATGCGAATTAGACTCTTTCTTCATTATTGTAAGGTCTGCTCTCGAATATCACTCCAGTCGTCGCCATACATAACACTGATTGTACTGCCACGTATAACAGTGAAGGCGCGACAGGAAAGCGCGACACATTGCTGGTATAAGTTTGGTGTGCTCCAAACCTAACTCAAACGCTCGTCATTGTTAGCCCGTGACGTAAGATTTGCATTCATCGCGCGAATAATAAATACTTGGCTGAGCTCAGTATGGTCTTAAACCATTATGACACCTATTTGGTTACTAATTACTCCTATTAGCTTTAGATCCAGTTTATATCTTCAAATGCGTTTGTGCTTCACTAAAAATTATGATCTTAGAAAATGGAAAAAAAAAGGTTAAAGGTCCTGCTATGTTACTTATACTCTCACTACATCTGATGGATGAATATCATCATTTCTTTAGTCTACGACCAAATTACATAAATGATGGCATTGTTGGTAGATATCCATGTTTCTTATGCTGTAAAGGTAAACGGCTATTGGAACGGAAGGAATATCGTGAGGTGTTTATCCCTGCCACTGAATTCCCTAATACCTGAATTCATCCAGAATCAAAAATAAATTGGTAGAATTGTGCAGCAACATTCAAAACTTTCTCTCTACCCTGCAGTTCCGCCGACGAAGCCGGGCTGCGGCACGTGCAGCGAGCGCGAGCTGGAGTACTGCGAAACGCGCGTGCTCGCCGACCACTGCTGCTGCGAGCGCCGCTTCGTGCGCGAGCCCTTCCCCTGGCTGCCGCACACCTGCTACGTGGGCGCGCGCCGCTGCCGTCCGCTGGCGCACGATTGTGCGCAGTACGCGCGACTTCGTGACTGCTGCTGCTACAGGAAGCTCGCCGAGCGATGTAAGTAGCAGGCTGAATCAGTTTGCAGAACAGGATGTAGTGGCAAATCTTTAAAAAAAATCAGCTTAAAGACGGGCAGCAGAATGCGATAAGCTGAGACGATTGTTTGTCTGCATAACAGTTCGGTGGAGTATGAAATATCGAGAAAACGAATAACTACCCGATAGGTTTTGGGTTCATGTTTACCTATGTATCCGGACTCCAGAGTTGCAGTAACATATTTTTGTCTAAAACGTTGTTTTATTGGCACCCACAGGGAAGGGCATCCTGTCGAAGTCGACGCGGCTGGGCGTGAGCGGCGTGTCGCTGCTGCTGCTGTCCATGCTGCTGTTCGTGGCGTACCTCTGACGGCAGCTGGCGCCGCGCCCCATGCTCGCGCCCGCCATCGTCTGAACCACGCGCACCAGCGATCCCGACGTGCGCCCTTGCGCCCCCGCTCCAGTGTGCACGCACCTTATCACCAGCGATATGACTCTTTCCCCAACTCCCTACCAGTGCTATGACAAACTTGCTTTTCTGTTCACAATTCATAAAATGTACAGTACTTAACACGTTTAAAATTCTGGCACATTAATCATTGTGTTGTGACGAACAGTCGAACAATTCATGATTCTACCTTTATAATATTTAGACGCACAGAGACAATACATATATTGCTGGATTGGATAAATAACAACATTACCTTCAATTGTCTTCGAATAATCATGGAAGTACCTAAGATTATAATAAAAATAGTGGTTCTAAATCATTATAACGTACAATTAAATTACTTTGTAAATGAGATAAAGATCGTAAAATGGATTTTTTCCCTATATTGTGTAGGTATCTTTATAAAAGTTTAGTAAATTTATTGACGAATACGCTGTTACAGGAATTTCACAAATTATTTAAAAGATTAAATTCTTAAAAAATATTAAAGTTGAGTCAAAGAAGTATTAACTGACTAACTTCTTTTCTAGACCACGCTGTATTTAATTAAAATGGTAATTAGTATTATACAGTAAAATACGACACTCCGAGAAAATAATGCAAGGCAAATGTGTAGTATGTACAGTAAGAATTAAGTACCTAAGAGTTACAGAGATAAATGTCTTTCATATAGAATACATACTTACATTATAAATGTAAAGAAATCTTAGAGAATAAGTTACTTTATGTACAAAGATGATTATTTATTTGTAGACTTAGAAATGTAATTTTCATAAAATTGTTCTAAGAATAGTGGTAACGATTGGAAACACTTCCAACAGTTGTCTTCAGATTATTCAAAAAGAAAGCACCGGAATGAATACCCCACAAGTACAAGCATTAATATAACTCTACATATATTTTAAACTTTGCATAGAAATAAATACAACTGGTTAGAATTAAACTTATCTTGGAAGTTGCTCATAAAGACTCACATTAATAATGGATTACTTTAGCAGGAAAATATTTTCCTAACATTACAGCTGAAAACAGTCAAAATAATTATTTCTGAAATAATCAAATATGGATACGATACGACATCATCACAAACATAAAGTGTGTAACCTACACTGCGCTTTTCAGCATGGTGTGAAACGAATCAAGATACGAGACAGATAAAAACTAGTGATGGAAAACAAATTACTGTGTAGATACTCGTATGTATTACCACATTTTATGTTAACTAGTAGTCTGTACATAAAATGATCAAATAAAATCTAGAAGTAATACGTACGAATCTTACATAGTTAAAATATGTATAACCCAAAAACAGTTTATGAAAATTGAAAACTCGCGCTTGTTAATAATTGAGCGACACAGCTTTTGTAATACAATTCAAAAACAGTACATAACTCATATTATATCCATAAAATTAATCGGTTAAAGTTACAATCTCGAAATGCAAATTAGTTGAAAAAAAAAATCTCGTTAGAATTAAATACCCACAGATTTGGAAAAAAACCTGCCTGTAAGGATTTTAAACCAATTCTTTTTATGATTTTTAGTGAGAAGAATCTAGATATAATTAGAACTAAGTCTGGCTAAGTCGTTACGATATAAGAAAGATATAAAATGTAAATAAATAAAAACAAAAACGTGTTTAAGCGATGGAACAATGATTAGATACTAGGTAGGTACAGTCGCTTCTCAGCGCACTACCTGGGGATAAGTAATTTTAAGTAATGTACAGTCATAGTATACAATATACCAAAATACTAAAAAGTATATAAATACCAGATAGTATATAATATCTCAATTTATAAGGTATGTTGCTGGCTACCTCAAAAATGAGCCAACCCATAATCCTACTTTATTACATTTGAATTAAATCAATGTATGCCAATCATCTAAATAAATAATCAGACCCATATATTATACACCCATAAAGTACACTTGGTACAGTCTTACAATTAGGCACCCGATCAGTATTATAACTCAAAAATATTATGGGTCCCGGGATAATTGGAGATAATTTAATGAGGGTTGGTACATCTTTTCAGCATTTGTCAGTTTAAAACCCTGCACTAAGATCGCGTGACTGTCACAATGATTGACAAGATTTAGCGACAGCTGTTACCTAATGTATTAGATTATGATACAACTAGTAAGTAAGGATGTACATTCAGGAGAAATCCTTTATCCACTGAGTAAGATGACGTAGATATAAATATATAAGTAATCCATGTTTGTATAAACGATTTATGTCCGTTTTCACTAAGAGGCAAGTTAAGGAACGTTATAAAATTGTACGAGCAATATTTATTCTTACATTAACATTAGTTCAACATAAATTCAAAGAATTGGCAACAAAATCACCTGGATTGTACATACATAGAGAGAACATGATGAAAATGAGAGGATGCCTCGTGTAGAATATTTTAGAAATATGTAATGCTAGCCATACACCATACTGCCTATCGTTCAATCGGCATGATGTAAGTTTCAGCACGACGTTCAGTTGAATCCTTGTCCTAATGAAATCAAATAAACCGACCCCCATACACGTTCCAATCGGCAGGATCAAATCGGCTTGATCAAGTCAACCAAATTTAACCGCCATGCCGTGGATTCCACGCCCACACACGATCAATTCTAACTGATCCAATCGGCATGACGCTGCCGATTGGATCAGTTAGAATTGATCGTGTGTGGACGATAATGGCACAATGGCTAGCATAAGAAACGCAGATAATGCGTTATGAACAGTAATGCCAAAGGCTCTAGTGTACGTATATGTTGATTGTTTAAATGTTTATTATTCGTTTATTATGTTGGATGTAGCAGTGAAGAGTTAACACCGGGAACAGTTACCAGTGGCTAAAAGAGATGGCTTTACTAGTGGGGTATTACTTTTTCATACCTTTATGTAATTCGTTCGCTTAAATATTTATTTTGTAGTTGTACCAATGATCTTAAAGATATTAAAATATAATAAGTTATAGTATTATAAATTCGTTCGGTGTATAAAATAAATAGATCTTGATCATACAAACCAATATGGTTTAGAAGCAACACGATATCATAATCAACTACCCACATCTTTAACTTGTTGAATTTTAATGATATTACCAATGTATGTATTATGTACTTGACAACATATTTATTACTTACGTGTTGTCTCTCAACAGTTCAATCTAAATAAAATTATGTGATATGCAAAAAAAAAGAAATGAACTACTAATGCTACATTATAAGTTATTCTAAGTGTATGGACTTCCAAAGACCTCATTGAACAACTAGTAGATGTAAATATTTTAGTAATTAAAGACTTCTACAGTACTTCTCTTCATACATTGAAACAGCACGTTCTCAACTCTATTTACTATAAAACGATATTGATGTTGTATACTTGTATCACATAACAATTATGAGCTTATCAATTATCACGAATTTTGTAGGTGTAGATTCGCAAAAATATCAATGTCAATCGATGTGAAATAAAAGTTACCAAAATGGAATATATACGTTTTTAATTTACTTCTTCATACACATCCTGACAAGTCAACAAAGCAAGTAACGGAGCCAACGCACTATTTGATGTCTTGCTACACAGCGTAGCGTCGTAGCGCGTAGCCACGCGTAGCTCGCACTGTGCTACGAATGCTACGAAATTATTACGATTGCAAATTCAGCCGTGACTAGAGACTCATTTTAGTACTCAGAAATTATAATGGGTTAGTTATAAAGAATCTAAAACACCACATCGCTTCATGTAGTGGACTATCTGAACAGAATAGAATTGTCAATATTATATTTATTATTCATAGCCAAATGACTGCTTTAATTTATTAATTGAATCTAGTCACGATATCGCTAGTATCATAGAAGTAATTACATGCTTTATAAGTACACACACGTGAACTTATTAATGTAAAAAATCAATGTTTAAAAAAGCTGGATTCCATGCTCTCACCAAGAACCGGTCGCGGTTGGATTTCTACCACATAATACAAGATGCGCACAGTAGACCCAGAGCTATGGTCTCGTAAGGTAAAGCGCTACGAGGTGCAGGTGACGCGGCGCACGAGGTTCGGCCAGCAGCAGACGTCCTGCGGGCTCGAGAGCAGGCTGCGACAGAGTCTGTGGGACGCCGCTGAGGAGTTCTGGCAGAACTGCTCCATGGCAAGCGTCAAGTGGTTCCGGATCGATGGGATGATAAAGCGGGAGAGGTATGGTTGTTGATTTAGGAAACAATGCGTTTTCAAAACTGATTGACGATTTATACATACCCATATCTTGACCGTACTTTTCCATAGATATCTCTACCTTGGCATCTACGGTACATTCACAGTTATTACGTCTTGTGACTCTGACTGGAACTATAATTTGACAATTTAAAAGTGCCTGTAATTGGTCTACTTGAAATAGAAACTTTGATTTTGATAGGAACCTGCGAAGTTCTAAGAGGATCCAAGGCTAGACCAGGTGTAGTCCTCAGATCCGTTTTGGGACTTCTGTACCGAGCACGGTCTTTAAACCAAACAAGAAAATAAAGGAAGCAAGTTAACCAAGTTACTCTGGCTAGAGACTAGTTAGAGAGTTACTTTCTGTTATCACTAAGTTGTATCACCTGAGTAGATGGCGCCACGTGTTAGTGCTGGTGGTGTCCTTGGTGGCGGGCGGCGTGCTGCTGCTGCACGGCACCACGGCGCTGCTGGCGCGGCCGCCGCTCGTGGTGAGCCTGCAGTCTGACGACACCTCCATCACCCACTACAAGTTCCCCGCGGTCGCGCTCTGCAGCAACAAGATCATCAGCAAGGCCGCACTACTAAACTTTACTACATATTTGTATCAGTAAGTGTCTTTGATAAGCAATTTCTAGAATTGCTCGGCACTTCCAAGACAATTCTTACAAGCAAAAAAAATGGCTTAGATAATCTTCCTTTGTGAGAATGTTCTCATGAATGCAAACAAGTTGATATAAAATAATAAGTATTCAAACATAAAGTTCCAACAGTAACAGAACTAGAAACTACTCTCGTGACACACTTTCCTGATAACCGACGTTGTTCATAATAAAATGTGGAGGTATACTTACTTCTTATCTTTTGTTTTGCTAAGGTCTCATTTCTTTAATACGTGTAAGTAGTCCAATCTGCTACCTACCTCCACAAAGTGAAGAAAACATTATGGGAAAACCAGCTTGTCTTAAATTCGAAAATAAGACATCCTGAGAGGACATCGATCAATTCACCGTGTCATACAATGCTGCTCCATGGACGCTCGTCACACCGTCTCACAAGGAGTAGTGTGGTCTCAGCAGTATTACGATCGTTGAAAATCTATACTAATATTATAAAGCTGAAGAGTTTGTTTGTTTGTTTGTTTGTTTGTTTGTTTGTTTGTTTGAACGCGCTAATCTCAGGATCTACTGGTTGGAATTGAAAAATTCTTTTTGTGTTGGATAGTCCATTTATCGAGGAAGGCTATAGGCTATATAACATCACGCTATCACATATAGGAGCGCAGCAGTAATGAGAAATGTTTCAAAATCGGGAAAATGTATTCCTTTTTTAGAGCTTCCGTTGCGTGCGCTGCGTAAACGGTTAGAGTTTCGCAAAAATTATGTACTACGGAATTTTTCCTCATAAAATTTTCTAAAATAAAGTCCGCGAGAGCATATATCTATCTTTAAAGGTTAAGTCACTATAACCTTTTTTTATGGGAACCAAATTTGTTTTAGAGTAATGCGTTATTTGCGAAGGTGTTTTCATTAACATGATATTAATCCTTATCCAAATAAATACGTTAATCATCACAAGCATTTAATTTTGAACGAAATTGCCATTTACATCATTTGATTTTAATGAATATCTTAGGAGATATCACAGTTTCAAAATAATACCGCGACAAAATAATGACGGGCTGGGTAATATGTCACAATTGCGTCTATAAAATCCCTCTTTAGGCCGGTCAATATCGACATCAAACATTGCAAACGCGCATGTAACTACCATTTTGTTATTATTAATTGCCACCTTGAATACCCTGTGCTGTCAATTCAGTAGTTTTTGCGTGTGTATCTCATAAACCGTGATAGCTAGAGATTTGAAATTTTCACAGGTGATGTACATCTGTTGCTGCTATAACAAAACATACTAAAAAACAAAATACAATAAATATTAAGGGGGGCTCTCATTGGTCGCGGGACTTATTTCATTACCGTGACCCCGGAACATAAAGAGCTATTGAAGGACACCATGGATTTTAGTCAGTACAAGTCTGACAATCCCTCCCAGCCCGGGGTGGGAGGGCTCATTTGATGATTTTACCACGTAAAAAAAAAGGGGGGCTCCCATACAAAAAACGTGGTTTTGTTGCTGGTTTTTGTAGATGTTATAAAGTAATGTAATGTTTCGGAGGCTGTTTCTCACGAACCGTGATAGTTAGATAGGTTACATTTTCACAGATGATCTGTGTCTATTTCCGCTGTAACAACAAATACTAAAAACTGGTTAAGTGCGATTTTGATTCGACATTGACATTGACAGAACAGGGTTATCAGGGTTGCAAACTTGGGTGTTAAATACTCTAAACTCTAAAGGGACCTAACAACATATAAAAGAATCGTAGTTACATGCGCGTGTGCAATGTTTGGTTTTTTTATGTCGATATTGACCGGCCTACTTTAAGGATCGTTTGGAAAGGCTACGGGTTGCGTCCTCACCTTCAGTCTGACGCAGTCCTACCGGTTTTCGTTTTTTTCGTTTCGGGAGGTACCTCTAGATTCAGTGGCAATTAAGGGGAATGGTTAGCAGTCGGAATGCGTGAGGGAAAAGACATCCTCTACCTCTCGCCCCAGCCACCACTGAAGATACCCATGACGTCGGAAATAGCGTTCTTCAAGGGAACTGATGGAGATGGGACTATAGGACCAAACTCCTAACATGACGCGGGTGAAACCGCGGGCAGAAGCTAGTGAATGATAACGCCGTTGTGTTTCGAGTTGCATAGCTTGATAATTTGATTTGCTCTCTGCAGTCACCACGTGAACAAAGAGTATGGGTTCACGAAGAGTGAGATAGAGTACAATCTGCTGAACATGGGTGCTCTGCTGACCCTCGCGCTGCCGAACATAAAGATGGATTTCCAGCAGTTCTTCCGCGCAGTGGAGCCCCACTACAATATCACCGACATCATGTTTAGGGTATGAGAGCGATTTCGTTCACGATATGTTCTGCCGTTTATCCGTATTATTTAAATTAGTAACCCTACCGACTTCAGCGTGACACTAATACAGGCCAAAGGAAATTCATTTAGTAAATAATCAGACAGATAAAGTTAATGTTATGTTGCCTATCAGAATATAGTTTTTTTTTTGTTCTGTAATATTATATTCTTTTCCTTGTGTTTATATAACAGAGTGCTTACAAAATGTAATCCTCCAGCAGGCGTAGCATGGCGCCGTAGAAGGGGGTTTTGTCGACGGAAGATTAAACAAAATGACAGAACGTAGAAATATTTTTGTTGTTTTAAGCATGTAATGTTAAAAATATGGAAAATAGACGTTCTTTTCTTCAATAGTATACGAATGGTGTCTTAATTGTCCAAAAAGCAGTCGACTTGTGTAGAAATAACGATGAAATAACTTTGTCTTTTCTTGGTAGAATAGCCATAGAATCCCTATGCTACGCGTGCAGGTATTTCTTAATGTCGTGTGTCTTACTTAGTTATCAGCGGACTGCTCTTCGATCCTGGAACGCTGCAGTTGGCGCGGACAGCTAGTCCCCTGCGAGCAGCTGTTCGGGACCAGGCTCACACCACTCGGCTTCTGCTGCGTCTTCAATTCCAGATATCAGTGACGAAATAACTTTTCCTTTATCATCACATTACACATATCTCACCTATTCACATGTCTCAACTTCAAGCACTTTCTATTTCACCGTTTCCATAATTTTGCAAAACAATCTTAACGCCAAGAGATAATTGATCCACCTTCTAAGTAGATGTAATGTTAGTGATGAGTTAACAACTCAACTTACTGTCTCCCATCCAGGCCTACAGACGAGCACCGCGAGCCTGCTGTGCTGGATCTGATCGGTAAGGACTACGGGCTCGGCGTGGTAGCGCGCGAGATACGAGATGACTTCGCTTATGTAAGGAGACCAGCTTATGGCATGGAGGTAGACCAGTCTAATAATAAAACCAAATATAAAGATTCTATAATATAAACAATATCCACTAACTTACTGAACTTACAGTTGATGCTATTCGAGGGCGACGAGTACCCACTTATAGAGAGCGGTGAGGTGCGCCTGTACCCGCTGCCGCGCAACTCCTCCATCTACTTCAACATCCGCGTCTTCAAACAGATCCCGTCCGACAATCTCAAGCACTACACTGAGGAAAGGGTAATCATAAATTATAGAATAGGATATGAAATCATTCACATAATAATTCACAGATTCGCTGATGTAGCGGTAATCGTGAACTGCTAGGTGGCCTTTCGAAACGAAACTTATTAGCCCATAGTCATAGAAACCATACGTTACTTGAAGAGATGTTGCTATGATTGATATAGTAGGCTGCTTGCCATGCCTCATAGTTGTGTTGTTGTGCAGCGCGGCTGCCGGCTGCAAGGCAGCGGCATGGCTCACTGCCTGACGGAATGCCGGCGCGACACCGTGGAGGCGCTGTGCGGCTGTGTGCCGTATGCCTTGCAGCCTCAGTTCGTGCCACTGCAGGTGCCGACATGCACACTCAATGAAATTGGCTGTCTGAATAAACATAGAGGTAACCTCTATATATTATGCAAATGGCAACAAATGAAGCGGGTGTTAATGTTTATAAATTAGTATATGTCCTTAGAGAAGTTCATGTACGTGTACCCGGGCGCCCAGGCGCACCCGACGCTCAGCCAGGAGCTGCAGGACTCGCTGGACTGCCCCGACTGCCTGGTCAAGTGCCGACGCCAGCTGTTCTCCGCCCGCGCCTCCTACTCCTTCTACCGCAATAAGACGCGCGTCTTCCGGAGCTTTCTCTCGTATGTATCAATCATTGTTTTTAAGATGGACAGCTAGATAATAGTTCGATCAGAGTCACTGTTTGTAGTAAACTCATTCAATTTTGTAAATCAGTAAATAATATGAACTTTAAAACTTTCGTTACTTGTTCAAAATGTAGCGTGCACGCAAATATAATGATGGTATAATTTTCATGTAGTTTCCCTTTCTCAGTGCCAATATGTCGCTGGTGAACTCAACGACCATCCGTCTGTTCTACAGCATCGAGCACCAGGAGTGGTACAAGATCGAGGCACTAGCACGTGGCCACGAACTTATCGGTACGTTGCCTTTTGTTTTCTTTTATATCACACTATCTCAGTCGAAGTAATCTTTGAATTGGAATACCTACCTACTAAGGCTTACAAAAAATCCATCCCAGTACGATATTTTCTATAACCGTCACGAATGCCTAGAACTCAAATTGTTCTCTTTCCACCCAACATCCTTATCACAATACTGGAAGGTTAATATTCGATTGGTAAAATATGACAGATTCGGATAGGTTAACCTACTGGCGTCTGTACATTTTAAAGGTCCAACTCATCTCGCCATCTTCGCATGAGGATGCCCATTTGACTTTTTCCAGCATAAATGTATTCATGTTTAGTAATTGTTAGTATAGTCGTCAATATTATTACTTTATAGTGGCGTTAAGCACTCAATGGATCGTGGTAACTGGCGTATCAATACTGAACTTCTCGGAGCTCCTGTACCACGCGACCTTCAGATGGATGCATCACTTCATACGACGCACCAGGATCGCCAGAATGCAACCAGTAGCGACATCTATGTAGCGCCTGTTGAACTGACTGTGTGTGATTAGCGCCATCTAGTTGTTCAGTGGTTTGTTTCGTTTTACGATTAGTTCCAAATAATAACACAATGTCATAGATGGCGCTGTAAGTTCTTAATTGCAGCTATGATGACCTTTTTGTTTTGTTTTGATTAGAGAGATTCTAATTAAAAGCCTGGAGGGCTTTATAATTTCATTTTTCTTTGTATTCAATTCAACGATTGAGTGTGAAATACAAAAAATGGTGTCGACAAAATCACACAAAACGTAACGTGTTTGTCCAAAATCATATTGAATTTGAAGTATGTTGTTTAGGTAAACAAAATACTTTAGTCGTTTGCTTTGGTCGTTTGGTACCTCAGTCGTCGTCATACATAGTTACCGGGTTTTCCACAATTTCCCTATCTAACTGGGGATTTTAGGATTGACTAATAATATACATATTCTAAGAGTATTTATAGTACACCACTGACTACCCCCTACCCTTCTTATCTAAATTCATACAGTCCATCCAAAGGTTGTCTGGAAGATATCGCTTAAAGCGATAAGACCGCCATTGTAACCATAGTTATAGCAATATTGTAAAGCAGTAGTTTTAAAATGTTTGGTGTACAATAAAGTTTACTCTATTCTATTCTATTCTACCACAACTCCCCAAACATAATTAGGCTAAGGCCATAAGTATCGAGTGGCATGTGACATGGCATGGCATGTAGCGGCTGCACGGCAGGCAGGCAGTCGCTGGTATCACCATCATACATCAGATGGAACACGCGCGTGTGGGCGAGCCCCGACTGCCGGGAGGTAGTCACACGATAACGTGACACGATCCAAGTCCTGCCATCACAATAAATACTTACCGAAGTTGTTCTGCTCAAGTTTATTATGCTCTAGTTGAGCTTTGTGTCTGTCTACTTGATAAGGATCTTATTCAGGAATGAATAGAATGTCTTTTAGTCTAGACTATATGTATTATTGTGTCGTTATCTAAGAAATACGAAGGTATAATGAAGTAAGAGCCACAGACCACGAAACAGACTTTTTTAACTGGAAAAAAGCTTTTATGAATTTGTCAAACGTTTTTAGTTCGACCAAATCGTATTCTTCCTCAACGTCGACTTTATTTTTTCGTCCCTCTGTCCCACACATCGGAATACATCATCTAATGTTACAGGTCTTGCAAAGAAAATCATTACCTTTTATTGTTATATCGAATCTCTCATTTAGGAGAACCATTCCAACATAGCTCTATTAATTCTAGACAATTGTGATTGGAATCTGTTTGGCACTGACATTAACGAGAGCTAATGTCAATTAGTTCTTTTACATAACATTTATTATTTTTTAAAATTTTGACTTTTTAATCATGCATCACACTTATTTTTCCAAGTCACTCTTGACACTGGCAGAATAGTCGACATCGTCTTGACTTGCCATTTGAAAAAATAGAATAGAATAGAACATTTTTTATTCAAAGTCATCGTATTTTGCTTGCATGTTATTTCAAGTTAATCTGTAGCTGCATAGTGTCTTCAACCTTCACTGGAGATAATCTTCTCAATTCTCCAAGTCGTGATATCTTAGATTGCAATTAAATGGCCGCGTGGGTCTAATTAACATCTCTAATAAACCGGCGCCGATGAGATATCCAGTAGCACTACTACTGTATACAATAGGGTTTATAAAACGCTGTTAAACTCCATTATAAGAGGTACAAACTTATTTTACGACTACGATGAGGATGAACGCATTGATGACCTCCACCTCTCACTGATAATTACGTTTAGTAAAAAAATGCTGTGTTAATTAATATTCAATCTTATTATGATGAACAGCGTGCAACTGTTAATAAAAATGTGCATGACGTCACAATAAGGTGCCAATATGTTGTGCTTATGTTCAAGCAGAATAAGATGTGTGTGATCTAAGGTGACCGCCTTTCATCTGTATCCTGATTAAGAACTTGCTCGTCTCATTTAATTTTATTTTTTAATATCCTTGACATGGCTTCGAAGGATTTAGCCAGATATACGATTGACGAGGTGGAATGGTTATACATAGATGCCTACAATTATTTATTCACTTGAGGTCCCCCTGTGGTAATCCTCAATGACGAGGGTCCGATTTGAAGAATTATCGGAGAACATATTTTTATTTAATAATATTACGTCACACCTATAATCCCCGAGGGGATTATGAAGAGCTCAGAGGTGTACGTACCCTACCCTATACTATTGACAATCACATTTCGCTTGAAATGTTTAAGTGCCATGTTGGAGGGTACCAGCCTAATACCATCAAACGGGCACTAATCCAGACTCCGTGTGTGCTTCTGAGAAATTCTTGTTAGAGAAGCCTAATATCACTTTATTCGAAGCTAGAGACTCAGCAGTAAAGTTTACGCCCACGAGAGAATCGAGGTACCTAGTCATACTTTTTAATGATGCCAAAACACTCAATTTTCAATGGCTGTGCCCGCTTCGTGCATCACCCACTCGGAAGCCAACAATCATTTGCATATTACTTAATTAAAACCTTGGAAGAGACGAGAGTTCACCTTCAGCTATTATATAAGAGAGCCGAATGCTACCGACTACTTCCGAGAACTGCCGAGTGGTTCCGACCCGCTGGTGGTGGTCATACGCCGGTCATACTCGAACCGGGTCAAGGAGCCATACTCAGAGTTGAACAAACTCAACAGTAACTCAAAATGTACCAAACTCAACTTTGACATTCGTTTGAACTGAGTTATGTACTTAACAAGAATTTGTTAACAACCTTAGTCAGTGTTTGGTTATTTTTATGCATTTTCTGAGGTTAATGTTGAAATACTTGGCAGACTTCATACATGGATAATAACAAAGACGGCTTCAGACGTTCATAGGTTTTGTTAGTGACATTCAAATTGAGGAACTGAGTGACTAATTACTGTGGTTTATGGCAGTGATTTAGCAAGTCATAGTCAAAGACAAAATAATTAGCAACCACTTGTGAGTGAACATCATTTGGACTGTGGCCTAGAATGTAATGACGTCACGTTTACGGTATAAGCCTACGGATTACGTAGGCAGAGAGAAACCTATTAATTAAACTAATTGCGAGATGAATGGACAGATTACATTCATGTAATCAAATTCATCAAGATGACGTCGCATTGACGTGGACACAGAATTCCAAGCTCATTATGCTAATTCATCTATAACTTATCATAAAAACATTAGTTTTATGTTGTCATTATTAAAAGCTATAAAATATTTAAGCAGACGTTTTGACCTTCTGTGTAGCTGTTGGAGTGTTAATGTCGATTTTATTCAAGATATTTTTATTATTCTCTCGTTTCACAGCTCTCTTTCTGTTACGACCATATAAATCAGTTACTCTAAATTGACCGTTATTATGCCAACCTTTTTTCTTTTTTATCTACTGTCTTTTTTATCATCTGGCTACAGTTTAACTGAGCACCGTATTTCACATGGAGAGTTCTTAGTTAATGGGTGACAACATAACCCACGATGAGACTGGTGGTTGTAACTTCCATATAAAATTCTGATATAGTGCATTATTTTAGATCAACTTCATTCAAGATTTTCATATAGTACTTCCTTATTTTACACTTTTTTGTAGGAGCAGGCGTGATATTATGTGGTGCGATTGTGTAAACAATGCATAGATATGCCATAGTAAGGATCGCGGTTGACTCACTGTTATTTTTGGTCGATTTCTCTCGACTTCTCCAAATTCCCATCATTAGAAATGATGATAACGAGAACGCCTCGGAAGTACCGATTCGTAAAATTCTAGTTTTGTCAGAAATATAAGAATTTTCCGAATTGGTCCAGCAAGACTTCTATAAGATGTAACCTGTAACCTACCTCCTCCGGTTAAAAGTGATATGACAATTACCTAATCCTATTCATACTAAACTTTAAGTTATACACTGAGTTAATTCTAGACTTGCGCCGTAGGAACGATATGCAATTCTCGTTGAATTCTAAGGGCATATCCGAAATCCCCCGACATAGAAACCTCTTTGCTTTCAATTACGTAAATACAGCGTCCGTCGCCCGCAGCTGGGCTGGGCTTTAGAACCAGCGGCGCCGGCAGATTGCGGGGAATTTAATAAGGCGCAATGTGAATACCGGCCGGAGGGACTGCACTATTTGTACCCGTAGATGCTCCTCCATACGGGGAGGTAATTACTTATTTATTCCTAATTTCGGATTAAGAACATGGAATACTAATCCTTGCTCTTGTACGAGAATTATTCATGATGTTCGTAATACTTACTTCATATTTAGGTATGTATTATCTTATATTTTTTCGATCAGACTATAATTTTAGTACGAACCTAGGCGAAGTGATAGCTTAAGTAGTAGGTAGATTACTATCTGATCAGGTGGATGTATTTTTTTGTGATATTGGTCAAAGTGTAGGCCTTTATTAACACAGCTTCTAAGCCGGAAACAAAAAACATATGTAATATATCGATCAATACATCATGCAGATACCGGACATATTTCATCCTCCACTAACATTACTCATCTCTATCTCCTGCCACACACACATATAAATACATACAATCACACACAAATGTATTTACTTCAGCATTTACATACATTTAAATAAATCCGATTGTTGCAAACATATATTTATTAACCTTGACTAAACTTACTTGTACGGAAGCTGCTAATATTTACAATAATTACCCAAATATATATAATTACACAAAGTTAAAACTAACATTGTTTTATCTCGTCTTCTTAACGTTCTTCCAAGTTTTTTAAAGAATAATTTATTAATTTAGATTTCTTTATAAAAACAATTCCTCCATAACTAATTTTGTAATTTCGATATCAGTTCTGAACGAAATTGAGCTTGAAACCATTTATCGGTGTATATTAAATCCAATAGAACATTGTAACCTCGATTGTAGAAAAGGGTACCTATTGGATCGGGATACAGGATGTCATAGTCATTGATCGTTGGTAAGACTTTGATACATCTGTTTCCCTGACAACGACAAAGCCAAAATGGAAGAGTTATTTACGTTGAAAAGACGTCACATTGTAATAGAACAAGGGGACATGTTCGTTTTGCCGAAATTCTTGGAAGACACCTTATTTAAGATACTGTTTGATCTAAGTCTGCTTGTCATTCACGTTGACAGGATCGTTGGGTGGTTCGAAGTCTCCTCCGCCGCTTGCTCCTGGATCATAGTTACTGGGAGGGACAGGCTCGCCTATGATCGCTGGTATCACCTGGACAAACAGAGGAGGACATCAGCATGATGTTTAGCAAACACCCTACTCTTTGGACGGGGCATTACCCGATCAGCCACATGTGCCAGTCAGATATATCGGTACTTGTTTTCATGATGTGAACCCTAAGTATCTATGCTACTAAGTTATGAAGTATCGGCAAGCCTATATTATCAAATTATCAACACTCACAGTAATCGTGAAAAAGAAAGAGAGAATACCTTATTTTTGCTGCACCCTACTACAGTAATACTGTGACCCTACTTAGCAACAATCACCCCAGGTAGTATTACGAAAGACATTATCAAGAACGAAATAACTTTAAAAAGTTCTTTTTATGAAATATTACAATTCCACAATGTAGAAAAAAGGACAATAAGAACATTATAAAAAATTGGCAATCATTCGCAGAGGAACCCATTCTTTCAAAGGCATTAGGAGTTGTCGCCGATGAATAGCGAAGGGTCGTATTTGATTTGAACCCTTTTTTACATCGGAATCCGATACCTTATATTTATTGGCAAGTACACACAGTATACAATACCCATCTGTTCTGTCTATCACGCCGGGGATTTAAACCGTGACCGACGCCGGTACACGCCGGTAATCCTTTATTTGTCACGTCTGTCACTTTATTTATTTACAATTTATTGTTCCTGGCAACTCTAGACGTGCACTCGTACCTCTGCCTATGTATATCCTTTTCACAAATCACTCCATGTTTTTATACTGATTCGTTCATCATACCGTGTTTTACAAGCTTTTGTTTGGGAATGACGTATGAGAGTGTACATAAATTGGATGAGTGAACAACTGAACATAATGTAGGTATTGTATGATGAGAAAATATTAGCAAAGTAGATAAAAAATGTTGTACGTAATTTCAAAAGCTTTTTGCTACGGTTGGTGCTTTAGTCGTTGCGAATGGGAATAGCGAAGAAAAGCCCTCTTCTAAGCTAAGCCTTTTAGCTAGTCTATACCATCTGTCGCAAATATTTTATTTTATTTATTGTAAATAGTACGATAATCGGCGAAATTATAGTACTTGATTGTAATTTCTAATTATCATGTCTGTTTTCGGTCACAGCGGTCATCTTAACGGAGACTGCAGTCATTGACGCTAGAAATATGAAATGTGCTAGTGTATGCGCAGACGCAAGTGCACTCTCTGACGTCAGTCATGTAATTTGATGAACCGGAGAGACATCAGGAGCTACAACTACGTACCCTAGCCAAGTACCTGTTGTCCGAGCGTGACGAGGATCTGCGCCACCTTCCTGATAGCCTCCAGGTCCTGAGCGGAGGGCAAGGAGGGCAGGCCGAGCCGCGCGGCGTCCTGCAGGCGAGAGGGGTGCGTGCCCAGGCGGGAGGTCAGGTCTGACACCAGGGTCAGTGGGTGAGGGGAGTCTGACTGGATTGGCTGCAACACAATTACTTACATTTCAAAGAAGTGTATGGTACACACATGACATCAAACATTGCATGTGTCACTGGTAAAAGCACTATAAATATTGTTATTTTGGCAACTACAGGTCATACCATAATCCTTAGCGTAAGAAATGCGATTAAAAGGCTCGAACTGTGCTATGGATGAACAATCTATCCGTTGGCAGTTCTCTGCAGTCGGACCGAATTTATAATAACATTTTCGTACATAAGCGAACTCTTATCCTATTACTCTAATAATATCCTACATGGCCTTATTGCATCATTCAGATGTTACGCACAACTTTACAGGCAATAAAACCTCATTTAATATTCTTCACTAGCTTTAAATGTTAGTCAGTGTCCACCACTCACCACGGGGTCGCCCCACACTTGTCCCACCACCAGCCCACTGACGAGGCAGCACAGCGCTACCGTGAACACCATGACGACGAACTACAGCCTCCCATCACCCCCGCCTCCATCTTATACCATACATCAGGTAATAACAGGCCAATCTCACCCAATTGGAATCACTCGGCAAATTGAAGCAAAGTGGACGTTTTCCCTCATTTCTTGTAATCATATCGATTAGACGTATATTTATGGAAGTTATTTACTGAATAGCCGTTCATATTTCTATTTATATATTGAACAATTCATACAGTTGAGCTGGTCCATTACTCGTGTCGCTCTCTGCTCTATTTACCTCATTATGTTCCCGAGGCCACCCTCTACATAATAGCTGAGATAACATCACATAGAATTTATCAGTGCTTTAGAAAAATAGACGGTTGAAAAGTGCTGATTAATCTTGTAGATACAATTCTTAAGCACCGCTTGGAAATCAGACAATAATTAACCTTTCCAAAACGTTAATTTTGGTTTAGCTATTAAAGTGGATTGTTGTACTCATTCTAACTTTCAATGTTAAATTTCAGGCTTGGTTTCATCGTAAAAGATATGTTCATTAAGATGAGTACAATAACCTCTTAAAATATTTTAAGTAATTTCAATTATGTACCTTGTCTATTTTATTTGAAAAGTAATTGTTAGCGCAGTGTGCCGCGTGTTCGGTCCCCGCATGTAACAAATATTTGTATAACCTATAAGAACTTAGTTGTTTTAGGTGTGTTTGTGTATATCAGTTTCTACGTTTGTAAAATTTAGAAATTTCTAGTGTAGTGTGTAAGAGTTGTAAATAATAAAAAAAAGATGGAGCCGTAAAAGATCATGATTCATTACTAATAGTATTCATTCTAGTGATTGACTTGATCTTGACGAGCCTAATATTAAAGATCAACATCAAGTAAGGTTGTATCAAATCAATCCTCCTTCACTAAGCATGAAGTACAGTCGTGCACAGCTCGCATCGACCGCCTCGGGGGAGCTCGGCACTGAGCCGACACTGGCCGAGCGTGCAAATTGACCGCCAATCAAACATGCTGACGCTCGCATACATACAATACAGCGTGACAACGCATTTAAGTGCTAATTCTACCTTCATGCACTTACTATCACGTTCAAATTAAAAACTGTGGCTAACAATTATGGCAAAGCGGTTTTGGGATTCTAAATGCCACCTACGAGTCTACGACTTAATGGCGATCAATGATGATACAAAGGTATAAAAGAAATTGAAAACTGTAACTACTTTAAAATTATTCATCAGTTGGACTGTTGGAGTAGCCTTTAGTAGCAGCCACATTACGTGGGAGACTACTACGTATAAGGAACCTTTTAGTGATAAAACCGCTTCCCTAGCTCGAGTTTCACGTGTAGGTAGGTATTCAGTTTGACAGGCACTCTGCGTTACTCACTCATTCTATCAATCAAGCCTTTCCCTAACAGATTAGCCGGGATCGGTTATCGATATGATACGTCAGAGCGATCCGGACGGTCGCCGGACACCGGCCGCCGGACGGAGCGACATGGCGGCTCGGATTACTATGACAGCTGCTGTCAGACGTCGAACTAGCCGAGTCGGGCTAATTCTGTCACGAGCAGAGATCGATTAATTGACACGACCTCTTTTCGTAGTTCTTACGCCCTTGCAGGTCGTTCACTCAAACTGTACCTAGTTATTTACGGGGTGGTAAGTATAAGCTACTCTTTACCGATAACTTATCTCCATCAAAATATTATTCTATTCTTAGCTAGGTACCTACACTACCTAACGTATCTAAAACTGAACTAAAATATTCCGGTGAGACAACTCCATCGAATTCCCGCGACTTTGGGCGGAGGCTGCGAGCTGCGTCGGCGCCGCAACCTAACAACATAAGAATTCCTTTTTAAGATGCTTAAAATTACAAAGGGAACATAATTTAAATGTTTAGCCGCTGTTCCGTGCAGTCGCGGGCTCGAGTCGCGGGAATGTGCGGCGGGGCGGGGGGGAGGATGGGGGAGCAGGGGGAGCGCGGGGGTGCGGGGGGAAGGCACAGGGTGCGTGCCGGGCGTGCCAGCACAGCGTGCCGATTATCAGCAGCATCCGAGAGCGTCACGAGCGACCGCAGCCCGCCTCCCTACCTGCCACCTAGGCACAGCTAGCTACGCCTACCTAAGCCGTACTTACGGCCGGCAGACTTACAATAATACTCCTTTGTCCTCCGGCCTGTGACCGCAATGCTAACTAGTGCTCGGGAAAGGTCGAATATTCGCACGAAACACGATTGTACCCGAATGTACTAATTAATTGCAGATATACGACATGGGAATGTTGTATTAAATGGACGATAACAATCGTATTAACTATGCGCTATTTGTTAGTTGTAATGTAGTTGAAACTATGTATGACTCTATTGTGCAGATAAAATATGTAGTTAAACTTTTGTTCTGTCATTATTCTGCATTGCTGAGTTCGTTCCGTTGTCGCTTGGATGGCGCTGTTCGCGGCGTGCAAAAACGAGATGAATTTAATAAATAGCTTATCGTCGATCATGCGGCATGTCGATAGCGTCGTACTCGTACCTACAGATATAGCAGGCGGAGGCTGCACACGTACGTGAGAAACGACTCGTCTGTATATCACATCGGAATCTCATATCGCTACCGAGAAATTATTATGAAGGACGGTCGTGCCGACGTCCCTGTTCTATCGGATTACTATCGGACAGCCTCGTATGGCTTGTGGTCGCGAGTTTGACTGCGTGACGTCCTGGGTTCGATTCCAGCTATCTTTGTGTTGTGTTTTTTTCTCGGTTTCTCAGTAGCATAGCATCCATGGAGACTAACATTGGCACTATACCGCCAATTACTTTACACTGTGACATAACTGAGTGTACTGTACAGTCACAAGCAATAAAACACTTTACAGAATTCAAAAGCTATATTAATAAAATTGACCTTTTGCATTTTCATGAACCATTTATTTTGGAAGCCATGCCATTACGAAATAGGTCTTATTTATTTCAAAGTTGATTTCACGAGAAAATCGCGTTTAAATTTTGTTAAGAGTTAACGAAATGCACACGCGATTTTCTTTTCTTCATTTTATTGTTATTGATGATGTCTACGGGTTGTTGTAAGTTTGCCACAAAGTCAGTTCGCCACGAAAAAAGTACCTACCTATGTCTATGTGTAAATTAGACACACCCGGCCACCGTAGGCGCGGGCATGCGAGCGGCGAGTAAAGGGCAACTCGCCGCCCGACCATGAACCATGCCCGGGTCGACGGCGCGTCGTGTTCCACGCGCGCCTCAAAGAGCGTCAGCATAATGACAAGGCCTCTCAGAGGGCTAAAGCCTGCCGGGGTCGCGGGTCTTATACCATCACCGTGACCCCGGAACATAAAGGGCTATTGAAGGACACCGTGGATTTTAGTCAGTACGAGTCTGACAGTACGTCTCGCCCTGCCCGGGGTGGGAGGTCTCATTTGATGATTTTACCACGTAAAAAGAAAAAAAAAAACCCTCCAGAAATTAAAGGCGTGAGGCTATGTTCATATTTTTATCAAATGATAGACCCACTTTGTTTTGATATAAATCATTTGGCCACTAATCATTACGTATATAAACAACTGTAGAGGTCATCCATTGTGTCATTGACCTTCTGCGGAGTGTGTCAGTGTGTTCGCTGCCGAACGGAACAAGTTCACCTTAAAATTAATATCTAAACAATATACCTGATGTTAGCGATGTATTGCGTTCGTTCCGGCTGCTAATGCTCTCAAATACTAAGGTCGAGCGAAACTCAGTCGTAGAGGTGATGTTGAACTTATATCAGATGTCCTTAAACGAGTTACGAGATTATTTTTTAACGACTCGAGCCCGCGGCGACGCTGTGCGTGTTTTCAATTCTTGATTAGAAGCGGCGATAGCTCATCGATACGAGAGAGTGCTCGTGAGTTCGAATCTCGCTATGCTACAATTATCTATGTTGGATACACTTACATAACGAAAAGACGTCTTGATGAGCAATGAATGCAGCAATCTTTGTTTTTATAAGGGAAACGTTGAAAACTGAAACTTTGTTATAATAAAGCTTTGTAAACAAAATGTTCAGCAATTTCATTCCTTTACAATTGAATTAGTTTTTTATGTCCTTTCGTGTAAAATAAGCTTTAGAACAGTATTTCTAACAATTAACAAGAGGTCAAACACGCTATATGGTACATAAATAGTTGTTATTTATGTATCATATAGCTAACAAACATAAGCTACATAAGTAGCCATTACTTTTTGAACACGAATGTGACTTAAAATTAATTAACGTAATAAATAGTCATTAGCCACAACATATTACTGGATTATGTGCGACTATTTGATTGTAGCAGGTGGCAGTACCTACGTGCTATTACAGACATGACATACCTACGTACATTAGGAACTAGAAATTATGACAGATTCAAATTGTGATCTAACGGACAGCTTTGTATTCCTTTCTTTTATCGCCTTAAGTTGAGTGGTAGGATCTGACAGACATGACTTGGCCGTCTTAGAAGTTTAAAGCTTGCCGGGAAAAGGGACTGTGGGACTCTTTTTATTAATTATGTTATAAGTCATTGAAGTCCCACAGTTGGGCAACTGCCTCTTCTATATCCTTCCAAAGGAAGTGGAAACATATTTTTCCTACTCCTTCACTATTCTTTTCTGATTAATTTCGTTGCATGCGTCGGATCCAAGACAGGCAAATTTATTCTCCGGGACACGTCGAACTTCATTGTCTCGGCGCTTTTCTGGTGGTTGCCACTGTTGATTCTGGCTCTCAGTAGTTGCAGTGGTTTGGGAATAGTGTGGTGGGTTTGTCCCAATATCGTTCCAAATACCCTTTTCGAGCACCACGTCAAACCATCCCGCAGTAAACGTCCAGAATGTTTAGCTATAAACTCTTACACGAGGCAATGGTGGAGCCGAGGGCACTCGATTTGTTTGTTAGCCTCGTATAGTTTCGAGGTTCAAAAAATAAGATTATTACCCTAATTTGATTAACTACCTTTTTATTTTTCTTATTTGTTCAGTGGTTATATTGTCTGCACGCTATGTTAGCTGCAGGGTCAGCACACAGACACGCACTCATCATTACGTGGTCTAGACACTGTGGTGTTCGACATCGCACTACGTACAAAATAAACACAGCGAGTGATTCACAGACATCAGTCATCCGCGAGCTTTCAGAGCCGAGGTCACGGAGGATGAGTGTGTGATTATTACTGAAATATTAATATTGTTTACTACATTTTCCTCCGGCATTTCCCGCGTGGAGTTCGGTAATTGTTTCGATTACCATTCGTAGCAAAATATTTGTATGATCAAGTAGGTAGTTGATCTACGTGGCGGCGTCTGTTTTTTTTTTATTTAGCGATAGGTTCGCGTTTGACCCACTATCTCGCCTGATGGTACAAGATGATGTGGTCAGCGGTGAGGCACGCTTACCTAGAAATAACCTAATTCACTCTTGTGTATAAGACAAATAGAGGAGCAAGGTTTTGTTTGAAAAAAAGACTATATGTTTTTCTTTCTTTCTTTCATTACTCGTACTCTTAACACTCAAAAACGTTAAGCAACGTAGTTTAAGCGCGAAAGGTTAACAAAAAACAAACTTTATAGATATAAAAGTAAGAGTTTCCAAAAGAAACCACACAAAATTCATATAAAAGTAAGATTAGTTCCACGAAGCTTCCAATTGAAAGCTTGTCATGTGTCGGCCGCCGCACGGTGGGCCGAAAATCGGCTTTCATAGACTTAGGCATTTTATTTTGCAAGTGCTAGTTTTTATGCCGGATATCACTTCTATTAGTTATAACAATATACAAAAATGACACCAGAATTGATTCTGCACAAAAACGAAGGAATTATAATTTTTTTACGAAAATTTTGTATGGAGCTAGTATGAAAAATCGAAATATCTCTAAAACGGCAGGGATAACCGTAATATCCTTATAGGGGGTTATAGTACTAATTATTTGTGATTTTTTGACATAAGTTACATAATGGTTGTGAATGCCGTTTTTTTTTTAAAAATCGTCAAAATATTTTCATTTATTTTTACATATGAAACGTTCCTTTTAGTGTTAAAGTTGAAGATTTCAGAGCTTTAACAACTCTTAACATAAAATAGCATGACCTCTATAGACCTGAAGGACTAGACAGAAGTGTGTAGTATCTTGTAAGATTTCCAACAATACCAAATAGTTGAATATCAGTGTCAAAGTGCCCATGCTGTCGCTTCTTTTTGAAAGATAGGGGAATGAAATTGTTAATTGATGTGCCCTAAAAGTATGATTATAACATAACCGGACACATAATAATATCGACACAAAAGGAATTTTAAGACCTTGCAGAAGATCAAAATACAAAATAACATCTTGTGTAGTCATCTAATGAGTCTGCTGACAAGTAATTAAGTAATTAGAATGATGGTTGTAGTCTTCTGATTCTAATGAGCCTAATATGTGATTAAATGATTTGAAATTTCTCGCAACAATACCTACTAAGAACTGCAGTCACTTTTTTTGTAATAAGTGAGCTAATGTGATTTGCTAATGTTGATTAATTGTACTATGAGTTCTACGAAATGTTTTTACGATTATAAATTTTCAATGTCATATCTTTTATAACTTTAACGAGGGTAGTTTACTAATTATTGACTTTATAGGTACAATAAAAGGGCTACAATTTTGTTCCATAATTTAGATTGTTCACAACTGTGTAACTGCTAACACTAAAACTAAGTATTTGCTTTGCGACTATAAAATCTTAGAATGGAAAGTTTAATCACCAACTTAGACTTGTTTGTTCTTCTAAAAAGTGAGTGTCCTTCATTTAATCATGAAGTATTGTTTGGTGCAATTGTGTCTCGCATAGGCGATTGTCTTTCTGCCGAAGATCAAGTAACTCTCAAAGAATTTTGCCGTAGATTCACGCGACCTGCTTTAAACAGGTGGCAGAAATCTAAACGATTCTTTGATAATTTTAGAAATACGTACGGAGAGTGGTTGCAAGCAAATATTGATTGGCCGAGTTGCGTGCTTACTTTAATAAATCAAGAACCAACTGTTGATGAAATACCAAGAGCACGCTCAGTCTCACCAGAACCTTCGACATCATCGACTGTTGGAACAATGACAAAAAGGTCCCGAAAACCATTCATAGATCTGGGAAGCAAACAGAAAAAGAGAAGATCTAGTGAGCACATAGGCGAGGATTCCTGTGAATTTAAAGAGGAGCTCAATCTGTTGATTGATATAGTGAAACAAGGCTCGGGAACTACCAATGACGGGAATACCGCAAGGAAGTTTTTCGAGTTTCCCAATAAAACTGCAGCTATTACTGGGTTGGATCAAGACCTGATAAAAAGATTTGACATCTGGTGAGAAGATAGATGTCATCAAATTTAAAGATTTTGCTCGCAAAACAGCAGAAAAGTACGTGGAATTATACGACTGGTACTACATGTCATCAACCGTACATAAACTATTAATACACGGTGCTGACATAATCGAAAAAAATGATATTGTCCCGATTGGGACTCTCTCGGAAGAAGCCTCAGAGTCTCGAAACAAAGATTTTAGGAGGTTTCGGGAACATCATTCGCGGAAAAGAAGCAGGCAAGATCAAGAGGCGGCAGAGACCTCTGTCTAGTCCTTCAGGTCTATAGAGGTCATGCTATTTTATGTTAAGAGTTGTTAAAGCTCTGAAATCTTCAACTTAAACACTAAAAGGAACGTTTCATATGTAAAAATAAATGAAAATATTTTGACGATTTTTAAAAAAAAAACGGCATTCACAACCATTTTGTAACTTATGTCAAAAAATCACAAATAATTAGTACTATAACCCCCTATAAGGATATTACGGTTATCCCTGCCGTTTTAGAGATATTTCGATTTTTCATACTAGCTCCATACAAAATTTTCGTAAAAAAATTATAATTCCTTCGTTTTTGTGCAGAATCAATTCTGGTGTCATTTTTGTATATTGTTATAACTAATAGAAGTGATATCCGGCATAAAAACTGGCACTTGCAAAATAAAATGCCTAAGTCTATGAAAGCCGATTTTCGGCCCACCGTGCGCCGCGCCGGTACAATGTTACAGGAACTAACTCGCAGTGGGCGGGTGCTGCTTCCGGTTTGGACAGCTCTAATTAATAGTTCGTGCTCCGTATAAAGTATGTATATCAGTTCGGTAGGAAGTTGATACTGTCTGAACCGGAAGTAAAGTGTTTGCGACACAACTATGTACTATGTCATAGTTTGATAAATGATCTAATAATCATTTGAGTTACATAATGTAATATATATTTCGTTATATAAATAAGGGTCTCAATAATAGGGGGTAATGACATTAATATATTATTATGTTGCTCTTTGAGTCTTTGATTCTTTGAGTGAGTTTACAAGAACAGCTACTCATAGAATTTGCTATGGTAAAAACAGCGGAACTATATACATGTTTAGTGTCTAGTCTGAAAGGATAATTGCATGTAAAGTGAATAAAATATCTTCATTTTTCTATCTTGTTCTATGCGTTCCTGAGACATTGATCTGATTATAATATTTGGCGGGTTCTTCTGTATAAGCCTATGGAGTTCCTGGCTCCAAAATCAATAATAATATATTTTACGTGGCATTGCACCGCTTCGCGGCCGGCGCCGGTAAGTACTGAGTATAGGAATTTTCAGGAAAAGACTCATACTATGAAATGAGTAATTTTTAGTTCTTAAAATACAAAAATGATAGAAGGAAACTAACTCACATAATATGCGGTATAATCTAGATCTGTATGTAATCGGTCTGCATCATTTCCGAGTTCCTCGCTACTTAGAACACTGCCGATGCCGACCTTCGCCCCTGCAACGCGGTAGTATCGGTATAATATAGACGAATAAGCACGATATATAATTAGTAATTTATAACAAATTAATTATTGGCGAATACATAATTTACACACGGAGCAGTGGTGGCCCAGTGGTATCGGTCACTCCCTCTCACAAAGAGAGGAGGCCTGTGTCCCAGCAGTGGGAACGTTATAGGCTGATGATGATGAATACATAAAATGTCACTTGGTAATTGACTTTCTGGCCCGGGGGTAAACTGATGAAAAACGGGAACAATGCATTTTCTTCTAAATGTTAATTGGGCAAGAAGTGTTTCACGAATAGGTAATTTCTATATCAATGGCGAAAGCAAACCACTTGGTTGTACTGTATGTACATAATAAATGACCGGTTATCCCAAATACGTGATAACGGATCGAGGCAGATCCGACGTGACGAACGTTTTAATTGATGATTTATTTAATTAGTTGTATTAAGAGAGAGTTTAATGATCCTGGGAACTGTACAGTGGTATAACAGATGGCGATTGATGGATGGTCAGCACCTGAGTTTACTTACATTCTAACCTAGTTAAAATACACAAGAAATGCTCGTAGTTTACCAAAGACATTAAACTTTACATATATTAATGTCTGATTTTTCAATAGTCAAATAACTTCTATGCGAGGAATAAAAATGTGGGTTTGACAGCATAACTATAGAAAATATGTCAAATCGCTTTTTTTATTCTTCAGATAAAAGTTATCTAACTATTTAAAAATCATCCCTAAATCTCTTTGTAGTTTACCATGTCAGCTGTACTGTTTAACTGTTTGTCAGTCACGCACCCGTACTGTAGCGTAACCGTGGGCCTGCACTTGATGATCCCACCTACGGTTTATCATGAATCCACCCCTATCTTCAGACTAAGCGAAGCTACACGTGCATAGCTCAGACGTGGGCTGCTGTGAAGCAGTACCTTTATTATTTCACAGTGACGTTATTGTAAAGTGGAGACCGAAGTACAAACACATTATAAGTGAAGTAACCTCGATGTTCATGACACGACACATTCTGGTAGCTATGTTATTCGACTATCTGTGATGATTCACACTGTCATGTGAACAATTTTTTCTGCAACTTTGACATCTATTAATAAACTAAAAAGAAATCAAACTAATTATCATGTTTATTATCTATCTATAGTATCTGATCTATATATAGTATCTGTAGCTATAAGGTTTTCGAAAGTTAAGTCTGCGCGACATTTTCCAATAAAAAAAGTGAAATGATGAAGATTGCCTTCCCAATTTAGATAAAACCACATAAAAAGTCTCGAAACCATTTTGGCGAATTATCCAGATTGTTTTGGAGGAGTGCCGAATTAATCGGTGTCAGGTTGGGCCGGAGTAACGGTGCGGGCAGTGCGTCCGGCTGTTGCCCACTCGTATACATAAAGTGGGCATGCCCTGCCCACATATGCTTAACCCGTCGCTTTGTATGCGGAGCCGCGGGCAGCCGCGCGAATGCGGACGGACGCGATTTTTGATATATCGGCTCTCGACCGCAATTTCGATTTGGCGAGGTTTCAATACTTGATAGGATTTGAGTTTGTATGTATAATGTACGTCGAGTATCATGCTGGCAGTGGGACGGGGTGAAAACCTCGCATTCGATTCGATACACGACTATCACGTTATAGTTTTTAAAGTGCAGTAACGGCATAACATTGCAGCATCCCTGACGAAATAACACACAACATTAACTTACTCTCAACATAATATGTTAAATATGTTAAATAAGTTATTTACTAGAGTAGCATATTATGCTACTCTAGTAAATAACTTATTTAAGAAAGTCGTATTTATAGTATTTAGAAAAAATATTGTTCATACTGATATACTGACGTGTTTGACTATCCAATAGATATTTGAAGAACCTTTTCATTTTTATTTTTTCCCTAAAACTACTTCACATCTACGTTTCACACGTAAGTATGACCTATTTCAATAACTACATAATTACCTCGCAGTCATGATTAAGTGATATAATAACACATAACGTACAATATTGTCAATGTCACCCTTGACACAGTTACAGTTATCATAATGATATCAACCTGTGAACGTGGATTGATGAGCATGAAGTGCAGTTCATCAAGATCGCTTTCAAGGAGAAACTGTAGTGAACAGCACACTACTCGCCATACACGCTACTTTGACGAGAGCCTCTATGTGCGCTGAGGCGTACGTCCGGTGGACTCTACCGGGTATTTATCTCCAACACTATGTCACCATGCTCATCATCTGATTAGCCTTTTCCTATCTAGGTTGACGTTGGCTTCTAGTCTACCCAGATACCTACAGCTGAATACCAGTAATGTAACATGAAGTGGCTGCAGCTTGTACTCTACCACCCAATTTCTGTATACAACGTGTAACGTTAAAAGCGCAAAAGCTCTCGTGGGGTAACTCAGCACATGTTACTGAACAATGTTTGCTATAATACTTTTGGAAATTCGAAAAATATAAAATTGATTATTCATACAAAATGAGAAATTTATCGAGCCCATCAGTATGAAAAACTATTTTTTTTTTCGCGAATTTCCTAAAGTTTTATATTTTTACATTTTTCAGTAGCATTGGCTGAGTTACCTCACGAGAGGTTTTGCGCTTTTAACGTTACACGTTGTATAAACATGATATCATTCAGTAACTGGTTGCCATTGTTTCAGAATTATTCTTCGCTAAAATCCTACTAAGCTAAAATATAGGTATACCCCGGCATAAAGAGATACCTACTTATAACAAAATGAAATTATCAATAGTCAAGCAAAAGTTGCCGATCATTCATTACTTTGGTCGTTATTATGGACTGGACAGACATATCGTGAAACTCCTCATCATTCATTATTTTAGCCGTAACAGGTCAACCACTGCACAAGAGTTGGCACATTCGCTCCAGGTCGAACACAACTGTCAGACGACCAGTGCGACATACATTATGTTAAAGGTGGCACTCCGAGGAAAAGTGGGTGTAGCAAATAGAAGGTGACGGTCACATTTTAAAATAGCGTATACCGGTTCTAATACGATATTATGATTTATGATATGTACTAATAGAGATTTATTGACGGAAGTCGGAAATAAAATATACCAATGTCAAACAACCACAAAATAAACGTAATGTAAGGTCTAAAAAAAACCCACTGACAGGATTCAGGGCGGGAAGCAGAATCACTAATTAATGTGACGGATAATCCCCAGTCATTCGATAAGTCGTCCAATTTGCCAAATTTTCCATGGACATCTCAAAATAGAAAAATGTTAAGTATTATAAAAACCCAAAAGTGTACAATAACAACCCAAAGATCAGTTGTTTAATTATGCAGAAATCCGTCGGAAACCACACATCTCAGCACTTTTTACAGCGGTTATAATATTGTTAATTCCTAAGTTCTTATACTAGTATTACAAGCGAATAAATGTTCACAAAAACATGCATGATTTATATAAATTCAATACAATATAAGATTAGTTGCTAAATTAATTCCTTTTGAACAAAAAATTGTTGCAGAAGGTTCACTAAGAATCGTGCGCTATTAGATGCAATGAAAGAGATTTTCTAGCGTGAGTTTTATAAGTATATTGTGCACTTCTGCCTCGCAAGAATGCATTCCTGGGTAGGTAGGTAGCTGTAACTGCAAAGTAGGTATTTATCAGCCTGTAATGTTCCCACTGTTGGGATACACGTGCAAGCCGATTGCTGGTGTGGTAGATGTCTCATGTTTGCAAACATATGGTTACTTAGGGCATGCCGGGTTCCTGTTCCTATGTAGTCCTTATGAATGCTCTCACCGTTCTTGTATGTATCCTTGCCACAGCAGGAACAGTCCACGAGCATCAAGTTTGCGGCCAGCGCTGCTAGTTCTCAGCACACGTATAAGGAGTGGATCTTCTTGGCGAGCTGTTATCGTTGCTCGTCCGTGGTCAGTATCAAGGGTGCCGCGGGTGCTCGTGCGCGGCCGCTGCCCGTTGTTTATAACTAACAGTTACGTAAGCGCGCGCGCAGTGCCGGCATGCGACGCGCGCGGCACGCTCCGTCTGAGCCGGCGGCGACGCTGGCACACGCTCTCATACTGGTCATCGTTGTGGTGTCTTCATCTGCAGCTTCAACTCCAGGGACCACTGACCCTGACACCCTGTCCACCATAGGCGCCATCCTCCCGCCCTTCCTCAGCAACCACTTCGATGAGCTGGTGAAGGCGGCGTCTTCGAGCTGTACGTGTTTGTTGTTGACGTTATTGTTTTGATAGTGTTATCAGGAAGTGTAAAAGTGTGATGTGATGTAGTAGCTTAGTGTTAGTGGTCCTCATGTGAAAGTAGACGACGATCTGATGGTATGACAGTGATAGTATGATCATCAATCACCTCGCAGATAATTTAAGCTTTCGTTCTTAGGAAGTTAGCTGATAGAGTAGTATTAATTCAACAATAGTCACTATTTTTCAAAATGAATCGTGATGATTTTTCAGTGGCGTCCAAAAATATGACAACTACCCTCATTTGTTTTAATTCAGGCGTTGAACACAATGTGTCAGTATTTCCACGTAACCAGCCCTTGAGATACCAAAGCCAGGGCCAGGGAAACAAGCTACTTCATTATAATAACCTCCTTTTTTGAAGTCGGTAAAAAAATAGCTATGCCGAATTGGCTAATTGTAATTCCGCAGAACTACGTAATGGTATCTTATATCTCTTATCATCATAACCTTGTTTAAACTTGTTTAATACACAAATCTGCTCGATCTCTGTTCACTGTTGGCCACAAGAGCCTCCCAGTGAAGCCTCAAATAAATAATATACTGTGCCGCGTAACGGGTTCCTAAGCATACCTAGTTGTACTTTTCGATCTTCAATGTCAAAAGTTAACGTCCCATAAGAAGCTTAGTTGTATGGCACTCATTTCAGCTGAAAAAAGACATTTTTTTTTTGCAAAATAATGCTCACTGATTCATCTCAGGTCATTATCATTATGCAGATGTCTGCCGGACGAACTCGGTTGGTTTTGTCCGTACTTGAAGCTGGACGAAGGACGATCGGGCTCGCGAGTGGTGGAGGATTAGATGAGAGGACTTTGCCCAGCAGTGGGACAGAGCAGGCTAACATATAAAATTAAAACTCTACCATTTCTTTATGAAACACTGAGCGACAAGTTTGCATTTCTGCTTTCCCCGATATCTGCCAGAAACTCAAATTGTGTACTGTAGTACGGAATTTGTTTTACTTTTTTACCCGGTATTGAACACAAATGAAAAGAAGTTAAAGTTTTAGACAAATTTATTTACCGTTATTAGTTTATTTTTAAATTACATAATAGTTACATTCCTAGATTCAATATGACTAGATTTAGAGTTAACAGTAGCTAACCTTTATAAAGCATCAACAAGTTTAAGATAAACACTAATCAAAGAGCATCCCAAGAGGACCTCCAAACACAAGTCGTACAAGATCACACTTCAATGTTCTCCGAAATGCGATGTTTGGACTATTTACCTCAATGTCATGAAAATACTTAATTAAATGTCATCCTAATCAATTCATAACTTTATTGCGTTCTAATATTTTTAACAAAAAAATAAATGACTTAACATATAATCATAATGGTTCTGAATCTATTACGTACAAAGGTAATAATTTAAAATACATCGACAAAGGTCAATGTTAGTGAGTTGAACAACACCAACAAAAGATCCCCGCTGAGAGCCAGTGGAGTGGGCGGCCGCAGCGGCCAAACGACCAGTGTACAGAGAGCCGCGGCCAAACTATGAACCACACTACCTTCACTGAAATTGGCGAAGTTTTTGACACTCGCCTTTACGAGTAGCGCCTCTTGGAAAGTTCCGAGATGTACTGGGCGCTTTGCATCTTAAACAATGTATTAAATCGTAATTTATGGGCGATAACTACGGATTATATTGGAACTTAGTAAACATTATAATCAAAATAACTTTATGATCATGTTAATCATATTATTTTGTTCAGAATCACGTTCTGTCGTATTTTCCAACTGACATCGACTTTCAGCTTAGGCCATTCTCGAAAGAAATTGTAGTTTTAAATAATTGTGTCACGTTCCAGGTGAAGTGATCCCGCAGCAGCTGCTGTTCGAACGAACCACGTCGTTGGCGGCGCCTCAGACGCGCGTGCTGCGCTTCTCGCGCGGCGGACGACGCACGCTGAGCGTGGCGGGCGCTGCGGCACGCGTGCGGCGCGACGACACATTCGTGCTGTACGTGCCAGGCTGGTGGAACACACCCGGCGACACGTCCTCGCACGCCGTCGTGAGCGCGCTCATGTCGCGCCACGCCACCGTGCACCTGCTGGACACGCGCCTCTCCTTCTGCCGCGGGTACGTCACCGCCGTCTCCAACGTGGCTCCTCTCGCTCACATGCTCTTCAGCTTCTTTAATACGCTTCACAATTCAGGATACCCTCTGTCTTCAATTCATATCATAGGATTCAGTTTAGGCGCACATGTCGCCGGCTTGGCCGGGAAGTTAGTGAGAACAAAACTAAATACTACGCTAGGTCGAATCACAGCGTTGGATCCAGCACGGCCATGCTTTGCGCGCACGGAGTACCGGCTGGGCAAGAAGGATGCTCAGTTCGTCCAGGTGATACACTCGAGCACGGGAGTGCTGGGTATCGCGGAGCCGCTAGGGCACGCCGACGTGTACGTGAACGGCGTGAGTGGCAAGCACCCGGAGTGCCGCGGCCGCAGCATCAGCCTCGAGTGCGACCACGCGCAGGCCTGGAAGCTGTACTCTGCGTCGGCGATGGATGATAAGTCGCTGACGGGGCGGCGCTGCGCCAGCTGGGACGAGCTGCTGCGGGACGCCTGCAGCGGCAGCGAGACTGTGCTGGGCTACTCGTGCAGCCCCGACGAGCACGGCATGTTCCTCTACAGGTCCCAGGAGAAGCCCGAGCCGCAGCTACGAACATACGAGCTGAAAGTGTTCAACCCGTTTAACTTACTCATGCCGTTCAGGAACTGGCTAAGTGCTAGTGAATAATGTAAAACAATAAACAAATTGAACTACTTAAAACCAAAAGGTGCATCTATGATGGTGTGTTCGTGAGTTGTGACAATTACACAGTATAATTAATGATTAATTGCCTAGCAATTTGCCTGTTTAATGTCTAACTACCTACAAAACGTTGTTTTTACTTGGCTGTGATATTAGTTAAGCTTGCATTTGTGAAATGCCAATTTTATAGTAAAAATAAAATATAGCAAACAGCATGATGTTTTATTTTATGATCATCCAGCGCCATCTAGCTGTTAACCATTTGTATGTAGGTGCTGATATCAAAACTATCCGCTAGGCGCCGCCACTAGCCTCTGTACTTAGTCAAGATTGATGGCCAGGGTTTTGCTAACCATTAAGTTGGACAGAGATTTGTGCGACGGATATTTACATTATTTATTTAACCAGACACATAAATTGCGGTTATCTGCCGGCTTGTAAGTTTAAGAAAAAGCTAGTTACAGCTGGGACCGTTGCACCGGTTCATGATGTTTAAACATTCTGACTCCGTTGTAGGTACTGTCATCCAAACTTTTAGAATCAATCGAAAGAAAAAGTGATGTTTAGTATACTCAGTCACTTTACTGGTAAGATCACGCTTGTGGTGGGTTTTTTATAAATAACCTCAAAAATACTTCCAGAGCACCACTTATTCCTTCTAAACATCATTAATTTATAGTAACAATTATTTAAAACATAGTACGCCTATTTAGGCGTCTCCTAAACTATTCAAATCAGATTGATAGCTTTCCTTTTGGGCGTGAAATTTCATTAACCTCGCTGTAGTCGGAGCAGCAATTTGGTAAAATATCACGTTTCTCAGGCCATTTATATTCCATCAGAGCTCATCAATATATCCGGGGGCAGCACATCGTGTCCATGACGGCTGATTAATGGTACTCAGCGGGCGGGGGCGGGAGGGGGCGCCCCACCGCCCCATCGCCCCGCCGCCCCCGTGCGGTCGCTGATAGTAGACCCGTCGAGTCCAGATTGTATAATAACTAGTCCGTCTATCTATTTCTTATCGATTGGGTTCGGGATGCCGAGACAGTTGAATGTACGTCGGCATGTCATTGCTCAGAGGTCTTTGTAAGGGACCTGCCTCACTGTTGTTTTTGTTTGTATTCGCAAAGATAACATACCTAATACTAGCGTAGTATTCGCAAGTCGATATACCTATATGTGTGTAAAAAGCAAGATAAACATAAATATATAAATTGGTACTGAAGTACTCTACTTAAAAGTAGATGCTTTTGTAAGAACGATAAAACAAAGGCATTAGTTATAAACTTTGTTAGAATTCAAACGAAAATTACTTTTGAAATAACAGTACTTACTAAAACTTGAAAAGGCATCAATATAAAACTCACTTCATCAATAAGTAGTGTTTTTATAAGTCGTAAAACATTGATCTTACAGTGTTTCTTCACCTACTAAGATTCACGCAGAAAAAGAACCTATTTTAAAAACTCACCCTGTATTATTTTCTCTAAATAAACAGATTTCTTGGACCAACATACATACGCAAAGACATAAATCGGTATTCTTAAAAAAAAAGAATATTGAACTGGAAGTTATTTCAAATACCATAACAGTTGTAGAACAAATGAAGCAAGTCGACAGCGCGAGCGGCGGCACTCGTACCTTGTAACTGTCACATAGTATTAAGTTGCTCAGTGACAACTTTGCGCAAAGATGGCGGCAGGTGCTCAGTGTTCGGTGAGCACCGAGCACTACTGAACAAGTGAACAAGTTCCCGAGGTGACGTCACAGGCCGAGTGCTCGCTGCTGAACTACAGGCGGGCGCGGCCGAGTGCGGACCTAGTTATTGTTCGTGTCGATTATTGGAGCGGTCCGAATACGAACTACTTGTGGGTGTCTGACGTGTCGTGTTTGTATTGTTGTTAGCGTTGAGTTATTTTGAGGTGAAGTTGGGATTGAACACTAAAGTTTCTAATAGGAATTTAGTGAAGAGGCTGTCTAGAAATACAGGTCTGTTTATGTTGAGTGTTGAAAACAACTTTAAAAGTTTCCATTCTGAGGGTTTATATTCCATTTTCAGCTTGTTTAAGGTCGTCCTTATATAATCAAAACTAAAATGTTATCTACATAGAGGGCCCCATGTTTATCTGTGTACTTATGAGCTACTGTACTAATATAAGTACATGAGTATTACAGCTACGAGCTTACAAACAGGGGTCAAATATAGGTCGTATAGTACAAGTAGCGTGATAGCGTGTTAAATAAACAACCGTTATTACAGCCGACATGAAAATATTTTGTTCAATAAAAGAGAAAACAACTGCGAACAAAATTATAAACCTTAATTCAGTAACAAGATTATGACACAAACTAATGAGTTTTATTGAGAATCGCAACTATCTTAAGAGTACTTTAATTAAGGCAGTCCATCTTGCCAGCAGCCTGTCTACTAAGTCGAGGCCTCGGGCCCTTGCGAGCCAGGCCCGCGTGCCCCGGGCCCCGGCAGGTACCCGTGTACCCGCAGAGCCCACTCGTGCCCCTCGTGCCCTCGGCTGCTTCTAGGAACATGTAATTAGGCGCGCTGTGACGTCCAGACACGCCTTCAACTGCAATATGTATTGACAACAGACAAGCAGACGCAGAAGGTTCGCTCGTAATCTTTTACTTCCATTATAATGATGGATATTACGGATGCCTGCGGAGATGAGTACATTCCTTGTACAATTCAGAATTAATGGCTGCCATCTGTAACATGAGTATTAAGATTAGACACGGTGTAAAAACATGGACGCGCAAATTGAACTCGTGTTATTTACATCAATGTGTTTTTTTGATTATATACAGAAATCGGGAAACCTTCTTGGTTTGCCGTGAGCGATCAGTATGTAGTTAATAGTGAACTTGAAATGACAAACTACCTGGGACTCAAGTCTGCAATTACAATAGAGTATCTGAATGATCTATCATCGATTTCATAATTGTTGATTTTGACAAGTTTACTAATCTATTGATATAATTATGTTCAAATGTCATTATCACACAATTCTATTACGAGACTATCATACCAGAAATAAATTAATTTAGTAAAAGACAATGGGATCGTATTGGAATGAGTTTATGAAAATAGCAGACTAGCTAGGGCCCCAGTAACCCTACACTGAAGAACTGCCAAAGAATATCTTTACATAGCGCACTGAAACACGGAAGAAACTCAGTATGTAGGCAATGGATGACACTGATCACCCATCCACGAACCTAACTCGGTAAGCAGTGCTTATGATGATTGACGGCTGTTATTTTTGGGTACGAGTTCATCCTATGCATATAAATTGTGTTAAGAAAAGCCTTTACCTTATTATTTTTTTAAGTTTTGTAGCTAAACCGCAATCAATGGTTTAAACGCCACTGCTGTCGCGTCGTCCCGGAGGGTCAGAAAGTCTGCAATACTTTTGCAACAAAAATTATACAACTTAGTTTTCCCCGCAGTGTCCAGCACCTTTTATACGAGAATCAACTTGATCAGAACGTTTGTTTGTCGACCGTATTCTATAGAAAATATTTCACAAACAAAGTTGTGTATCCAAGATGTCGTCCATTCATTACTGCCCATTGTGCTTCATATGAAAAGAAATCCATGAGTTTCACAATGTTCTTTGTAATGATATGAATGACTGAAGATAAACATGCGTCACATGGTGGCAGTGGGAGTGGTGCGGTGGTGGGCAGGTCACTATAAAGTTTATTCTAATACCTATTCATATAGGTACATAATCTCATAATTATATACCTAGTTAGGTAGTTAGTAACGCTTTATATTGGTATGAGGCATGGCCCACGTATTTCTAGAATGAAATGTAGAAATGATGTCATCGTACGGGTTCCATCCAGGGGCCTAAGTCTACTAATTTATATACGTCACAATGGTCTCTCAATGGTAAGTTTTTGACAGATTTGCCATACAAAAACTGTCAAAAACTCACCATTGAGAGACCATTGTAACGTTTATAAATTAGTAGACTTAGGCCCCAGGCTATCTATCTGTCAAACGTCATGATCAAGATAGAATCTACGTTTTTCCCTGTAAGAGAAAATGTGGTAAGTAAAGGAAAATTCATATGACGGCAAGCTAAAAGTCAGTCTAGCTGGACTGAGTTTAATTAATGATTTTAGATTAGATTCATGATGGTTTTTATGTTGGATCATCAGAGCTAAATAAAATAATTATGACTAGTAAGGTGAAGTAGGTTCTGTTTAATTCGACTTAATTATAGGTAAATTATAATCTACATTACATTTAAAATTGGGAGACGCTGAATATTTGAAACGACTTCTTCATAGTTCATAATATTTTATGGTTGTGGGCGGTGAGTAAGCTAGGCAAAGGAAACGGGTTCTGATCGCTATTCGCTGATCCCAGACGCGTGCGCATGTGCCCGACCCCGGGACCTCTCGTGAGCCTTTATCTGAAAGATACACAAGCATACATAACTCATATAACTCACGAATTGATACAATTCAAAATGCTCATACAATTTTCTTTTAGTTTAGCCAGGCATATCTTATGTACCCTAACTTAAGAGTTTCAGTAATTTTCTGAAGACTAAAAAACGTATTTTTTTGTCGATTGTTCGTCTTCCGTCTGGACAAAAGACTGTTCGAACCATAGGTTCGAACTAATCATCTCAGTTAAAGTCAGTCTATGGAATTGAATGCGAATGGAAACAGTAAATCCTCGGTGCAAAAAGGGCCCTGTATGTTCTTACCCCTATTTTTTTTCTTCATTGTGAACAATTGAACAAGGACCCTTTTAATTTTTTTATGTACAACGTTTCAATATAATGAAATTCTAGAGGTGTCCTCGTACATAATAAAATATATAATTAAAACAGCAAAGTAAGCAAGTTCAGTTTAATTAAAATAACTTCACAGTTGTCTTAGTAAGCACACGGTATTGGTATGTGCGGCCATGTGCACACTTGTAGACAGGCAGTCGGCAGTAACTCATTCATTACGGGATGCTCGGAGTAATCGCTAATAAAATACTTAGCATCTTTGGGCGATGGTCATTGGTCGGCGCAGTCCGTATGGTCGCCGCCCGGGGCGCGCGCGCAGCTCGGCTACAAATTATGTTATTGCAGTAAAGTTAAACGATGCAGCGCGAGGCAATCTTGTTCGACAAGCATTCATATTACACATAGATATTATGGTGCACTCACTGCACGGTAATCTAGAGATATACTGTAGTTATGGTTATAGCATTTTCATAGAGACGTATTCAATCCTTTTGATTAAAGATTTCTCTCCCCCTATTCAGTTCGACTTGTATGCAAATGTGCACGATTGCATCACACAATGAGGGTAGTTTGTATACAATCAACGCTTACTGTTATCTAATCCAATCAAGTGTGACGTTACATAAAAAGGCATCATAAAAAATCAAACACGACCGAAGGGAATAACTGACAAATAAGCATTAGAGAGCTTTTGTTACTGAAAAAAGTCGAACTAAATCATAGGCCAAACGACATTCGATAAATCCATAGAAGTAAAACATTTCGTTTCAACAATAAAATATTTTTTTACCACTCCAAAAAAGTATCGAGGATTAAATTATCGTAGTGGGGTATCAGAAATACAACAATAGTATGAAATTATTATTAGTGCCATATTGTGCCAGCCGCGGGCATTTCCCGAAATGGCCGGTCACGCTCGGCTGCGCGGGCAGCCGGCGTTGTCGCCTGCAGCCCCACATTGTGGCAGCGAGCTGAGCTTGTAACTTGTAGCCCGACAGGTTCACTGATGAGAACCAACTCAACATTAAAGTCTCTTCACAGAATTGAGAAAGTATTCACAATTGAATGGATTCACCGACTTATGTGAATCGATTCCATCCATCGGGTGACGGGTATTGTTGTCAGACGTGTCGTTAAGCTGGGACCATACAATACTATGTATTATTTATTACTTCATGCATTAATTAACAAACGATCACAAAATCACTTTCTATCAGGAATCCAAATGACGCACAATGCGCTGTTAAACTGAGTTCACTAAGTAAATGAATCACAGAGAATATGACCATTTGTTATAACGTCATGCCGACTAGGCAAGTCCTAATTAAAGCAAGCCATAACTAACAGCGTCATTTGCACCAGATATGCTGTTTGTAACGTTAGCGCTGTGCTAACTTGGGATTAGAAAATGTGGTTTTATGGCAGGCGTAGGATTAGTGCAAATGGACATGCTTAACTGACAAACCAACAACCTTAATTCTACTTCTGTAATAATTTTGCTCTATTGTGTGAATCCAGCTTAACATCTAAATTGTAACGTTTCAATCAATTCAATTGTTTTCTGTTGAGAACTTCATAAAAACTCAGTATGTCAGTACTGAGCCGGCTGCCATCCTACACAAGTTGTTATTAACAGAGGGAAGTGGGTGAACGAGGTGCTCTCAGTACTGATACGTAAGTCTTGTACAGGTAAGTATATGATGTGCCGATGTGCTCGCCCCTTTATGTGACATGTGACACGTGGCCTCGAATGTATTCAGCAGCGGAGCTTTGTTCAACGAGCAAACCCGAGGGTGAATAGAAAGTGTACGGTACTGTAGGTACTAGCAGGTATCTCTACATCGCTCTTTAAGAAACTCTCAACGGCTCTAATACCAGCGCTTGTTACTTCGGACGTGACGTGCGTCGCAATGCTTTACTGAGCTCAACTTTGTGAACTAAGATCGATATACTTACGAGAAACTAATGACATTCGTGCGACGTGCCTCTAGTACAGGCTCGTGTGGGGGGAGGGGGGGGGGCACACAGGACCGCGTCTGTGCTCTCTAATGGAGTTTTGATACGCGCCCCGTGGACCGGACGCGGCCGACATTAGGCGCGACTCAATTGGACGCGCCCAACTAGGAAATTATCGTTTTAGCCGCGGCTAATGCTCCTACGATTATTCTCCAAGCTTCCAGGAAACTCATAACCATAGTTTCGTTAAACAGAGTTCGTTAGGAAAACATTTACCACTAACTAGGCGTGAAATCTATATCTTCACGACAAAAGTCGGTCGCATACCTCGATGTTCTCGTTAAATCGTTTACAAAACACACAGTTCTGGATATCGTTCTATGTTTAACGTCATTCTAGTTAGCGTGATATAATTGTGTTGTCAGTCGCGAGTCGTGCCACATTACCGGTCGTTATGTAAAAAGTGTCATGTGTGCAATTAGCGAGATAAGGGCGATGGCAGATAGTCCCGCCCCCGCCCCTCCTGGCACCCCGCACGGTACGTGTGCACAGCACATTATGCGACGGAAGCGCACGATTTAATTGTTACCCTCCGACTAACTGCACGTCGGTCGCTGCGACAGACATGCTATGTATTTGCACAATGAATGTAGCACATTAAAACTTTTTGAAAATGTGCTCTGTCATTTCACAATTTGTATGGGATCCACCTCCTTGCGGCACCACAGGCTACCTGTTACCTGCGGCGGTGGCTGAGCTCGCACTTAAACCCCATAGGAACAAACAACCGTAATTTATCGCAAGTGCTATATTTTTCGTAAACAGGATGCAACCTTTTATCACTAAATCTAGCGCGTCTGGCATCGCGATCGCACGATGTCTAGATTCCCTGCGTCTGCTTCCGCCATACACTGTGAGAGTCGCCAAACATCGACACAGCATCTATCCTATCGTACATTATAGGTGGACGCCAAACAAACGCTGATTCACTGATACGTGATACGTACTACAAACAGCCAGGTATAACAGGCCGTCCCCGAATGTAGCTCACATCGAAATCGCTAATTGCGTCGCTAAAGTATCGCATGCCCGGCGGACGCCGGACGGCAGGTAGTGTGCCCTGTCATTTACGTTCCCTCGTAATTGGCCCGAAATGATTGGTTGCTTGCTAATCCCTTTCGTGTCGCACAGACTTTTTTGGACTAGCAAATGACCTGTCTATATCTGAGTTGAGTGGTTGAAAAGCAGTCGAGCTATATTTAGCGTTGCGATTTATACGCGTTTTGCATGCGACGGCCGGCCGGGGCCGCTAGTGCATTGGCAGTCGATGTGCGGCCGCGCGGCCCTTAGCCAGCGTTTCCTAAAAAGCGCTCGAACCACAATGGAGTTGTATCGATGGTTCGTTTCTCAGAAACAGCGAGACTTGCCTTTGGTGCGCCGCCGACGTACCGCCTCGCCTCTATGTATGCCTAATGGGTACTCCGTGTGAGAAGTTCCCGGGATGATGTTACGTAGGGCGACCATGCGGCACGCGGGGCCAGGGACCCTAAAATATTGAGTGCCTGCACGGTATTAAAAAGTAATAAATACTTGTAAAAAATTAAAGCCGATCATTTTTCATCGGCTCCTAACATAACATATGGCCCAACCGCCACAGTTCTCAGGGCGGGGTTACGAATAAGGATTTATAATTAACGTACTGGTTTCCTCGCAGTATTTCGTGCCCTGAATCCGGTAATTTTGAACATACGTCTGTCGGTAATTACTGCAGCCGTGTCCGATACTGATACCCTCGACCGCAGGGTTATCGCGACACAGTACACCTCACAGCCAGCAGGCAGGCACAGGATGTGGTGCCGGAGCGCCGGACCCACTCAACCGTGACGTACACGGACATCATTTATTTATTACGAGAAGTGAGTCGACTGTTCTTAATTATAAACATAAAATTCACGCTTCAATCCAGTTTAATGACGCTCTTCAACATGTTTCAGTGCTAATGCAATTAGAAGCAGATATGAGAGCTACTCGATAAATTAATTAGAGAAGCACCGCGCACCCGGGAGCCCCGCGCAGGGCGGCGGCGGCGGCGCGCGGCGGCAGCGAGCGCTCCGGCCGGGGAATACTGAAATACACTGCCATGTTTAATATTTATGCGAAAATATATTTAACTTTCAAACTAGTTTTATGCATAACGCATTACACGTTCGTAATTCCCAAAGGGGCGAACCAAATCCGTCCTCGGGCCGTTTCCGATGAGCGTTGCGATAGCGTCGTTAATCGGCCATCACGACCACAAAGCAGTATAATGTAGGTACCTACGTAGCTGTGGTAACATTTAGTATGTTTCACAGGTAAAACCGAACACATTTTATTCATTAGAGAGTCCATAATGCATTAATTGCGTCAGAATGTGGCTGACTTTCACCTACAGGCTACATCGTTTATTCATCGTCCAATTTAATTATCTTTTGGCTACAATTTTGGAGCTCGAGCAGTCCAAGTGTCCCAAGAGGTTCACTTCTAAAGATGGGCTTCCTCATCGACCGCTAGTCTCATTAGAATAACGTCTGTGGTTCTGTACTGTCCTGGTAGGTATCACAATGGACTAGACAGACTTGGAGTCTAAGCGAGCTACGTTCGTTTCTTGCTTGAGTTCACCCCACATTGTGATTACAACAAGCCCCACTAAACGTTACCTACATAAGTAGCGCCCGGTGGGGTTCTAATAAGTGGTTGTTCTGATTGATAGATTGATATAATGAGTGGTTGCTTCGATTGACGGATTCAGGTAATAAGACTAATAAGTAGGCACGTTGCACTTGCTGGCAACAGATGGCGTTGTCGGGTACGTTCTCAGAGTATTTCACAGAATTATTTTTTTATTATATTGTTTAACAGTGAGAAATATTAAATTAAAGTTGGAATAAACCAACATCTGTGTGAAATTATTCAAGTTAATTCTTCTAACTACTAGATTTCTCAAGTATGGTTGTGATACCTAGAGATTAATCGTAATTTGATTTAATTACCCATTTTCATACTAGAAGGCTATTATCATATTTCATTTTGTTACCAACTACGTATATGGTCTCAGTGGATAAGTACTTATTGTATGACTTTCGAAACATTCGAATTATTATACATACAGTGGAATGTATAATAAAGTTGTAAATATGAATAGTTAAATAAATATCAACGAATATAAAATACTGTTTTTTTAGTCAAGAACAGACGTTACCTTCAGACGAAATAGTATTTACTTACATATTTATTGAAATTTAACTATTACTCACATTTGTTTGCCCAGAACAAGTCTCGAGACAATTTCAGTTTGGAGATTAGGTAAGTAGAAAGAAAATTATAGTTCAACAACATTATTTATGCGAATACCTGTTTATTTCAGCAGATATTGTTTTAAGTTTCAATTATCTTCAAAAAAGTCTTTTATTTAACAAAAGTCAATTGAAATATAATCAAGGCATAATGTTTATATAATATACTTCTGTTTATTATAACTATGTAACGTACAATTTCAGTTTGGCCGCGCCTCTTTCTCAAATTACAGTAATGTGCCGTCTGATATATTGGAAGTTATTGTTACAAAATGAAACACAAACAGTCAGTGCCGCTACCCTCTGTTTGATAAAAAAATAACATCGTAAATGTTGGAACGGTTTTACAATGAGGACGTAGCTTTACAGAGCTATAGGGGTGCGTCCACTTGTCCCCAGCAAATGCATTGTCATTTGGAAAATAACGCGCATTGTAATCGGTGGATCCATTACATTAGCAGCATACAATTACAGCCAGCCGACACTGTAGCACTCTTATATTGTTATATTGATGGCAAGAGCAAGAGTAATAAGTGTACGTAATGAAAAGTATAATTTATACATCTGCTCGTTGCACAAATCACCATAATTTTCTCTCATGTTCACTCAGATGAGTTGTCTGTGTCTTAAACTGATATAGTCAGTTTGTGCGCCAACTTGAAGTGTGCTTTAACTATAAAGAATATAATTAAAGCATCTTAGATAGATCTAGATCATTTCCACAGTTATAATTGGTTTCTAGTGTAGATGCAACACAGGGATCTAAATAAAGTCTCACTTTCAAAGTGTTGACTTGGTCCCGAGTTCGTAGAACGTAGACTTAAAAGATGAATTTCAAAACTATCCTCAATATTTACATTTACTGAACAAGGATTACTTTAGTGACGTGAGATATGTATGAGTGTGAGAGAGAAGCATAATATCACTAAACTAGGTGTGTGGTAATTAAAGTTGAATGACACGACAACCGAGCCTGAATGTATAATATAATTTAGCTAATTTAAATAAGCTCCGCTGTTTGTTTTATTGTAATTATGTTACTGTATTATAATTAAGTGGAACATTTCGCACATCTGTTGGAGAGGAGAACAGTTCCTCTGTGTGACTGTGTGAATGTTTCACTGTATCCAGCTGTTTTGATCATGTGTTGGTTTGTTTGTAATGGCGGCGAATTAGGTAAGCTATAAGCACTGGCTCTGTAGGATTACTTTTGCTGCTAAATAAGATTACTATTATCATCTTTCTACTGTCCTTATCTGAAATACATTTAGGGTCGGTGCAGTGTATCTTCTTTTTTCATACTTCTCTATTACTCCTTATTTGAGATGTCATCTCTTAAAATACATATTTATTATGTACCAACTAAATGAACGATGAAGTTTCTGGGTTTCTGGCGGGTAGTTGATACATATAAGTGTATCTGTAGCTACACTTGTGCCTTCGACGGGTTAGCCTACCGGGATTGTAATACTCCATTGTACTAGTTGCCCATAACACAAGTTGCTGAACCAATAACACAGAAAACAAACATCGTACAGTATGTACCGTGACACAGGTCTCACAGGCCCACGTCCGGTGTTGAACTGCAGTAGCAACTGATTGATCGCCCCACAGAACTAGTTCCACAAACACTAACTTTACTTCAAAGCCGTCAGCTTCCCAGAAGACTGGTCAACTGATCGATACAGACAGACGGACTCCCGGAGCCAGACCACGACACATAAATAACGCGCGGCTTTGTCCGGGAAACTTACATTTTTCACCCGGACGCCGGACACCCGGACGCGGCACAGCGGACACGAGATATGATGTATGTGTTGTGGATTATAGATGTCGCTGCTGATACAGTTACAGTGGAGGCAACGCTTTACAAATGTGTGTCGAGAAAGAAACATCGTGCACGGATGACATGCGTGTTATTAATGTATGTGGAGATGTTACCACGACATCGACATGAGTCTGCTGAGAAATATTTATTTATAGATATACTTAAGGAAGATGTGCCACACATCAGCTGCAGATAATACCTATCAATAATTTACATAAATGTATAACTAACAAACAATCAATAGATGTTGCGGTATTTCCACAGTCGCCTGGTCGCCTGTAATTCTACGAGGTGGAAAAAAGTAATGATGAACAAATTGATGAAGCAACGTTACGACCTGGGGATTTACGTAATATATCTAGTAAACATGAGATAGAATGCATCGAGTTTCTTCGGAAGTTTAACTTAAAATCAGCCTGAAAGTTCCTCGTAGGGCTGCCTGCCGCCGGCCGGCCGTGCAACATGCTGAACTTTTGTGCGATAGTTTCTTGATGTGATTTTCAGAAGGAATATACGAGCACTAGAGATGAGATGTGTTGGTAAGAGGAATAGAGTCATCTTCTGCGATGCAACTGTCGTTTCATTAGGCCTCACTTATACCTGGTACATCTTCTTACTTACAAACGTATTAATTAATAGTACCTACTTCCATGAATACCTCACATAGCCTTAAAAGCATTTACAACACATATCTCCCTCCCTGCCATTACAAAGTGTTCATATTGCTATGCAACTCTAATAAAGTACATTCCTTCAACAATTTTATGAGCAATAGCAAGTCATAAATGCGATACGATCCGAGATAGTTTTCATTGCTCAGCTCTTGTTGGACTATAACCGGCGCAGCGCGGGCAGCGCGGCCGCTTGCAAACTATCCACATTTCATGTAATGGCTGCGGGCTGCGATATTACCCTCATCACGTCAAACAGGTGACGTATTTAAGTGGAATTACTTCAATTTCGTTCCACAGCAGCAGTCGAGTGCTCTCCATGAGGCTGCCCGCGCTTGTGGGAATGGTAATTACCCGCTTTGTTCACACTGAGCTCACAAAGGTAACAGACGCCAGTAAATAAATGCTAAAATACGAACATTACAGCAGTTATCCGCGCATAATAACGAGGATATTAGTGAAATTTGAATAATTTGTGACTCGTTATGACTGTTGCTAGTTTGAACGAGCGCGCTTGTAAGAGTTGGCCGCGCACGCCAGCCGCCGCCGCACCGCCTGCACTGCGGGGGAGCCGGGGGTGGCGGGAGCCCGGCGGGGCGGGGAGGAGACGTGCGCTCACAAATTAATGCTTAAAATATTTAATTAATCATCTCCAAGTTAATGATGCGTCTGCTGGGCGTTGCCATGACGATCACAGAGTATTACCAATTATATCGTAGTGAGCCGTGAGCTGCCCGCCGCCGCCGCCGCGCCGGGAACATGATCGACATCGGCTCTTAGTCACGACTTTAGAATTCAATCTCCTTTGATAGCGCGACGCGAGACGTGTGGGTGAATACCTTCACATTTTTTCCTTAGAAACGCTTTCGATTCTACAAACCTATGCAGGAAAAATACTCAGAACACAAACAAATGTTTTACGACTCCAGTCATTCGCGTTTGGCACATAAAACAATATTACTGCAGTTGCCGGTTGCGACCATTTTAATTACTTTCTGTAAACAAAGTCGTTCCATCCTCACGACGATCAGGCGCTGCGAGGACTCGCGGCGGACGTTTCAAATAGCTTACTGTGTGGGGGCACAGCCGCACACAGGGAGATAGTTATCCCTCGGTACAGCTAAACGAAATATGTACTATGTTACAATATGCACGCTAGCTGTAGGTACTTATATGTAGAGGTTTGGATTTACAAACTTTAAACGAGTGTCAACGAAGAGGAAGTTCCGTAGTTATGTAGCGTTGCTGATACATAAAGAGGTATTGGGGCGAGTGCTCGGCAGCCGGCGACGATTGACTCCTAACGACTCAATATAAAACGGCTCAGCCGTAACTAGAGCCTCAGACGAACAATGCTATAGCTTTTAACGGTCATAATAAAAGGAGAAAGCCAATAAAGTGCGAAATATAAAACGCTCGCCGTAAAAAGGTAACTTAAATAAGTTTATTGCGCGCCGTTACTTTAATTTGGACCTCCCGAGGCACCTACCGTGCCTGTAGGTACAGACATAGTGCGCGACCTAACAATGGTGTGAGAGCATGAACAATGGCACTGGCATGGTGTACTTTGTCGGCCCCGTTACGTGTTAAATATCAGGCATTGTCCTTTAAATAACACGTCACCTTTTTACTTTAATGTATTTTTCACAATAGCGTTCGCGTGAATAGTCGTGTCTCAGTCGCACTCGAGCCAGCAGCGCTACTCGTGTACGATTAGAAATATAAGTTGCGAAATTGCTTTTGTGCAGACGTGGAGCCGCCTTGGATGCAATAAAGCCCTTACAGAATAGTTGGCAAAGTCGATAAAAGTAGCTCGGAGTCAAAACGACCTAGAAACTACAAAGAATCCCTACAAGCTCGCTCAAGGCTTGCATGCGCCGGCTGCATGTGTTACTATGTAGCGTGTACTATGTGTGCCTATGTACTGGTAGAGACGTGGCGTGTCGTAGCGCCGGCTTCCTCTCGTGTGGTGGACATAAAGCGGGTGCCAATGACGACATTATAGAAGTAGTCGCGCTGATCTAATTGAACCTTGCCCGCAGGGGACGGCTGAAACTGAACGGATCGCTTGTTTCACGAGAATTCTGTATGTATTGCTATTTCAACAACTTTTTACTTTGAAGTTCACACCGAGCTCCCAGTTTTACGGGTATTCTAAATTCTAAGCAACCACAACAAAGTAAGTATATTGCAAATGAGATGTGTCGCCAGCTCGTCTGTAGTCTGTGGAGCATGCTTTACTTCTCGGAGTAAAACGAAATGGCCGCCGCTGGAGGTGCTCCCGAACATTTGGGACAAAGCACTGCGCCACTGTCGACAGAATACTGCAGCTGACGTCATGACACATTACTACACAAATGGTTTTTTTATTATGCATCATGCAGTTCTTACTACGATAGCTGTAAGTTTGCTACTGGATGCTTTTCAACAGCTATATTCACTCAATACGAAGTCCTGACGCTAAGACACCATAATTATGAAACTTGATTACAACATAGCACAAACACTGATCAGAGCACTTTCAGCCTTTTAGCCTTTTTATGTAAAATAGATTCTATTGGTCAACAATTCAAGGTAAACACTTATTTTCCTGAAAATGGTAAAAATATTTGTCTTCAGGGGAAAATTACCTAGAAATGAAATGAAGAAATACCTCCTTCCCCTCCGCTTGTTAAAACTTTCCGCTAAAAACACGTGGTGTCTGGGGTGAAAACGAGAGAGAACTTACTAACTCTCATTTTATAAAATTAAAGGAACTACTACTTATCTTCATTTTAAAATAGAATGTATCGTAAAAAAATTAAGCTTATTAGCAGATGAATGTGCAGTGTTGTATGGTGGCGATTACGAGCCTATCTTGTACATGAGTTGCAACTGACGTTCACGTTTACGAAAGTATGGCTTGTATGAACCGCAAACCACAAAGGTTTCAGAATATCATTAAAAAAAAAGTCAAAGTCAAAACATGGCGCAGGCTAAAAAGCCGAATGTTGTCGATAAACCTCAACAGAATACTAATTGCTTGTTCCTGAGTAGGCAATTATGTAGATGTAGGAATTATTAATTTTGTAGATATAGGATTGTAGAAATCGTCTACAATCTACATATAATTATTACCTACTCTCGTTCAATCTGAATCTGTCTTTCAGATCAGCATCCAGATAAATATCACAATCCTTTATTCATCCAACTGCCGTCATGGCGGCGGGCGAGGCGCTCACTACGCTGACACCCTTGAGAGCGCTTGTTCAAACAGCTTCCTTGTGCCGACTACATACATACAGTACTACGTAGTATACACTACATACAGGCAGATTAGATTAGATTGATTCGATTAGTCTCCGCGTGTTTGTTTGTGCACATGTGTACATATCAGCACATGAGATGGGTAGCGTCTTGTAGATGTTTAGACGCCACTCAATCACGCTGTTACTGAATTAAACAAATGAATGCCAGATTAGCACAAGTTTTTATTCTTACCTACTGAACGCTCAAAATAGAATGTTTTTCGCAAACAATGAAATATTTAAAGACTTAGTTGGGGAGTTAAGAAATATTGGCTTATTATACAAGTTTGGTTCCAGTCGATCACAACAATTTAGGAAACAGGAAATTTAAAAACGACACAATCTTTTCACGCTTCTTTTTACATTTGGGTTTCTAAAGAATCTCCTCGCTTTATAAATATAAACACCTACCACGAAGTAAAGGCGTGTAACAGGAGAATTAAACCTTGTCCGAGGCCCTGCACACTATCCATACGGTGCTGTATTCCAGGAAGGGGCTCGTTTGAAGCTGTGTGCAAACACCTTTATTTTGCTTTGTGTTATTATTCCCCGTTGAGCGGTCAGGTTACATTGTTAGAGGGGTGGTGGGTCCCATCGACCCTACGTCACCTTGAATACATAGAAAAAATACTTTCCAATTATATTGAGCTAAGGTTCGTGTGAAGTAAGCGCAAAGTTTTTTCAAGAAAGTAGTTCTTAACTGAGAACCAATGTACCCAAAAGAGAGTCTCCATCACTCAACATGTCGACTTCTCGTGACGAGTGACAACAACCACATAGACGGTATCGTCTTCGTGTTGCTAGTGATAATTACAACCGCAATCATTAATCTGTGTAGCAAGCGTGCTGCGTGATGTACGTTCCCATCACTTTGTGCTAGAGATATTCACGGCTGTTAACTCTCCAATCGCTTCGTTATGGCGCTGATAAAACTGAGTTCATCATACGATGTGTTTCAACCACAAACGTTAGCTCCATAGTCCACACTGTAATTAACATTCTTAAAAAAAACTCAATCCTCGCCGCCGTCTTCATTCATTATGTACGCTTTTTTGACTGAAGTAAAAATGTTGTAGTCATCTGCGGCACGTCTATTAGTTTCATTCATAACGGCTTCGATACAAAATCGATTATGTTCAGGTCTAACCGATTTCTTTTGTTATGCACAAAATGGAAAATACTTTGGAACTACAGAATTCTACAGTTTCGATCAATAAATAATAGTTTCGGCAGAGAGAGGCCTACCTCTCTCATCTTAGGTAGGCCCCCTTTCTGTTTCTAATTCACCGCCGCTGTCGCTGTCTTCATAAAGTCCTCAGTTATCAAGGGATCTAACAGTACAATCTCAGTTATCACCATGAAAATCCAATGATCAAATAGCGTGAAAGCACGTCACAAGTCAACAAGGTCGTGGGTTCGAATCCGCCACAGCGCAACCATAGCGAACTATTGAGTTAGTAGAACATTCAAAGGCAGGCCGGCTAAGGTCAAAGTATTCGCGTCATACTTGAACAACTAAATATTATGTTTTTGTGGCTTCGCGACCTTTACCGCTACAACAACTTTCTTTAAAGTGAAAATATATTGTGCAAATTGCAATTATTTTAGCGACAAGGTGCTAAATTCATGGCTAGGTATATCGTATCTAGCAAACAGCATAAAAGAAATATATGTGCTATAAACATCACGATCCTTCACATAAAATTCTCCCAATAATAGGAGAGCCATTGAATGCAGAACGCTGACAATGCACAAGATGGATCGAAGTGCGGAGTGTGCAGACGGACGCGCACAATGAACACTGAGCGGGCTGGACCCGGGACACTGGAAAGCACTACGGAGACATCATTATTTATCTAGTTCTATATGTACGATCTACAACATCTATTCATTAGAACTACGATACTAACACATAGCTCGAGACTGACATCGTGCTACCAGTAAGGATGTATCCAAACGGGGTCATAAAAAAGTATGTTGTTCCAGTTAGAATTGGTAAAACATACCATCTGTGGCCATCTGCATAACAAGTCAGACAAACATCATATGTGGTATGATACCTGCGCCATTTTGTTATATATACGCAATGTAATATGTACAGTTGTATATCCACCCACCTATTGCGTGCCGGGACTATCAAATTATCAATAACATCTCTAGCCTAAGGGCGGTACACACTGGCAGACAAACATTTCGTTAGGGACGGGTAGTGCTATGACATCGCCCCCGTCCCCCGCCCCGGGAGCCTGCTCCCTTCCCCCGAGCCGGTCCCTCACCGCTTTGATCTCTCTGTTCTTAATTACTGGCTTCTAAAAAATCCGGCGCAAGTTTTATGGAAGTTATAAACGCTTCGGTGTAGCTACCGCACCTCGCACACTCCAACCACACACCAGGTAACTTAGAAGGACTGCTGGGACACTCACCTCGCTGAAAGAATACTCAGAATTATACAAAGGGAACACTTATTCGTAATTGTTTATGTAAATAGGCCTTTGAGCTGTGACTACGAAATACTACGAATACAAACTAAAATTCAGAACTATGAATTGTTCAGTAGACAAAATTTTCAAAGGAATAAGAATTAAATTTTGAACAAAACTGAACCGGTTATGAAAACGGGGCCACATTTATCACATCTAAGTAAACTGTGTTGAACCCTCTGTACTCCACTCAGTAGGCGCGCACACCGCTCACCGCGATCGATCCTAATGAGATATTTTAAATACACTGTACCTGTAGTCCGGGGCCGGGGCCGGGCCCCCGGTGCAGACTCAAAGTGAATACCGCCGCGTGTACTACATCGCAGACACTGACGAATACCGACGACTATGTAGCGCACATGAGCGCGACGCAGACCATGAGCACACACGTTATCGTACGCGGACGTATGTGTGCACCTAGCCTTAGGACGAACAGTTCCTTCACGCAAATATTTGTACAAAGAGAAGAACTTTTGAAATATTCCTCTGTTATCCTTGTGTTCTTACTTAGTTGAATAAATACAAGATGAAGGCTTTACTTTTTGTCTCTATTATTAGATTACCTACTATGAAAATCTATGATAATACCAGCTTTGCCTGAAACCATCGCAATGTAAAGAGCTAAGGGAATCCATTTTAAAAGTAATACTCTTTTGTATTTACTATTACAGTTCATAAGTCGGCGCAAGGCTGCGCTTATAGTAATTTATAATTAAATAGCGTCCCTAAGTCTCAGTGGAAGAAGCTCTAGTAAACTAAGTAAGTACCTGCGGCAGCTACTGCATAACGTAATAAGTATTAGGTACACCGCGGCGGCGGCGGGATCCTGCTATATAATACTATTTGTTATCCATGCTTCGTAAACCCTTTTCAGATTATAATCTAATCCCGAATGCTAATCAATAGGGACTCAACAGAGCCCTTTTATCGTCACAACCAGCACTTGAACTATTCAAACGACGGAATTATTTATTGTTCTCGACGTTCTCTTGTTCCCTAATGCATGTAAATCCCCATTAAAATAACGTTCTCACGAAATGTAATCGATATTTAATTGATTTGGGCACTGTTCTCATAAAACACAGGAACTTGTTTCAGTAATCTTTAATACGCATCTGGAAATAACAAAACATTAAAGTTATCTGCTTTTTATTGAAAATAAGTCGTAAAAAGTAAAATTATTGAACGCCAAGCGGCTCTTTAGGCGGTTATTACCTTTATGATTTGGTATGATTAGTTTAGCCCAACATTTTCGGAACTAACTACAATGAACAGTTGGAAATCCTCGCAAGTCATTAGGCAAAACCGTGCTGTTTGGGTCTCTGCCCAGTACTCAGACGTTACTGCTAACAGTATTGCTACTGCCGAACCTGCCAAGTTCTGTACGAGGCTGAGAGCACAGCTGATGACATCCACTTATATTTTTAGCCTCTCTGCTAAACACTACTATTTTTCTGTTAAGTCGTTAAGACTGGCATGCGTCATCTTGATATTCTTGATTAATGGTATCAATGCAATGCGGTTGACGTGTTGTTTTGTTTAATTAATGTAGGCAATGGAAAGTTCGATTTATCACGTCCCACGGCGAGCTCGTCCCACTGGTTTCCTAGTAGCGAGCTCATTTGGGGAAATATTCATGACGTCATCACACGATAAAACTTTAATCAGATTATTTTAAAGCCTGTTTCAAGTGAAGCGTGTTCTGCTGAAACAATGACTGTACAAGCTAAACCCACAGCCGACACTAAAGGAAAGTATAAAAAACATAATAAATGGCTGTAATGTAAGACTGCATTTTATTTCGTGACACATTTAACGATTTCTTGTAACATTATATTAGTTTAACGTGTTGTGCAATAAGCTGTCGCTTAAATTGTAATTTATTGTGGAATCACGATCACTTCTCAAATTGAACGAGATCTCCATATTTTATTGAACAACGGAAAATTGTACAGCCTGTGTTGTATCTGTAAATTTAGAATTTATGGAGTGTGGCAACCACTTTATATCAATGTAGACTTTTTCAGTGACCTGATTTGAGTAGTTTCTTAGAAGGCACTTTCTTCGTAGGAACACCTCGCTATGGCCTGCAGTGGCCCAGTTGCTGCTGATCATTTATTTACATAGTTCCATCGAGTTGTCGCCTGTCGCGGGGCCTGGCAGCGGGTCGCCGCCGCGTCGCCTCGTCCGGCCGGCGCGGGCTCGCGGCCCGGTCCCCGGTCCATTCTGATAACCTTTCAATTCCATTGATTTATTAATCGCTGCCGTCTCCCTGCAGTATGAGGAAGAGGGAGGGGGGGCACCTCTCCCTGAACCATTATTTTTAATTATGAAATATCCGGTTTCAGTGTTAAGTGCGCGGGGGCGAGCAGGGCGGGGGGGGGGGACAGAAGGCAACTAAGTGCTGCTAATATTGTTACTTTTCTCTGCTATTTAAACTCGTGTTTCAAACACATACGAATGTTTAACTAAAGTCAGCTGGTCTTTACGCTGGCAACCGCAGCACCCGCGCAAATGTAAGTAAAGTACCGTCCGTTACACGTGATCGTTGTGTATACTTAATTAAATCTAAACGTGCTGAATACATAAAAGCATCAGCTTCAAGAAACGAAACAACCATCTCAAATAAAAAGAATAAATTATAATGAATCTAAATACTATGTACTAGCACATAGAGTATGGGCCACTAACACACAAAAAGTAACACTCCCTCATCTCATCGCACACACATAATATTAGTTACAACGTCATAACCTGGAAAACTTCTCTCCTTCAGCAGCACATAGTATTCGTGCTTGTCTACAATACATTGTACCGTTGCCGCGGGACAAAGGTTCGGGAGAATGAACCATTGTAACCGATATTTTTCTAAACTGTAATTTAATTCCTTAAACATAAAAGTAAAGAGGTATCTGGAGCCGATATCTGTGCGCTGTGCAGTGGAGCGCACAGACCGCGGTGCAGACGACATTAACATGAGAATGTGATCTCACGCTAACTCACATCAAGATGACATGTCTCAACTGGAACACATTCGAAGGGGGCCTCTTTGTGCCGTTTGAAAGGATATTCTGTTATGTTCACTTTAATTAATGCACGTTGTGTGTGACAAGATCGTGCAGTATAACATGTATGCACATCGTTTTGGAACACTTTTATTATTTGTGGCTTCACATATTGTTAAAGTACGTAAGCTATGTTGAATTAGTTCAATCCTCTAAACTTGATTACGTAACGTACACATAGTAATTAACTACGGCGTAGCGTCGTAGCAGTTCGTAGACGTCCAGTGACGTCACTCGTAGACTCGTAGTCCAATGATCTAACATTTTCCGAGTACCCGAGTGAAATGATGCATATTAAGCTAAGCAAGCCTTCCAAGTTCCAACTAGATTAGATTCTACATTTTACGTCATTTTTTACACCAATACCTGCCAAGGTTAGGAGCAGAGGACAGCCTTCATTCTGTGCGCAATCCGGGCTGTAATGTTCAGTAACATTGGACTGCAAACTAATATTAAAATCTTTGTAAAATGAAGGTGGTTTTTTATGTTCAAACTTTCAAAGAGAACGCATTATTTTTTATAACTACAAAGCATTAGTAAATTCTACGATCCTTTATGTTATTAAAAATTCCGGATCCCTTACAAATACCCCTTATTTTTTATTATTAAGCAAAGCGGCGATAATATTAAATGTAATGTGTCGAAGGGGATCCCGTGCAGCACTGTGTGAGAGAACTGCTCAAATTATCGTCACAACAATAACATTAAAGTGCTGCGTGCACGTGGGGCCGAGCGCCGAGCGCCGAGCCCGAGCTCTGAGCCGAAGCCGACTGAGTGTAAAATCGAACGTAATTAAAAACATTCGTCGAGATTACTACTGCCGTTGTCGAGCGCTGAGCGCTTCATGTGGAATAGCCTATTATCGAAAATGCCCCACGAAAAATAACAAAAGCGATCGCGATGTGCAGCGTTATGAAATGAAACGGAACGAGGGGGGGTGCACTGAGGTGGGGGGAGTAGCCGGGGGGTCAGAGGGGCAGACGAGCACAAACATTAATGGCACCGAGTCCTATGTATCGATTCATTTCGTTTTTCTATCAGGTGCCGTCAGAGGCAGCTGACGCGGGCGCCGCCGGGGGGCGCCGCACGTCACGGGCGCGGGCGGCGCTCTCTGCTAACTGCAGTTGTTATTCAAGGCTCGCTTGCAAATTACCTGCCTCCCATTTACAAACGAGCGAGTTGCAACTTTGAAACACGCTCATTTGTTTTTCTGGGTAAGCGAGTAAACGACTGCTAAATTACTGTATTTTGTTCACAAGTACTATAGGAACTAGTTTTCTGATGAAATTGTACCTAAACTGGCCAATTTGGAAAGTTTTGAGGCGACAGCAGTCTTTAACACGCCAGCAAAGTACCTTCGTTCGTGACGCCAATAAAAATACCCCCCGGCTAGTGGAGGAGGTCAAAAACCTTTCATACCGAGCTTGCTGTTATTTTTCGCCACTTGCAGAAAATTCTGTTCCCCTACACGGACAGTCGATATGCTAATATTTACTAATTCTATGTAAATATTATTGAAATAAAGACTAAAGAAATAAATGACCCCAAAACCTTTCGCCCCGGTTCGGCAACGTGGCTTCAATTATTTTCTCAGAGAAAAAAAAAATAGTTTTGTCCTTTGTTACACCTTTGTACCTATCTGTGACTGTTTTCCTCAAAATCTCAAATGTGACACACGGGGAGGCGTGTCTTTAGTGTTTTACAATTATTTCTTCGTGTGCATGTACGCTAGTAGGACCCTCGGACCCCGCCACACTAGACGAGACGATGGACAGAACAGTCTGTGAAACAAACAAACCAATCTGCAGCCATCAATCCGTGTAACGATTACGACAGTGTCCCCTCTGGTCGTTGATTGCAGCAGTCAGTGGGGCACACTGGGGGCCCTCGAGAGGATGTTCACGTTCACAGCGCGCTACAGTTCCGCTAGTAGCCTCCAGAGCGGGGCCGTCGACCTCGCGACACGGTGAACATACTCTAATACTGTAACTACCCACATGACTGAAATGTTTAGTACCCCAGGTATACGGGCTTCACTCCTTTGTACAAGTTCAAAGGACTAACAAGTACTCACTTATTATTAACTGCGCACAATAAACGCTAGGGTTGTACCCAGTTACCTACGTTTTATCGACCATCGATATTTCGACACTCCCTTCCTGATAGTGCGATGCGATGTCGAAGTTGTGTTTGATCGAACGACAGCTCTTCATCTTGACGAGCAAACCGTGAAGTCCGCTACGTTTACATTACAATAATGTAATCTTATTCATCAGAGCTCTCTCTCATGCACCACTATTTGATCTGGCAGTTTTAGTATATGACTCTTAATTCAATACAATTAGGTAGGTAATGGAAGACAATTTCTTACACTAAGTTTTAGATTATTGCCAACTGTATTTATGTTTTAGTTTAGTCATGACGTAGGTAAGTAATGCACAGAGAGGTACCTATTTATGTAAAGTAAACAACGTAATAACACTTTAGTAGGGACACCATTTGTCTATCTAACGATGTATGAAACACGGAGTGCGTCACTTGTTCCAATATTTGAGTGAACTAACAAAGGGAGCACCGCGCAGGCGGAGCTCGCTGTTGTCGCAAGCATTTAAGTATTAAAACTGTGTCGATATTCTTGAGCGAGGGAATGTAGTTTAATTGAAACTAACTTTGCATAGCTGAGCCGAGAGCCAGTGACAGACGTTCAAACAGCTTCACAATCCCACTTTAATTTATCACGAATTGTTGACACCGAATAGGGTTCGACAACGCGCACCGCTGAAACATCTACCACGAACTTACTAATCCGGACTTCCGGAGTTATATTTTACTGAGTAATCCATTTCTGTTTTCCGTTACTCATTCCCAAAACTTTCCTGCCAGAATCTGCAATGGACAACGGTTATATTTTTTATAGCCGTTTTGGGATCGATCCTTGGTGGAGGGCGACTAGGGATCGACTCCGGGTCCACAAAGCCTTACTTACACAAAAAATAAATATAAAGCTCCTTTCATGTGGAATTGACGTCGCACCGGCTTTGATGGAGCCTGTTATTATAACTTACTTGTTATTTATAAATCGGCGGGATAATGGCCGCCTGTCACTCTCCACATTCGTTATAATATCAGCAACAGAACTGTAGCAGAGATTATTGTGTATCTGAAGCCTGTGCCGGCTGGCCGCGAGAGGGAGACAGCTCCCTGCTCGAGTTACACAAATAAGCACATGATTTACTTTCACATTTAATCTGTCGAACCTGATACTTTTCGCTGAATCCGACCCCGGCCAGTAACTACGTCATTGAAAACAGATTCAATTGGAACGTCACAGTATGAATGATGAAAACCTGCTTTGTTATACGTATTGTCACACAGACAGCTCTGGAAAGTGAATCCTGGTCGCAGTGCGCAGTAGGCAGGCTGGCGGCCCCAGCTGCGGCGCTCGGCGCCAGACGTTCTAATCTGAGATTAAATTCATCATTTCTGAAGGGCTCAGCAGACGGCTGCGGTAATCCCTCAAAACTCTGTATTTATGTAAATACGCAACACAATAAGACGTGTATTTGAACATTTTGAACCAACATTTGCATTGAAAGCTCCGCGCTCGTCGACGAGCGGGGTGACAGCAGCTCACTCACACAACACACACAATTCTAATGACAGCAGCTACCAAGAATAATAGAAAATTAAATCATTCGTAAAGTTGACAAAGGCATATTTACCAATTAATGGTGTAGCTCGAAGGTGTTCTGGCTAGTCGCCAGTCGCAGTGGTGTGTGTGGGACAATAGCTGCGCTTATCAGCGCGCGCCGATGTCCCACCAGCCCACATGTCGCTCGGACGAACAATTAAATCGTTCGTTAGAAGCATTTCATTGGCAATTAAATACGTTTGTATATGGACGAGGTTTAAACTTCAACGGAGGAAACAGTAAATGTTTTCATTAAAGCTTTGCGAGATGATGAGATCTGTGCAGGGCATGCAGTGTGCAGGGAGTGCAGGGAGTGCAGCGCACTGGCGGCGGAGGGCAATCGATATCGCTGCCGGCGTCATGTTGCACGCTGAGCGGAACACACGCCGCTGTATCGGCTTTACTGCACCACGGAACAGATACTACAGAAGGTCTACTTACATAATAATACTAATTTCTTTGAAAATGTGGAGTGTGACAAATGAAAAAAAGCAAACCGCTTCCGCATTTAACTTCAACATAATTATGGTCAATTCTTACTAGCGTAAAGTCGAAGCACATCAGAGCATCAATCTTCGTATACATTCGTCACAATTCGCGCATCTGAGTGTGATTAGGTACCTAACCTCTTAATATCTCAAAAGAAATACGTGCATTGTGTCAATGTGTTGTGGTTGGTTGTTTTATTGAGGAGTTTCAGATTGACGCTTCGACTTTCCACTTTGCGCTAGAATGAATTGACAGTAGCGACTGGGGTGCAAACCTGCTGGGGTAACAAGAAAAGAAAACTTAAGTCTCGTTCCACATTCGTAGCACAAGCGTTAAAATGACTTATGTCGCGGCGTCATGCAGTAGTATAACATGCATATTCTCGTATACGGATCAAACCTCGTCTGTGGGTGCTAATGGTTTCAACTTTGCATAACTTTCTAAGGAAAGTTCTTTTGCCTTTGAGGTAAGAACTTGTTTATAAGTTAGAAGATGGAACTTCTTGATGTCCTCATCGTATGTCGCTCGGTGTCACGTCGCGCCTCGCCAGTCGCCTCATGTTGCACGCACCGCTCCGGCTCCGCCTGCCTCCTGGCTCGTCCGCGCGCCTCGCCTACACGCCTCGCCTCGCTCTAAAGCCTGTCTGTTTCAATTTATTGCCCGCACTCAGCTATCTTGAAATGAAGTTTTCGTTTGATTGATCACGACCAAGTTCGTGCAATGTTTCATTCATGAGCATACGTTTTTAAAATTCAAAACTTTCTGCGCGGCTTGCTGTCTGGACCGGACGTCCCCGGGGCTAGAGGAGCGAAGGATACCTCCCCCGCCCCCACCGCACCACACCGCAAGGTTCCACTCTAAATTCTTCTGTTAAGACTTCTATAACTGATGTTATAATAGGTGTCAAATGTAAAACATCCTGATTGTCGTCAAAGTTGCCGCCCAAGGCAATGATATTATTATCATTGGCCCCAAGCTTGTTGTTCCCAGCGAAGTATTTCGTTTATTCAGAGTCTATTGCCATAAACAGAATAATGGTCGCTTATAAAATTCTGCTGAAATATTGATATCGATATAAGTCCGCAGCCACACGGGCGACCGACGCCTGCGCTCGCCCCCGGCGCCGCCCGCTGACCCGAGCCGCGCGATCATATGTCGGTAATACTAATACCATCAGGTAAACGGCCGATATCAATATATTTGAAAATATCATCAAACTGAACGATATCGGTTACGCAACACGCTGAAGTAAGTCCTATGTACTAACTTGTGTAGGACGTTATGAAATAAAGCACGTTATGGGGGATATAAAGCGCCATTACTGAATTTTATGGTATTTTTATGCAGCCAAGTATGGCGGGCACCTAATGTATGAATAGTCTATTTTTCCATTCCGTTTATAGCCTCGTCTTCATAAAGTTTGCACTGGCTGTATCGAGCGACCCACTTCCACCTCCGCCAGGTCCACGCGCGCCGCCTCGCCGACAGCTGCATACTAACGTCAAATACTCTGTGATATATCGTCGCTGTCACACTCGATCGCTGCACTATTTATTTATTATCTTATTATTAGGAAAAAACTCTCCACAATCTGCAGCAATCTCGTATTCATGTTTCCACAGTGAGGCACAAAAAACAGTAATTTTAATGGCTCCCCGAAGTGCTCGAGCACTAAACGGGAACAAAAGAGCACCCCAATTCGGCACTGCGCGAATCTGGAAGTAAATTGCTTGTTTTTTTTGTGCGAAAATGTTGGCGGCACCGGCGCGGCGCGGCGCAGCGCACAATGGCTCATTATAGTGCGCTCCCCGAGCGCTCCTAGTGCGAGCGCTCGCCGGCGCGGCCTGCTCGACCACGGAACTGCGCTCTGCCTAAACAATTTAACGACTTTTCTTTAACGATTGACAATTAAAATGTCGGCTAACGACTTAACTTGGAGCGAACATAAAAAATGTTTGTGAAAAATTTTAGCGAAGATTCCTTAAATTCTCCACGCTCGTAGACGTTAGTTGATCGTCGTACCTACATAATATAAACACAGTGAAGAAATAAAATATCCCAAAGTTGGCGAAAAAACACCACGTAATCGAATAAGGGTTGATAGCAGTCATCAAATTACTAGTAGTGAAGGAGACTGAGACCGAGCACTGAAACTGACACCCGTGAGTGAGGTGCTCGGCGCTGTATACAATATCCGTGGAGCAACACTGCGGCGATGATGTAAATCAATAAGTATCTATTAATTGTCCGCGGGGTGATAAAATGATGGCCACTCAAACTGGTTACTCTAAAACCCCAAACGGACTGTTTCAAGCGACTTGTGCGGCGGCCATGTTGCCCGCTCCGGGGACACGCTCCCGTGACTAATGTTGTGATTACCCAATATCCGCGCGGTGACGGCGGCCGACTAAACAAACATTTGATGTAGCTATTAGCTACCGACTGCGCTGCTTCGTCACCATCTTGGTAATATTTGAATATTTTAGTGGAAACCATTATTAAGGTTATAGTGTCGTAGTAGCCTGATATAACTCATTCGTCAGGGGCGACTACTATGATTTCGAAGGTTATTTAAATAAACGACCAAAAACATGCTATCAAATTATAAAACAAACATTGCCGACTACATAATTATGTAGATTGGTATGATACACACACGTAGGTCTATACACTCTCCGCACAATAGGACGATGATTGACGAGTCTTTGAAAACGTATCCCCAATTATTTCAGTTTTTAAATTGTACTTTCATATTGGCCATAATCATCGTCGTCTCGCTAATCCGCCCACTGCGTAATATAGAATTCCGTCAGTAGACACACTCAGACTATGGCCGGTACAGTACGTCAGGGGGGAAGCAGGTGATTTACTTCAGGTTCTTTATCCGAGCTGAACGAATTGAGCGAGTCCTGGTAAGCGTCGTAAATATTATTATTTATGAACGACGCACCTTTCTTGCTCCGAACAAACGTCTTTTCATTCATTGTCTGAAGGAACATGTTTTGTGAACGGGCTGCACTAAAATATCGTGCTTACGTAATGTTAAATGTTGTATTCAATGAAGTACCTACAGCTGAAACAATGCATGGAACGGATTCCTGTTGTGTTGAAGTGTTGTGTTACAGTTCTTTTGTTTCCTTTAATTATATAGCTTTCTCAGAAACGTCTATTCAAAGTATTAAGATGTTATTTTGGTCTTTCCTCATTTTGAAAACCTCATTAATCCTTTTTTAGACTTAAATCAGCGAAATCCACCAAGACCATAAATTCGCGCGATAGGCCGAACTACAGAAAAAGTGGTCGCTCCACAAATAGGTCGTCGCTGTGAGCACATGACCTAGATCGCGAGCACTCAGCCTGCGTCTGTGCATGTCCAAGTGGCGCCCGCTCACTGATGACTGATCATGTACGGCATGTACCTACTCCCGAATTATATTATACTAGTCGCTGACATGTTTATGTGAACGCATTATTGTAGTAAAGTATTGGAAGCTTATCTGTGATAGGAAGCTATTCGACAAAGAATACTTATCTTAATATTACAATGAACGACCGTTTTACAAAGTAGGATTCCTCAGGTATAATTTGTGAGGCGCAACTTTTTCACGATGTTGTTAAATCATAAGGTAGGTAACACGATTTGAAATAAAGCACTCAGACCTTTCACGGATGACTTAGCGTAAATAATCAGTTTTTATGTGAAACAGGGGGACGTGGTTTGAAAGTATGTACTTCAAACCACAACGTTGATAAACTGAGGATGCGTTCGAATTCCGTGTCCGCCATGATTGTTATCCCTGTTATTCCTAGAAGAGTGCGGGGCTTGAGTCACGTCTGATTCAATTCAAATACCAGCAGGCTCGCCTGCCCTAACATTAAGTCCTAATAGGCAGCGCCTTTGCCGGCTGTGGCCTGTGGGTGAATAATGTACCTCTCTGCCTACACCCCGGAGAGTAGGAGCGACTTTAATAATTATTTATGACTTATGATTGCAATAAGGTTGAAGAAACATCCTTTTATGTTGTAATAACGATTTATTTACTCGTTGCGATTTATAATTATGAGGTTAGGCGATCACCAATCAGTGCACTATACTAAAGTCTAAGTGTTTTAAAATCATATATTGCTCTCACGTAGGTAAAATATCACTTTAACAGAATCGTAGGTTATGAATTGTAACATTATTCATAAACGACATCGTCAGTAATCTTTATAATGCAACTTTCGGACAAACTGCTACGTGATCTGATGCAAACCATTTCAAACAAAACGGATATTAAAAAAGCTACGCTATAGCTAAGGATATCTGATATCGTTCCGTTAAAAAAGATGAATTTATAATACGAAAACCTTTGCCGACGCCCCCCGGGCACCGAGCACCGAGCGCCGAGCACCGTCTGTTACAACGATACAGGAGTATTCTCTCCGTGGACATTTGATTACTGTTGAAGGTGAACTTTGATAACCTCAAAGCTCGACTACAAGTCAGCAGTGTTGAGTGACGGTGACTACAAGGTTGGAGAGTTACAAGGAGATAGTTGTTGACAACTGTATTTTATAACACACGATCAGTAAATAGTTCCTTGTCTTATGAAACGGAATGAAAGGAAGTTTTACTACTTGAAGACATTTTTAAGGTTTCCGCTACGAAACCTATATTAAAATGTATGTATTCGGTGCACATATACGATTATTCGTTTATTATATTTCCGAGCGTGGCATCGCTCGCGGGCAATGTGGGCATTACGTGGCATTACTGTCATTTGCAGCGCGGAGCAATATACCTCGAGTGCCTCGAGTCACTTGGCGTAGAGCCGTACAACGAGCTGTGAAGGGGGTAGGGGTACCTGAAAGTTCTGTTATAATGAAATAATAATAACTCTTTTGGTCCGAGAAATCTGATGACGGAATCAGTGTTATTATTCTGGTAAGACAAAACTTAAATTGGATAAAAAAACCAAGACCCGAGTGACTCTAAAAGTCTGAATATTGACTCAAACCTTGAACAATACAAATTCGTAACTCAAGTTCTTAGGCAGCTGCTTTTGAGCATTCCCAACAGGCGCACGAGTCAGTTCGTGGTAGTGGCAGCACGTTATGTACAATGTCATTGTCTGTATCTGCTGATGGTTGTGATAACTGCGGCTAATACGGACGGCGCACTTATCTCTCATCTCAGATTGCATCTGCAGGGAACATTGAGCGAGCGGCCACACGCACTACATGAACACAGAAGCTTGGCTTCGTTTAATCACTGACCACTCTGTAAGTACATTATTTGAATCTGCCTCTCGTATACTTAGTTTCAGAATCTCATAGGAACGTATCTAAAACTACAGACAACTGTTTTCTTTCTATCTTTCCATAGACCTTCTGGATCCATCAATTGTGTGGTGCAGTGCTCTGCGGCTTGCTTGCCGGCACGACGTCACGCGAGCCAGTACGATTGTCTGCGGCGTCCATTGTGCGGCGACCATATTTCACACACGCACTCGTTTCCCCACAAAGAAATATCGATTCATGGAATGCCAGCAGAGCGATCACGAACAATTGTTGCAAAGCACCTTTACACTTTACACCACACCATACGGGCCAAAACAGGTAAATAACTTTTACTTACCGAGGTGCCACTATTATGATCTCTTTTCTATGCATCTCCCATATAAATGTCCTGCGATGTATCGACATGACACATTGTTTAGAACTACAAAGAAACTGTAGACTGACTGTCTTTGGCCGTTTGTTTCATATCATAAATCATAAGTAGGTACGTCAGCTGCGACTACGTGGAAATTCGCATACAATTTTGGTCCACATCACCGATGTAAAAATGTGTGGACCTCCATTTCAGATACGTAGTTGAGTATTACGCAGTATGCCTCTCAAAACTCTCAATATGTATTTCATACATGATCTGGCACAGAGCTGTCTGATATTGTGTAAATTGATATACCTACTTGAGAAGTCTAGACATGTATCGATCGTATCGTTCGTTCATCTCGGCAGGCATCGAACCCGCACCGACTGCTTCATTACCGCGTCGCCGCGCCGTCACATGTCACGCTCGCGGCGGGCGGCGCGCCATTCAATTATATGAATACTTCAAAGTTCAAATACTTGATTCCCACAACTTTTAAAAGTATACGTATAACGTTAACCAGTATTTAATTAAAAAGGCAGAAAATCCATTCTCAATAGGTCATCTCGATACGCCGCAATACCGTGGGTGTCTGCGAATCCAACTAAATACTGAAGAGGAGAATGTCTTCGTTCTGTTTATCAAATAAGTCGTGGTTGTTTATATCGATGTAGAGCTCCGGGTATACGTGAACTAGTAGCCAGTCATATTGCCACGCCCAAGTTGAGCCAACGGAAACCCTCAAGTAGTGCAGCGTTTTTGTAACTCGCTCACACTTCAACCGTATTCTAGTCCGTCATCTTTGTGTGTGTAAGTTATTTCCTTGGCTTGTTGTTTTTGCGTCGTCTCTGCCCGCCGGCCTGCCAGCCTGCCAGCCTGCCAGCCCACACCTCACTTCCCGCAGACTGATGGTTACTTGAGACGGACCGCAGTGTGCGGCGTGTGGGCTGCACAAACATGCCATGTGCTCCGACACACTCAAGCGCACGTCCTTACCACCAACTTGTTATTGACAACGTTATTATGTCCAAGCAGTAAAGACTGTTTTCCTATCTCACGTGTGCGGCAGTGCGGGGTCTCCGATCATACACTTACAATATATTCAGGTCAATAAGATTGATTGAGAGTTCATCAAGTGATCGGTTATTGATGTCGATTACAACTCCAACTGTTATTAATTAGTAACGATTACTTTGATCAAATTGACAGCTCACCAATTACGATCGTATCTCATGCAAGCTCGGGTTTTATTTCTATGAAGTGAGGGTCTGAATACCTGAACATAATATTTTTATCGCGTCGTTGTGCGTCGAAATCACTTTTAATAAGCATCATCAGTGTACACGCTATCTTTCAATCTGTAATAGGATACAATAGAGGATCGCCGTCGGCCATCACACTCAATATGAATGACGAACAGAAGGTCAATACCATCTCATTTTTATTATTTATAATGATGATCGACATTTACAAAGAAACTAGTGGTATCGAAACTGATGTATATTTACGAATAGTTCTAATGTACCAGAAAAATAAATCCTTATACATAATACTTAGAGGTATTTGTTGACTCCTGCATGAAGCTAACAAGACCGATGAGTACAAGTACATGCGGGGCACTAGCCAGCCACTCGGAATATCAATATCACACCTCATTGTGTGGAATGGACTTACTGTAATAATTTCTTAGTTATGGAACTGGCATTATAAAATTTCACGTTGCCTAACCCCCGCCCTCTTGTGTGGCTGCACGCTGCAGGCGCGGCACGTCCGCACCGCACCATGCCGCACCGCACCGTGCCGCTCGGAGCCGCACCGCACCGAGCCGCGGGCACTAATATCACAAATCTGCAGTAATTGCGCCGTCGCCGACACTCGCCGGCGATCCACATCAAAGCGAAGCCCCGCGCCCCGGACACGCCGCATCGCTTTCCATTACTGCACACACCGTGCCATTGCTCAGCGAAAAAATATCGTCACAAAAAGAGAAAGAGCACTAAACTACACATTGTTTGTCCCGCTGTGTTCCGTTGTGTCGGCGACGAAGCTCCCTCGTAATGGGGGACACAGAGAGTTCATGTGTATTACGAGATAATTAATTCTGCAATAAATGTTCAGTGGGATTTATAGCGAGTAGGTAAATAAAGTTGATAATATCGAGTATTTTCGTGGGAGCTTCAACGAGCAGCGTTATTTTAATGAATTGAAATAAAACTGCTGATCATTAATTTTAGTTTAACGAAATCCACAACACGAGACGGTATAAGTTATTTTTGACGGCAACTTCCAAGAGATATACCTATCCGACTATCTACATAAATAATACATTACAATGTTCATCTTTGACGACTCCATGCAAGGAACAAGATGTTTGAGTACAAACACGTGAAATATAATCACGACTCAACAGCGACTTGGTTTGAAACTAGTTCCTCAATACAGAGCCATGTCCTTATGAAAGTGTAACACGACGTGCACACAACTCACATGACAGCTGAGACCGGCCGGTAAGCGAACACGCCGTGACCACACGCACACGTGCACAACACGTATATGAGTACCTGTACAGTCAGCTCCGGAATATAATATTGACGCCAGGACCAGGTACAGTACAGCAAAATAGATAACTGACATGAAATTCTGAAAAGTGTTCATTTGAAAATTTTCATGATTCGGGGCCAAGAATAATTGAGGATTATGCTCTAAACATTATCGTTGATACTGTTGATAATATTCCATTGCTGAACGTTTATAGTAATACATGCACAAGCGATCACAAGGATATCAAATAATTGAATTTAAGTCTGTTTGTGTCCTGGCCCCGGGGTACAGGCGCGGGGCCCTCAGAGCCGAGTTAGAGGCCTGTGAACAAGTTATTGACTGCGAGATAAATCCAGCACACGTCTGTGCGGACACGAACACCATTGTTATCAGTTAGACTGGTAATGTTTGTGATCCGGGTGATGTTGCCGAGATATGCGAGCTATACGTTATATTTTGTTACAAGAATAACCGTCATACGAAACACTAACCCGAATCATATTGATCAAATTACCAAAGCATGTAGTTATTTCAATAGCCTAAAGTTTACGAAATGCACTGCATTAAAGTATAATGAACTAGCGGCTCGCCCCGGCTGCGGTCTAATTTAATTATTTGACCTACCTGGTAGACTTCCTACGGTGAGTCAAGAGCAATACCTCTTTGACAAGATTCGTACTGATACCTGCAACATTGCTAAGAACGACCGACTACATCAAGACAATATCACAGACAGCGAGTTTTTCAGAATTAGTGGTCTGTCTGTACCTTTGTAACCACTGCTGCAGGCGTAGCATGGCGCCGTAGAAAGGGGTTTTGTCAACGGAAGAATAGACACAATGACAGAACGTAGAGATATTTTTATTGATTTAAGCATGGTAATGTAAAAAATATGGAAAATAAACGTTCTTTTCTTCAATAGTGTACGAATGGTGTCATATTTGCGCAAAAAAAACCAGTCTACTTGTTCAGAAATAACGATGAAATAACTTTGTCTTTTCTTGGTAGAATAGACATAGAATCGCCATGCTACGCATGAAATTTTTCCACAACAAATACGGCGCGATCTGAGAAATATAGTTTTTAGTGTCTATGACAATAAGAAAATCGCTCTGTTACAGATAAACTGGCTAGCCACTGCTGTAGGTGTGTTTCGAGGGGGAACTGGAATCTGTCACAGTCCTGTAGGTTTCTCATTATAAGTGCAGGTTTCTGTCTAAATCTAAGCCAATGTCATGACATTCAACTTTTACATAATATATTGGTAATGGTTCTTCTGTATGCTTCTTTTTGTTGATTGGCAGGAATGACAAGCTGAGCTTCATCAGTCTCAGCATACGACTTATTATTTACCATTTTTCACACATGATGACCTCTCCGTCTAACGGGTACATTGTGGGTACATTATTTCTAACTCGGGCTTCACTTCCAGTTGTTATTCGCTCCTGCCCTTTACGTTCCAGGATCACCTAAATTCGATAAATCTCGCAACCAGGACTGGCGGTACTTAGGAATACCTACCTACTACTCGCTACGAGTCCTTCCATGTCACTAAGAAGTTGTTGGTGTCCATCCTGGGAAAGACATATCTGACTGAATAAAGATGCCGAGATGAGATGATCCTTTAGCCTGTTCTTCACAAACCACAACAGTGTATAGACATATTTTCGATTAAACACTCATTAATGTTATGTTAGTTACTTAATCATTTCCTGTAGTGACGTGTAAACAGCGTATTTTTGTTGAAATATAATTAATTGGCGCCGTGCATGTAACAAAATAACATTTGATTTAATTAAAACTCCTGTATTTAATTTAAACCAGATAAAAAGCAAAACATGCAATAAGTATGTTGTTTTGTTTCCTTCCGTTCCAGTACAAAACGTAGACAGGTCAAAATTCGGCACTCATCGATTCTCATGTATTGCGCTGCTCTTCTCCTTGCTCCATACATCCATGCTTCTTTCAAATATCAATCATGTTTGTAAGGTCATCACTTGCCTGCCATGTATGAATGTACTCCATCACACAACCCACTGTTACTAAACGTCCAACAAACGAACAAAAACAGCTTCCGGCCTCCGTCGATCTCTACACAATATAACGGCTATTTATTCGTGTCTATTATTACATTTATTTCCGAATATTATGTGTTATCTGTGACGTCACAAGACTTTTTTATTTGAGGCAGCAAACTACACAAACCAGACGATAATCATTAAATTAATAACAATAGTAAAACACACGGCATCAGGCATTACTTACGACCAGCCGAACAACTGACTGTCGGTGACCGACCCGCCTCGCTTTGTACCTCTACCTACATATTAGCAGTCGGTTCGGCAATCAGCGTCAATTAGGACATCTCTCAGTGGGCTGTTCATTATGACAGCTACGGCAGGTATGCTCCGCAGTGATCACGTCTCGAGAAAAATTATTATAATATTGTACTAGTAGTAGTACTCATTTAGGCACAACGGTTAATTAAATAAGATTTTGATTTTAGAAAAAATAGTAAACATCGGTTTTTTAAATTTATCATTCCAGTATTTAGTTACTTTTCTAAATCTTTTAATTAGTACACACGCCTACACATCAAGCTATTCAAAACCAGTGTGTCTTGATCTCGCTTCGTACGATTTTTACACACAATGAACGGTCAGCTAATACTGGTTTTGCATAGCTTGATGTGTAGCCGTGTTTACAGTAATTTTGTCACCTGAACGTACGGCTAGTTTATGTGCAGATTTTTTTGCTGACTTGTTTATGATGTTGGCCCAATGAATAATCCAAGTTTGAGACCTCAAGCACAGAACGCTCCTTTGTAAAAAATCTTTTGTTGAAGGGGTTTCCCCCCTTCAGCATATTTTATTATTTTCAAAAAGTTATAAAGTTCAAAAACATCCTAACTGAAGTCAAAATATGCCTCTTTCACATTAGTTGTAAAAAAATAACGTTTATGTGAGATACCGCTAAAATTCTCAATTTCTGGCAATCGTTTATGCCAGTAATTGAATTGAATTTTCGAAGTCCGAAAAAACATGAATTTTGAAAAGCTTTGACTTGGAAGCTTTTGGGCCTACAGAATTTGGGCCTTTTAGTCTCATATTGTAGCATAAATTTTCAAAACATCCAGCTTAAGTTTCATCAAAAACTATTCCTCTAGTAGTTTAGGTTTATAGTCACAAAAACTCAGTGGCGGATTAGCCCTTTATCAAATTAAGGAATTGCTGGGCACCAGAAGAAGCACAAAAAATCCGTCACTAGGGCATCACATCTCACTCTCCGTCACCAAAAATCACACCAAAGACCTACCAAAAGACGACTACCGATATCTAGCAGTGGGGATGTTTCTTTAATTTAAAACCTAATAGGTATTGTTACAAGCTTATAAAAAACCAAATTGAACCTATGCGACGAAAAATGTAAATAACCTAGGTTATTTTATTTATCGTTTATAGAAGAAAGGTGGAAAAAAATCAATCTTGCTCTTGCATTCCCCTTGTTCTCGAAACAACTTTATTTTACCTACTAAACGAAGTACTTCCCAACATAATACCTTTCTTATTACCAATTTAGTTAAAAAAATAGGCAGAAACTACCGTGGATAGGGGGGAGACGCCCGGGGCAACGGACGTCGCGAGGAGATTTCCGGTCATGTCATCAAACTGATTGGCCTTAGAGGACCTAAGCCTGCCGGGGTCACAGGACCATCTCATCAGGTAACAGTAACCTTGGGACGTAAAGGGCTATTGAAAGATCACCGTGGATTTTAGTCAGTACAAGTCTGACAGAAGAAAAGAAAATTAGGCACCAAAGGCTTCGATTGCTTAGGGCATCAAGTAGTCTTATTCCGGCACTGCCAAAACTACCAAAACGAAAATGTTCGGTGTTTTTTTTCGATTTTTGACAAAATTGCGTTTACTGCTTGACTTCTCAAACTTAGTTAATTTTTTGGGCCAACATCATGAACAAGTCTGCAAAAAATCAGGACTACTAGGTTTAACACAAACATGGAAAGTTTCTGTACGTAATGTAAAATGTTTTAAAGCTCAAATTTTATTTATTTAATTGTATAACTTTAGCATTTCTCTTCAAACACGACAAATACCTAAACCAAACGACTAGACCTACTTTCGTATCACAACCTTTTATGAAGGACAAAAGGGCCTCGCAAAGACCTGCCGCCCGGGGCCTCGCAATGTCTAAGGCCGCCTCTGCATATTAGGATACTTTCCATTTGAGTTATGACCAGTGTTTTTTGACGAGATTTGCCTCTAATATCTGGCCGCCCTAGGCCGGGCCTACTGGGCCTTAGGACGAATTCGCTACAGCTCGTGACCTGCCGCAACTTGTGACGTCACTCAACACGACGACAGGTTGGCCGCGCGGCCACAACTCGCGCACCACTCTCACAACAACAACTTACTGCGGCCTCTGACGTCACTACAGCGACCAATCAACGACCCGCTGATATTTATGGATAGACTTTTCCAACCCGTTTGTTCAGATGGCAGATTTATCATAACAGCTTAGTGATGCCAGCTAGTGAACAGATTCCCATCAGATGGCGTGCAATAAATTTCTCGTTATGTAAGAGTGGTCCACCATGTGTACGTGACGTGAGGGGAGAATTACTTTTATAATAAACTGATTACCTACTTTGATGTAAATACGAGGGACAATAGCTGCTCGCGGGGTCCCGCGGCGGCTCCTGAGTGAAAGGTCGCCGGTTCAAATCTCACTGTCTGTATTGTTAGATATAAATTTCTTATGAAGTATAATTGAAAGGATCAGGGAGATCTGAATTGTTAACATGTGAATCTGCACATTATTAATCAAAAAGAAGTTTAAAAAAAAATACTATACACTTTTTTATGTGGTTACTTTTGAACGTTACGGTTATGTGGTTGCGGTGAAATATTTTTTACTTCAATATTCAACTCAAATTCTGGTCATATACAATTTACTTACCTACATGCGCAGAACTACCGAGCCAAATGGTTGCCACCGAATGGTTTTTTAATGGGACCAATGATTCACTGCATTGCATCGAACAAAAAAGAATTACCTAGGTAAATGGAACCATAAACCTTGGTAATATAAGTGTCCTGTGGTATAGGTAGATACGCATATTTGTAGTCGATGCAATTGTGACGGTTTCAATGCATGCTGCCTGGCGGTCGTTGACAGTAGGAATATTTCCTCGCATCGTATTGTAGATCACCCGGGACGGCGCCGGCGGCGGCGGCGGCGGCGGCGGCAGCGTCACCCGGCCGCGGCAGGAAGGCGCCGCTTAACACACGGTGGAACAAAAACCTAAAACAATGATAATTATTGACGTCACCTTGAATTAATTATCTGTGACCCGTTTGACAACCCCGTCCTCTCCCCGCACCGCACCGCTCCGCCCCGGCAGCATTGTGTCAAAACGTTCGGAAACGGGGAGCTTTGTGTGGCGCCGCCATTGTAGCCCTAGAGGCCCTAGGAACAATAAACCAGCTCACGTTTATACTGTCATTTTATGTGTCCTGTACCTGTGGACGAGATACAAACAGATGCGGAACTGATGTCAAGGCTGTTTTAGTTTATTTATTAGTTAAAACTTTGTAAGTTATGCGTTATGCTTGCATCGTAACCTATTACGATGGAACTGCATAACATCTTCTTAACTAAGTATACATTATACATATACATACTTTACAATTTCACATTATCTCCTAATGAGGGAAGACTTAGGTAGGTACTTTTACTATTGTTCGTTACAATTTCAATTCTTGTTGTATTGAGGCCTCGTAGTTACCTACTCCAGGCTGTTCCACTTGCAATCAATTTTACGGATTCGATTTCCAGTAGACTTTCATAACATAACTGTGATGTACGAGTATGAATGACTAACAGAAACAAAATAGTACGAACGAATAGACTCTAGCACGAATTCTACGTAGGTATTTGCTCATACTTAGTACTCGAAGTACATACCTACTTCATACGATGTAAATTGTATGGATATTATGGAATATGAAGAAGCACAACTACTGTATGAACAAGCTACGTCACAGAAACGTGAAAACTGTTGGTAGGGGCTCTGTGAAAATAATCCAAGCTTTTATTGAGAGGTTTTTGTTTAAATATCAAGAAGGTCTACATTTAAACCAGCCCGGTTAACGTCGAGCATACAATGGTTTAAACGTAGACTTAGCATTATAGTCCGTGACATGAGAAACAACAGAACAACAACGCTGAAGCAATGTCTATTGTGCGCCCACAAAGGGGTTACCTACTTAGTGCAGTGTCGTAAACAACACAACTCGTGTCACCCCCCCCCCCCCCACGCTCTCCCCCCTCCCTCCCTGCCGGGCTCCACCGAGCGCTGCGTGAGGCAGTTTCGCCATCCTCGAAAATAAATAAAAATAAGTGGAAGCGGAAATGAAAAGGGTCAATCTGATCTCAGGAGCCCGAGGGACTCCCTGCGGGCCCCGCCAGCTACAGGAACTGCGAATCAATAGAAAACTACGCAATGTGCCCACAGCCAGCCACTCGACAGTTTGTGTATTGAATGCGGCTGAACGAATTTCTTTGTCTGAAACAAAACTTCAGTAAACGTAACGCGTGAGAACATTTCTCGTTCTACATAATTCGACAATTAAATAATAGTTCCGGTATCGCGCGAAAACTGTTAAACGGAATGTCACGGTTTGAGAGCTTGAGACTTGCCGTAATGATGTGAGTTGTTAGCCAGCTCAGAGCTCATAAAACAATCAAAATATTTAGACTTGTAAGTACCTACTACACAAAATGACTGTCGAGTTTAAATGAGTGCGATAAGTACTTCATATGCATATAAATTGTTCAAAAATTGCACAAAATACTTCTCATGGCAGATTTCAAATTGCTAAACATGATTCGGTAATTGATACAATCAGGCAAATTTGGCGGAACAGGCTAGGCGCTTCGGAAAACATTATAACATTCACAATGAAGGTTGGAGCGATCACTAACAAAATGGCTGTACGTTTGAATAATGCGGGAAAAATGCGCACATTAGCATTAGTACGAGGCGCGCGCCCCCGAGGCCTGCGCCCGCGACGCGCGCCGCCCACTACCTGCCATCACCAGTGTATATCGAGCTCCGCGCGCATCATCTCTCACTGGAATCCATTATCGCAGCACTCCGTGACGAGTTGACGACTCACGATCTCGATCGCGTACGCTTCTTGTAGTCCTAGTCGTCACGCAGCTTCCTAGGAGTAGATCTTACGACACGTCCACTACTCCACGAACGTAAATACCGTAATGATCATAACAAATCCAAGGACGGAACGCTTATCCAAACACATTTTAATCAAAATGTCGATTTCTATTGAATTGCCAATATTTGTAGCTCTAACAAAAAATATTATTTCAAAGCTGAATAAATACAATCAGGCCGAGTTTTTAGGGAAAGTTGTAACTTATGTATCCAACAGCCAACAGAACATTGTATGTAGTCGTACCTGAAACTCAGTGCCGTTCACATCGACTTTTGTATATTTTGCTACAAAAAGTGTGTCTCAGTAAGATAAGCGGAGCAGATTTATTTCTCAAATCTGGGATGATGGCGCTATTGTGACGGCCCCGGCGCCTTTGTTCGTTTTTTCTAACATTAAATAGAAACTTCCCGCTGAGCTGTATTATCCGTCCGATCGGTACATTTAACTCAATGGTAAATTGCTTGTTGCAGATTATAAGCAAAAAGTAGATTCATATATTTCAGTGTCACGTAGTGCAGGCAGGGCGGGGACCACGACGGATTGGAATTAGGTAGGTACTTTAGTATCGCACATGAGTCATATCTTTACTATTATTAAAAAACAAAATATCTTATATATTAAGTGAACTCTAAAAAACTTTTTTTGTAAGAAGTAACATTCCCGTTGAACTGACATAGCGTCACGTTTTATTGAAGTCTGTCTGTCCCCTCGTGTTGCAGCTTTCTTGCTGTTACCGCGTGGGCCTCTAGACAAATAAGTGCAAAAGCAAAACGTGATTGAACGTCCCTCCGGCCTGCGCGCGCGTGTGTGTGTATGTGTGCACGGACTGCTGGCCGTGTCCGGTTTCATCAGATCGGATGCAGCCGGGCGCACCGCGCGGTGTCGATGTCCCGGCGCGTCGGCGGTGCGGCGGCAGCGCGGCGGCGGGTAGACGCGCCTTCAATCCGACGGGTTCGGTTACCACACCAAGACACGGTAATATAATAATACAGTACCCCAACTTCATACAAACGGACGAAAAGCGAGCTATACCTACGCGCCTCGATGTCGGGGCGCGCTCGGGGTGCAGACAGTCACGGCTGTACCGCAGTGTCGAGCGGACGGTGTGTTGTTTTTTTAACAATAACCGCGTGATTTTTTCTCTAAAAATCAGTTCGAGTACATATTTAATAAGACGAGTAGTTTAATTAAGCTTTATATTAGAATGCGGATTTATTATACTTTAAAATTTAACAATAAAGCATTTCGTACGACTCAGTCGAGGCGCAAATATTTTTCGGTCTCAAATACTTCTATAATACATCGGACTTAATAAGCCCGATTTGTTTTTCAAACAAAAACAAGATTTTTTTAATGAAATCTACCAATCAAAAAACAACACGCATTTTTATTGAACACTTCCTATTTATTATACAAAGTATTTCATTTATTTATATATAAAAGTATATTTACAATCACAAAATTAAAATAGAAACAGAAAGTACGCAATGGCAAATGTTATTAAAATGATGTAGACGGGTAGCCCTAACGCATGTTTACGTACCGCGCGGCTGTAGGTATTTAAATCTGTCTGGCGGCCGAGTTACGCTACTGTATATTATTATACTGTGACCAAGAGCTACGTCCTGAGTTACATATTAAGATTAGTGTCAGTGTACATGCATTCAAAACATCTCTACACAACGAAATGGCGAATACAAGCATCAGTTTGTAAAATGCTCAGTGATTTGAACAAAAAGTTGATAACAAAGTCGTCAGTCTTATGTGCACAGAACAACAATGTAATAATTGTGGGCTAACGTGAACATTGAACAGCGGCGGGCTTTAACTCTTAATTAAATTTTCTACCGTTGTGTTGTGATTGACGTAGATTTGATTAGTAGTTTGAAACTCGGCCAGAGTTACTGCTACACATAAACGTCGAGCGCGACTTTATAACATTCGTGCTTTACTGCCGTACATTAGACGTCCGTCATCTTGGAATGAATCTATCTTCCTAGCTACAATAATTATCCTTCACGCAATCCATCCATCATTTATTTCGTCTGCCTCTTTTTAGATACTTTACCCCTTTTGTCGTGTGGAGGCGAGCCCAATCTTGACGTCTGCGCTACTTTTATTACAATGTTACTTAACCTCAAATGATGCCTAGAAAGTTTCTCTGAACCCTCTGTAATGTAAGCTTATTTCCTTGACTATTACAAAGGCACTGCTGCATCCTGTAGTTATAATGTCGGTGGTTACAAGAGTTGCGGTCGCTCAGTAATGGCGGCGCTCGTCTCGCGACCACACAAAGCGATCTTCCAACCACGGTTAACATCCAAGTTTCATGGGTATGCTATTTTTTACGCGGCTACGTAAAATGTTGGCCGCTAACAACTCAGGTAGGGTCTGACCTGGAACTATTTGAAGTGAAACCTGATCGCCGATGTGTTTACTTGCGACGCGAGACTGAGGCGGCGTGGGTGGCAGCCAGGCAGCTTGGTGGAGTCACATGCGTCCGCGAGAGGCAGCCCTGTCGGTTCTTGTCGTATCATATCACCCCTAATGTTATTCTATAACGTCCCACGTCCCAATACATCTAGTGCCAACTTCGATTATCTCAAAATAAGAGACCCTTTAGAATCTCAATTAACGGAAAAAGTATCTGTTATTTGTAAAAGAAAATGAGCTCATACTATAAGGCCTACGAGGCAAATGGGGCTATACTATACCTGCGCTGATCATATCTGTGACGTGTACACTGTACATAGACTAGGTAGTGTAGTGGCCAGCGTGGTCTGTTCGGCGACGGTCAATATTTGCGCCGCCCACTGCCGGAGGTTGCCGACAGCGGATTGTGGCTAATGTGATATTGCTGACACAGAACTGGAACAAGGAATGTCCGTAGGACTACACAAGTAATCTGTTACAGCAGTTCTTCATATGAAAAACATAATTTGTTAACTAGTTTATTGTATCACGTATTTACAGTTTACACCTATTTTCCTCGTCAAACACAGTCACATGTCACGTTACCTGTTTTCAAACCGTTTCGTTTTAGGCTGGATTTACACAAATTCTGACTTCCGCTCATTAAAGAGTTGCTTGCTAAATACTTAATTAATTCGTGTCAATTAACTAAGAAACCCCAGAATTGCTTACAATTCGCGTAGCGTGTTAGCGTTTCATTATGCTCCACACACATTTTGATATTTACAGATCTTGATTCCCTCTTTTCTCAGATTTATCTCAAAGAATGTTATTAAAAATATATGTGTGAGGTAAGTTGGCGCATTCAAATTATGAATTCCAAATCTGATAAGTAGGTATACTGTTTTCTACAAAGTATAGTAAATATTAGATTTTTTACACTTGACGCTGTGTACAGGCAGCACAAGGCCTGCAGCAACGATTTCTCGATATCGATCGTCATATACGAGTGTGTCCCCGCACTACGGAAACCCTTGGATTCGTTTCCTGGTGTTATCGCACTTTTATTAGGTTTGTAGTTCGGAAGTCTCTGTGGAATGTTTCGATCAGTAGCTCTGTATCTACATTACTACATTTACAAACAACATACCTACGAATATAATAATTATGTATATGCGACGTGAAGTGTAAATCCCGACTAAACGATATCCCGACACCTAGCATGAGTTTTCACGATTTGCCTTAATTTGACGGAAAAATTAGTTCCGCGTTCGTATACTAGATGCGCTTTATTAAATTTTCAGTTCAATGAACGGAGTAAATATAAATACATTAGGTACCTACTTCAAGTACGCCGTAAATAAAATCCAGTTGATTGATAAGGCCTCTGGCTTATTAATGTTTTCCACTCATTAATTATTACATTTTAAAGGTTTGAATATTATAAACATTTAGAGAAAAAATATAAATAAAATGCCTGCTTGGCTTAGTTAGATATCCGGCTTCTTCTCAGCCGGATTGCATGTCGTCGACTCTTTTTCATGTGCCTACAATATAGCAACTATGTTAATACATACACATGGCAATCCTAGTACCTACTTTATGTAAAGCAGCGAACTAGGTGTACCAGCCAGGATCACTGTTAGATACCTTCAGTCGTTATTAACTCTTGCGATTCGCTTTGCTGTAAGTATATTTCAGTGGTATTTTTTTCAATTACAGTTGCTACACTCAGACATTCACAAAATATGCCCAGCAACTGTAACAGTATGTATAGTGCGCTCACAAGCTCGCCGAGTCCACGCTGCAGCGCGCTGCAACTGCGTCCAGCCGTGTTTAATATTTTGAACTTCTTTGTAGTCAGCTGTTTAACAATCACGCTCCCCGCGCCCCTCGCGGCGTCCCCCGTACCCCGTATCCACCCCCGCGCCTTCCTCCCCGCCGCCACCGCCGCCCGCTAGTAAGCCGTGCGTAGTGCATCTCTGCGCAACGCTCGCATCGCTAGTTACGAGCCATTGCCATTTTTATCGATCTGTCGATGAAATTTCGTGGCCGTCGGCGGTTCGCTGTTACCTCTCCCGCACCAGTTTCACCTCCCCGATTCCCGACGACGTCGCCGGCCTGCGGCCACAGCTCAGCGCCAGCAGCGAGCACCAGAGTGCGCCCGACGGAGCAGGGACGAGAGCAGGGCGCGGGAGCGGGGGTCCGGGATGAACGGCTCCCCGGCGGCGTCGCGGGGGGCGCGCGCCTAGCGGGGGCAACGAGCGCACGGCGCAGGCGCGCGGGGCCGGGCGCCAGTCTCGCGGCCGCCGCCAACCTGCGCGCATGTGTGCGCGCTGAGCTCGGCCTTAACAATCAGCTGATCGGCGCGCGCCCCGCGGCGCACATGCCGTGAGGCCGCGTCCGCCGTCATGACGGGCTACGCCCGCGGCGAGGCCGACTTCGCCGCCGACCGCTTCCGCCGGGACGCGCGGCCCGCCTCGCTCGCCCCCAAGGACTACTCGGTGCCTTTACACGTAGACTGCAGTATCGAATACGAGCTTCCCGACTGTGCCAAGCCGCCGCAGGGCGTCAAGATCGAGCCTCTGCTCATGATCCACCCTTCACACTTCCGGAGGCTCGAGAGCCTGCGGCGGGTGCCGTTCGTGAACAACCTGCCGCGAGGAGACGCCGCTGCTGCCGCGGCGGTAACGCCGAGCAGCCGTGCGCGGGCGCCCCGCCAGGCACGGCGCTGCTGCCGGGCCGCGCCTGCACCGCCCGCGCCCGCGCCGCAGCCCGTGCCGGCCGCGGCAGCGCGCGCTCGAGCTCCGGCGGAGGAGCCGGCGCACCCGCTGGCATGCTACCGCTTTGAGTCGTACGCGGCGGACGGCGCGGGCGGCAAGCTGGCGGCCCGCGCGCGCCTCAAGCCGCATCCTTACCTGCCGGAGGCGCTGGACTGTGATATAGCGCGCGCGCTGCCGCCGGCCGCCGCGCACTACGACCGCTTCGACAAGCGTGCGCTGCAGCAACTGCCGATCTACATGTAGCCGAGCGGTGCCGGAGCGGGCCCGGTCTCTGTGATGTTTCGTTGTAATTAGTTAGAGTGATAAGTGTCGGCGAGCGTGCCGGCCCCGGTCCGGGCCGCGACCGGCACGCTTGTTCGCGTCTGTGTTCGGGTGGCGCGCGCCCTCGCGTCTGCTCGCTCGCGAACGAACCTAATACCAAATAGTACCTATGTACGTTGATATTGTTTAAACGTTGATTTATGTGTTGTTGTACCGGACGATTGTGTTGTTTCGCCGAGGACCTGAACGTTTCGTGTTATCGTTTCGCTCGAGGCCCGGTACGCGGCCGGCTGCCTCGCCGCAAGTCGGGCCTGGCCGCCGGCCGTCTGCCGGCGCGTCGATGCTAGTGCATACCCACCAACGAAAATATTTATTCGCAAACGCAGTAACCGACGCTTCACGATTAAATTATTGTACCGTCGCCAATTCGTTGCGTTTTTCTGTATAAGATATCATATCGATAATTATATGTTCAAAAATTGTATTATAATAAATATGTACCTATAGAGTAAAAAAATGAAAGTGAGAAAAATATTAAGAATAAAACTAGACATAGTTATGTTTTCGAATAGGTGATGAGTTCTAGAGCAGTCCCGAACGGTAATTAGAATCGTATCTCTACTCTCATTTTGTAAGCGGTTATGTTTGTTAAAATTATATATAAAGAGTCCTCTGATGAATAGTCTGATTAACGAATATTCGGCATGTAAAAGTCTTTATAAAACGCTTACTTAGCATATCATAGTATTATATTGTGTCATAGTCCAATGCCAAAAATATAACTATCTTTTTACAAAAATCCCTAAAACATCGTTTTATTTACCTCCATGCGGTTCGTGTGCGGTCCTTGTGTACAGTGTACGGTAGTGTGTGTAGTCAGTGCTGTGGTCGGACGGTACCGGATGCCTGGACCTGGATGCGGTGCGGACTGCGGCCGGCGCGGTGCTCCGAGCACGTGTAAGTACCCGCTCTCAGCTGGAACACCATCACTTCTCTCATGTTCTACTCACTATGTTCACTGATCAATATTTCAATCCAAAATGTGTTAAGTAACGGATACTGCTAACAACTTCTATTTAATAATTAGTAGTTTTTCTTGAAATATAAACATTGTCGTACGTATATGAGTGGAGATTAATGATCCGAGACATGTATCCAATGCAGGACTATTCTAATGGAACACCCACCAAACAGCTGCAATTTATTTTGGAATTGCTGATCTAATGAATGATTCACTAATTTCATGCTAATTTTTGCGGATGTAAAACAATTTTGACCAACCGAAATGAGACATGAGCACTATGAGCAGTGTCTGGTCTGTAGGTACATTAAACTATAATGTACCTAGGTATTATGATCCAAATCGTATTCTTTGTTTTGTGGTATGTCATAAGTCACATCGAGCCTCCAATGCCAGTGCTATGTTTGGCATGCTTGTGTGGATGGTGAAAGTGTGTTTGTGACATGAAAACTAAAGACATCGGTGTTCTATAGTAACCGAAAATTGTGTCCCTACTTCTTCAAAGTCGAGACACCTTTCTCAGAGTGGTCCACGAGATAGATTCTCCGGATTGTTTTTTGAGATTGTGTGATTGCTCTTTAAGCGATGTGCTTCCATTTCTGCCTTTTGCAAACGTGGTGGTCTAGGTCGTTTTTTTATCAGGCTAGTCCAGGAAGTGGTCGCGTGATCTCCGTGAACATTGCATCAGGTGCCAAAAACTAGAAGTCACACATCAACGTTCATTAGCAGCAGATTGCTCATTCAGTTCTGAGATTGTGGTAGGTGCCTATTTCAAATAGAGACGTGGATGCTTAACAATTACAAAGGCTAATAAGATTTCAATAAATTGAAACCTGTTAATTATCTGGATAATAATTATCATTTAAAGCTCAGGAACTGTATAGTGCCAAGAATTTCTTACTTTTGACAGACACAATGACGGTCATAATTATAAAATTGTCTTGCTTTTCCTATGGACTCTGGCCCACAAGTATAAGAAGTAGGTACCTATTGTAAGACAAATAGCGTATTTTAATAAAGTAGGTATGTTGCTAATGTGTGTGGATTACAAATGTGGAGCGATAGAAGTGTTCCCGGCGCGTCAGCCGGTCGGCCGGGCGCGGGCAACTCATTCTCCCATTGTCTCGCTCTCAATGACAACACTTCCAAAATATCCGCTAAACAAAAGCCTAGCGCGCTCCGCCGCTATTCATTCCACATTTTATTTTCTGTTTGAAAGGCACTTATACACAATGAGTCGTGAATAATCTACAATAGCCGTTGGGAAAGAAATAATTCATACTCAATCGCTATTCAGGGAAATAAGACTTCAGACGAAACCATTATAATAAAACTCGATGATTATGATTCGTTACATTCATGTGAACGCCCCGGCGCGCGGCGCGGCGCTGCAATTAGCTGAAACCATTGTAATTAAGATACAGTCAAATAGATGTGTGGTGCAGTCAGCAGGTAGACGTGAGTTGTGGACTGCAGGCAGTCCCGGCCTCTGAGAACTACTGAGAAGTTTTTTTTTTTTTTTTGTGTGTGGCATCTCGCAGGTCAACCTCTAGTAGGTTGTGTACTGCTTAACCGGACTTTTCTGTGGAACTACTGAGAAGCCACGTCCCTCTCTATTTATTATCCGACATCACAGCGAGCGACGCGGATGGCGTTAAATTAGCATCCACGTAATAAACACGAAATAAACATCGAGACTAATGGATGATTGGGGGCAGCACTCTCGCCGCCCGCCGCCCCGTGCCGCGCCGCGCCGCGTCGTGCCGCATCGTGCCCGCACGGCTCCGGCCGCAACCTGCGAGCCGAATTAAAGCAATATTACTTATTTATTTTATCTTCGCAGCGACGATAAAAAGTTTATTGTTACTTTTTATGGATGTGATATTGTGTCCGCACAGATTCGTACGTCCGCGTCGCCGTTATCTCCCACAGCGTAACTTTGACGGTACGGTAACTTTAATCTGGAATGTTAATCAAACATAATTGTAATGTTGAAGGATGTTGAGACACATTCTTTTACGGGTTTTATGGCGGCACGCGGCAGCGCGGACTGGGACCTTAAAGTTAAACTATGTTATATTTTTATTACCGGCGAAGTTATTCGTGCATAACTATGGTCTTTGTGCGTTTAACGAGTATTTATTACCTCTAGTCCGTTCAATGTACTGGCGTGGCGGTGGCGTGCCGTCAGATGATTCAGACAACTATCTTATTGATAAGCGTAAAAGCTTTCAAAGTAATACGTGCACACGGTAATCTTATATATAGCCTGCAGTAAAACAGCAGTAACAGTAATCGCAAGATTCGCTGTGTAGCGAGACGTTTAAGATAAGAGCACTCGTAATAACGATCACGAATTATAACGAGCTCCTTCGTCACGGCCTGATAACTAACTGCTCGCGATCAGAACGTTCGCAGGCTGTAATGACCGGCTTCCTCGAAGCGCATTACACACAGTAGTTACAGTTAAACCTCGCCGACTCAACTCACTTCGGGTGAAATTCGATTCCCGAAACGCGAGTAGGTATAATTTATCGTCGGTATTATCTCTCGTAAAACGAAAACCCAATTTATGTTCGTCCGCCACCCGCCGCCGCCGTCATAAAACATAATATTATCGACATCGGCCCCCTCCCTAGGCGATCACGAAACTAAGCAAGCATCGGCCATTATAAGTACCGAACTTGACAGGCGGGTGTCGTAGCGCGTCCTGCTCGCACTCCCGGGCGGGCCCTCTGGAGAGACAAGGACAGCACCGGGAGCAGAACTCTTTCATGTGCCGCGCCGGAAGGGAGCGTTTTGCACGATCTCACGCTATTATATTTTATATAATATAGCACCTATAATATCCGTAACGCAACCACTCCTTTTTACTGCCTGTTTTCATTATTTACTATACATATTGTTAAAAATTTTCGGTATTCAAACAAAAACCAGAAAAAGAAAAGCTTTTAATGGAGGATCGTTATAAAAGTAATTTGTAAATCACATTGTGTTGATAGTAGTAAATAGCGCGTTGCATGGCAGCTAGGTATGTAGCGCGGCCGGCGTGTCAGCGTGGCGCCGCGACCTACTGTGATCAGCTGATTGGCGCGCGGCGGTGCGGGGCGGGGGCAGGAGGGGTGGGGGGGGGGCACGCCACGCCGCGGGGAGTGCACACGCGCACACTACAGCTGATAGCGACGGAGATAACCCGCCGTGAGTCGCGACGCGACGCGACGCCGTCGATGCTTCTTTTTTAAGAAAAAGAACACGTATCCAAGAAACCTCACGCCTCGAAGCCGCTGCTCTCTCGCGTTGCTCTGTGCTCGCCTTTCCAGTGTGTTGCGAATTTGGGATAGCTATGCGGTCCGCTGAACTTTTGTTCCATTTTTAAAGTAAGGCGGTGGACAGGACGACTATAATGAGAGGTGTTCACAATGAGTTTCGAAACCAATTACAATCAGTTCAATTCCCATTAAACGATACTTTCTACCTAAGTCGTCTTCATCTTCCTGCCCAATCCCGTCCTACTTGTGGTCGCAATACGGTTTCATCTTCCATTGTGAAATGTCTCAGTGTCATTTACTTCTTTTTAATTCATATCACTCCTCACACAATCCATCCATCTTTTATTTAGCCTTTCTCTACCTCTCTATCCATTAACATTAATAGAAATCTTCTTCTTAGGCACATGAGCTCCTCATCACAAATGTCCATACTGAGACAGTGCTGAGTGCCCACACTCCTTCCAAAGTGCTAAATAAAAAGTTATTTGCCAGTTTGCTAACGTCACTAACGTGTCATCGTTTTGGAGATGAATCTCGAGTCACGACTAGTGGTTAACATTAAGAATAGGTGCGTTCACTTAGCGTTAAGTGGTGATGTCGTTTATTTGTGTTGTTGAGCACGAAGCCAGTCGCTGACCAGCGTGCACCGGTGTGTGCTCGACGCTCAAATAAAACCACTCTTCGTCGTAAGTGTTAACATTGCTGACACGCGCCCACACGATCACTTCGCATGAAAAACCTAATAACTACCTGATAGGTAATTAAATAACGCTTCAATATGGCCACAAGGTCGATATAGTTTTGATTTGTACTTTGTCCGCTCCATCTGTGTTCTAAGATGTTAATTTATTTTCAACCATGAGATATCAGAAGGTTAATTGGAAAATAATGATCCTACTATGACATTGTAACCTAACCTGTACTTTTTTATTTTTAACTATAAGCCTGATTAGTTATATACTTCATTGAAAGCCCACGCCGCCGTCGGTTGTATCAAGATATAGTGTCCGCGGACTGATGGCTCACGTCACTCTGGTGGGCTAACGAGCTCAGGCGCCCAACTGCACAAGCCTTTGATATAGGATACAATGATCACAACGAAGTACTTATAAGTAAGTCGAACACGGTTACAACAACAATGGTGTAATGTCGTCGGACAAATTCACAGAGTCCTACTGACGGAGGTAAAAGGAGGTCTGTTCTAAATTCGTCGGAAACTTTATTTTTTAAGCATAGCACTATTATGTATCCCCGGTGTGCACAGTCCGCGCAATAGATTGAATAGACAGATAGAAGTAAATGAAAACGCGAATAGATTAATTTAAATGTTTCCAAATGCACCCATCATTTGGAAACATTTAAATTCACGTACGATACAGGAGAAATTTCTAGAGTGGTAAAATAAAAACTTCTTATTGTGAAAAATAATAACCGACTTCTAAAAGAATACTAAAAAGTAAAATAAAAATAAAAAGTGACTTTCAAAAGAACGTAAAAAAGTCGTCGTACCACTTTTATTAATATTATCACACAAAAAGGATATACCTACCTATGTATCGGTAATGTATTTCTATATGTATGTAGTATAAACCAAACCATATCATCATGAAGAAAAGAGAAAAACCTGTATGATCTGTGAGAGCCCCAGGGAAGAACCCTGAAGGACACCAAAACAAATATAATAATATTGTGATGCTACGAAGTCATCAGTCAGTTTATAAAATACAATTAATTTACGACCTGCTTATTTTTTATTGTAAACGCTAGTACAACAAAGTAGTTACTGTGTTGTGTCTTGTACCGTGGTATTTGATATTATAAAAGTTTTCACGTTATATTATCGTACGAGTATACTGGACCAGATGCATCTTACTTAACTGAAATTAAAATAATGTCTCACAAACAAAGCATGTTGCTCATGAACTGCTCACAACGAACATCTTAGTTAATTACTTGACATGAGCGACAGAGCGTACGACTTGATATGGATTCTGATTTCCGAGTTGTTACAAACATGGTATCGTATCCGCAAAAAAATATCGTTAGTAGTATAGTTAGTGTTAAACAACATGTATGTGTGTTGATGCAAGTTTCTTTTGTTCTGTGGATGTTTAAGCGTGTTTGTAAACGCGCAGCGGAAGCCTACGATAACGAGAATTACCCAAACGTCTGCGTCCCAAACCCGCCCGAACCTAACATTTGGAATGAAAGGCAAATCTTTTGATATCGCTTCACCGAGCTGCCTTTCATTCGCATTGTGTGATAGCTTTGAAATACCTTCCATTGTATCGTATCTCAAAGATGTCCATTGTATCGGGAGGTTGCTCGCAGTCGGGAACATAAACAAAACCGCTGTTATGAGAAATTTCTTTTATGATTCTTTCAAGTTATTAGCGAACAGTATGTATGGAACATGTAGTTAGTTACAGTATTCATGGCAAAAACAGAACAAATCAGTTTCCTTGCAACAATCCTGTGTGGAGATGCAAAATTGTAAGTTTCTCGTAGCGGCTGCGGCAGACTGCATTATAAATGTTAATGATTGAGAAGCGCTACGTGTTTTTGCATCATTGGGAACATGTTCCAACTACGATGATTGCCGGAGTTACCGCGAATACATTGCAGTATGCGTTTACCATGCATAAGCAGTTACGACCGCACCATAATATAGGTACTTGCTAATAAAACTAAGAACATAATCTTGTGTCACAGAACACGTATACAGAAATTAAATGGAGCTAAAAGTTATACAGTTATACTTGTTAAATGTAGAAAGTAGAAATCCTTAAATTGCTTGCTATGGCAACTTAAGAGTGGATAATTTTCGGCGTGCACTTTATCGTCCGTTCACATGGTCGATACATTCTCTCAACTTTCAGTTCCACATTTAGGATATAGCCTCGAGACTGGTTCCGCTCATTAGACCACCGACGACCAATTACCGTGAAATGTTCATATAACTTGAAGTTCTTAAGTTAAGCACCCGTTCGGTACATGCTACGAGAGACCGTTGCGGCATGTACGAGCCAATTAAGTAAACATTAACTGTAATTTGAAAGTAATACCCTTTTGATATTTAATTTAAAAGTCATGTAAAGGTATTTATCAACATTATGTATGAAGTATTGTGAAATCAGAGCGGCGTAGTGGCCACCGCTGCCCAGTCGTTCGTGAAACTATTAACAACTTGTTACTTTGTGTGCTCTGTATGCGATCGCTGGAAAGTGTCACCAGCAGCTGGTTTTTATGCTAACTTCTGAATAACTTTGCATCCAATTTAGTTATTTTCCAAATAAATTAAGTCCCTATGTCAATAACAGTAATTATTACATATGTGAATGACAAAGTCTAAAAATTAATCTTATCAAACAAAAGTTCTTGATCTTTTTCTTTTGCTTATAATGTTTTAATATGATATTTTTAGTTTTTCTTGATCTTATTTTCTGCAATAATGTTTTGTTGTATCAGTTATGTTCTGCTGTTTGTCAGTTATAAAGGCGAGGTGTTCCTCGTCCTATCCCCTGCCATGTGCCCTGCGGCCGTGCCCTCACTTGCGAGTGTTTTCGCCGCGCTGTATACTGTGAACAGCAACCGTTCATTACTCAGTTCTCGGCTTGTCCATAAAAGAATGTATGTGTCGATGGATGGATGTTTGTTTTCTTTCACACAAACTATTGAACGGATTTGTATGAAATTTGTTACACAGATAGTTTATAACCTGTGTTACGTACCCGCGGAACTTTATTAATAAATACATTTCGAATGAATTACTTCGCGGATGTTGTTCGTTTCAACACTTGTGTGAAAAGCGCTGGCAGCGGCCGCCGCCGATGAGTTGAGTAAATACTCAACAATGTTTGAAACTCGTTATATTTACTGTAGTGTGCCGGATTGGAGGAGCCTTGTCAGTTGTACGGGCGGGGGAGAGGGCCCGGCTCGTGACTTAATGTGCCTCGTGCAACACATGAAGATGTGTTGTTTCGTCGTTCGTTGTCAGCAATAAATCCGTGTTGCGCACGCTCGTGTCCAATTTACAGCTACACAACACAGTACAGAGGCCCCGCCATGCCCGCGGTGTTGGCGGCGACGTCGCCGGCGCCGCGGCGTGTCCCCGGCGCGGCGCGCGGCTCTCGTGTCGCGCCCACACGCTGCCTCACATCAGTTAGCATCACCGTGTTACAAATACATATTATTATTAGGTACATGTAGGTATTTTAATGAGATATCATAAGCTGATAACACGTTCTCTGTATGTAATTATAAAGAAAACAGGTTCGCTAGTAATGCAGCCACTGCTACTTACATATTTAATTTGGAAGGAAATATCATTAGTGCTGTTAATAGGTGGACGACCGCGCTCCGCCCGCAGACAATCATTGAATATAATTTACTGGGACTTGGGAGAGGCGGAGCTTTACAATAACATGTGCTATTGGAGAAAATGTGAAGAAAATCGGTGCAGCTAGGTACTTTGTTTTATCATAATATGTAGTGGTAGTGGTTTTACGATACGTTTGGCATATGGTCTGTATGCAATGCAGGTGCCGTTTAACTTGGGTTTAACACAAGAAACGTGCGAGTCGACCCATTTTTTTCTGTAGGCGAAAAATAATAGTGTAGCACTCGCGTATCGTGTGAAACGCGTTTATAAAAATTATATTTTAAGTAAAAACCAATTGGAATACATGCCATACTGCCGTGTTGACCTATGAACGTGATTTTAATTGGCATTCGGAAGGTAACAAACAAATAACAGAGTTAAGTCAGGTTAGCTACCTACATTGTAAACCACAATATCAAATTAACAATGTATTAAAATAACGTATATTCCTCGACCCAATTAAACCGGACCACTGTACATATAATATAAAATATTAATTTATTATAGCAATACAATATTTTCCATACGCAGCTACGCAGCATATTATTTATACCGTTAATTAACACCACGCTAATTTTAAATCGACTGAAATAATAATAACACGTTGTTTTCGACGTGTTTCGGTGTGTTTTGTAATCAATGTATACGTTCCGGTAAACAAGCAGCTACTCATAACTCGTGTCTATGTATTATTCATGTCATTATAATAATGTGGTTTCAAATATACACCAGGAACGATGTTCGCGGGATGAGTGAGCCGCCGCGCGCTGCCGCCGAGCACGGCGCGTGTCGGCTTGCAATCTATTGCATTCTTGCTGTGACAACTGATTGAGCTGTTTTCTTCTGCTTAATTTATTAAACACTAGCTGTTGCCCGCGGCTTCGCTAGCGTGTAACGTAATGCCGGAATCAACAGTATCCTGTGATACTCCACCTAATAATCTATACCTGAGCCAAACATCTCATTTAGGTGAGCAGTTCTGGCGTGATTGGATAACATATAACAACCATCCATCCAAAATCATTTATAACACTGATGGATGCTGTTCAGATGGATGTTTGTTATTCTATTACGTCAGAGTGGCAGAACGCATTTTGAAACTTGGCAAAGAGGTACTAGGTTACAGTCTGAAAGAAAACTGTATAAGAATCAGTTACGTGGTTTGAAACATTGAGCGTACAGACAGTGGGATGCGAGGTCTTATAAATACATATATGTATATGTAGGTAGTAATCTGTGATGATCAAACATTGCCGCTCTCAACCGTGCACTGAAAACATTCACAGTTCAAATAAATAGTTACAATACACGATATTTTAATGTAGGTACAACAACTTTGCCAACATTATGGTTCACTGTTTTTCTATATTCAATAGTTTAATCAAACACATGATAATACAATTCTGTGAAAACATATGTAATACAACCCGGACACGCGGACACTGGACAGTGTCAGAATGAGCGTCTCGCAAGCGCAACATTGTACAATGTTATTAACTTATAATTTGGACTTTTGAAGATGTTCTCAGAGATAGCGGCTGTGGGTGCTCAACCTAACGTTATCTTGTTGTTTGCACTGAATACATACTTAAATGTGGGTTAATGTTCGTCTGATCGCATGCGGACATGAGGCCGCCTGGCCGGCCGCGCGTCGATCAGCTGTGCGCGCGTCTTGCGGCGTCACCGCGCCGACGACGTCGCCGGCAGTGGGCGGCCGCCATGCTGCCATGCCCGGCATGCGTGGGAACAATTTATTATGATATTTTTGTACAAACAGTTTTGTTATCATGACGTTCGGCTGAAATATGTGTTGTGTTGATACACACGTCAACTGCCAGCCCAGACTATTTGATAAACACTCAGTCTATCATTGTACTTGTACATAGTAGGTACAGACGACCGCGCGCTGCTCTGACAATCAAAATTGTTTGTCGTTGTTGTTTTAGCTGTAGTGTCTATTTCTGTTGTGACACCTACTGCGCGCGCGCACGTCATGTGTTTGTTCAGTACGAACTTCTTCATACGTAACTCGGAGTCATTTGTTAATCATGTCCAGATTAGCATAGAATGTAAAGCATACCTTATCAAATAAAGAAAAGGCAAGTTAACTGGAGCGAGCTTTGTAACATTAACACGGTCTCGTGGTGTCAGCGGCTCAGAGGTCGCGGTCGGCCTTATCGAACAATGTGACAAATTCATCCAAAACTAAATGAATGTCTTCACCGAATAAACATTCATTAGGCGAATGTTCGTAGGTACCTACTTAGCAAGTACCTATGTACGGTTGTTCAAGTCTGAACAACTGACATAACGGACTCACCTTGTGTGCAGGAAGAGGCGGAACCTTGTTCGGTAGCGATTAAAGTGCAGCGACACGTGGATCATTATCGCGCAGGACCGGGAGGGGGAGGGGGGGGGGGCGCTGCGCCCGCGCATCCGCCGCACGCTATTGACAAAAAAAGTGCAGCTCTTCCTGTTCGCCCTTTGTGACACACACCACAGAGACAAACATAGGCTTGCTTGAAAATAGTGAACTAGAACCCGTTTTCTTTTTAAAAGTAATAAACGGACCGAATTTCGTTTTCTTTGCATAAGTATGCGTTTCCACCAATGAATAGTTAGTAATTAGATAACATACATATAACAATCTATACTAATAATATTATAAAGCTGAAGAGTTTGTTTGTTTGTTTGTTTGAACGCGCTAATCTCAGGATCTACTGGTTGGAATTGAAAAATTCTTTTTGTGTTGGATAGTCCATTTATCGAAGAAGGCTATAGGCTATATAACATCACGCTATCACCTATAGGAGCGGAGCAGTAATGAGAAATGTTTCAAAATCGGGAAAATGTTTTCCTTTTTTAGAGCTTCCGTCGCGTGCGCTGCGTAAACGGTTAGAGTTTCGCAAAAATTATGTACTACGGAATTATTCCTCATAAAATTTTCTAAAATAAAGTCCGCGAGAGCATATATCTATCTTCAAAGGTTAAGTCACTATAACCTTTTTTATGGGAACCAAATTTGTTTTAAAGTAATGCATTATTTGCGAAGGTGTTTCCATTAACATGATATCAATCCTTATACAAATAAATACGTTAATCATCAAGCATTTAATTTTGAACGAAATTGCCCTTTACATCATTTGATTTCAATGAATATCTTAGGAGATATCACAGTTTCAAAATAATACCGCGACAAAATTATGACGAGCTGGGTAATATGTCACAATTGCGTCTATAAAATCCCTCTTTAGGCCGGTCAATATCGACATCATACATTGCAAACGCGCATGTAACTACCATTTTCTTATAATTTGCAACCCTGAAAACCCTGTGCTGTCAATTCAGTAGTTGTTGCGTGTGTATCTCATGAACCGTGATAGCTAGAGATTTTAAATTTTCACAGGTGATGTACATCTGTTGCTGCTATAAAAAAAACATACTAAAAACCAGAATACAATAAATATTAAGGGGGGCTCTCATTGGTTGTTTGACTTATTTCATTACCGTGACCCCGGAACATAAAGGGCTATTGAAGGACGCTATGGATTTAAGTCAGTACAAGTATGACAGTCCCTCCCAGCCCAGGGTGGGAGGACTCATTTGATGATTTTACCACGTAAAAAAAGGGGGACTCCCGTACAAAAAACGTGATTTTGTTGCTGGTTTTTGTAGATGTTATAAAGTAATGTAATGTTTCGGAGGCTGTTTCTCACGCACCGTGATAGTTAGATAGGTTAAATCACAGATGATGTGTGTCTATTGCCGCTATAACAACAAATACTAAAAACTGGTTAAGTGCGATTTGATTCGACATTGACATTGACAGAACAGGGTTATCAGGGTTGCAAACTTGGGTGTTAATACTCTAAAGGGACCTAACAACATATAAAAGAATCGTAGTTACATGCGCGTTTGCAATGTTTGGTTTTTCATGTTGATATTGACCGGCCTACTTTAAGGATCGTTTGGAAAGGCTACGAGCTGCGTCCTCACCTTCAGTCTGACGCAGTCCTACCGGTTTTCGTTTTGGGAGGTACCTCAAGATTCAGTGGCAAGTAAGGGGAATGGTTAGCAGTCGGAATGCGTGAGGGAAAAGACATCATCTACCTCTCGCCCCAGCTACCACTGAAGATACCCACGAGGTCGGAAATCGCGCTCTTCAAGGGAACTGATGGAGACGGGACCATAGGACCAAACGCCTAACATGACGCGGGTGAAACCGCGGGCAGAAGCTAGTAATAATATAATATAGAAGCTGAACGGAAACTTTTCAATTGGAGGTAAAAAGAGACATTAATGACTGCTCCGCTCTCCACATTTTTTGCCCGCTGAGTGATTTTCGTTGTATTTGTTGATGGAAAAACGTCCGCTCCGCTTGCAGTGGACACCGGTCTTAAGATTTCCACAGCGGATATTATCAAGAAAATGAAATACATATTTATTCCAATGTAACTATAAGTAGTGCCACACGATACACGTACTCCACATTCAATATTATTAGTCAGGAGTTCCAAAAATATCGTACGGAAATTATTTATAAAAGCAACATACAATAGTGTAGACGTAGAGAGTGTAAAATACTGGAGCGGACATACATTTCCACGGAACGCCGAACTGGAAATATTTCATCTATCGACTGCATACAGTATAATTACTATTATGATTATGACAGCTCCACAGCACAGACTCATAAATATGAAAATGACAAAATGTAATACAACTGTTGTATTAACGTGAGCGGGCGCGCGCTGAACACTCAATGAACACAAAGTAAAATCTGTAATTACCGGCTTTTCGCAAAATCACCACGACCAAGAGTCATGTGCGTCATGAGGGGGAGGGGGAGGGGCTGACGGCGGCCGGACGCGGTCCGAGGCCCTTACGTTTTATGTTACGGCCGCTGACAGCTCAGCAAATCACTCTTATCACTGGCAGGTACGTGCTCTCGACGAGCCGAGCGCTGCTATTAATCAGCTCTCAGCGGCGAGCAGCGCGCGCTCGTTGCAGGCGCAGTTCTAAGTGAGCACGTAACACAAGCACGCGGCGACCCGCAGCGCCTCGCATGAAGTCGACAGATGACGATATAACTCGACGATGCACGCAACTGATACCGCGGCCGTGGAACAATTCTATGAGATCGGCTTAGCCTCAACCTTCAAGTACTTATACATACCTTGAGGTAAAGGGTAATTCTTTCGACACCCTAAACTTTTATAAATAGAACATACGGGTTTAATTCAAGCAGACTTTCAGGCTTTAACAGAGTACATTAACGTGACCGAGGAACAAATAAAAATAACAAAATCCGTGCTGTTGTCAGAGTTCAGAGAAATAACACGATTTCTAAAACGTGCTCCATCCGCACCGCCTGCGCAATGACGATAAATTGACGCGACAGTGTCCACAAGCATCTCATCAGACACCGTCACACAGAAGAATCACTTCATAAAAGGCGCGATGTTAAATTTGTTTGAGATCCTGTCGCTGAGGTGATATTTAAAACATACCATCAGAAATTGACGCACTCTATTAAACAGTCGGTGCCGCTACAAGTCTGCTGCACAACACCACTACGATGTTTCTATGACACTGCTTCTGCTCTGCTACGGTGCGCGGTGCCTATACGACACTGCTACGAGGCCTCTACGTCAAGGCTACGACTCCGCTACGACACTGCTACGGCTCTGCCACGGGTACCTCTATGACATCGCTCGCTACGAGACGCCTCTACGACACTGCTACGACTCTGCTACGAGTCCTCTACGACATTGCTACGACGCTGGCTACGACACTTCTACGAAATTGCTACGACCAAGATGGGTTGATATTACAACTTTACTGCCACGGTGCTGTTCCTACTCTGCTACGACTTCGCTAATGATGCACATTCTTCTACGTCACCGATAAAAGTGTTACGACGTTGCTACGACGCCTCTACGACACTGCTACGACTTTGCTACGACGCCTCTACGAAACTGCTACGACTAAGACGGGATGTTACTATGATTGCCACGGTGCTATTCGTACTCTGCTACGACTTCGCCCTCCTTACCTCACCTCTACAAGAACAGGTCTTAGAACTTGTAGAGGTGAGGTGAGGAGGCAAGACACAGGTCTTAGAACTTCTAAAATTGAAGTGAGGAGTGCGAAGTCGTAGCAGCCAGTCGCAGCTTTGACGAAGTGAAAATGTCTGCACGACGCCTACTATGCTGCTACATTGCACACTTTGCTACGACTAAATTACGATGTTTCTACAATTGCTCGTCCATATTGCTATGGCGCCACTATGTACTATGCTACGGGTCCGCTACTGATTCTTGTACGACGCCGCCGTCGCGTCGCTAACTCGCTACGATGCAGGTTTGTCTGCTGATGCTAAATAAACACAATAACATTCGATTCGAATACAGTCATTGCCTTGAAATGAGGCAAGTTGTTTTTTAATAAGATGTTTTCCTTAAGGGGGTTTTCGGTAAAAAATTACAATTTACATAAAATCGGGGTTTTTTAAAGTTAAATTACTACCAATTGGCTCACAATTATTAAAAACTAATTTGAGTACCGCGTTTAGCATATCTTTATCTAGTATTTGTATAGAATAAATATTGAAAAACATTATTAAGTATCAAAATAAAAGCTAATTTTGAACTCATGTTTCTGAAATTATACCGGAAGACTGAATTTCGGAATGAAATTATGAATCAACAATGAGTCGGAGAAGCCTGGAAAAAATACGTGGAAAAAGGAAAGATACCGAATTTATTTTTGTATAGAATAAAAAAGTAATTTTAATTCATTAAGTACCTAAAAAAAATTTTTTTCTCAACCTGACAAAATAAAACATCATTTTTATTAAGGTTGAAATAACTATTAAAAAAATATACTATTTGTAAGTGGAGACCAGGTTAACAGGAATAAGTAAAAAAAAAAAACATTAAGTTATTTTATGGACAATATAACATTTCAAAGTTCCTACTAAATTACTCGGCGCCGAGCTGTGTCGGCCAGTACTATACAAATACAATATAAAAATATGCATAATGCGGTACTAAAATTCCTTTTTAATCATTTCTTGCCAATTGGTAGTAATTAAACTTTAAAAAACCCCGATTTTATGAAAATTTACATTTTTTACCGAAAACCCCCTTAAGTTTTCCGTATATGATAACTTCCTAGAATTTCATCTAGTAAGGATGAAATTCTAGCATCACTATCGAATAGTGTCATAATAGAGGCTTTTTTTCATAATCAACTGGTTTGTTTCCTGGCGACGATTATTGATTATTCTAAAATCCAATGATGCAGTTTTAGTTTTCGCCAAAATCAGTCTAAAGACTCCTTTCAACGTTTTTCAATATTCCTCATAGTTTCGGATATAGCCGTCCACACTCCACAGTTGAAAACATCAACATATTTTTAAACGATTCAAAAATTATGGGGATTTATTAGATAAGAAAGAACCCTGTTAGCTCGGTTGGAAAGAGCGTCGGATGTACTGAATCCGGAGGTCGCTGGATCAAATCCTGCACGCGGTTCGAACTTTTCGTTCCAAAGAATTTCTTTGAAATTCGCTACGCATGCGTTAATGCGTTTAATATTTATAAAACTTTTAGACTAATAGTTCGTAAAATGGCCAAGATAGAGTTCTTATTGATTTAATTTTAATATGCCATAGTTCATAGATTGGAACTTCTGTGTACCAAGTACGCGGCTTCGTGACATCGAACTGGAATGGAACATAGTGACACGTTCACACCATTAACATTAGTATTTGCTCAGTATTCGCGGGCCATGTGGGGCGCTCACATAAAGAGTCAGTGTTTAGCATGCAGGCGCTCGCCTACCGAATGTTCCGCGCCGCAGGAAGTGCGCGCACGCTGTACATACACACGCATGTCCGCGCCATCTGTTGCGGCTCCACACAACAACCTATGAGGGCTCATGCGTTCACACGCCTATGTATGTACACTTCTACGTACAGCGCAGATTAGTGTGAATGTTTTGTATTGGCAGATTAACATTATCCGAATACACGCATCTATGTGTGCGTGCGTCTGTTTTTGCTAGTTGCCTGAAGGCGTCCTTCTGCCTCCAACTATTCAGTGCCGCTTGTCACAGGAGCTCCGCGTGCTGGTGACGCGCGGGGGGCGGCCGGCCCCAGCCGGGGGGGCAGGGGAGGGGACCTGCAGACCACACACATTTGCATAGCTTTCGCAACATGAATAGGGTTGCAATTAGATATACGGTGTAGGTAAAGTACATCTTTTTGTGCTCACCATTTCAGTATCTACCGTAGAAATCTGGTTTTATTATGTTTTACCATAAGGTTTAAGAGAGCAGTGGTGGCCCAGTGGTATCGGTCCCGACTTACGAGTTGTAGGTCGTGGGTTCGAACCCCGCCAGGCGTATTACTTTGTGTAATTTATTTCATCACCACTGGTCTCAAAACGGTGAAGGAAAACATTGTGAGGAAACCGGCATGTCCTAGAACCAAATATTCGAAGATATGTGACATCTACCAATCCGCACTGGGCCCGCGTGGTGGATTATGGCCCACTCCCTCTCTCAGAGAGGAGGCCTGTGTCCCAGCAGTGGGAACATTATATGCTGATGATATAAGGTTTAAAAATTTCACCATTTTAAAAGTTCAATGAATACAAATAACATTGTATAGCCGATAAACGCGTATCGAAAATACTCATCTATAAAGACACACAGCATAGTGTAGCTAACTAACTCCGTAATAATTTACTTCTTTAAATAAGTGATTAATTTAATAATGTACAGACCGTTTACGTTATTAATTCCCGACGAGCACAAGCACACTCGGTCGCGGTGGGATGTGGCGTCAAGCGTGTTTTCGATATCGTGATTGATTGTCTATCTTAAGATATTGTAAATCCTATTTATTTTAGCATTGGTAAGTATACCGAACAACAATATTTTACTACGAGTTACGACATTACGGCAGATGATTGATATGAAAACAACCAGATTGATGATACAAAAACAACCAGAGTGATGTTATCCTATCGTACGAGGTACAAGTTCGATGATCGTTCGACCTCAATCTGTATTATATACATATTTTTGGAAAACTTTAAGATACCTATATTGTAACTATGCTGACAATTAGCAAGCGTGTATGAAACGGTGGCCATAGAGTAGTGTAGTGTCGACAGAGGCATCGCACTGCGAGCGTTCTGATCCTCACGAGCTACAGACTTCCCCCAAGATCACTACTGTAATTTATGAGAAGCAGTATCGCTTCGTCCTTGTCCCACTAATGCGGATAATCCCCAGGGGAGCGGGACAGCCGAGGTAACCGAGTTATCGTGCGGCGGCCGGGGCCGGTCTCCTAATAAAGTAAGATAAAGTCGCTTATAAAGTGGATGTACGTGAAGCGAAGGAAAAACTTAAGTAATATTGTGTGTTTCCTAACAGAGATTACACTAACATCGCCTCACTCAAGTTGGCGCTTTGTTTTACGGGAGAAGAGTACGCGGCAGGCGAGCAGGCGCGACCGACCAACACTTGTGTGTGCCGCAGCTTTCAATAATATTTAATGACTCCAAGACGTTGTTAACTTTTAAACATTAAAATCGGTTCATTTTGAAAAAAAACTGGCCAAGTGCGAGTCGGACCACGTACTAGTGAAGGGTTCCGTATTATTTTAAAATTATCAATCATGATTAACGATTAAATATTTTATTGCTAAAAGTTCGAGTTTTTTGTACTGTTATTTTTACTAAGTAGGTATATATCTTATTAATTGGTTCCGTAGTTTAAACTGTCATGATTCTAGCGCAAATGGAAGTACCCTGTAGTACCCTGTAGGTCGTAAACCGGCCATCTCTTGATTGCCTTCTAGACGTTTTGTATTTTTTAGACCTTTTATTACTCCAAGGGATAATATACTTGAGTATTTCATATTAAATTCCAGCTTTATACCTCCCTCGCGTTCCTGATAAAAAGGGTCTTGACAGACGGACAACAAAGTGATCCTACAAGGGTTCCGTTTTTTTCCATTGAGGTACGACAACCCTAAAAATAAAATTGAATTAAAAGTTTGTGTGGAATGATCCGATACCACGAACAAACATGTTCCTTTGGAGAATGAAACATAGAGTTAAATACTATATTGAGAGCGAACAGGATCGACGAGCGACGCGCAAAGAATCAAGAGGGGTAACACTTCGTGACGCTGCGCTGGCGGTACTCGTACCTAATGATCATGTTCTAATTTGAAACTACTTCGCTGTTCCGCGCTAATGCGTGGCGCGTCTGTTATCTCATCGTGTCGTGTAGACTGAACTTACTGCTTGTCTCTGTGCCGCGGCGCGGAGTTAACCGCAACAGATTCCGTCACGTCACTAGAGTTATGCTCGTTCGGACGTAAAAAATGTATTACAATGTAAGCAATTTTTTCTGTCAGTCGTCTAGAAACATTGCAATCATGCGTCTACTTTTGTATTTTCTGCGCAACGCAGATGCGCACTCAATGCAAAAACATCGAGTAACAAAAACGTACATTACCGTCGTGTAGTGAGCGGCGACCGGCGAGCGGCGAGCGCGCGACTAATGGACTTATAACCGACTGCAGCTGGCGATGTGGCGATGTGGCGAGGTGGTTATGTATTACCGCAGCGCATCTAAACGAGCGGAACATCACAATGTAAGGTAATGGCTGCTAGAAGCGCGGTGGACGATGGAATGGACGTCGTTAACAACGTGATTGTAAGACGAGATGCCGCGATTGTTATAGAACGACTACCGGCCGCCGCAACATTCTCAAATACTTCTTTTTATGGCACCCGCATGATGAGCGAGCACTGTGAGAGATAACTGTACAGGCGCGCACTGTCTCGCAGGCAGCTTGTGGCCCACATCACGGTGCGTGGCCACCGCTCCATAATTTGCAACTGGTTCGCCGCGCGCCGCCATACGCGGTTTGTTACAGAATCAACTACTTTGTATGAGCTATAGGGGCAACTCTACTAGGGTGACCAGATCGGAATTAAAGTTTTTCGGGACAACTTACATTTAAAATACGGGATACGAGCTTCAAAAGCGGGACAGGCAAATTTTTCATTTATTTTGTTGATTACTAAAATGCATAATCAATTAAGTAAACTATATTAGATCCTTAATAAAAAAATAATTAAAAACACAACAACAATAATCAACTAAATAACACATCATACAAACTTTAATTTTCTAAATGAATTAATCCTTAAAACAATCATAAATCTTATTAGTTTGTGTTATGGCAATAGGCTTAATTTATCTAAAACAAAAGAATTTATATTATATTATTGAGATAAATTATTTGAATCGATGAGAAATAGTACATTGTTTGCCGAGAGGAGAAAGTGACCGATTACCGTCGAGGGTGTTGTTTAAAGCCCGAGGCGTAGACGAGGGCTTTAAAATACCCGAGATCGGGAATCGCACTTTCTCTCGAGTGATACATAGTGCTTTATACACCTACGAGGAAAATAAATTACTTTCTACGAAAACTGAATCCTCAAACAACACACAAATTGAAAATGGCGCCAATGGCGTCTGCAATTTTCACATGTTCTTTTTTCAAATTGTTTATCCTGCCACCGCAGGGTCGCACTGCCAGCTTGACACCGTCCAACACACAGCTAGTGGCCAGTGTCATTTTGCGAACTTGGAGATAAAAACTCACTGTAAAAACTTTTTGGCTTTTGATATTTAGGTTACCGGCGCATAGTCTTACCCAAAATTAAAAAAGAAAAACCACGTAAGAAATGGGTTTTCATACACTTTTCTCTCCCGCTCAGATGCATTTTCTCCCCGCATATTTGTTCGATATTCAATGACGTACTTTCTACCGTAAATTTCATAAAGTATCAAGGTACTTTCCAAGCAGGTGTAGTATAAACGTAGATTAATCGACACGTAGATTAATTCCATAAAACAGAAATAAATATTAATAAACGCAAAAATAATAAATGTGGAATGATCACTAAATAAACTCAATTATTATTAACAAACTGAACATTCTTCATTAGATTTTATTTCATTATATTATTATTATTTACAAACTCGGTAGTTATGTGGTCAGAGATAATAAAATTAATATGTTAAATACAATGTTTGTAATCAACTAAATAAAAATACCTAAACCTTATACAATAAAATATTGTTAGAATTTGTATTTCTATCATTAAATGTCATTGAATCATACAATTACGAGAAAATCGGGACAACCCGAAAAATGCAGGGCATCTGGTCACACTATCTCTTACGTACCTAAGTACGTACCTCATAAACCCCTATTCATTGTTGAGGTATGTGTTGCGTACCTGATTTTCATTTACAAACACAATACAAAATGCGTCGGAAATTGTAATAATAGACATTATATATCATTATGATTGTGATTACCGTGCCAATAACAGACAGTACGAGATTTAATTGTTTAATCAGTGGCATTCAACAATCTATTTGCTATTTATTTATCCGGATAAGCATGTTACATTTAACGCTAAACTACACTGACGATATTGAATGGTGAGTGATTACACCAGTTATTAAAAAACAAACAATAATATATTTAGTGTGTGTAGTGTGCAGTGAAAGACGATATAACAAATGACTGGAACACACCTATTAATATAACGGCTCATTGAATGTCAGCTATAACATAATGTTTGAGTTTCGAGTGCAGGAGACGACTCTCGAGTTCGTGAGCGGGGCCTGCTCAGTCAGCTGCCGGCACTCAGCCCGCGCCGGATGCTGCCCGGCACTGACTGCCCCCCTGCGTGCAAACCGCAGCGCTTGCTATTCACTGCTGTTAATGTACCAATATACTTAGCGTGTAATGTAAAGCGAGCACCGAGGACTTTCAGTAATGGGAGGAAGTCGCTCCCTCGCCGTTGTCGGGTCAGTAACCTCAGTCGATATCTAGCAGCAGAGCACTGCACATTGCTCGGTAAGTTCGTCGCATTATAATAAATGTAAACTTAGGAGAAGCATTGTACGGCAAGCGGAGCGCTTGGATAGTAGTTTTGAAGTGCGGTCGTGAGGGCGAGCCCCCCACAGAGGACAAGAGTCTCAAACTAATGGAAATTCGATGTGCGCCGCTTGTTTGAACGCAGAGCTCGCTACAAAGTGTGCGTAGCACTGCACTGAGCGCAGGACCTGCACGTGTGACACATTGAGAGTCGCGCTCACATTCATAACATTTACAAGAAACTTTATCTGTTTCAGCAAGGCCCCAAACATAGCCTTTTCACTAATGATAGTCTAAAAGTAACAAACTCTTTGAAGCGACAAGCAAGTTGGATCCAATTAGCGATCAGACCACCCAGTGATGAGGGGATGTGTGAAACTGTAGTGGCGGGCGGGAGGCGCGAGCGAGGCGAGGTCGGCTACTGAACCTGATACATTATACATGCATAATACGAGCATTAGGAGCCGCGCCGCCATTTATCAACTAAATAGGACAATGGGCCCCCGCACTATTAATTTTAATCGGACGACCGACAAGTTCGCGTAAACAAGTCGGAACACCGCCGCCGCCACTCGTAACACCATCTACTGACAACTAGAAGAACAACTCATATTAACAGCGATGTGGTATCAGTCCTAACTACCTGTGTCCTCCCCTTTTTTATCATGGTTATATCATCTTATGAGTTCCCGTCCAGCCAGGACAGGAGGGAGGGACTGTTAGACTCGTATTGGGTAAAATCCACGGGGGTTCCTTCAATAGCCTTTTGCTTTCTACGGTCACGTTTATCTGATAAGACAGTCTCGCGACACCGGACAGAATTAGTGTTGAAGCAATGACACTTAAATATTTCTGATGTATCATAGACTAGCTTTTTGCCGCAGCTTGTTTAGCATTAAGGAGTCTACACACCGAAGCCGCCAGCCGCCGGGTCGTGCCTGCGGGCTGGTGTGTAGACACCTTTAGAGTTCAGCGATATTTACGTGACGAACGAACGTACTCTTTTAACGAATGTTATTGTTGTTTTCTTTGGGAACAGTGCTCCTAATGAAAGCGTTATAATATCAGATTTTGTACACATACTACCTAGATGCAAAATTTCAGGACGATCGTGGGAACTAACAAACAAACTTAGTTTTCACATTTTTATAGATCGCACTCGTGCGTCTTGAGAGATGTTACTTCTGTAATTATCTGCCATGACATGAGACACGTCACGCGCTGTTAAGAAAACTTTTGCGCAACTTTTCGTATTTTCCGCGGCAGGAAGGTAAATTAATTTGTTTGCGTTAGCTTCAGCGGCAACTTACGAGTTACAACACACATCTATCAATCGCGCAAGTGGTACGTCTTGTGTTTTACTGTAAGAGGGTTTTACCTCTCCCTCCGACGATTTTAGCAGCTGCATGACTGTCGGACTGCTTCACTGTTACTTGGTCTTCTCTGCACGATAGGTATTGTGAAGCTCGCCTAAGTGGATATGATGTAAACATTAAAAGTTATAAATGTTACCGGTTATCGGTATAAAACAGTATTCTACCATTACTAGGTATGCGGGTACTGTACACGAATGCTTTTTAGGTTCGTTTAATGCAGCGGTCGGCAACCTCTTTTTGTTAGACATAAGGACACCAAAGTTTCAAAATCAAGCTACGGCGGTAGGCCGCAACTTTTTTTATGTCGTTACTTACACAGTTACACCAATATCGACTCTTGGTTGCCATAAACCAAAAATAGAATACACAGTTACACCTCTTTTTTAATAACGATAAGAGGCGAAAAGTTTGTCAACCTAGTTACGTAATTCGTGGAATATTATTTGGCGAACAAAAAGTCTAAAGATGAAAATGAATGAGCGATTTCACCAGTTAGCGTTGTTTGTCATAGAGTGATTGTCTCTGACACAATGGCGCCGATCACGGCTCACGCCCGATCGCAGATCCTTTGTTGTATTTGATTCACAGGCGCACAGGAAGCATGCTGCAGCCGCGGCGTGCGGCGGGCGGTGGCCTCGCAGCTCGCACCGCGGACAAAGAACAGAAGCTCTACTAATATTTTACTGCGGGGAAAGAATCACAACCTGAGCCTGTCCTGGAGAAAATTTGAGATGAGCAGCCATACTCGGACAATCCTCCCGTTTACATACAATTCTACTTCACACGTCTTTAATTATTTAAATTGTATGCTTTATAATTTCCCCTAGGTAGGTATAGAAGACGATTTGCTGTGTCTGCTTGTGTTTGTAGATGGTCGCCCGTGAGTCGCTAATAGCGAATTCATACACTAATTAAGTGTGGGGCTGTGACGCCGAGCTAATTAGATAGGCTGCCATCAGACCGGCGCTTGTGCAAGCCATTGCTATGTGAGTCACGTGCCGGTACTGGCGACCCCACCCGGGTCACACGACAGCTTCCTCACGTAGGTTTAAACCTAAAATCAGTAGACGATGACTCGATGAGCTATCGATGTACGTTGTTGATAGACGGGCACTGAGGTGTTTTGGACGAGAAACGTTACATTCCTACGAAATTTCCTGAACGTGACCGACCAGCCTAGTCAGATTCTGGGGTTGTCCTCTATCTTAAAGTGTTCCCAACTGACAATGTAGTGATCACAACATGGCCATTGAACCTTCTATCCTTCTGTCTCCCGGCTTGTCCACGTAATTTTTTTAAATAAATCTGTTTGGAAACTCCAGTACCCTTAGCACGAGTTTTCAGTATTTGAGACGTAAAGTAAACTGGAATTTGACAATTTCAAATTGTCAATTTTCAAGGAAAAAATTAGTTCCTTCTTGGCACACCAGAGTCGCTGTTCCTTTTTTTCATACAAGAAACGCTGTAAATACTGGAAAGTGTATACAGCGTATGTATTGTATTGCACGTAGTTTTAAAAAGTGTTGCACCGAACCCAAGTAAACTGTGATAGGGGCAGGGTGAGATATTGATGACACATACTTTATGAAATCCGCACATTGGCATAATAAAATGTGTATAAAGTTGCAACATTCATTAATACAGATGGTTTGATTCTTATATTTTATAAAAGTAGTTGTTCAAGTAACGTGTCGGGTCACGTGTGTCTGTCGACGCGACGTGGGAGGCCCGCGCCCTTCTTTAATATCCCTTGCAGCCGTCACTTGATGGTACTGGCAGACTACTTGCACTCGCCACACGTCATCACGTAATAATAGTCATATAATTATTAAAAACAACGATCAACTAATTTCCGAAACCAATTGATATTAGTTTTGTTAATTTATCGAATTAAAGTAAGTTGCAAATAACTTGATTGGATAATTAAGAAATTCAGTATTATTCTGGATTGTTAAATTATCTAGGTAGTCAAGTTTTAAAATGGTTCTATTGTACACGATTTTTTTTTGTTATTTCTTATTTTATTACTTATTTCACTACAATGCTCTGTGATTGGTTAATAATGACCGTAATATTTGTGGGAAGTGGTCAAGTGCCACAATTCTAAGTTTATAAAAATAGACGTACACTCACATTCGTGGTCATTCCGTCCTTGCCGCCGAGGATGACCGTCGCAACGTCAAAGATATTAAACTATAATTATAGTTCTTTTAAATCCCTTTGTATACAAAATTCCTTAGAGATTCTTCACAATCATACAGTACCTAAATAAAAAATATTAACCATCCTGATATCTAAAACTTAAATAGTAAGTACAACAATGCCACCAAAAACATTCCATGTATAATGTTGCCAAAACGACCACATAAGGTTTGTCCTACGAAAAAGATATCAGATCTCATGTAGAACCAAACTTCTGAATTGACACGGCCTAATTCTACCAACTCTAACTTCATAAATTGTACAAATCAGTAAAATGCATGACTTCACCGTTTCGCTACCGCTGTGAAGGTGATGCTAATATTTAGTTTCTGAACTACCTAAGTAAACAGCCAAGCCATGCATTTTACTGATTTGTAGAATTTTTGAAGTTAGAGTTGGTAGAATTAGGCCGTGTCGATTTTCTAACACTTTAACCTTTAACACACAGCGCTAGAACTTCACGAAGTACCCTAATGTCTCATACAAACTTCAGTGTCAGTGTGTCAATATATCAATGAAAAATGAAAATAATCTGTGTGCCATTTATAGTTACCATATCATTAAAAAAGCAAAGTGATGTGAGCAGCGTGACCAGCAGGCATGGCGGCCGGCTGCTGGCAACACTCGACCTTCACCCAATTCTACGGCTTACGAGTATCTATCGACTTCAGGGTTTAGCTAATCCGGTTATAATACGAGGTACGAGCTACTGAAACATGTACTGTTGACAAAAGTACTTAACCTAATGTATTTTAAGGGAAATAATACACTAGGTACTAAATCTGTGTGTTAGTTACTATATTTTGATGTGTAGTAGGTACTTTATTAATGACATAAACTTAGAAATATAAAACGCCGGTGACACGGTAGTAATAAGAAATACTGTCTCGGCGACGTACTGTAAGTTCTTTTGTAATGCTGACGGTACTGAGCATCTATTGTGTTGAGATAGTTATCTGAGGGTTGGCATCGCTCTAGATAATCCTATCTGTCGGATGAGCGCCAGAGGTCGGGGAACGGGGAACAGGCAGGGGGACACCGGACGCCGGACGCTCCCCGGACGGCCGGCGGCGGCGATCCACGGTAATGAATCAAACGGATCGCGATCGGCGACCACTCCTCGCACCAGAACTATACACACTACACACACACGCACGCAATCATCGCACGATCACTAACTATTCAGTATTCACCATGGAAGGCACGTTCTATGTAAAGTAACTCGTTCTTGTTTGGGCTGCTTTGACCACAAAGCACACACACGTTTTTTTCACTAATTCATTCGCACCAATGTGCTAGGACAAAAAATTCGACATGGATTTTGATACGTTTACAAGTTTGTTAGCTTAATACTTGGAGTAGTTGAAACAGGGGGAGGGAGTGAATATTTCTTTCAGTTGCAGTTGATTTTCTATAGTTCGTCAATTCCCAAAAACTAGTAACTAGTGTACAAATACTCGCACGGCTGAAGCTGCGAGTGCGACTGATGCGTCGCTAATCCACGTCACAGCGAGTGTGAGCGATTCGCGTCGCAGCCGCGGCCGCGTAGCAAATCATCAGACAGCAGCTATTACCGAGCACGGAGCGTGATGAGTGATGCGTGCGCTTGTCGCAGCAATCTATCGTGAAGCTCACACACTCACCTTAAGAACCCAAGTGTCGCAAGTCCGTATGAAAGGCGGGGCTCGTCACGTGTCACGTGTCGCCGACACGAGAGCGCGATGGGAAATCAAAGTCTGAATATTATAACCAGGATATGAGTAAAAATTCAGAATAACTTTTGCGAGGATAGTTTATAGGTATATTTAATTTTCAGTTGGTGTGTATTGTGAAATGATTACCGGTGATCGCGTGTGCTCCCTCGCTCCTTTGTATAATATTATTGTAATACTACTTTGTAATATTATTTATTCTATGGTATAACTAAAACTTTGGTCCGAACAATACATTTAATTTGACTTTATAAGCAGCTGTATCATTTAGACATCAAAACAATATTCTAGAGGGAGATGTTTAAATCCGCGCTGTGTAAAGATATTTTTGTAAAAACTATCACGTCTGCTCGTATCTCCGCATCTGTCGGATTAGAAGGAAGTGTGTGTCATCGGATGTGAATATAAGACGCGATAAGATTACCATAAGACGGCGGAGATCGATAGCAGCAGATATGCTAATACGCGGCTATAAATACGAGAGATCATTCATTCGATACGACACGCAACGCTCCGCCGAATGTAACGCAAACTCCTCGCATCAGATAACATGCCGGCGTGAAGAGTCGCAAGTGTTGTGTGTGTGTCCTGTCCTGTGCCCCGCTATAGCTACTCAGTCTGCAGACTATTACAGACGTTAGTGGCAGTTGTTTAGCTCATAATATGCTCTCTGATAATAAAGAAACAACACTCGGTGCTGATGGCGCACACATCGACAAAAAAGGGAAACGCACAATATTGACGTGGCAGCTCTCTGTTCCGCTTCATTGCACATAGGTTGCGGGTTGTACCGCACACACTACTACGTCGCGCTCGCAACTCGTATGTAAAGCACTTCGCACCGCCCGCGCCCGTTGAAACATGCTCTTAAGTAAGTAATCGTTCTCCTTTAGCTCCGCGGCGGATGTTTATTGTTTTCCCAAGTTTTGGCGTCGCTCGGCTGAAGTAACGCGAGTAACCGCACTTCTTAAGCAACCGAGTGCTGAATAAAAATATGGAACACTTGCAAAAATATTTATTGCTTTAGCGCTGCGTTCGAAAACATTACGTTACCGACGACCGACGAATACACCACGCTGCGCTGTACGCCGCGCGCCGGGAGCCGCATGTGTGAGCTCAGTGAGAGCTGTGGAGACACACATGTGGAGACGTTATTCATTGGCTCAATGTGAGCGTAATGAACGAGATCCCCTATATTATGAAATCAAACGAATACTTTTGAATGTGAATGTACTGTATTTTGTAAAGCCTGTAGATTATTAACATGTAAACGAGCCGCAAATTGTGTGTGCGACTGTACGTGTACGCCTCATCATAATTTAGCTCCGAGGGCGGCACACGCACACATACACAAGTCTTTTATGACAGATTAAGCATTCACTTTGTACAATACTTACAGGGTGTATAAAGACGAAGGTATCCGAGCACGAGATCTAATAAGCTGTCGGCCGGCTCCTCCCCGCATGTACGAGTAGAATGAACAACAGGCCTCCGAGGACCCACAGGACACTCATCAAGTAATTGTGCAGTGATTGTACAAGTAACTATTATTATTTAACAGATACATACCAAGAAAGGTACCAAGTTACTTGATGAAGGCGTAATTACTTTCTTTTTGGCGAGCGGTCGTAATGAAGTAGGTAAGAACGATCATTCGGTCAACGCTCATCAATAATGTCAACAACTTAGACCAAACGCTGCGTCATCGCGCGATTGTAAGCGATTGAACACAATGATGAGATGTTCAGATATGTTTGATAAAAAAACATAATATAATAATGAACACAGCTATTGCACGACATATTGAACTGTTGCTGTGCATTTACAAGTGGTTAGTATGTGTGGTGGCGAGTTAGGAATGCTGATGAGGACTGTCACACTGTGTGGAACTGCCGGTGCCACGCCTCTAATTTATAAGTAAACAACTTCACTATACTCAACACTTTACCTGGCAAACAAGCTAGCTGCTGGCAACACCGACATAACTGCTCATTTTACGAAAGGCAACATTTAATTGGTCCGATTTAATTGGTTCACAAAGTTTAGGTCCCAGCGTTAGGGTCCCTATCAGTTTTGCGGTGAAGATGATAATTCACATTTTTCCAGAGCGAATGTCTCACCAGGTCTCACCATAAATTGTAGATTTTACAACAAGTGCACAAAACAAACCATTTTTATCTGAGACTTTTAGCAGCTCGAGCCGAAGGCGACGCCTGATACTTAGTAATCTATCTATACATCTATACATATAATAAAATAGTAGGAAAGTCAAAACTGTACATTGAATATTTTTTTAAAAGAATACTTGGGATGTGATCTACAATCGATACCGAAGCCAAAAATACAGTTTTTAGAATTTTTGTCTGTTTGTCTGTTTATCTGTTTGTCTGTTTGTCTGTATGTATGTCCGGGATAAACTCAAAAAGTACTAGACGGATTTGAATGATTCTTTTTTTGTTGTATAGGTATTAAATCTGGTCAAAACATAGGCTATAAATTATTCTGGAAACTTGAACACCTAGCGCAGAACCGCAACAGACCAGCTAAACTATAAGAGATACAAAAATGGTGCGATAGCAAAAAGTGTTCCACGTGATGAGCATTTTCTGCTGAGAAAATAAAATTGAAGATCTGGAACACCTGATGTGGAACTCCAAGAGCCCAGCTACACTATAACATGTACAGGAATGACGTCTTTTTTTTTGCGTGGTAAAATCATTAGAGAAAAGAGTAAATCGTGAGGGGGTTTTTAGCCAGGGTAGGAGCCATTATTTTTTTTGCCGGGCTCTTGGAGTTGGGTAAAAGACTTTTCAGATCTTAGATTTTGACGATCCCGTTGTCGCTGGCATAAGCAACAGGATACGCGTACGAAGTCGCGGGCAGAAGCTAGTATCGAGGATAAAAATGGTTTTGTGGACGAGTTATAAACTCTGCTTTTCACTTCGATTGCGAGGAAATAAAACAGTAGTATAACATAACATTTCTTTAATTAAAATTCAAAATTAAAGGACCACGGGCAGAAATATATGGAGATTGGCCCATCGTTCAACAGTGATGGAACCTATGCCAAATGAAAGCTTTTTGGATGTGATGCATTTCTTATTATGGCAGCTAAGTCGAATTCGAGCGCCAACAAGGTGATTTCGAGCATTGAAAACATATGCCCTTACCTAACCTAAGATGTGGCAACATTCTCCTACTGATTTGAAACAGGTGTCATTCGAAGCGTGTAGTAGATACGATATACTTTTAGTATGGCGACATTCTTCAAATGTGTAAGGTTCACCTGGAATATCTGAAAATGTCAACCTAACCTAACCTGTGGCAACAATCTCCTTCTGATTTGAAACAGATGTCAGTCGAAGCGTGTGGTAGATACGATATACTTTTAGTATGGCGACATTCTTCAAATGTGTAAGTTTCACCTGTAATATCTGAAAATGTCAACCTAACCTAACTGTGGCAACATTCTCCTACTGATTTGAAACAGATGTCATTCGATGCGTGTGGTAGATACGATATACTTTTACTATGGCGACATTCTTCAAATGTGTAAGGTTCACCTGTAATATCTGAAAATGTCAACCTAACCTAACTGTGGCAACATTCTCCTATTGATTTGAAACAGATGTCATTCGATGCGTGTGGTAGATACGATATACTTTTAGTATGGCGACTTTCTTCAAATGTGTAAGGTACACCTGGAATATCTGAAAATCTAACCTAACCTAACCTAACCTGTGGAAACATTCTCCTACTGATTTGCAGTATGGAACACCGAGTGGTTTTAGTCAGTCGAGTCTGACATGCCTCTTCCGTGTTCTCCACGCTGACAACACAACAAGCCCATGAGGGTTTCCACACTTAAAAATAGGTGGGTTAGTTAGGTTCGTTTAAGAAAAGCCTAGGAATCCCAGGTAAAACCCACACGTCTGAAGATGTAGCGATCATAAAAATATGTCTTATCCACTACACGCTTCGAATAACACGTGTTTCAAATCAGTTTTTTTTTTATCGTGGTAAAATCATCAAATGAGGCCTCCCACCCCGGGCAGGGCAGAAGGGTCTGTCAAACTTGTACTGACTAAAATCCACGGTGTCCTTCAATAGTCCTTTATGTTCCGGGGTCACGGTGATTAAAATAAGTCCCTGGCAGGCTTCGGCCCTCCGTGAGGGGGCCTCGTCATTGTGCTGACTATCTTTGAGTCGTCGACCCGGGCATGGTCCACGGTCGGACAGCGAGTTGCCCTTTACTCGCTGTCCGCATGCCCACGCCTACTGTGTCCTCCGGGCGATCTTCACAGGTGGCACCCAGGCGTATCTTTCTTCCCCATCCGACACAGGCACCTCCTGAACGAAGCGACGTCTTTCCAGCCACTCCTCAAAGAGGGGTCTTACCGTCGCGATTGCGGTGTGCCCGAACCTCGGTTGTTTCAAATCAGTTGGAGAATATTGCTACAGCCTTCTTAGGTTAGGTTGACATTTTCAGATATTCCAGATGAACCTTACACATTTGAAGAATGTCGCCATACTAAAAGTATATCGTATCAACCTCACGCTTCGAATGACACCTGTTTCAAATCAGTAGGAGAATGTTGCCACAGTTAGGTTAGGTTGACATTTTCAGATATTCCAGATGAACCTTACACATTTGAAGAATGTCGCCATACTAAAAGTATATCGTATCTACCTCACGCTTCGAATGACACCTGTTTCAAATCAGTAGGAGAATGTTGCCACATGTTAGGTTAGGTTGACATTTTCAGATATTCCAGGTGAATCTCACACATTTGAAGAATGTCGCCATAGTAATAGTATATCGTATCCACCACACGCTTCGAATGACACCTGTTTCAAATCAGTAGGAGAATGTTGCCACAGTTAGGTTAGGTTGACATTTTCAGATATTCCAGGTGAACCGTACACATTTGAAGAATGTCGCCATAGTAATAGTATATCGTATCTACCACACGCTTCGAATGATACCTGTTTCAAATCAGTAGGAGAATGTTGCCACAGTTAGGTTAGGTTGACATTTTCAGATATTCCAGATGAACCTTACACATTTGAAGAATGTCGTCATAGTAATAGTATATCGTATCTACCACACGCTTCGAATGACACCTGTTTCAAATCAGTAGGAGAATGTTGTCACAGTTAGGTTAGGTTGACATTTTCAGATATTCCAGGTGAACCTTACACATTTGAAGAATGTCGCCATAGTAAAAGTATATCGTATCCACTACTCGCTTCGAATGACACCTGTTTCAAATCAGTAGGAGAATGTTGCCACATGTTAGGTTAGGTAAGTGCATATGTTTTCAATGCTCGAAATCACCTTGTTGGCGCTCGAATTCGACTTAGCTGCCATAATAAAAAATGCATAACATCCTCAAAGCTTTCATTTGGCATAGTTTTCATCGCTGTTGAGCGATGGGCCAAAATGCGCATGGTCCTTAGAACAGTTTTGAATACTGAACGAAATTGTTTGACAAAATTTTAGCAAATTGAAGAAATTAATAAATGCACGAAAAAAGAGCAAGAGCTGTTTCCCGCCGCTTTATTTTTGTTTTTAATTCTTACGACATTGATATTAGGCTGCAGACCTATAAAGCCTACTATTAAATTAATTTTGTAATAATAATTTTCTTAAATCAACTAACCTACCGTACTTGAATTAAAATTTTAATATTATATATCTTAAAAACACATAAGGCAAGTAAATTAAAATAAATATTATATAATAACAAATTATGTCTATGAACTTCTTATTGCATTTGGCTGTATGGCTCATTTTCTTCGCCTTAATATAATACATTTATAAGTAGATACGTTAATGCCCTTGTGCACAAAATTCGATTTTGTGCAGCCTATACCCTGCACAAAGAAGCACTTTCAGAGCAAGAGAAGTGACAATGTTTTTTTTTGCTTAATGTACAGTTAATTAATCACCCTTTTACTTTTACTTAATGGAATAGAACCTTAATAGCCGATAAATTACAGTAATAGAATAAATAAGCGAGATATCATTCTAATAAAAATATAATTATAATTAAAATGTTGTGTCGAGACCGCGCTCGTCCGACGTCATGCCGCCATGCCGGTGTGGTCGCTGTCAAGAGAACCGGGTTCGGCAAAAATTACAGTAAACTGGATCGTTTACAGATGACATTAGACTATCTATACTATAGTTTTGATCCATGAATTAGGTGAAGCATATACCTATAAGATTGCCACTTTCATCTCATACTTGAAGATATGATATGAAAGTGGAAATCTAACATGGAGAGGAGTCTGTTACGTTTGACCAACATTCGTTTGGTCCATGAACTGTTGGTCAACAATTTTTTTGACCCATGAACTTTTCATCCAAAGAACTTTTGACCCACGAACGTTTCGCCCACAGAACTTTACGCCAGTGAATGCTTAACCAACAGAATGTTTTGACCAATAACTTTTCACCCAAAGAACGATTGGCCCACAGAATCCGGGACTGCTGAAATCGCATTCAGCATCGCAACCACTCTCAAGTTAATACTCAAGAAAATCTACAGCAGAAAAATAATGATTTTCATTTCAGCAACTTGATATTGTCGTTACAATACACTGTACTTACTACTTAATGTTTTGTATTTAAGGGAGTCAAAATACGGAGCGGTGGACGACTGGACGCGCAAGCCGTTGAGACTAGCTCCAGCTTCTAGGTGCGGCGCAAGGTGCGGCGAGCTCGAGGACGGCGATGAGATGGGTAGCTTGCCGGCGATCAAGTAGGGTTATAGGGCCAATCCCTCGCCGCTACCTGGACAGACAAAGAGCGTCGTGACTCTGGAGCGCAAATGGCAACTGATGAACGCAGTGGTTTTTAGTTACTCAAGTCTGACAGTCGCTTCGTTCCACCCAATGCTCAGAACATTTCATGTTTAGTCATCAAAAACCAGCGCTATTACCCAAAATCAAATAAAAATATCCAAAAAAAATAAAAAATATAAGTTCATTTTTATCAGTGAATGACAGAGATAGAAGATAGCTATGAACAAGAAGTATGCTGGATGAGCGCTTGCCCCGCGGCCCGTCGCACAGTGGTCCGGATTTCGAAAAAGGTGGACATAGGATCGAAAATGCATATTTAACTTAACAAAAAATTGTTTCGAATAGGAAATCTAACGCTGATTAATACTTATTACTACAACTTTTCAAAAAAAATGCTTCTTCATGTCAAAAAAAAATATTGAAAAAAAAAATGTATGGGAGAAAATCTATTTTATTTTTTTTCTCCGTTCAGTATCAAAGTATAGCAACCAAACCTTATATTCTGGTAAGTACTTATTGCCCTTAATACGACGACATATAAATTGCTTGCGTATCCCTGCGGCCTTGGCGCCTACGATGATTCAAAGTTTAAAATTTCAATATTGAATTATCTTAATATTTTTAACGAGTTTTTCTATTGAAATTAATCTAAAATATCGTTTTTCATAAAACAAGCACCCCGCGCGTCCCTTCCGTGTATTAGGCTCGCCCCCTATTACTTGGGACTTAAATATAACTGGCGAAATGACAGTGTACTATAGTGTAGTATAAACCATTGCCGAATCCTTCGGGGAATATAAAACGTGATCTTATGATAAAATAAGCATTTTTGCTTATTTTTTTTTTTGTAAATAATCTTCTGTTGATTAGTCTTTCATCTTTTAAATATATAAAACTCAAAGGTGACTGACTGACATAGTGATCTATCAACGCACAGCCCAAACCGATGGACGGATTGGGCTGAAATTTGGCATGCAGATAGATGTTATGACATAGGCATCCGCTAAGAAAGGATTTTGATCAATTCTACCCCCAAGGGGTTAAAATAGAGGATGAAAGTTTGTATGAAACTTTGTAAAGTTTAAACTGATTGGGCTGGTACTTTGCATGAAAAAAGCTACTATGACGTAGGCATCCCCTAAGAAAGGATTTTGATAAATTCCACCCCTAAGGGGATAAACTAGCCGATGAAAGTTTGTATAAATCCTCCTTGATTTTGGACGGAAGTTCTACATATCCCAGTTAAAACATGTCTAAAAGATTTAGAAATAATCAAGACCTTTTTGAAGAACTACATCAGTAATATCAAGCGCAGATGGGGAAGTGATTCTAGAAATCAGAAGACTTTCATGAATAGACATGCTGCGTGGTTACAATCAAATATTAGTTGGCCAAATTGTCCTACTGTCAATTTAACCGAGATTTTTCAAGCCCAAGACGCAGTTATCGAAAACATATCTGGTGTAGGCAATAAGGTTGCTAATTGCGTGACAGGAATTTTTGAAATGAGGAATACGTGTTAACTTCACCAATATTTTATTGCGACTGAACTGTTGTACATTTACACACAACATACCGGCCCCCAAAGGACCAACAAGTCCTTTAAAAAAAAGTACAATGTATCTGGTAAATAACAAAAGGGCTGGTTAGTACTAAATAAACTTAATCGTAAAGGTAAGTAAAACTCAAAATTACGTTAATCTGATAAGCACATAGGTATAAGTAAGTAACGAGTAACATCATAGTTAAATTTACAAGTGAGTAATTAATTATACATGCTTGAATCATAGTATCCTTAGCAAATAACTGAAATAACAATTCAAAATAAGGTAAGTTAATTATTACGTTAAGAATCATCATCATAATCCACAGGTAAGTGACATAATTTAGTAACACATCTTTTGACAATACTCTCACCACTCTTTACACTGTAGACTCTGGTCAGACCGTCTGGGCCTGGGTGTTTTTAAACAATTCTTCCCAAATGCCATTTTCCAGGTGGTAAGTTGTCTGTTTTAATAAGTACTATTTGTCCTTTTTCTAATTCTGTTTCTCGTTTTATCCATTTAGGTCTTTGCTGGAGGCGTGTCAAATATTCGGTTTGCCATTTCTTCCAGAAATCTCTCAACAGTTTCTGCGTATGCTGCCAGCGTGAAAGGTAAGTAACCTTTATATTTTCTAAATTTGGACTAGGAACTACAATTGGAGCTTCTCCGATGAGGAAGTGACCTGGGGTAAGTATTTCTACTGCATCAACATCTGAATTATCTACGGGGGTGAGCGGGCGGGAATTCAGACAGGCTTCAATCTGACATAATAAGGTTGTCATTTCCTCAAAGGTTAAGTTTGTACTAAGAACTCTTTTCAGGTGGTGCTTGATGGACTTCACACCGGCCTCCCAGAGACCTCCAAAGTTGGGACTGTACGCAGGTATGAAGTGCCACTGAGTTCCATCCTTTGCTAAGGAATCTGCTACATCTCGAGGGAGCTCACACTGTGCGTCTTTCCATTCTTTCATAAGGTCTTTATTACTACCGACAAAATTCCTTCCCTGATCGCTCCATAAGTGAGCACATTTGCCTCGCCTGGAAGTAAATCTTTTAAATGCAGCAATAAAGGCTTCTGCTGTTAAATTGCCGACCAATTCCAGGTGTATGGCTTTGACGGCCATACATATAAAAATGGCTATATACGCTTTGTCAGTTCTAGCTCCTCCTCCTTTAGATATCAATATTTGGAATGGTCCTGCGAAATCCACTCCACTGTGAAGGAATGGTCTGGCTGGCGTAACGCGTTCTTTCGGTAAATCACCCATTAACTGTCGATGTGGCCTGGCATTGTGTCTAGCACACACAAAACATTGCCGAATGCATTGTTTTATGACGTCTTTTACTCTTAGAATCCAGTACCTGGATCTGATATAGGCCATCATTAATTGAAAACTTCCATGAATGGTCTCTGTGTGTGCGTTTTTCACTATCAATTGAGTCAATGCATTTTTGTTACCAAGTATGAGAGGGTGCTTGCTTTCAAAAACAATATCAGCAGCGTTTCTTAATCTTCCTCCTACTCGAATGACGTCGGCTGGATCTATGAAAGGATTCAAAGATTTCAATCTGCTGGTTTTATGTACTTCATTTCCATTTTTTAATTTTAGTATCTCCTCTTCAAATTCATTTCCTTGTGCTATTTTTATACATTTGATTAGTGACTCTTCTAACTCTTTGGTTGTGATATGTTTATCAGTTTCAGGATTTATTGTGCTTCTTTTGTAATTTAGTAATCTTCGACAGCAAGAGACAGACGTAAGTAGATCTTTTAAGTTATTGAAAATTTTAAACTGTTCTATCATTTTTGTATTTTCTTTGTAGTTAATGTTCAGGTGAGTTTGTAATTCTTTGTTAGTTTTTCTTTCTTCGTCAGTTTGTACTTTGTCTAGTCGAGTGAATTTTATTTCTTCTGTGTTCAACCAGTCAGGCCCATTCCACCACAAGTTACAGTTCTTTAATTCTTCAACTGACATCCCTCGAGACGCAATGTCAGCGGGATTGTCACTGGATAATACATGGTACCATTGATTACAGTGAATGTTTTCCAGAATTTCCACCACACGGTTTGCAACGAATGTCTTCCATCTACTTGGCTCGCCTGACAACCATGCTAGAACTATTGACGAATCCGTCCAAGCAAAGGTTTGTGATTTTGGTATCTTCATTGCTTCCCCTGCATGTTTTAATAATTTTGACAGCAACAGTGCTCCACACAGTTCGAGGCGAGGCACGGATATCGTCTTTAATGGAGCTACTCGTGTTCTGGCTGCCACCAAGTTTGTATAAATTTCACCGTTGGGGCAAGTAACTCTTACGTACACTACTGCAGCATAAGCACGTGATGATGCGTCGCTGAACCCGTGTAAATTGATGCATTCTTTGTTTTCACAGGTTGTATGTATCCATCTGTCAACATTAATTTCATTAATGTGTTCGAAATCCGATCTCATGAGTGACCATTCGTTTGCCAAGTCTTCACTAGTTTTCTCATCCCAACTAATTTTTTCCAACCAGAGTTTTTGCATGAGTAACTTAGCAGTAATGATTACCGGTGACAACCATCCCAAAGGATCATACAGCTTTTGTATATCTGAGAAAATGCTTCTTTTTGTTATATCTCCCTCTATTGGGTTTAAGGTAAATTTATATTCTAATTTGTTTGATTTCAGATTCCAAAGGATTCCTAACGTCTTCACCTTTGCGTCTATATTCAAATCAAGGTGTGCATTTGAAGATCTTTCGTCTGGTGGTATGGATTTCATAAAGTCTTCGTTATTTGATGACCATTTCTTTAATAAGAAGCCGCCCTTTTTCATCAGTTGTTTCAGCTGTTCTCTGGCTTCAATAGCTTCCTCCAGTGTGTCTTTTCCAGAAAGGAGATCGTCTACGTAATAATCGGATACCATTTCTACAGCAAGAGGATAATTTTGACGTTCATCATTTGCTAGCTGCAGTAAGGTTCTGCATGCTAAGTAGGGTGCTGAGGCGGTACCAAACGTAACGGTAAGTAAACGATAGTCTGTAACAGGATCAGATGGATTTTTCCTCCATAGTATACGTTGGAAATCTGTTTGGTCCTTGGAAAGTAGTACCATTCTGTACATTTTTTCTATGTCCGCTACGAAGCACACAGCGTGCATTCTCCATCGCATGATGATGCTACGGAGGTCATCTTGAATTAAAGGCCCAACTAGCAGTTCATCATTGAGCGAAATGCCATTGGAACCCTTGCAGGAAGCATCGTACACAACTCTTGTTTTGGTGGACTCTTTGTCACTACGGACGACTGCATGATGTGGTAAGTATACAGCCTTCCTTTTAGTCAACTCTTCCGTAGGTACCTCTTCCATGTGATTTAGTGTTTTGTATTCTTCCATTACTTTTACATATGCTTCCTTCAACTCAGGTTGTTTTACAAATCTTCTTTCCAATTGTAACAAACGTTGCATTGCTATTTCTCGGGTATTACCTTCTGGTGATTTAGGGTTTTGTGTTTTAAAAGGTAATGTAACGATGTATCTTACTTCTTCATTTCTTGAATGTGTATTTTTGTAAATATCTTCACATAACTGCTCTTCTTGTGTGTATTTTCTTTCGTTCTCAGTGTCTATTTCCCAGAGTGTTTTTAACATAATATCCATATCTATTTGATGGTGCATAACAAGAAAAGAGTTGTTTTCGTTTTTGTTTTGTATCTCTCCGAACAAAATCCAACCCAGGCTGGTTCGTTGAGCACATGGTGTGCCTGGTGGACCTTTGATTAGCTCCTGTTGTATAATTTCTGCATATTCCTTTACACCTAGCAGAAGATCGACAGATCCTGGTGAATGGAAAGTCGGATCTGCTAGGTCTAGACCCTGTAGGTGTTGAATATCGTTGTATACAGCGACAGTGTGTTGAGGTATTTTAGTGGTCAACTGTTTACACATCACATAGGCTTGTATTTTAAGACAGAAGTTGTCTTCTTTTCTAGATTGAACCTGTAGCTGAACCACTTGTTTGACGTCTGTTCTAGTCGATCCCACTCCAATCACGGTACCATCTGCTGATTGTCTTTTGAGTTTCAGAAGCTGAGCCGCCTTCTCACTGATGAAACACGCTTGGGAACCTTGGTCGATCAGCGCTCTCAAAGTGATGGTGTGTCCTTCTTCGTTCTTACATTTCACCATCGCAGTTGCTAATAGCGCCGTCACTTTTTTACTGCTGTGGTGTGCCGTCATTGTTATTGTTGTCTCTTTACTCTCTTCAGTAGTATGATTGACCGACACATTGGAATTTGTAGTAGTTGTATCATTTTGTGTCTTTGAAGTGTCTTCTTTTTTCTCGTGAAGAAGCGAATGATGACGCTTGTTACAAATTCGGCAATTAAACGGGATTCGGCACTTTAAAACCGCGTGACCCGGTGACAAACAGTTGTAGCACAATTTGTTTTGTTTGACATAATCATTCCTTTCTTTTACACTCATGTCTGTAAACTGCTTACAGTGACATAACGTATGCTGGTCTGCGCACTTACTGCACTTTTTTTCAGTTGAAGTAGTAGCTGTGGCAGAAAATGTTTTTTCTTTAGGTTTATCCCGAACAGTAGTAGCATTAGCTGGTGACACAAGCTCAAGAGTACGGAACTTCGACTCAAGAAACTTCTTCAAGCAGTCCCAGGTAGGTAGCTCTTCAGAATTTTCTTTAAAGGAATATTCTTCCCAGTCTTTGTGAGTGTCTTGATCCAATTTCTGTACAATAAGAAATATTATCATAGGATCCCAAGACTCCGTGGTAACCATCATATTGTTTAGATTATTAAGACATTCATGGGTTGTGTCCAATAATGATTTTATTTGACTGGCACTCTGTGTATTCATTTTTCTTTGACTGTACAAACGTTTGAGAACGGCGTTTACTATAAGTCGTTTATTTCCATATCTTTGTTTCAGTGCTGTCCAGGCTTGCGAGTAATTAGTGTCCGTTATCTGTATATGTTTTAATAAAATCTCTGCTTCTCCGCCAATGCTAGACTTCAAGTAATGTAATTTTTGCACGTCGCTTATTGAACTATTTTTGTGAATTAATGAAACAAATAAGTCGTGAAAGGTTGACCATTCTTCGTATCGTCCAGTAAATTTAGGCAGTTCAATTTTTGGGAGTCTGAGTTGTGATGTAAATGTCCCTGATGATTCATTTACGCCCAAGTTGTAGGCCGTACTGCTGGACGAAATTTGTGAACATAAATCTTTGAGGTCAGCTTGCATGGATAAATAAAGGTCTTCACATATATAGTAATCTTCATTAACAAAATAGCTCATAGTACTTCGACTTTCGCGTGTTGTACTTTTTATTAATTCTTGGTGGGTGGCAGTGAATTTATACCAATATTCGTCTAAACATTTCAATCTTGCTTCAATATATCCACGCGTCAATCTTTGTTTTGGGCATTTCTTCAAATTACTTTGCGTTTTTTGTAGTAATTTTGCAATTTCTTCTAGCGTGCCTAGTAATTGTTCCGATGTAGACATATTTATAATCACTTATCACTTCTCAATCTTCAATATTTATCAAAAAACAACTTCAAATTCGACGCGTAGATAGTTTTAGATCACAGTTTTACGTTATTTTTATTCAATTTGCACAAAAAAGTCCTAATGAGCTTGTTGACGATTTGGGCTCACTTCTTATCTAAGGAATGCGGCAGTCTTTTGTTCTCGACGCTCGGGTACGATCACTCCACTTTTGCACTAATAGTCCGGCTCGTTTGCGACCATATGGTGTAGGCAATAAGGTTGCTAATTGCGTGACAGGAATTTTTGAAATGAGGAATACGTGTTAACTTCACCAATATTTTATTGCGACTGAACTGTTGTACATTTACACACAACAATATCGTCAGACAATACTTCAGTTAACATCGATACTACAGCAGCTGTGATTCCGTCGACATCTAGTACAACAACTGTGGGCCCATCTACCGAAGTTCAGATAAGGAGGACCTTTTGTTGACCTCAGCAACAAACAGAAAAAAAAAGTTCAGATTCTCTTTTGGACTATTGAAGAACTTACTTTTGCATTAGTCGAAAGACTTAGGATAGACAAGAAGAATGACTTAGCTATCATTCAAGACACATTGTTTAAGAAAAATAGGAAAAAACTGTTGATGAAGATCATGCTCTTGGTCTTTATACATCATTGAACCTCCATTAATGTAAACGTGACAGCTTTAGTGATGCTGTTATTGTTAGAGTTGAATTTGTTAGTTAATAGATTAGTTGTGGTCCTTTTCAGGACTACTTAAAATAGTCATTTTCAGGACTTCAGAAAAAGTTTTTCAGGGCTAAATCTGTTTCTTTTAAGATGAGTCGCTACTCTAGTAGTATAACCAACGATCAGTCGAAAATGTAAGAATATTTATACAAACTGTCATCCCCTATTTTATCCGCTTGGGGGTAGAATTTATCAAAACCCTTTCTTAAGGGATGTCTAGGACTTAACATCTACCTGCATGCCCATCCTGATCCGTCCAAAATCAAGGAGGATTTATACAAACTTTCATCGGCTAGTTTATCCCCTTAGGGGTGGAATTTATCAAAATCCTTTCTTAGGGGATGCCTACGTCATAGTAGCTTTTTTCATGCAAAGTACCAGCCCAATCGGTTTAAACTTTACAAAGTTTCATACAAACTTTCATCCTCTATTTTAACCCCTTGAGGGTAGAATTGATCAAAATCCTTTCTTAGCGGATGCCTATGTCATAACATCTATCTGCATGCCAAATTTCAGCCCAATCCGTCCATCGGTTTGGGCTGTGCGTTGATAGATCACTATGTCAGTCAGTCACCTTTGAGTTTTATATATTTAAAAGATGAAAGACTAATCAACAGAAGATTATTTACAAAAAAAAAATAAGCAAAAATGCTTATTTTATCATAAGATCACGTTTTATATTCCCCGAAGGATTCGGCAATGGTTTATACTACACTATAGTACACTGTCATTTCGCCAGTTATATTTAAGTCCCAAGTAATAGGGGGCGAGCCTAATACACGGAAGGGACGCGCGGGGTGCTTGTTTTATGAAAAACGATATTTTAGATTAATTTCAATAGAAAAACTCGTTAAAAATATTAAGATAATTCAACATTGAAATTTTAAACTTTGAATCATCGTAGGCGCCAAGGCCGCAAGGATACGCAAGCAATTTATATGTCGTCGTATTAAGGGCAATAAGTACTTACCAGAATATAAGGTTTGGTTGCTATACTTTGATACTGAACGGAGAAAAAAAAAAAATAGATTTTCTCCCATACATTTTTTTTTCAATATTTTTTTTTGACATGAAGGAGCAGTTTTTTTGAAAAGTTGTAGTAATAAGTATTAATCAGCGTTAGATTTCCTATTCGAAACAATTTTTTGTTAAGTTAAATATGCATTTTCGATCCTATATCCACCTTTTTCGAAATCCGGACCACTGTGCGTCGGCGTGTCCCGTGAGAATGCAGAGTTTGATAAAGTACACGCAGAATCGATTAGTTCCAACGACTATAATCGATTGTATCAATTGATAACACAAGTTTTTCTTCACGTCGTCACGTCCATAACTTTTAATCTAAATAGAATGCAATTTAGCTGAATAATTAATTAACGAACCGAACATGTTCAAAACACAAAGCGTCATGACTTTACCTGTTGTTGGACAGATTGGCGAGTATCAGAGTCGCCGCCTCGCCTCGAAAGGTGAGCAGTCGCAGTCAAGTGCAAGTACTCACAGCGCCACTAATCGGCCATTTACATCAGCAAGACGCAGTCGCTCGCACACCTATGTGTAGTGGACTGCGGACTGCACGGTCGAGTTCATTAGGTTCGATCCATTTGGCGGAGTGCGGACTCCATTACCGGCAGTCGTAACATCGAACGACGCCGGGTGACGTCGCGCTCGTTAACTACCTTTTACATTCGCCCGCCATGCGACAATACGCTGTCCTATACAAATAATACAAGCTCACCCCTACGCTGCCTGTGAGCTCTGTACATGCAGTATGTGATAAAATACCGAGTGTATATCCTATAGACAGTATATTACTGGCTTTGCGGGAATACGGTTCTGCAATAACGTGATTTTGCTCCCTGTAATGCACGGCTGACGGCCGTATCTGGTTAGACTGGAAATCTCGACTTATTTGGGAGAAGCCTGGCATGAACTATGAATACGGTGTGTGAACACAATAAACGTACCTGTTACTTTAAATATGACGCGATACCTAAGAGTAGTGTTGGTACACGATGAAGGAAAAATTGCATTTCTAGTGCAGCATGCAACGTTGAAGCAAAACATTTTTGTTATAACAACACGCTGCTAGCGATACTGTGCAGGTTACCGTGAAAGTGTGAACACAAAACATATTCACGCACACAAATGTATGTACTTCAAATACACTTATGTTTTTGCCACCCCTAGAAGACCGTCTCTAATGTCAAGTAATGTCAAGATAATCAGAGTAACAAAGGATGTCTTCGACTTCCCGGAGTCACGTCTTCTATGGAGGAAGTGTTTTGTTCCAGAAATGTGACAAATAACAACAGACAAGGTTCCGTATTTGGCAAGCGTCTCGCTGACGTTTGAGCGCGCGATGCGCAGCGTATGGCATGAGAGCACTCGCGTGCATGTAGTGTATGTAGGTGCGTGGTGTCAGCTGCCGCCGGGAATGCGGATGGCGGCCGCCACCATAACAGTCGCGGCTCGCCGCCCGCCAGCACACCGGCCATCCGCCGTGTGTTGTGTTCTTGTGCACATTTCTCACCCTCGTAGCTCCGTGTGGCTCCGTGGAGCTGAGTATGCATGACATGCGGGGCAGGAGTCCATCGATCCGCCTGTTCCCGGAACTCGTAACTACATATTAATAAAAAAGTACGTCTACCTAGTTCTACGTGTTTCATGAACGCCTACAACATATTCATACACACGGATTACGTAACTCCCTCTTTCTTTTATGCCGCGATATTCTTTGATATGACGCTGATAACATTAGTTTTTGCAATTAAAACTTCAACAGCCTGCTGAATGTGTCCGTCGAGCAGATAAGGCAAAAGTCTTGCCCCGGCCGTGGTCTTGCACTAGCGTGTGATGTATCATACGCTCGCCGCGCCCGGTCCGCCGGCCCCGGCCCCGGCCCCGGTCTGATTGGATCACGCTCGCAAAGAGCGTACCATCAATAACAGACGCGTCCCTGGCAGCGATTTAATTAATTTTAACTGAGTGTGCCGAATGGCGTTGCCCGTCACGGACAAGCATACATGACTTATATTGTATTAGGTAACACCGCCATGCAACATCGTCGAGAAGGTCTACCTACACGACAAGCTTAGGATAAGATTTAACTCTGCTGATGTATTTTGGTCTCTCTTATAATATTTACCACGAATTAAGTGGCATTACCACGAAAACAAAAAATTAGAGTAATATTTTTTCAGTATACTTAATTTCTATCTGAAACAATACTAAGTGGATAATATCCACTAATAATACACACATATATATATAAATGTTCTGAGTTCTGAGGACATGACTGTCTAGACTAGCAGAGATGTGGAGAAGATAAAATGATGGCGTCACTATCATCAGATCAACTTCAAATCTCTATTATGTTACTAGTATAAAATAAGGAATATAAAAATGTAAAAACTTAACATGTAAAGAAATAAATAGAAATAAGCAATATTGCAATATATGTAAATAAGTTATCATAATAAATATAAGATAAAATTATAAGAATAAACTATATTACAGATAAGGACATAAATTGTAAGACTGCAAAATAGAAAGAAAAAAAAAGAAAGAATAAATATGAAAAGAAAACATACGACCAAATGAAAAATGGCCAAAAAGAAAACTGGCAAAAAAAATGCCCTGCCACACAGCGGGGAGCAGTCTTTAATAAATTTAAAACAAACCCTATTTTGTTGCGAAGTTTGTCCCAAGAGTTCCTCAACAGCTAACAACAGCTATATCGTGTTTGACTTCATTTCTCTTAGCATGAGAACTTTAGACCTAGCCGAGGTATCATTGCCATCGAGGGTCTAGAGGGATGAAAACGGAAGGAAAGGGCAAGAGCTCCTCGACAGTTAACAGCAACTATAAAATCGTGTTTGGCCTCATTTCAATAGTCTTGATGAAAACTTGAGCTAGAAATAAATGTGAAAGCTATGTACTCATGTCCATTGTCCAGCCCATTTAACATTTAAATGATAACAAAAAATATACAGCTTAAAAGGTACACGGTGTTCACACTTTCGCTGCTCAAGCCCTACATTGTACTACTATGGATGCGAGTATCTATTTTTATATAAGTTTTAAATTTTCTTTCATTTAGATTTAAGACCTCACTAGGTATTTTGTTGTAGCATTTAACACAGTAGGTACCCCATAAAAGATTTTTGTACTCTTGACAATCTAAGTGTTTGTTTGCGCCGCCTCAAAATGTATTTTAATGTTTCTTAGTTCGATGTTTCCTCGGTTTGATTTTTTGCTCAAAATATTTTATAGTCATTGTATATCATTTTGCTCATTAATTGTTTCACTTCACTTTCATTCATTTGCGAAACCAAAGTAAACCCTATGGAGGATGTATATGTTACGGTAAGAGTGAATAATTGAAGATTATTAATAATTATCTATTATTATTAATAATTACTGAAAGTCGAGGTTAAAGTGATTAATTAATCACATTTGTCGGTTATTATTAATAATTTGACCCTAGTAGTGATAAATGTAATAAGTAAACTTCCTTCACAGGAGCAAGTCGACGGAACCCCGCTCCGCGGGGCTCCTACTTCTGTGTGGTTAAAAAAAAATAACCTCGAAGAGGATGGCGGGGTCTTTCAGACCCCGCCATTCTCTTCTAACCGAAATTGTCCGAGTCGGGGTGCCAGCAAGTCCCGAGGTTAGGCCCAGTTCTAACCGGCTAAACCTAGGTGTAACCGACCACATGCGGTTAAACCTACGTGTATCATACTTGTCTTCAGTTAGCACTAGGTTTAGCCGTTTAGTTTATTAATTTTCATCCCACCATCTCGGAAAGGGTACTTTTGCTCTTCGATATCTGACCGTAAAAGCCGTTTTTATCCTCAAGTGAGTAAAAGCCGTTTTTATCCTCTAGTGAATAAAGTAAATTTGAATTTAGAACATCGTATGAACAAAAGAGTAGCAGCAGTAATGGCGGCTGGTGACCGCAACAGCTGATCGCTTGCTGTGGTGCCCACTTGACGTTCGAAGGTTGTCGAGGAAACAAATTCTATTTTTAAAATTTGATGTGGTACACAGGTGGGAAAGCAGAGTACGCTCCACGGGTGTAAGGCTGCGTTGCCTTGGGCTAACTTGGATCCCTCGCTTCACTAAGGATTTTTAACTTTATTCCCTCGTTTCTTTCGGGTGTTAACACTTGAACCTTCTCGCTGCGCTACGGATGGAGGTTCACTCCCAGAATCCTTAGTATCGCTTCGGAATTCAATACGCCTCCCTTGGAGCGTAATCTACAATTATTTTGTTAAAATCTCAGACCCGAAACATTCTTGGCTCAGTACTTTGTTTTACCTTTTTTATTTGCTTTGTGCGGTTTTCCTTTCACGTCTTATTGTTATGTTATGACAAACCAAGATAAAAATAAGTAACTTAATAATTATATTATTTGTTTTAATTTAAAAATTATTCTGTTCTATAATAATGTCTTAGTTAATACCTAAACTGAAATAAAAGCCTATCTTGTGTTTGTACAATGTACATCTGTTTTTGCATTTAGTCATTTCCTCGCTGAGGTGGGATGAAAAGTTACGTGTTGCACTCGAGTGCAAAGATTTTTCACCTTGTGCTCTTTTGATTCCCTCGCTATCGCTCATGATTCTAATTTTGAATCACTCGTTGCACTCGTGATTCAATTTTAGAATCATTCGCTTGCTCGGTCATCAAAATTGAGCACGCGGTTAAAAATCAACTTTGCACTCTTGTATAACAAATAACTATTTATCACTTTTACCAATATGTGTCGTGAATTATTAATAATTAGTTATAGTAGACGAAGCCGACAACACCTAGTTGTAAAGCATTTGATCTGAATGAGCTGGTAGCTCTACTCCTGCCCTGGCCGCGGGCCGTGCACTTACATTAGCTTACATTTTATTGTAATTGCATGCGCTCACGCCCACAGGCAGGCGTCTCGCGAGGCCGGCACGACCGCGCGACCAGCTGCGCGTGATTTGATTGTGACGTGTGAGGCTCCACGACCAGACGACTACGACTTACGACTAGACACTTGCGACACTGACTGACAATTACTTTCTCACGATATTTGCATTGGGGGGAACGATTGACTACTAAACAAAAACAAACAAATGAACGCGCTCTGCAGCAGTCCACACATACTGGTCTCTCAGTCTCATTCTGCTATGTTCACAGGGTTGGCAAATTAACAGTTTTTTAACGTTTTTGTTCTTTTTGTTGAAGGCATTAATTTGGATTAATTCGACGTAATATTTCGTTTCCAGGCTAGTTTTTTTTAAATCGCCGTTGTAAACTCTAATTAAACTGTTGTAGTAATATCAGTTCTAATGTTGATTTTTTTATAACAGGGGATCCAAGCGGGTCCGGCGAGGAATTTCCATGAACTATGAATAGGAGAAACACCAATACAATATTATATTTAAAATAAAATGAGGGAAATAGCCACAAGTCCACTGAATAATATACTCAAACTCGTTTTGTGTCAAGCTATTTAAGACTCTTTTATGTATTATATTAATGTATTTTCATTTTATATCAAATCATTCGCTGTGAAAAGTAGCTAGAATTAAAACTTGTTTTTTTTGCCTATAGTTTAAATACAATGTTAAAAAATTTAAAGTTTAAAAATAAATTCTTTTAATATTTGTTTTTAAACGTGTGATATAAAACACGGTTTAAATTCAAACCGTTTTAAACATGTGTTTTAAAACAACTTTTCTTCATCATACCAACCCTGTATGTTCATAGAAATAGCGATTATATAATATAAAATAATTGAAAATACCTGTACATTGTTCACAGTTCGCGTCGCAGCTGAAAGATATAATTGTGTAGAGCACAATGGCCGCGCTATCGCTCGCAGCCATCTTCTACAAACAACCAGATGAGCACGAAAGAGGTGGGAAGGAATAACTGAGATAACACCTCTTTTGGAACGCTAACAAATACGGCTGAAGTTCGTGTTGTGGGCGCCCGCGCCGTAAAGGTTTCACTACTGATTTAATTATCATAGAACCTCGACATGTTCAGTTGTTGCTCCCGAGCGTCGACCAGCTACTTCTACCACTCCACTCCACAACATGTTCATTACCTTTGTTAACAACATGCCTCTCTAGTATTTATTCATTTACATTAAGCCATACGATGTTACAATATTGTATAACCATTGATTGAGCTGTGTCATTTGCTTTTTGTAACTATATGAATGTTCTTCCACAAACACTGTCTGAAATACTGCAAATTCACACCACTAATCCGAATGGATTTCTTAATTCGGCAAGATTTCCTAGAGATTGACCGTCACTACAGAATACAGACAGAACACAGCTCAGTTTAGTGCGATAGCGCGCTGTATACTACGCTTTGATTATATATAATCAAAGATACTACGTAAGTACGTACATAAGTAAAACTAACTAACTAAAGAAGAAAGAACTAATTGAAGATTCGTCACTCAGCATGTCTTACTATCTTTTTCTGGGGTTATTTTAAGGATAAAGATGCTCAACAAGACGGAATGTTGGGAAATAACCCCTCTTTGAAGAGTGGCTATAGACGCCTCACGACGTCCTTACCTTCCGCTTGACACAGGTCTTAACCGGACACGTAAGTTTCGCGAGGTTCCTGAGACTGAGAGGGATAAAACGCCTGGGTGTCACCACTGCGTGGATCGTCCGGATCGCCTGGAGCATACGGTGCAGGACTGCCACGCTTGGACAGAGCATTGTCGTGTCCTCACGGAAGTGAAAGGCGGCGACCCCTTGCACCCAGCATTTGTCGAGGCCTTGCTGTTGGGCGAGACGGAGGAAGCGGTCCCTACTTTCTGCGAAACAGTCATGCTAGCGAAGTAGGAGGCGGGTCGCGTGAGGGAGAGGACAGCGTCCACCCCACGCTGTTTTTAATATTTCTGTGCCACGACCCAAACGCAGCGGGAGACGCTCACGGCAACGGACGTCGCTAGGCGATTTCTGGGCACCATAGGCGCGGGCAGGCGGATGGCGTGTAATGGTGACTCGCCGTCCGATCACGGACTTTGTGCGTGTCGACGGCGCGTCATGTTCCATGCGCGCTTCTTCAAAGAGCTGTCAGCAAAATGACGCGGCCCCTTCTTAGAGGGCCAAAGCCTGCGAAGGTCGCGCGACTGTCTCATAAGGTAACCGTGACCCTGGAACTTAAAGGGATATTGAGGATCACCGTGGGTTTTAGTCAGTACATGTCTAGCAGTCCCTCCCGTCCTGATCTGGGTTGGATGCGTCATTTGGAGTTTTTAGCACGATAAAAAAGGGGTTATTTAAGGATAGTTAAGAGTCACAAAGGACCACGGGCAGAAATATATGGAGACTGGCCCATCGTTCAACAGTGATGGAACCTATGCCAAATGAATGCTTTGAGGATGTGATGCATTTCTTATTATGGCAGCTAAGTCGAATTCGAGCGCCAACAAGGTGATTTCGAGCATTGAAAACATATGCCCTTACCTAACCTAACATGTGGCAACATTCTCATACTGATTTGAAACAGGTGTCATTCGATGCGTGTGGTAGATACGATATACTTTTACTATGGCGACATTCTTCAAATGTGTAAGGTTCACCTGTAATATCTGAAAATGTCAACCTAACCTAACTGTGGCAACATTCTCCTACTGATTTGAAACAGATGTCATTCGATGCGTGTGGTAGATACGATATACTTTTAGTATGGCGACTTTCTTCAAATGTGTAAGGTACACCTGGAATATCTGAAAATCTAACCTAACCTAACCTAACCTGTGGAAACATTCTCCTACTGATTTGCAGTATGGAACACCGAGTGGTTTTAGTCAGTCGAGTCTAACATGCCTTTTCCGTGTTCTCCACGCTGACAACACAACAAGCCCATGAGGGTTTCCACACTTAAAAATAGGTGGGTTAGTTAGGTTCGTTTAAGAAAAGCCTAGGAATCCCAGGTAAAACCCACACGTCTGAAGATGTAGCGATCATAAAAATATGTCTTATCCACTACACGCTTCGAATAACACGTGTTTCAAATCAGTTTTTTTTTTATCGTGGTAAAATCATCAAATGAGGCCTCCCACCCCGGGCAGGGCAGAAGGGTCTGTCAAACTTGGACTGACTAAAATCCACGGTGTCCTTCAATAGTCCTTTATGTTCCGGGATCACGGTGATTAAAATAAGTCCCTGGCAGGCTTCGGCCCTCCGTGAGGGGGCCTCGTCATTGTGCTGACTATCTTTGAGTAGTCGATCCGGGCATGGTCCACGGTCGGACAGCGAGTTGCCCTTTACTCGCTGTCCGCATGCCCACGCCTACTGTGTCCTCCGGGCGATCTTCACAGGTGGCACCCAGGCGTATCTTTCTTCCCTATCCGAGACAGGTACCTCCTGAACGAAGCCACGTCTTTCCAGCCACACCTCAAAGAGGGGTCTTACCGTCGCGATTGCGGTGTGCCCGAACCTCGGTTGTTTCAAATCAGTTGGAGAATATTGCTACAGCCTTCTTAGGTTAGGTTGACATTTTTAGATATTCTAGGTGAACCTTACACATTTGAAGAATGTCGCCATACTAAAAGTATATCGTATCTACCTCACGCTTCGAATGACACCTGTTTCAAATCAGTAGGAGAATGTTGCCACAGGTTAGGTTAGGTGGACATTTTCAGATATTCCAGGTGAACCTCACACATTTGAAGAATGTCGCCATAGTAATAGTATATCGTATCTACCACACGCATCGAATGACATCTGTTTCAAATCAGTAGGAGAATGTTGCCACAGTTAGGTTAGGTTGACATTTTCAGATATTCCAGGTGAACCTTACACATTTGAAGAATGTCGCCATACTAAAAGTATGTCGTATCTACCACACGCTTCGAATGACACCTGTTTCAAATCAGTAGGAGAATGTTGCCACAGTTAGGTTAGGTTGACATTTTCAGATATTACAGGTGAACCTTACACATTTGAAGAATGTCGCCATACTAAAAGTATATCGTATCTACCTCACGCTTCGAATGACACCTGTTTCAAATCAGTAGGAGAATGTTGCCACAGGTTAGGTTAGGTGGACATTTTCAGATATTCCAGGTGAACCTCACACATTTGAAGAATGTCGCCATAGTAATAGTATAATTATCGTATCTACCACACGCATCGAATGACATCTGTTTCAAATCAGTAAGAGAATGTTGCCACAGTTAGGTTAGGTTGACATTTTCAGATATTCCAGGTGAACCTTACACATTTGAAGAATGTTGCCATACTAAAAGTATGTCGTATCTACCACACGCTTCGAATGACACCTGTTTCAAATCAGTAGGAGATTGTTGCCACAGGTTAGGTTAGGTTGACATTTTCAGATATTCCAGGTGAACCTTACACATTTGAAGAATGTTGCCGTAGTAAAAGTATATCGTATCTACCACACGCTTCGAATGACACCTGTTTCAAATCCGTAGGAGAATGTTGTCACAGTTAGGTTAGGTTGACATTTTCAGATATTCCAGGTGAACCTTACACATTTGAAGAATGTCGCCATAGTAAAAGTATATCGTATCCACTACACGCTTCGAATGACACCTGTTTCAAATCAGTAGGAGAATGTTGTCACATGTTAGGTTAGGTAAGTGCATATGTTTTCAATGCTCGAAATCACCTTGTTGGCGCTCGAATTTGACTTAGCTGCCATAATAAGAAATGCATAACATCCTCAAAGCTTTCATTTGGCATAGTTTTCATCGCTGTTGAGCGATGGGCCAAAATGCGCATGGTCCTTTTGCATAAGTTTGTTCTTTTTAGGACTTTTTGTTATAGGGGTTGATAAAATTTTTGTTAATATTGGTTTAGCATTTTCAAATGGTTTTCAGAAAAAAGGTGGCCGGGGTAGAAATTCACGGAGGCATAGTTCGAAATACGCGCGGACCATAGAAATATTAAAAACAGGAGAAGTGGCAAGGGGGCGTGGCGGCAACCAAGCGGTGCTGAGCGTTAGGCCCTTCGTACACAAGGCGACTCGGGTATCCGATACTCTAGTCGAATACCTAATTCACGCGACTCTAGTAGCGCATGATCCGTACACAGCGGCGACTCGAGTCGTAAGACTCAAATCGTCTATTCGGCCACCATTCTATATTCAACCTTAATAATACATTGTATAAAACACAAAATGTACATCTCCTTGCATAAATAAAAATGCTGTTAATTTTAAAAATGGCGGGCGCATTCCAATTTCAATTTTTTGGAATTAAAAATTGGCGCGGAGAAAAATGTATTTTCATGCAAAAATATTGAGAAAGAATATGGTTCATAATTTCGCCGCGCGATTCTGCTACAAGGTAGCTCGATTTGTTTATGCTTTGACTTTCATGGTGGTGACCATGGGTTCAATCCCCAGGTAAACATAGAATTTTTTTTTTCGTGTTTCACTTGTTTTTTAATTTTATTCCATTTTTTTTTCCAGCTTTTTTTTTTAAGTTTATCTTTTAAAAAAAGCTTATGTACTCCATAGTAATGACTCTAGGGAGCCAAAGCCTGCCGGGGTCGCGGGACTTATCTCATTACATTACTGTGACCCCGGAACATAAAGGGCTATTGATTTTGGTCACTACGAGTCTGACAGTCCCTCCCGCCCTGACCAGGGTGGGAGGACTCATTTGATGATTTACCACGTAAAAAAAAAGCTTAAGTAAGTATTCCATAATATATGTATTTAGAATATTCTTTTGAATTTGACAAGCCTGTTAGTCTAGTGGTTAGTGGCCCTGACTGCTATGCCTGAGGTCGTGGGTTTGATTCCCACCCAGGACATTTAATGTTTGTGTGATGACCACGTTTTCGTTCTGTGTCTGAGAGTAATTTATCTATACATATAATAAATCTATAATATTTATGTATTTAGAAACAAAACTATGCTGTAGCTTATTTTTATTTTTTTTTCGTGGTAAAATCATCAAATGAGACCTCCCACCCCGGGCAGGGCGAGAGGTACTGTCAGACTTGTACTGACTAAAATCCACGGTGTCCTTCAATAGCCCTTTATGTTCCGGGGTCACGGTGATGGTATAAGACCCGCGACCAACACAAGCTCTGCTTAGCTTTGGACTAGATGACGTTGTGTGATAGTTGTGGAATATAATAAAATGATACAAACAAGGATATTTTTCTACTTCAGATACAAAGAAGTTTAATAATAAAATTTGAAATAATACTTAGATACGAATTTTTCGTCGGTTATAAATCGCGCAGACTTGGGTATCCGCGATCTTGATAAATGGAGTCGCGCGTGGTTAGAGTCGGCGACGCATCACCAAAATAAGCCTCTAAGGATTTGTATTGCGATAGTCTCATGGAAACCAAATCGTAAGGTATCGGAAACTTGCATAGCGTTGTGTACGAACCTTCGTACACAACGTGACGCAAGTTGCCGATACTATAGTTTCGTTACTACTCATGACCTGCGGAAAATTAGAGGTACTAATTTTTTTTATGCAATTTGATATAACGACATAGACACTAGCGCCGCGTCAAAGGGTCATGATGGGTGGTCACGATTATGAATTTATAAAATGACTGACACATGACTGTGACGTCAAAATATATTTTTTAGGGATCCGTAGGTTCGAAAAAAAAAACGGAATCTTTGTAAGATCAGTCGTGTGACCGTCCGCCCTTCATAGTTAATTTTCTGTGAACTTTTTTGACTGATTAAGTTGTAAACATTTATCTATTGAATACATTTAGAACAGTTAAGTAGGTAGGTATGCCATTTCCAAACATATCAGTTCCTATTGCTCAAGTGTGTTTTCTGTATTATTTCTTATCTCCGAAAATACTGAACAGGTATATTTGTAATTATGAAAAATATATAAATAATAGAAGTCCTTTGTATATAGATTACAAGAAAATTCACAGTAGACCTATGATCTTAAAACAACATAGACATCGGAGAGACAACAATGAAAAAAAACTGTAAACTGCATCATGTGATATCAAATGAAAATGCTTATTGTGAGGATTGTAAATATAATACTTTATTCGTTATAAATTTTATTCAATGAAATAGAAAAAACCCCTCTCTCCCAATTGCATACCAAATTAAGATTTATTACGAGGATTGAATATTGAGTGAATATTTTTTTAACATTTTAAAATAATTACTTTCCAAAAATGTTTCAAGAATATGCTACGGAACCCTTTATTGTGTGAATATAATTAATAATGGGAAATAAATTGCTCCGCCATCTTGAAAATCGCAGAAACTCAAGTAGCGGCGATGTCAACAGATAGGTAGCGCGCGATTGGCGTCGCGCGTCGCAAGCATGTGTACGAACGTATATGGATTTCTATTGCGAGAGTCGCCTGGATACTGAAGTCGTAAGGTATCGGAAACTGGAGTCGCCTAGTGAACGAAGGGCCTTACGCTCAGATATTGAAAAAATGGCCGGCACACGGTGGGCCGAAAATCGGCTTTCATAGACTTAGGCATTTTATTTTGCAAGTGCCATTTTTTATGCCGGATATCACTTCTATTAGTTATAACAATATACAAAAATGACACCAGATTTGATTCTGCACAAAAACGAAGGAATTATAATTTTTTTACGAAAATTTTGTATGGAGCTAGTATGAAAAATCGAAATATCTCTAAAACGGCAGGGATAACCGTAATATCCTTATAGGGGGTTATAGTACTAATTATTTGTGATTTTTTGACATAAGTTACATAATGGTTGTGAATGCCGTTTTTTTTTTAAAAATCGTAAAAATATTTTCATTTATTTTCACCTATGAAACGTTCCTTTTAGTGTTAAAGTTGAAGATTTCAGAGCTTTAACAACTCTTAACATAAAATAGCATGACCTCTATAGACCTGAAGGACTAGACAGAGGTGAAAGAAAAGTTATTTTGTAGGTTATTGTACCCTTTTCTGTGGTTGTTTTTGAAGGCGGCTATATTTTTTTTGAAAACTCGGTGTAATCGATGTTCATACATAAAAAAAATACCGACCGACCGAATGGAGAACCTCCTCTTTTCTTTGAAGTCGGTTAATAAAAAAAATGGACTGTTTATATACTTTTTATTGAAAGGTAATTTAAATAAAACAGAAGTAACAAAAATAATATCAAAGTGCATAATAATTTATGAAAGTATTAACTAAACATATGATACAATAAACAAACATGAATAACAAAAGAACATAAAGAAAAATAATTGAATTTTACAAATTTTCTTTACAACTTTCGTTGTCGGACTCCAATTCCGAGTCAGAATCCAGATTGGATACACCTACAAACGCGAACTCAGTTTCCGGAAACTGTATTAGGTCGAGAGTTTCAGCAAAAAAGGTTGTCTTCCTTTTGGCATCTAACTTCGGCCTTTGTGCACTTAGGAAAGGATCCGAAGAAACAACAAGCATATTTAGGATATCTTGAGTAGGATCTTGCCTGCTTCTTTTCCGCGAATGATGTTCCCGAAACCTCCTAAAATCTTTGTTTCGAGACTCTGAGGCTTCTTCCGAGAGAGTCCCAATCGGGACAATATCATTTTTTTCGATTATGTCAGCACCGTGTATGTAGTTTATGTACGGTTGATGACATGTAGTACCAGTCGTATAAGTCCACGTACTTTTCTGCTGTTTTGCGAGCAAAATCTTTAAATTTGATGACATTTATCTTCTCACCAGATGTTATTGCTTGAAAAATAACAGAAAATCTTTTTATCAGGTCTTGATCCAACCCAGTAATAGCTGCAGTTTTATTGGGAAACTCGAAAAACTTCCTTGCGGTATTCCCGTCATTGGTAGTTCCCGAGCCTTGTTTCACTATATCAATCAATAGATTGAGCTCCTCTTTAAATTTATTTTGAATGTTATTTTTTCTGTTTTGTATTATTTCTTTATGCTCATTACTTCTTGCTGCCCACTGTTTGAAGTCAAGTCTGTATGCAATGTGTAACAGACATTCCATGCAATTTATACGGGCATGTTGGGATGATAGGCCAAATTCGTTTATGTCAGAACTCACAGTTTTTGATGTTACAGCATCTAAGTGGTTCATTTCTGTTGGTTTTGCTAAGCACAGGTAGCATGATGCATTTGATCTAGCTTCAGAAAGGTACGTGCAGACTTTTGCGTCGATCATTGTCATCATTAGTTTATGAGTCACCCTGTTACTTAAATTAATGCACTCTGTGGGGTTAAGGGCCTCAATTTCCTCATCCATTTTTCTTTTGTTATCAATGACAACTGCATCGCTTTCTTTTACAAAAGTGAACTGAACCGGACGACAATAAAAAGTTGAGCATGGTTTCGGGTTTGTCCATATAGTATTATCTCCATCTGTAAGTTTCAGTGGCACCAAGGAGGTCATAAAAATGCTTGAATCATCATGCTCGCCGTCCATTTTCTGCTTGTATCGGCTTTGATTGGAAGCACCATCAAATCCCCACTTCGATATCAGCTTTAACTGCTTATTTTCCACATTATCAGAAAGACTTTGAAGAATCCGCTTCACGTGATGTCAAGTAAAGCTTGAAGTGTAATTCTAGCTGATGAATCAGTAACTGACACTGATAGATTAGTTGGGTAGCATGCAAGCTTAGTTTGTTGCAGTTTGTAGTAGGATAGGTAAATATCCTTAGCACCTTCCCGAATGACAGTCTCTCGCAACGTAATATATTGCCACTTTGAAAGCATAAGTGAAAGAAGTAATCCAAGTGCTTTCTCTGGTGTAAATATTACTGTTTTCACTGGTTTCTTAATGCTTTCATGGATTTTAACGGCAGCTTCTGGATTTTTGATCATATATTCGATTACAGATGCGATATCTTCATACCCTTCTTCTTTTAAACGCGCTGCAGCTGCATATGCCAATTCACAGGAATCCTCGCCTATGTGCTCACTAGACACTCTTCTGTCTAGTCCTTCAGGCCTATAGAGGTCATGCTACTTTATGTTAAGAGTTGTTAAAGCTCTGAAATCTTCAACTTTAACACTAAAAGGAACGTTTCATAGGTGAAAATAAATGAAAATATTTTGACGATTTTTAAAAAAAAAAACGGCATTCACAACCATTATGTAACTTATGTCAAAAAATCACAAATAATTAGTACTATAACCCCCTATAAGGATATTACGGTTATCCCTGCCGTTTTAGAGATATTTCGATTTTTCATACTAGCTCCATACAAAATTTTCGTAAAAAAAATATAATTCCTTCGTTTTTGTGCAGAATCAATTCTGGTGTCATTTTTGTATATTGTTATAACTAATAGAAGTGATATCCGGCATAAAAAATGGCACTTGCAAAATAAAATGCCTAAGTCTATGAAAGCCGATTTTCGGCCCACCGTGCGGCACCGCGATTTAGTCTGTTGTCAACCGCGATCGTGAAAAAAAACGATTATGCCGTCTTGTTCAGAGGTTTTGTGCAGAAATAGTAGCCAAAACAAAAACTTTAGAACCCATGGCATCAGTTACCATAAGTAATTAAAAGTATTTTACAATATTTGTCTTAAAAATCACGAAAAACTGCAAGCCGTAAAATATACCTGACTTGTACTACTATACTTTTGTTTTCCTATATCTCTTCGACTGCATTATTTTTGTATCAAATACATTGCTCTTTTACAACCACCTCAGTCTATCACCGAGTGAACAGAACAAGCAATGTAAAACTGACATAACGATACCTCATCGAGCCGTAATGTCGCATGGTGCGTCCGCTGCTCCGGTCCGCCGTATTTGAGCACGAGTTAGTGTTGTGCTCGTGGAGGTCTGACCAAGTCTATCGACAAAAAGTCGACTTCTACTTTTCTTCAATTTGTTAACTTGTAATAAGTTTGAAAGGTCGATTTTAATTGTTTTAAAGCGTAGTAGATAAATGCGTAACCAAGATCGAGAAGTAGGTAAGTTCATTAATGTTTAGTTTAGTAACCTATGTGCACTAAATTAAAAGATCTAATTTGAAACATTTTATACATTAATTAAATAATGTTTTGTTGGTTTTATATCGTTTTAATTTACTTTTATTCCAAACCTGTACAATTTCATCGATATATTTATCGAAAACTCTTCGATTTAGTCAAGCACTATGCCGTTCCGCCCCCGTGTCCCTACAACACACAATGATATTTTTTTGAGTGTGAGCAAATTATACGGAAAAAGCACGCTGCAGTTTAAAGAATAAGGTTTATATTTAAATGACTGAGTTATCGTCGGCGCGTGTGTGCACTTGTTCGTAGTATTGTTTTGACCGAACTGTGTGTGCAATATTAGCGTTATGGAGGGGCAATCGTGGCTTCACCGGTTTTCTAAACATTTTGAACTTCACGCCATATCTCCTTCTTTATTATATCTATGGCGCGGACGAAGTCGCGAGCGAAGTGCTAGTAAAAACACCTAGTGCGGTTTAGCCGTTCAGTTTATTAATTTTATTACTTTCACCAATATGTGTCGTGAATTATTAATAATTACAACTAAAAGTAATAAATTTCGATCGTTTATTCACATTTACCAAAACATGTGATTATTATTAACTAGCTGTGCCCGCAACTTCGTTCGCGTGGATGTCGGAATTGAGCAATGTATTTTTTAGTTCTAAGCGCTTAATTCAGGCCAGTCCATTCCAGTCCATTCCAGTCCATTCCAGTCCATTCCAGTCCATTCCAGTCCATTCCAGTCCATTCCAGTCCATTCCAGTCCATTCCAGTCCATTCCAGTCCATTCCAGTCCATTCCAGTCCATTCCAGTCCATTCCAGTCCATTCCAGTCCATTCCAGTCCATTCCAGTCCATTCCAGTCCATTCCAGTCCATTCCAGTCCATTCCAGTCCATTCCAGTCCATTCCAGTCCATTCCAGTCCATTCCAGTCCATTCCAGTCCATTCCAGTCCATTCCAGTCCATTCCAGTCCATTCCAGTCCATTCCAGTCCATTCCAGTCCATTCCAGTCCATTCCAGTCCATTCCAGTCCATTCCAGTCCATTCCAGTCCATTCCAGTCCATTCCAGTCCATTCCAGTCCATTCCAGTCCATTCCAGTCCATTCCAGTCCATTCCAGTCCATTCCAGTCCATTCCAGTCCATTCCAGTCCATTCCAGTCCATTCCAGTCCATTCCAGTCCATTCCAGTCCATTCCAGTCCATTCCAGTCCATTCCAGTCCATTCCAGTCCATTCCAGTCCATTCCAGTCCATTCCAGTCCATTCCAGTCCATTCCAGTCCATTCCAGTCCATTCCAGTCCATTCCAGTCCATTCCAGTCCATTCCAGTCCATTCCAGTCCATTCCAGTCCATTCCAGTCCATTCCAGTCCATTCCAGTCCATTCCAGTCCATTCCAGTCCATTCCAGTCCATTCCAGTCCATTCCAGTCCATTCCAGTCCATTCCAGTCCATTCCAGTCCATTCCAGTCCATTCCAGTCCATTCCAGTCCATTCCAGTCCATTCCAGTCCATTCCAGTCCATTCCAGTCCATTCCAGTCCATTCCAGTCCATTCCAGTCCATTCCAGTCCATTCCAGTCCATTCCAGTCCATTCCAGTCCATTCCAGTCCATTCCAGTCCATTCCAGTCCATTCCAGTCCATTCCAGTCCATTCCAGTCCATTCCAGTCCATTCCAGTCCATTCCAGTCCATTCCAGTCCATTCCAGTCCATTCCAGTCCATTCCAGTCCATTCCAGTCCATTCCAGTCCATTCCAGTCCATTCCAGTCCATTCCAGTCCATTCCAGTCCATTCCAGTCCATTCCAGTCCATTCCAGTCCATTCCAGTCCATTCCAGTCCATTCCAGTTATTTGAATAATCTAGTTTTTCTATTCAAAGTTAGATCGCGCGACTGACGTACGAAATCAATGTGTGAGACCAAAGAAACTTCTGAAACTGTTTAAATTCAAATATCTTTTGATAGACTGAACCGATTCCAATGAAACAAAAACTAAGTTCCTCTCCAAGTTACGCTTAATCGTTGTGTATAAAAGTTATCTACATTAATTTCGTATATTTTACGTGATACCTGGACAAATACACAGACAAACAGACAAACAGATAAACAGATAAACAGACAAACAGACAAACAGACAAACAGACAAACAGACAAACAGACAAAAATTCTAAAAATGCTAGAAATGGGTTCTATTGGTTGTTCTTTAATACCCTGGCTATATTTTTTGAGTTTTTATTTAATGTACAAAAATAATTTTTCTACAGTTTTATTATATGTATATAGATAACTAGCTGTGCCCGCAACTTCGTTCGCGTGGATGTCGGAATTTAACAATGTATTTTTTAGTTGCAAGCGCTTAATTCAGGCCACCACACCACACCACACCACACCACACCACACCACACCACACCACACCACACCACACCACCATACCACACCACACCACACAACACCACACCACACCACTCCACTGTAGTTTTGCTATTCGAATTCGAAGTTAGATCGCGCGACTGACGTACGAAATCAAATTGTGAGACCAAAGCACCCGTAATTTTACTTCTAAAACACTTTAAATTCAAATATCTTTTGATAGACTGAACCGATTCCAATGAAACAAAAACTAAATTCCTCTCCAAGTTACGCTTAATCGTTGTGTATAAAAGTTATCTACATTAATTTCGTACATTTTACGTGATACCTGGACAAATACACAGACAAACAGATAAACAGACAAAAATTCTAAAAATGCTAGAAATGGGTTCTATTGGTTGTCCTTTAATACCCTGGCTATAGTTTTTGAGTTTTCTTTTAATGTACAAAAATAACTTTTCTACAGTTTTATTATATGTATAGATATAGATAGAAGTTATCTACATTAATTTCGTACATTTTACGTGATACCTGGACAAATACACAGACAAACAGATAAACAGACAAAAATTCTAAAAATGCTAGAAATGGGTTCTATTGGTTGTCCTTTAATACCCTGGCTATAGTTTTTGAGTTTTCTTTTAATGTACAAAAATAACTTTTCTACAGTTTTATTATATGTATAGAAGATATAGATTTTCAATTAATCAGATTTACCGTAACATATACATTACATTGTGTCTCGCGTCCATAGTACGACTGTGTCACTAAAAGAAGCGTGTGTGACACACAGCGTATAAGAAATACCGCTGAGGGAGAATCGACGCGCTTCATCTGTTACCATCTGTTACGACTGAAAACGAGCTACTACGCTACGAGCGAGCGGGCGGCGACAGTCCGTGACTGTACCGCCTGAATTTACGCCCGCGCCACCGCGCCGCTAACTAAGTGCGGTAGTAGTGTACAGTTTCGGAAAAAAGTTTTGCAGCCAACTGAAATATTCGTATGAAATAAATAAGTGTGATGTGAAGTGTAATCAGTCGATCGTCGATACACTCACTGCTGTTCGGTTATTTCAATATTCGCGTAATGGGCTTTAGCTCTGTGTGTCGCTCGGAGAAGTTTCAAATAAAAATGGTCGTTAGTGACTAACGTCTTTTATTGTATGTTTGATCTACAAAACTTTGATGAATCATGTATCTTTTACGATGATCATAAAAGAGCAAGTGGGTATGTATTATGATGGGAACGCGAACATTGTTGTGTTTGTAGGCGCGTCCGGGCAACAACGGCAGGAAGTGCGCAAGGGGGACAGGCGGCATTGTGCGGCGATAGTATCGGATGTGGTATCGGTGGCGCTTCGGTATCGGAGACGCCGAGCCTGCGAGCACCTCGCCTGCTGCCTGTGACGTCTGCGTCACCTACATACATTAATAGGATCGTGTACTGACAGTACTCCCTACGACGCCGTGACCCTTATTCAATGATTTCGCTACAAAACTCATAGCAATCGTAATTTCTATGAGAAAACTTCCATTGATGATACCACCATGTAGGTTACAGCTAGGTTGCGTTGTGTTTCAGGTACTGTAGTTATTAATAGTCGGAAGGCGAACAAACGGATCTAAGCACAGCTGTCATCGTATGAGTTGCGCGGTCCCGTGGGAAACTGCGCGTCTGTTCGCCTGTGCATCCCGCGACTGACCGGCGGCAGCGGGCGGCGACTCACTGGCTGAGCTAAGTGAGCTAGGTCGCGTCGTCGTGACGTAGGTACTCAAGTGTATACCACGCAAGCGTAAGATAATAATAATACATTTTGCAAGGTAAATACTGAAACTTTCATTAACGATTCTTTAATTGAAATGTTTTCTTTCAGGCGTGTCGTGCGTCTGGTTTATATCACCGACTCGGCAGCGGCTTACGACACGCGCGCAAGCACAATTATGTAGCGCATGGGCTCGGGTGCTCACAGGCCATTACCTACATATTTATGGGAAGTAAATTATACGCCTCCCCTTTTATGTTACATACAGTGTATCAAGTAAGTATCAGCGGCCGCCGGCGCTGCGTGCACCTCTCAACGCACCCGACACGTATTACTTCGAGTTCGAGTGTTACCTTTCTTACTACATATTACATACGCTCCACCATGTTTTGCGCATGAAGAAAACACGGATTTAGTAAAGGAGTTGCCATTGTCTGGGCAGAGAGCAGCAGGGCTCGCGCGACGGCTAGGCGGCTGGGCGCGCGTTGTCATAGACATTCGACGTGACCGCGTCGTCGGGACCGGCCGCGCAGCCAGTACCTGGTGATACCGGAACTATGTAGACAAGTGTCGTGTCGTCATCAGACGTAGGCACTAGGCACGGTAATATTATAATACAGTACTCCAACTTCATACAAACGGACGAAACGCGAGCTATACCTACGCGCCTCAACGTCGGGGCGCGCTCGGGGCGCAGACAGTCACGGCTGTACCGCAGTGTCGAACGGAAGGTTTCTTGTTTTTTAACAATAACCGCGTGTTTTTTTCTTTTAAAATCAGTTCGAGTACATATTTCATAAGACGAATACTTTAATTAAGCTTTATATTAGAATGCGGATTTATTATACTTTAAAATTTAACAATAAAGCGTTTCGTAAGACAGTTGAGGCGCAAATATTTTTCGGTCGCTATCCCGATTAGTTTTTCAAACAAAAACATGTTTTTTTTTAATGAAATCTTCCAATCAAAAAACAATACGCATTTTGATTGCACATTTCCTATTCATTATACAAAGTATTTCATTTATTTATATAAAAAAGTACATTTACAATCACAAACCGAAATAGAAACAGAAAGTAGGTAAAGGCAAATTTTAATGTTATTAAAATATTGGAGACGGGTAGCCCTAACGCATGTTTACGTACCACGCGGCTGTAGGTATTTAAATCTGTCTGGCGGCCGAGTTACACTACTGTATTATTATATTACCGTGACGTAGGTATCTGTTTTATGAATATGACGGTTCGTTTGTTCACGCGGCGGAATGCGTTATCAACTGCAATTTGAACAATGACTTGAGCATGAGCAGTAGTTACTAAAGAAGATCGCGGGTCTTATACCATCACCGTGACCCCGGAACATAAAGGGCTATTGAAGGACACCGTGGATTTTAGTCAGTACAAGTCTGACAGTACCTCTCGCCCTGCCCGGGGTGGGAGGTCTCATTTGATGATTTTACCACGTAAAAAATAAAATAAAAAAAACTTACTAAACAAATGTTTACTGAGGCAATCATGTCTGCTTTTCACTAAAGCACGCTTGTAATAAGCATTAGTAGGGAAGATGGTAAAGACTACTGCTTGGTACGTAGTAGGTATCCGAAAGTTTTTATTTAAAACTCTTATACTATCATTACAGGTTACAAACGTAATGCGATAGCTAAGGCACCTTTTGATAATTATTAACTATTTAAAAAAAACATCTATTACTACAATTATAAAACAATACTTATATTAATACAAAATTACTTTAACTAAAACGATTCAACCTAACCTTATACAAAATGAACATTGGTACTCGTTTAACTAACCTAACATAACTTACATCTACTTTTGAAAATAAAAGAAAAACCCCATTAATGTTCCTATTGAAGATTACAGTCAGTCTCTTTGTGGACCATTTAAAACATATAACAATAACTACATAAAATAAAATTTCTTCTTATAATTTAGGATATATTGTTGCCTAAAAAAAAGAGAAACTATAAAACCATCGACCATATAAATAATTCATTTATTTGAAAACTATCCAAGTCAGACCTTACGCTAGAACCTTTTATCCTAAGTTATAGGAAGAAATGATATTTTATGTTATTAGTGTTCCTAAGTGAAAAATTATAACAATATGATAAAAAATGACCAGTTTCTGATATTATCGCTCAGGACGCTATTCAAGATCATCATCATCATCATCTCAGCCATAAGACGTTCACTGCTGAACTCTCCTTTTGATCTCCACATGTACCGGTTGGAAGCGACCTGCATCTAGCGTCTTCCGGCGACCTTTATAAGGTCGTCTGTCCATCTTGGTGGTGGACGTCCTAAACTGCGCTTGCTAGTCCGTGGTCTCCACTCTAGCACTTTTTGACCCCATCGGCCATCTGCTCTGCGAGCAATATGGCCCGCCCGTTGCAGCTTGTTAATCCGGTGGGCTATATCGGTGACTTTAGTTCGTCTCCGGATCTTCTCATTTCGGATTCGATCCCGCAGAGAAACACCGGGCATAGCTCTCTCCATAGCTCGCTGAGCAACTTTGAGCTTTGAGATGAGGCCGATAGTGAAAGGCCACGTTTCGGTGCCGTAACTCATCACTGGTAACACGCTTTGGTTGAAGACTTTCCTCTTGAGGCACTGAGGTATATTGGACGAAAAGACACTGCGTAGTTTCCCGATCGCTGCTCAACCGAGTTGGATTCGGCGGCTAACCTCTTTCTCGAAGTTGGATCTACCTAATTGGACTACTTGTCCTAAGTAGATATACCTATGAGTCAACAACTTCGAGTACCGAGTTTCCAACAGAGACTGGGGTGGGCACAACATTGGCATTTGACATAATTTTCGTCTTGTCCATGTTCATTTTCAAGCCCACCAGTTGCGAAACTCGGTCGAGGCCATCGAGCATCATGCTGAGTTCCTCCATCGACTTTGCCATGACTACGATGTCGTCGGCAAACCGAAGGTGAGTGATGTACTCGCCATTGATGCTGATGCCAAGTCCTTGCCATTCCAGGAGCTTGAAGGTGTCTTCCATTGCGGTAGTAAACAGTTTAGGGGAAATAACATCCCCCTGTCCTACGCCTCTTCTCAATGGAATTGCCTTCGTATTCTGCTCCTGTACTCGGACCGACATGGTGGCGTTATAAGACAAACACTTCAACACCTCGATGTACCGACAGTCAATGAGGCATCGCTGGAGTGACTCAAGCACCGCCCATGTTTCCACCGAATCGAAGGCTTTCTCATAGTCCACAAACGCTAAGCATAATGGCAAGTTATACTCTTCGGTCTTCTGTATAACTTGCCGCAGCGTATGGATGTGGTCTATGGTAAAAAAAAGTGGCCAAGTGCGAGTCGGACTCGCCCATGAAGGGGTCCGTTCCGTAGCAGCAAGTAACATAATTTAAACGTTCTTGTAGTTACTTGTAACTTTGAGAGGTAAATTGCGGTTTACGATTCATGACGTATTAAAAAAACGAATTATTGATCAAACCAATTTTCATGTACTAAAGTTTGCAAGTACATCTATTTTTTTAGTTTTATCATTCTCTTCCTTTAGAGGTTACATCATATGAATACTGCCTCAAATGGCTTAGCAGAATTCTCGAATCCGCCGAAAAGGTTTAGGCGCAAAACCTAATTCTCAGAAAATGGCAACCGCGTCGCAAAAGGACAAGAATAAATCAAATGGCTGTTAAAAAGGGTGCTAAGACAGGAAACCTCCACGTGCGCCCGTCGACTGGAGTTCCCTCTCGGATACGTCCGGGGGGAAGACCAGTTTTTCGGGCCGGTGCAACCTGGGATGCGGGCAAAAACTCTTCCTTAGGCACTGTGTGCCCAAAATATTGAAATATAAAAATTAATGTAAAAATAAAAAAATAAATTAAAAATGTAAAAAACCCCCGACACAAAAACCAAGTTCACTTTATAAAGTAAAAATTAATAAAAATACGTCGCGTTGGGGGACTGTTCCAAATTATTTATCATCTCCTGTTTTTTTGCAGTCCCCCAACGCGACATATTTTTATTATTTTTTACTTTTTAAAGTGAACTTGGTTTTTGTGTCGGGGTTTTTTTAAATTTTAAATTTTATACTTTTTATTGGTACATACTTATATCATTAATTTTATGTTGCTAAGAGTTCTCCCGAATAAGTCACCAATATTCCCTTTCAGTACGCTTTCATTTGATACCCAACTCGAGTATATTTGCAGACCCTCGGTTACCTTTCCCCACTTTCACCCCCACAACGGCTCAACCGATTTTCATCAAACATGTCTAAGAACAGTCGCAGGTAAGTCATCCTTCATACAAAAAAAAACTAAATTGAAATCGCTTCATCCGTTCGGGCTCTATGATGCCACAGACAGACAGACACGTCAAACTTATAACACCCCTCTTTTTCCGTCGGGGGTTAAAAAAACAATTCAATTTTTCATATAATAACAAAATCTCAAAATGCAAGGTCCCACGGCGTCCTCACCTACCGCTTGACGCAGGTCCTCACTCACCGGACATGGATGCTTCGGGAGTTACCTGCTACATGATGATACATAGATGTTATTAAAGAATTAGGTGAAATTCACATGCCAAAGTTGTTATTGTTTGTGTTTTATTTTATTTAATAGATATATTAACTATAGTTTATTGTTATATATGCTGAGGTTTACTTTTCGAGTTATTTTAAGTTAATTTAGCCTTAGCCACGTATGAAATATGTCTTTCGTTAATTTTATGTTAAGTTATATTGAAATTTTACTTTATTGTAAACATTAATTAATATTCTTGTGCCGCTTTATGGGGTGGACATGGATTACCTACTAACTTGTTATGTATAACACCTGTAAACTTACCATTTTCTACGAATAAAAATGTCTTTGTCACTTTTGAATAAAATAATCAATCCTTCATTGATTTAGTGCATGGTGTAGTGAGTTGCTGAAAATGATAATAGGTAGCGCTAGTGGTTGTAGAATAAGGTTAGTTCATGATTAGTTACGCGTAATAAATACGAAAATCTACTATATTCTTATTTTTAAGAACAAAACCGGCCAATTGCGTGTCGGGCTACGCACAGTGTAGGGTTCCGTAGTATACCCATCAAAATACTTATGCGAACTAACTAAACTGATTCGCTGAATTTAATCTTAGTTAATTAAAGTTGACAAACTTACATTTGCAGTTGAAGAACATGTTCTCCGATACATTTTGTTTAGGAAAACATGTTAAGTACCCAAGTACGTTTTATAAGTTGGTCGACTATTACTCGCAAACTTGTAAAGCCTACTTAGTCATGATAATTTTCTTTTAAACTTCGTTATATATACTACTATTGTGAATTTTTTCACACCCCCAAACATAACCGTTTAGCTGGTAGAGGGGGGGGGGGGGACACTCGAGTCGAGCAAAAATAAGGACTTCAAAGCTTAATATTTCACAAACGAATCTTTTTACCAAAAAATCGATAAATGAAAACTAGCAATATTTTTGAAAGGCCTATTTAATGATACACATCCCCACTTTACGTGTACAGGTACCCTAAAAAAATATACATATCAACAAATCCGTACATTTACACCAAATTTTTACAGCTTTCTAGTACTGGGCGTCTCTGAGCTAAGCTGCGGTCAGACGGACGGACATGGCGAAACTATAAGCGTTCCTTGTTGACTACGGAACCCTAAAAACGGGAAAATTTCGATTTAAAAAATTAAGGGTGGTGTTTAACTCGTTACATATTCACGTAAAGATAATAAAATCCACAAATAGACATTTACAGACACTAATTATAAGTTAAGTGAAAATTACAATAAAATACCAGTTTTTGATTTTTCTCTTTGTATTCACCTAATTACCTATCTGCGTGCTAAATTTGAACTTTCTAGGTCATCTGAAACTGGGATATAGTTTTGATGTATAGGTCAGTCATAAAAATTTGATATCTAAATAACCGTTTAAGATATGTTTACAAAATTTGGAACACATTTATATATCTCACAAATCTCGATATATGTGAAAATTTTGAGAAGTCCAGGTTAAATGGTTTTATAGTCTGTTATTAGGGGCTAAAAAGTGGCTCCAAATGGTTCGTGTACATATACACTGTGAGCGCGCCAGAACTTGGCTGGCCACGCTCTCGCGTGTCTGTCTAGATCACTTTAGACTCGTTTGAGGGTTGTAAAGGATAGGATAAGTTAGGTTAGATAGATAGGATGTAGTTAAATCATACAACTTCTCATTTGAATTTGTGTAAAGTTATTTCAATTTAAAAGGACAGCGTTAATTAAAATACAAAGACTATGGCCCTTAAGACACTACACATACTAGATACGACGTGCAACTCTCACATTGAACTCACCTTATTAAAATTTATGCTAAACATGCACCAAATAGCAGTTGCGCATTCACAGTAACTGCGCTGAACCCGTTACGAATCATAAGTGTGATATTATGATGTAATGACATATTCATTCACAACATGTTGCCAATATTTCGTCGTCCTGTACAGCTAAACTTCGTTTAGATTAGCACTTTTTCCCTTGCTTGCTTTTCCCCTTTTTGCGCAAATACAAACTGCATGCATGCATGCAGTTTGTTTGTTTGGTCACGTCTGGTGAAGTTCACATTCAAGTACAACGAACTACACAATGCATTAGATGCAAAATTGTGGGTAAGTGGGAACTGTCCAAGTTCTTTAAGAGTCTTCGCCGCAGCAACCTCAAAGCTCTCGAAGGAATCCACGAAGTTAATAAAGGCCCGATCGAGATCAGACTGCAATCATCAGCTAACATTTCGATGTATGGCAAACTCAATAGACAATAGAATAGAATGCATTGAAATATAAATCAATGCGACGTGACGTGACCTGCATGCCTATACGGCTATACTGCAGCATAGACCAGAGGACCGGCTGAAGAACCCTCGCAAAGAAATTTGTTTATTGAGCAAAGCCAAATCACAAAGCTAAACATTGATGTATCATTTCATCGAAAACAATGTTTATGGGACCAAATGGAAAATAAGTATACTGCATCGAACAAAAAAAGAATCACACTAATCGGACTAGAAACCTCGGAGTAATCGGTGTATATGTTACGGTAAATCTGATTAATTGAAATTTATTAATATTTTTACAAAATTATCTACACATAATTATGATAAAATAGTAGGAAAGTCATAACTGTACATTAAATATTTTTTTAAAAGAAAACTTGGGATGTGATCTATAATCGATACCGAAGCCAAAAATATAGTTTTTAGAATTTTTGTCCGTTTGTCTGTTTGTCTGTTTATCTGTTTGTCTGTTTGTCTGTATGTATGTCCAGGATAAACTCAAAAAGTACTGGACGGATTTGAATGATTCTTTTTTTGTTGTATAGGTATTAAATCTGGTCAAAACATAGGCTATAAATTATTCTGGAAACTTGAACACCTGGTGCAGAACCGCGACAGACCAGCTAAACTATAAGAGATACAAAAATGGTGCGATAGCAAAAAGTGTTCCACGTGATGAGCATTTTCTGCTGAGAGAATAAAATTGAAGATCTGGAACACCTGATGTGGAACTCCCAGAGCCCAGCTACACTATAACATGTAAAGGAATAACGTCTAAGCAAAGTTATTCAGCCTGATGAGCACTCTCTGTTGACGTATAAAAATTGAGGATATGGAACACCTAATGTGGAACTCCAAGAGCCCAGCTACACTATAACATGTACAGGAATGACGTCTTAGCAAAGTTGTTCAGCCTGATGAGGGGGCCCCGTCATTTTGCTGATGCTCTTTAGGCGCGCGTGGAACGCGACGCGCCGTCGACCCGGGCATGGTCCATGGTCGGACAGCTAGTTGTCCTTTACTCACTGTCCGCATGCCCGCGCCTACGGTGGCTGGAGGTCGTCTGCCGACGTCCGACGCCGTGGGCCTCTACCCACTGCGATTGGGGTGGAGGGAGGACGCTGTCCTCTCCCTCTCGCGGCCCGCCCCCTCTTTCACGAGCATAGCTGCTTCGCAGAAGGAGCTATGCTCGTGAAAGAGGGGGCGGGCCCGCTTTCCACTCCGTCTCGCCCCGCAGCATGTCCTCGACCAATGCCGGGCGCGAGAGGTCTCCGCCTATCACCGCCGTGAGGACACGTCGGTGCTCTGCCCAAGCTGGGCAGTCTTGCACCGTGTGCTCTACTGTGTCCTCCGGGCGATCTTCGCAGTGGTGACACCCAGGCGTTTCCTCCTTTCTCATCAGACACACGTACCTCCCGAAACTTCCGTGTCCGGTGAGGACCTGCGTCATGCGGTAGGTAAGGACGCGGTGACGTCTCTCCAGCCACTCCTCAAAGAGGGGCGCCGCTATTGCGGCGTGCCCGAGGAATGACGTCTCAGCAAAAGTTTTTCAGCTTGATGAGCACTATTTGTTTATGAATAAAAATTTAAGATATGGAACACCTGGAAATCAAAGCTATCACTAAATTCACATACAGTGAAATTAGTATAGTGAGTATTTTATAATTATACAAATTATAAAATAACATAAGCTGGGATTTCTTCCACGCAGTAAAGGCGGTAACAGTTTACGACCGATTTTCGATGACGATGAATATTATTGTACTCTACTGGCCAAAAGCCATTTTTTTTTTGCCGGGCTCTTGGAGTTTGGTAATAGACTTTTCAGATCTTAGATTTTGACGATCCCGTTGTCGCTGGCAAAAGCAACAGGATACGCGTACGAAGTCGCGGGCAGAAGCTAGTTAATAATAACCACATGTTTTGGTAAATGTGAATAAACGATCGAAAATTACTTTTAGTAGTAATTATTAATAATTCACGACACATATCGGTAAAAGTTAAACTAAACGGCTAAACCTAGTGCTCACTGAAGATAAGTATGATACACGTAGGTTTAACAGCATGTGGTCGGTTACACCTAAGTTTAGCCGGTTAGAACTTTAGGTCTAACCTCGGGACTTGCTGGCACCCCGACTCGGACAATTTAGGTTATTTTGTGGTTATTTTTTTTTTAACCATGCAGAAGTAGGAGCCCCGCGGAGCGGGGCTCCGTCGGCTTGCTCTTGTGAAGGAAGTTTACTTATTACATTTATCACTACTAGGGACAAATTATAACAATCGACAAATATGATTAATTAATCACTTTAACCTCGACTTTCGGTACCGATTCGGTCGACTTTCGGACTTCGTTACCGTAACATATATATATGTTACGGTAAATGTGATTAATTGAAAATTATTAATAATTATCTATTATTATTAATAATTACCGAAAGTCGAGGTTAAAGTGATTAATTAATCACATTTGTCGGTTATTATTAATAATTTGACCCTAGTAGTGATAAATGTAATAAGTAAACTTCCTTCACAGGAGCAAGTCGACGGAGCCCCGCTCCGCGGGGCTCCTACTTCTGCGTGGTTAAAAAAAAAATAACCACAAAATAACCTAAATTGTCCGAGTCGGGGTGCCAGCAAGTCCCGAGGTTAGACCTAAAGTTCTAACCGGCTAAACTTAGGTGTAACCGACCACATGCTGTTAAACCTACGTGTATCATACTTATCTTCAGTGAGCACTAGGTTTAGCCGTTTAGTTTATTAATTTTATCACTTTTACCAATATGTGTCGTGAATTATTAATAATTACTACTAAAAGTAATAAAGAAGAATGGGCAGAAATGTATGGACCCCGTCCCTTTCTTTGTAACGCTCCCATCCATAGATCAAATGAAAGTACGTGAAAAGTGTATCATTTCAATGTATGACAGCAAACCTGCAAACTATAGGAGAAAAAAGTTATTGAGACTTTTATGTCAAAAGATGAATTTCGATTTTCAGAAGAAAACATTGCTCTTAGCTTTTTCTCATGATAATGTGTATATAGATAATGAGAAAGGGTAACATTGTTGACTTAGCGGCACCCACTTCTGACTCTTTAAAAGAAAATCATAGTACTTAGTAGTAATAATTGTATGAAAAGAATGAATTTAAACTAGATTGGGGCTTTAGAGGCTCAAAGCTGTGGTAGTGGTACGGAGTGGTACCACAGGCCTTACTTAGAAGAACATGGCTATAAGACCGTCACATCCCGCCACAACCAAAACGTTACTCGACTGACTAACGAGGAAGCAAAGGAGTAAAAAAAAACACCAGTGTCCTATGGATGGTCGTTGAAGTCATTTGTTGGTTTCCTTCATAGTCCGAAGTGCTAACAGTGTCTGAATAGCTTTTTGTCATGGTAATGATGCGTACCAACGCCAACGCTTGTACCCATCATTTCCATGTGAAAATCTATGAACATCGCCGTGTGGAGACACGTTCGTATAGAGTATATGGAAATATGTGGCACGACTATAATATCGCCGCGATTCTATCGATTGTGGAGATAGCGCCTTATTCTTTTTCAAAAACGCTATAATTAAATATTAAAACTGACATTTTCTCTGTGAATCCCGGCCGATCTTCCATATACATATTCTCGTAATAACATACTATGACGAATTCTGACTCGAAGTTAAGATCGCGAACACGTAACACATAGTTGACGCCTGTCTTCTACTTTTATAGTCGACAAACCCAATCGTTAAGGCACAGAACCGTGGACGAGCTGAAGGTAGTCCGAGAATCGGTCAAAGAAACTAGCAAGTTTTTTGCATATCATGTGACTTTTTTTTTAATACAATAATGTCAACGATGCATTAGCACACAGTATTGAGTATGGATTAATATAATTTAAGACATACACGACTTCTGCCTAACATTATGTATCGTTGGTATTTTGACATAAAAGTCTCAATAACTTTTTTCTCCCATGGTTTACAGGTTTGCTGTCATACAATGAAATGACACACTTTCTAAGTGCTTTCATTTGATATATAGATGGAAGTGTTACAAGGGGTGGGACGTTTTGTCCATCCTTCTTTCGATCGTTTATTCACATTTACCAAAACATGTGATTATTATTAATAATTTTGTAAAATTATTAATAATTTTCAATTAATCACATTTACCGTAACATATATATATTTATCCTCTTTTTTTTGAGTACGGTTAAAAAATAGTTAGCACACTTGTCTCAGTCTAAAAATGACAATACTGTTAACTAAACCCTTTTGCTGTGTACATTCTCAGCAAAATTCTTATATTTTATATTTCTTTCAATTTTATTATTATATTATTTTTTTATTATTTCTGTGTGTGTGTCCAATACAAAAAAATAGATATTGTAACAGGTACATTTGCACCAACCGTCTCATCTCAACCGAGCAGCTGACACTAGTCGTCAACTGCTAATGTGGCTGACTAGAGTAGTGTCATAGAATAAATAATAGTCGGCACATCTCTACTTTTTAGGGTCATAATACATTTCTATTCCCAGCACTTTATCATGAAATTTGATCTCTGTTAGGACAAAAAATGTTGAACGGAAATTGAAAAGGATGTCGCGTAATAGTATTTGCGATGTCGATGAAACTTAATAATATTGTTGAGTTAGGTTCGTCGACGAATTGACAAAAAACCGGCCAAGTGCGAGTCGGACTTGCGCACGAAGTGTTTAACCATTTTTCTATAAAAACGGCAAAAACATGTCTATTGTATGGGAGCCCCCTTGAATATTAACTTTACTCGTTTTAGTATTTTTTGATGGTCAGCTCACACAGAGACGCGAAGCGGCGCGAAGTGACGCAACCATACCACAGATGATACTGGAAATGTGCATCTTTTCATGTAGGTAGTAAATAGAGAAGATTTTGAGTATGTCCATTGAAGTGTGCGCGCAGTGTCCCGCCTCGGTGTGACTTGACCCATAGCGGCAAAAGAAATACATCATCTGTGAAAAACTCAACTGCCGAACTATCACGGTTCATGAGATATAGCCTGGTGACAGACAGTCAGCGAAATCTTAATAAGGAACCAGGAACCCTAAAAAATGCAAGATTTTTTTTAAGTATTATATTACCAGCGGTTTCTTCCGCTACAACTTTATAATTATCCTATAGGAAAATCGGAACAAGAACATCTTTAAGTTAATCATTATAAACCGTCTACATTATGTATATTGTATAATCAAATAATTTATTATTGAATACTTAAAAAAATACCAAATACGAGTATGTGTGTCTGTGTGACACACTTGTAAATAGAAACAAATGCGACTGCACTACGACCGCTGTGACCGAGTTTGGATATCTTTGACTACATTAGGCCACGCTGAACATTATAGGCCAACTCGAATACGGTACTTAAGCACAAATGAATGTAGTGTTCTGGATTAGTTTTTGCCAAGTCCGATTCCTAGACGCAGCCATCGCCGCGCGTCGTCCGGCTTCTCTAAATATGGTTTCAGCGTAGTCGCCCTCGCTGCTCTCAGCACTGGTCACTCGTCCCGCACGTCTGGGTAGGGCCGGCTTCCAACGAATGTGATATGTACACAGATGAGGTCTCAGAGATATCGACTAGGTAGTAATAGTAACGTATCGATTGCGATATTTGACGACGGTAACAGTCGAGGTCGATACTAAGCAGCTGGTCAATATTCTGGTCCCTGAAAAGTGCGCCTAATGAAATGTTCATAGCAAATTACTCACAGGCGTTATATGGTAGGCCTGGTATTGGCCTGGTAGGATAATAATAATAAATAGGTGTTTTTTATGTTCTCTGCATTGGCACAATTTTCTTAGAAAGGGGTCTTCGATATGAACTTAATGCCAAGAGATAATAAAAACGTTTCAATAAATATTTAAACTAATAAAAAGGGAAAAATAAACAACTTTTAAAAAAATATTCAATGTACTGTTTTGAATTTCCTACTATTTTATTATAAGTATAGATGCTCGCTATTCTATTAAATATTGTCGTATTACAGGAGGCTAAAGTGTTAGCCGCTAACACTTTTGGGGTTCGCTACGCTGGCTCTTCAATGAAGAATGGGTTTGTCGTGGTCAGGAAAGCTCAACCTTTTAAACTCACTTTTCAATGAAAAATTGTCTTATCTGGGTGCAGAACAAGACTTTTGAAGAGTGAGCTTGCTAAATGGACCATCCATTAACCAAGAACGCTCTTCAAAAAAAACTTCAAATTGATCTCGCTTTTAGATTACAACTTCTCTGGAAGTACGAAAACGTTTATCGAAATGAATGACTTCTCCTATACCAAAAAGCTAAAAAATTTCGCGCTCGCTACGCTCGTGCTTAAATAACGGTTTTCAGGCTCTCGATTTTAATTGCTGATCTTTCAATAGCAATGTCTTCTTGTGTTGGTTAGTCTTGACGCGGTCTAGAAAACTTAATATTTTTAGTTTGTCTTCTACAAGGTGGTGTGGACCTCTGCTGGGTGTGAAGTTTGAGTAGCACTTGATTGTTTTTTTGTGTTTAAGTTCCGGGGCGGCAAGCTTTTCAGGCCCAGGGCGCTGAATTTTAAAATACGCCACTGCCAGTGACACTCTCACGTTTAAGACGAATCTAACGTCACCTCTTAAGTTCAAAATGGTTCAAATCCATCAAGCCGTTTAGGCTGCAGAGCGTGCCAAAGAAATATACTCACATACATACATACAAACACTCGAAAAACATCCCCCATCAACCCTCCTTCTGGCGCAGTCGGGTAAAAAAAAGGAGATTGTGTGGTTTTATGAAACCACGATAAAAGTGAAACATTTTTACACATTTTAAGGTAAAAGCCCCCATTATTGACACTTTGTTGTGGTATGAAAAACACTTTGTTGTGGCCTAGGGGCCCCGAGATGGTTAATCCGGCCCTGGCTGAGACCTCTCGCGATGGGCCCCTTAAGGGACCATACAACCTCAAATAGCGTAACAAAATCCTCTGATACCCAGAAAATACTGCAGCATTAATTTTGAAATAAATATATGGTAAAGTTGAGGAGTCATGTTAGGTCTTATGTTTGGCGCAAACACGATTCCATATAATTTTCTCGATAGAAAAAAATCCCAAAGTTACCTCTAAACTGAACAATAAAACACTTTCAATCATAAAATACTTCAAATTAGATAATGAAACGTTTTATACTAACTGAACTAACTATAAAGCAGGTCTAATGTTACTTATTTTTTTGAATTTCCTTATTTTGCACCGTAAAATAAATAATCTATAATATCGGCCTTATTAAAGTGTGTTCCCCGGCGCGCGCCACCCGCCCTCAGGCCTCACCTCAGTCCCCTCAGTCCTGCTTCGGCTTCCGTACGGGAGGGTTGTGTCATTTTGTGCTCCGGACACATTACGCGGCAGAACGACGTATAATAAAAATATTGAATTGCGTGAGTTACAGTGTTTGTGAAATGGGAAATAACCGAAATAAAAATAAGAAGCGACGCGGACGGGCTTGGCTTAAAGAAAGGGGCAGACATATGGTCAGAATGAAGTAAGCATATACCGACCTATCTATTTCCAGTAAGAGAAGCCGTGTAGGGAGGGACACGCGCGTCTGTGTGTGTTTACGGTTGCCAGACAATGAGAAATACTCCCATATTTTTGTTCATTAAATTGTTCGTAATTATTTGACTACCTGATATTTCAAATAGGAAACAAATGGTTTTACTTTAAAGATACTAAAGTATTTGAACGGAATAATAATGTTAGAATTAAAGAGAATTATGCATAATTATTTATACTTCGTATATTTTTAGGGTTCCGTAGTCAACAAGGAACCCTTATAGTTTCGCCATGTCCGTCCGTCCGGCCGCAGCTTAGCTCAGAGACGCCCAGTACTAGAAAGCTGTAATTTTGTGTAAATCTCCGGATTTGTTGTGCCGAAAAAGTGGTAAAATAAAATCTCGGTGTAGGGTCCGCTCGCCCCTTGGATCTTGCCCCTTATTCGTACAATCGAGCGACAGATACTGATTAATCATCTTGACGCATTCGTCTATTCTTCTTGTTGTTTTACGCCCAGCATGGTAATCATTATAATTATTTAAAATCCTTAGCATTACTATCTTATAGATACTTTCACTTTATCACACACTATTTTATATCAACAACCACTTGTAACAATATTGTTTTAGTTTTTCTCTTGACATAATAGCATAATAGTCTGCGCCCGCGTCTCTTGTTTTTCAGTGTTGCCATCCTATAGACACTCATGGCATGGACAAACTGTTGCGTCGGGTGTCGATTTTGTACATTTTATTTTATTGATTTTTTAGTTTAATTATTATTGTTTTTCGTTATATTATTATGTACGTATCTGACCGTGACTTCTCTTTGGGCCCTACCAGAAAACCAGCGCTGTGACAGTTAAATGTCACAGCACATGCTGAGGTAGGAGCCTTTTGGCCTCACACAGGACATATTGTTTTATGTTTTTTTATTATGTTTTACCTTTGTTTTTCTTTTAATACTTTTTGTTGTTCTCTGTTGTTTTTATTCTTGTAATTTTGTTATTTTGTCCTGTGTGTCCAATAAATCTCTTTTCTTTCTTTTCTTTCTTTCTTTCTTTCTTATGATTAAAATGACCGACTCGCCCCCTTTACTTTTAGATACGCTGACTCGCCCCCGATTGTTAATAAGTTAAAAGTACTGTTGGCAACACAAGTTTTTAAATATTTAAATAAATGTTGTTTGCTTACAACTTCGAGCGTCTCTTCCCATTTCTCCGTACTGGCTTTAACACCAGTGAGGCGAGGCTATTAGAAGCTAACAAAAAGTATTAGGCTAGCATGAGTTCAAGGTAGTCTGTATTTAAATAATTCTAAAGTTTACCTGAAACTGCCTTGTTCTTTGACTATCCAACAAAAGTACTAGGCTAACATAAGTACAAAGTGGTAGTAGATATTTTTGGGTAGATAAAAAGATTACCTGAAAATGTCTTGTGCAACATTAACCAGCAAAAGTACTAGGCTAGCATAGGCCCAAACCGGTATGTATTTATATAATTCTGGGTAGGCAGTTCATTAGTTGTTTTTTTTTTTTAATTATGAACTGGGTTCGGGTTGACTAAGGTTAGGTTCGGAATCGACCCAGAAATATTTAAAAAAATACCATTTTGAACTTATGCTAGCCTAGTACTTTTGCTGGTAAGTGAATGAACAAGATAATTTCAGGTAATTGACCCAGAAATATTTAAATAAATAACACTTTGAACACATGATAGCCTAGTACTTCTGGTAGTAAGTCAATAAACAAGACAATTTCAGGTATTTTTTCAACTTTGAACTTATGCTTGCTTAGTACTATTGCTGATTACAGCCATTGTCTAATACACACAATACAACTCTCTCAACAGGTAGCACAAACCATCAAACAATTACAAGTATCCCGACGAGTTTGTGAGATTACAAATATAGTTGACTAAAGTAATCAAACGTAGTGTTATTCTTACTGTAAGCATTTTTCTGTGTGACTGTACCTTTCTTGGTTAAATTTCATTGGAAATGCCGCAAGGGGCGAGTGGGTACACCAAAATAATTATTTTAATGTCAATTTTCAACTCGCCCCTTCATAAGGGGCGAATGGGTACACCAAAATAAATAAATACGGGGCGAGTTGGTCATTTTAATCATAAGGGGCAAGATCCAAGGGGCGAGCAGACCCTACACCAAAATCTCGTAAAATATAATTTTTTTAGGTTACCTCCTGTGTGGAGTTGTTTTTTTTTTCTCGCGTACCCCTTAGTGTGGGGTATCATTAAAATAGGTCTTTAAAAATATTGATAGTTTCCATTAAAAAATTTTTGATAAAAAATTCGTTTGTGAAATATTAAGCTTTAAAGTGCTAAATTATTGCTCGAGTCGAGTGTCCCACCCTCTACCAGCTAAACGGTTATGTTTGGGGGTGTGAAAAAATTCACAATAGTAGTATAAATATAACGTAGTTTAAAGGAAAATTGATAATTTTCCTTTAAACTACGTTACTGACTAAGTCGGCTTTACAAGTTTACGAGTAATAGTCGACCAACTTATAAAACGTACTTGGATAACATATTTTCCTGAAAAAAACATGTTCTCCGATACATTTTGTATGAGAACATGTTTTCTTTTGTCTTAATTGTACCTATTCTAAGTATGTCAAATTGTATTCTAGTTGTAAGTTTGCATGCTTAAGAATTAAGCAAAACATGTTGAACTAAAATGTTTTAATAACACCCTGTATATCGTGTTTTATGCAAATGAAATATAATTATCTTATCTTATAATATTATATTAATATCTATATACTAATTTATATATACTAATATTATAAAGAGGTTAATTTGTTTGTTTGTATGTAGGAGGTAATCTCCGGGGTGCTAAGACAGGATACATCCACGTGCGCTCGTGCCCGGACTGGAGTTCCCTCTCTGATACGTCCGAGGTGAAGACCAGTTTTTCGGGCCGGTGCACCCTGGGATGTGGGCAAAAACTCTTCCTTAAGCACTGTGTGCCTAAAGGGTCTCTTTGGCCGTATGCGAATAGCCTGTCTTGTGGACGGTCCAACGCGTGCCCCTCTGATCAGCAGAGAGCACAGCGGCGGAGCGGGCTTGCGGACGGTGAGTAATGGGTAGCTCGCCGTCCGACCGAGGACCAAGCCCGGGTCGGTGCGTCGTGTTTCGCAAATGCCTGCTGGGGTCGCGGGTTTTTTCTTAAGGTACACGGGTGGATTTTAGTCAGTAAGAGTCTGACAGTTGAAAATCATCAGCGCCTCTCGAGGAATAGAGAAAATATTTCGCAAGCACGCGCTGGAGAATCTAGCTCCGAACATTCACAGCGTCTTGCCAACCAAAGCCGGAGAACATCGCACTAGCGCTTAACGTGCGCAGCGTGTCACTGATTTAAGGCTGCATGTCTCTGTAACAAGGGACAGGGAGTCTACCGCTGAGCGCTCGCAGATGCTCGCTAGCCAAAGCGCGAGCGGGCACGCCACAATCGTGGCTGTAAGACCCAGCTTTAAGGAGTGACAAAATCCTCCTTTTGGCAGTCAGGAATTATATCATAACACTCAGTACTAACCTAACCACATTCATAATTTCATCTCTAGTTTAAAATGTTTACCGCCCAACGAAGTGGGCACGCACGGGTCAGCTAGTATTAGATATTTTGTAGTTATAGGTACCATATATATTACTTACCCGATTTTTTATGTTTTAGAGCAATGCAGCTGCAGGCCAAGCGCAGTGCGCACATATCGACTAATGATTCAGGGGATAACGAGTAAGTTATTTTCTCTACTTTTTATTTAATTTAAAAAAAAAAGTATTTAGTGGTAATTATTACGAACTAATCGAAATCGACATTTATTTATTTATAGATTAAAACTTCATGCGCAGAGTACATAGGCAGACTTAATGCCTTAGGCTTTTTCTACCAGTCTACCTTAAGGTGATGCAGAGAAATAAACACAGTAGGTGCAGCAAGAAAACTATTATGAAAATACATAAATCTATACATCTATATCTATACACTAGCTTCTGCCCGCGACTTCGTACGCGGATCTTGTTGCTTATGCCAGCGACAATGGGGTCGGCAAAATCGAAGGTCTGAAAAGTCTGATACCCAACTCCAAGAGCTCGGGTAAAAAATCATGGGAGTTTGGCCAGTAGAATAAAAATTGTATTAATATATTATTATTAATCGTCCTCGAAAATCAGTCGATGATAGTTTCGAAGATAGCCATCCACGCCCAGTTGAAAAAATCATGTTATAGTGTAGCTGGGCTCTTTTTTTTCGTAGTAAATCATCAAATGAGTCCTCCCACCCTTACTCTCAGACTTGTACTGACTAAAATCCACGGTGTCCTTCAATAACCCTTTATGTTCCGGGGTAACGGTGATGGTATAAGTCCCGCGACCCCGGCAGGCTTTAGCCCTCTGAGAGTGGGCCCCGTCATTATGCTGACGCTCTTTAAGGCGCGCGTGGAACACGACGCGCCGTCCATGGTCGGACGGCGAGTTGCCCTTTACTCGCCGCCCGCATGCCCGCGCCTACGGTGGCCGGTGATCGTCTTGTGACATCCGACGCCGTGGGCGTCCACCACCGCGGGGTAGCTGGGCTTTTGGAGTTCCACAGTAGGTGTTCTAGATCTTCAATTTTTATACGTCAACAGAGAGTGCTCATCACGCTGAACAACTCTTGCTAAGACGTCATTCCTGTATATGTTATAGTGTAGCTGGGCTCTTGGAGTTCCACATCAGGTGTTCCAGATCTTCAAACTAATTCTCTCAGCAGAAAATGCTTATCACGTGGAACAATTTTTGCTATGGCACCATTTTTGTATCTCTTATAGTTTAGCTGGTCTGTTGCGGTTCTGCGCCAGTTGTTCAAGTTTTGAAAATAAATTATAGCCTATGTTTTGACCAGACTTAATACCTATACAACAAAAAAAGAATCATTCAAATCCGTCCAGTACTTTTTGAGTTTATCCCGGACATACATACAGTCAAAACTGTCTGAGTAGGAAAGTCAAAACTGTACATTGAACATTTTTTTAAAAGAATACTTGGGGTGTGATCTACAATCGATACCGAAGCCAAAAATATAGTTTTTAGAATTTTTGTCTGTTTGTCTGTTTATCTGTTAGTCTGTATGTATGTCCGGGATAAACTCAAAAAGTACTGGACGGATTTGAATGATTCTTTTTTTGTTGTATAGGTATTAAGTCTGGTCAAAACATAGGCTATAATTTATTTTCAAAACTTGAACAACTGGCGCAGAACCGCAACAGACCAGCTAAACTATAAGAGATACAAAAATGGTGCCATAGCAAAAATTGTTCCACGTGATGAGCATTTTCTGCTGAGAGAATAAAATTGAAGATCTGGAAAACCTGATGTGGAACTCCAAGAGCCCAACTACACAATAACATGTACAGGAATGACGTCTAAGCAAAGTTGTGCAGCCTGCTGAGCGCTCTCTGTTGACGTATAAAAATTGAAGATCTGGAACACATAGGTGGAACTCCAAGAGCCCAGCTACACTATAACATATAGGAATGACGTCTTTTTTTGCGTGGTAAATTCATCAAATGAGGCCTCCCACCCCCACTGTCAGACTTGTACTGATTAAAATCCACGGTGTCCTTCAATAGCCCTTTATGTTCCGGGGTCACGGTGAAGGAAATAAGTCCCACGACCCCGTCAGGCTTTGGCCCTCTGTGAGGGGGCCCCGTCATTTTGCTGACGCTCGTTAGGCGCGCGTGGAACACGACGCGCCGTCGACCCGGGCATGGTCCATGGTCGGACAGCGAGTTGTCCTTTACTCACTGTCCGCATGCCCGCGCCTACGGTGGCTGGAGGTCGTCTGCCGACGAGCGACGCCGTGGGTGTCTATCCACTGCGGTTGGGGCAGAGGGAGGTCGCTGTCCACTCCCTCTCGCGGCCCGCCCCCTCCTTGACGAGCATAGCTGCTTCGCAGAAGGAGGTGACCGTTTTCCACTCCGTCTCGCCCTGCAGCATGTCCTCGACCAATGCCGGGCGCGAGAGGTCTCCGCCTGTTGCCGCCGTGAGGACACGTCGGTGCTCTGCCCAAGCTGGGCAGTCTTGCACCGTGTGCTCTACTGTGTCTTCCGGGCGATTTTCGCAGTGGTGACACTCAGGCGTTTCCTCCTATCTCATCAGACACAGGTACCTCCCGAAACATCCGTGTCCGGTGAGGACCTGCGTCATGCGGTATGTAAGGACGCCGTGACGTCTCTCCGGCCACTCCTCAATGAGGGGTCTTACCGCCGCTATCGCGGCGTGCCCGAGGAATGACGTCTTAGCAAAAGTTTTTCAGCTTGATGAGCACTATTTGTTTATGTATAAAAATTTAAGATATGGAACACCTGATATGGAAATCAAAGCTATCACTAATTTCACATACAGTGAAATTAGTATAGTGAGTATTTTATAACTTCGATTTCAGAATGTTATATTTGATTACAGACAACATGCTTCAACGTCAGCAGCACACGCCTTCTCGGGAGAACTGTTTGCCGACGTGCCGTCTACCGCCCAGCTCGAGGCAGGAGGACCAGAGTGAGTACCAGCGGTCAAACTATACAAGGACGCTTACGTAACCTCCCGGGAACATTCTCGCACAGGCACACAAAATAAAAAGCAAACCCAAGAAAATATTGTGAAATCTTAGAAACCAAGTTTCGAAGAGCGTATTGAAGTAATGTTTGTACTATCTTGTAGTGCTTTCAAACAGCAGCCGCCAACGGATAAGGGAGAAGTTGTCGAAAAGCCGGAGCCGTTGCCGAAACTGAGGCGGCGGCGCTACCTGCCGCCTCCGACCACGATATCAACCCGCTCTACTCTTCGAGGTAACATCAACTCTTATTATAATTATTTCACAGGACCCAGGACCAGGACCCCAGGCAAGAATGTAGGTACTAATCACATGTTACAAACATTAGGCAGAGACTCCATCAAAGCTGAGTGCTGTGCTAGAAGAGATGTTTTTTAGCTCGGGTGACTCCAACAAAGCCAAGATAGTTTTGTGTTAGACTTTACTTTACTTTTTCTTATTTACCTAATGGTTCTGCTATCCGCGCGGAAAAATGAATGGGGGAATTAACAATCTATCTTCTATATACATATAATAAAAAAAGTTTAACTTGACTATGATGTTCTTTGGATAATAGTAAACCAAAGAACATCATAGTCAAGTTCAACTCCCGCATATTACGAGATAATTTTCTGAGCTCATTTCGCTGTGCAAAAGGCGTGCGTACTGATCAATTAGGACTTACTGGAAATTCGCAACCTGTTTACATACATGAGCATCTGACATTAAAAAAGAAACATTTATTTCGTGAGTGTAAGGAGGCGGCTAAAAAGAACAACTTTAAATACGTGTGGGTCAAACATGCCACCATACTTGTTCGAGAGACCGATGCTTCTGCTGCCTTGGCCATACGATCGACACAGGATATTCGGAAAATTAAACCTGCCAAAAACTCTGCGCCTGTTACAAATTGATAGCAATGCTATTTATTTAAAATTTGCTCACAATCATTTTATATTAGCGATTTTAAGTCATTGCATGTTAGTCGTCAATATAAGATTACCTTTTTGTATTGTAAACTGCATGTTGCTTGCCAGTATTTATTTCAGGCTACTTTTTCATTTTGATAACTGTATGTTGCTTTTTAGTGTAAGTTTTAAGTTAGTTTTTTGTTTTATGGTTTACTTTAACCTACAAATTGGTTATTCTTGCTCTGTTATTATTTTATGCAACAAATCAAGGAATATGTTTTACTCAAATTGTTATTCTTTCAGTTTGTTTTTAAGCGTGGTTTGTTTTTAAGTATGTTTCACTTGTAGTGTTTAGTTATATCTTATTGTTGCCGCACATAGTATCAGTACATACCAATTTATTCTTGGATTTACAAAATGTCGGATAGTCTTTCATTATATTATCAGAATATTATTATTATTCGCCGTGGGGCGCCGGCTTAGAATTGCGCTCCCCCAAATCATCCCGTGGGTGTCGTAAGAGGCGACTAAGGGACAAACCGGAGGTCGGGCAGCAGCGTCCTCCGGGTACTGCACATCCTCACTGCGATCGCCAACCCGCCTGCCAAGCGTGGCGATTAAGGCAAATTACCCCCTATAATGAGAACCACAGAAACCAGGCCCCCAGTCCCCGGCAGCTCCGCTATCCCTGGCGCGGGTAACGGTCAAGGTAACGGCGGAGCAGGGGGTGCTAAGAATCTCCGGAAGAGATCCGGCTACCCACCCCCACGACGACTGGCCCTGGTAACACACAACGTACGCACATTGAGGACTGACGAAAAGATCTGCGAGCTGGAAGAGGAGCTGAGCAAGTTACACTGGGACATTATGGGGTTATGCGAAGTCCGTAGAGAGGGGGAGGACACCGTAACCCTGAAGTCTGGTAACTTGCTCTACTACCGGGAGGGCGACCAACAGTCCCAAGGTGGTGTCGGGTTTCTCGTTCACAAGTCCCTCGTTAACAACATAATAACCATCGACAGTGTGTCGAGCAGGGTGGTATACCTAATACTCAGAATATCCAAAAGATATTCGCTGAAGGTCATTCAGGTATACGCACCGACCTCGTCACACTCCGATGAGGAAGTAGAGACTATGTATGAGGACGTAAGTAGGGCCATACATAGCTCAAAAACTCACTTCACTGTTGTTATGGGGGACTTTAACGCAAAGTTGGGCAAGAAAAGCGGTGATGAGTTGAGAGTGGGGCAATTTGGGTATGGGCAACGGAACCCTAGTGGACAGAGGCTGGCCGACTTTCTGGAGAAAGAAGAACTCTTCATGATGAACTCTTTCTTCCAGAAGCCGCCTCACAGGAAATGGACCTGGCTGAGTCCCGATGGTTCCACGAGAAACGAGATAGACTTCTTCATGACCGACAAGAAACGGATATTCAGTGATGTCTCTGTGATCAACAGGGTGAAAACCGGTAGCGATCACCGAATCGTAAGAGGCTCGCTGAATATCAATGTTAAACTTGAAAGGTCCAACCTGATGAAGTCTACGCTCCGATCTACTCGGTCCCATATTCAAAACCCCGAAAGCTTTCAACTCGAGCTCTCTAATCGCTTTGCTTGCCTTGAGAACTTAGTTTCAGTGGACGAGATCAACGACGGGCTAGTGGAAACTGTCCGCACGGTAGGGTCTAAGTTTTTTAGACCCGGCCGTAAAGATAGACCTCAGAAATTGACCGATCAAACCTTAAACCTCATGGCTGAACGACGTTTGCTACAGTTGCAGTCTTCCGATGACGCGAAGTCATATAGGCAGCTCAATAGACGTATATCTAAGTCCTTGCGGCACGACCTGCGTCTCTTTAATACGAATCGTGTTAAAGAGACCATACAGCGAAACCAAGGCTCCAAAGTGTTCGCGAAGGGCAAGTCTATTGGGCAAAGCCAGATGACAAAGCTGAAACGGGAGGATGGCAGCATAGCGTCGACCAAAGCAGAGGTTTTAGGCGAGATCGAGAGGTTCTATGGACAGTTATACACTTCGGTCGCAAAGCCCGTTGACAGCTTGGTAGGAGATCCAAGAGCCAAGCTGTCCCGACATTATACCGAAGATATCCCGGACATCAGTCTGTACGAGATTAGGATGGCCCTGAAACAGCTTAAGAACAACAAGGCGCCGGGCGAGGACGGAATCACCTCAGAGCTTCTGAGAGCGGGTGGAACACCGGTACTTAAAGTCCTCCAGAAGCTCTTTAATACCGTCCTGTTCGAGGGCAAAACGCCCGAAGCATGGAGCAGAGGTGAGGTGGTGCTGTTCTTCAAAAAAGGTGATAACAGCCTATTGAAGAACTACAGACCCATCACGCTTCTGAGTCATGTTTATAAGCTGTTTTCAAGGGTTATCACGAACCGTCTCGAACACAGACTTGATGACTTCCAGCCTCCCGAACAAGCCGGTTTCCGAAGAGGCTATAGTACCATAGACCACATCCATACGCTGCGGCAAGTTATACAGAAGACCGAGGAGTATAACTTGCCATTATGCTTAGCGTTTGTGGACTATGAGAAAGCCTTCGATTCGGTGGAAACATGGGCGGTGCTTGAGTCACTCCAGCGATGCCGTATTGACTGTCGGTACATCGAGGTGTTGAAGTGTTTGTATAATAACGCCACCATGTCGGTCCGAGTACAGGAGCAGAGTACGAAGGCGATTCCATTGAGAAGAGGCGTCAGACAGGGGGATGTTATCTCCCCTAAACTGTTTACTGCCGCAATGGAAGACGCCTTCAAGCTCCTGGAATGGCAAGGACTTGGCATCAACATCAATGGCGAGTACATCACTCACCTTCGGTTTGCCGACGACATCGTAGTCATGGCAAAGTCGATGGAGGAACTCAGCATGATGCTCGATGGCCTCGACCGAGTTTCGCAACGGGTGGGCTTGAAAATGAACATGGACAAGACGAAAATTATGTCAAATGCCAATGTTGTGCCCACCCCAGTCTCTGTTGGAAACTCGGTACTCGAAGTTGTTGACTCATATATCTACTTAGGACAAGTAGTCCAATTAGGTAGATCCAACTTCGAGAAAGAGGTCAGCCGCCGAATCCAACTCGGTTGGGCAGCGTTCGGGAAACTACGCAGTGTCTTTTCGTCCGATATACCTCAGTGCCTCAAGACGAAAGTCTTCAACCAATGTGTGTTACCAGTGATGAGTTACGGCACCGAAACGTGGTCTTTCACTATCGGCCTCATCTCAAAGCTCAAAGTCGCTCAGCGAGCTATGGAGAGGGCTATGCTCGGTGTTTCTCTGCGTGATCGAATCCGAAATGAGGAGATCCGTAGACGAACTAAAGTCACCGATATAGCCCACCGGATTAGCAAGCTGAAGTGGCAATGGGCAGGCCATATTGCTCGCAGAGCGGATGGCAGATGGGGTCGAAAAGTGCTAGAGTGGAGACCACGGACTAGCAAGCGCAGCGTAGGACGTCCACCAACAAGGTGGACAAAAGACCTTATGAAGGTCGCCGGAAGACGCTGGATGCAGGTCGCTTCCAACCGGTACTTGTGGCGATCAAAAGGGGAGGCCTATGTTCAGCAGTGGACGTCCTATGGCTGAGATGATGATGATGATGATGATATTATCAGAATTGTAGGGGCTTACGTACCAAGCTGAACACCCTGCACATGAATATCTTATCCAATTGTTATGATGTGATAATTTTGACGGAGACCTGGCTAACTCCTCACATAATGGACGGTGAATTTATAGATGAGCGATACGTAGTATACAGATGCGATCGCAATCGAATTACCACAAATAAAAAAGATGGAGGAGGAGTGCTCATAGCCGTACTGAGAAACTTGAATGCCGTTCATTTGCAGGCCGAGTTGCCATGTAATCCGTCCATAGAGCATGTCGTTATCCAGATTCCTGGCCTTGGACAGGAAAAATATTACATAAATGCGACATACATTCCACCTAAATCCTCAGAAGAAGTTTATCTGGCCCACTTTGAAACAGTGCAAAATAGTCTGAGATCATTGAATCCAACTACTTTCCTCTTATTTGGTGACTATAATTTGCCCGACATAGAATGGCTCACTTCTTCTGACAATCCTTCCGGAGCTCTTAACTGTTATGGAAACTCTTCGTTATGTAGACAAATGGATAACTTTATATCCTTAATAAATGGTTATCAATATAATTCCATAACTAATTCTACAGGACGTATTTTGGATTTATTGATTAGTAACGTGAGCTGTAATGTCCACGCGCCTCCTTCTTCTCTGATACCTCCTGACAATTTTCACCCCCCTTACTGTTGTTTCATTAATTATAAAACCAAACTCAAAATGTTACCACGTGCTCAATCTATAAAATATAACTTTTACAAAGCCAATTTTGATCTAATTAACGAAGATTTAGCTACTATAGACTGGGTCGAAATATTTAAGGGTAAGTCGGCCGAGGACTCTTTAAACATTCTCTATGATTATATTTTCAATACCATAAAAAAATATGTACCTAGGTCAGCCCCACGATCTCTTAAATTCCCCATTTGGTTCTCAAAGTCATTAATACGAATATTTAAAGCCAAAAATAAAGCTTGGATCAAATGGAAAACTTATAAAAACGTGTCTGACTATGAACAATTTTCTTTTCTACGGCGCAGATTCTGTATGGAATGTAAAACGAGTTATAACAAATACATTGATTCTGTTGAAGATAGCATACATAAAAATATCAAATACTTATGGAGTTATATATCAAATCTTAAATCGAATACGGGTATTCCTTGCTCAATGACATACAAAAACCAGAGCGCCAATAACCCAAAAGAAGTTTGCAATTTATTCTCAAAATTTTTTCATTCTGTATATGAACCGTCCACATTTGTGAGGGATGCCTGGTCTCCTCCCGAGGCAATCTGCGAGGGTGCTGCTATAATTAATAATATTAATCTAACCCTAGATAAAATCATAAAGGCATTAAAATCTCTGGACACCACCAAAGGTCCTGGACCTGATGGTGTTCCAGCAAAATATCTTAAACATACGGCCAGTACAATATGCACGCCTCTCCATATTATCTACAATAAATGTATCTCAGAGGGCACTTTTCCCGACATCTGGAAAAAATAAATATTAAAAATATTACGCCGGTTCATAAATCCGGTTCTAAACACGAAGTGGAAAACTATCGACCAATTTCTATTTGTTCTGCCATGTCGAAGCTTTTCGAGAGACTTGTCCATGATGAGATCAATCCTATCTTGCATAATATAATAATTAAACAGCAGCATGGATTTGTCAAAAAAAGATCTACAACCACAAATTTGGTTCTTTTTACTGATTATTTGTTTAATAACCTGGATCAGCGGTCCCAAGTTGATGCTGTTTATACAGACCTTCGAAAAGCCTTCGACAAGGTAGATCACGAACTACTTCTTGCAAATATTGCATACAATGGTATACGAGGCGACTTATTGAGATGGTTCTCATCTTATGTCACAAATAGAACCCAGAAGGTGGTGATACAGGGTCATGAGTCTGAATCCATTAATGTAACTTCTGGTGTGCCTAAGGGCTCAATTCTTGGTCCTCTACTCTTTGTCTTGTTTATAAATGACATTAACAGTTGTTTCAAACACTCAAAATTTTTACTTTATGCTGATGACCTTAAAGTTTTTAGGAAAATAAGTTCTGCTGAGGATTGTATTACATTTCAAGATGAACTTAATAGACTATCAACTTACTGTAGTAATAATAAGCTTCAACTTAGCATACCTAAATGCCTTTCTATAACATTTACAAAAACAAAAATATTTTCTCTCATACCTACTACTTAAATAACACCGCTTTGACAAAAAAATCTTCAATTCGAGACCTCGGAGTACTGTTGGACAGCAGGCTGCATTTGGATCAGCATATTGACAAAATTATTAGCAACGCATTCCGAATGTATGGATTCGTAATGAGAGCGACCATTGACTTCAAACGCACACACACATACACACTCTTATATAAATCCTTGGTTAGATCTCAGTTGGAATATGCAGTTATGGTATGGAACCCCTTATATAAGAAATATAAATACAATCTAGAAAAAGTACAGTACAAATTTTTGAAAGCAACACACTATCGATGCTATCGTAGAACCCTAGCTTATAAAGAGTTACTCACTCATTACAAGTTAACAAAATTGGAGTCCAGGCGCACTTTTCTGGAAACTATGTTTCTTTACGACCTTTGCGCTAATAGATACGATTGTTTGGATATTACAAACAGCTTGTCCTATGTTGTACCTAGAACTGTAGTGAGACGAGAGGTGCGCGCGCGTCCCCTGTTCGCCGTGTCTTCTTGTCGCACAAATGCTGGTGTCCGTGCACCTCTTCGTCGCTTGGCACAAAATTATAATACACATTTCTCAGATGTAGATATATTCTCTCTGTCTGCTAGTAAATTTCGAAGTACTCTGAACAATAAAATCAATGACTTGTATAATGTATAACTGGATAATAAGAAACTGAAATTGTGTGTCACTTGTAGACGTTCCCAAAATGTACGTCATATATAAACTGTGGATAACGTAGTGAGTTACAGACTTATAATATGTATTATGTATACCTACTGTTATGATTATTTCTAGTGTGTAACTGTTTGTTTTCCCAAACTAATAAATAAATAAATAAATAATAATAATAATAATACATATAATAAAATAGTAGGAAAGTCAAAACTGTACATTGAATATTTTTTTTAAAGAATACTTGGGGTGTGATCTACAATCGATACCGAAGCCAAAAATATAGTTTTTAGAATTTTTGTCTGTTTGTCTGTTTGTCTGTATGTATGTCCGGGATAAACTCAAAAAGTACTGGACGGATTCGAATGATTCTTTTTTTGTTGTATAGGTATTAAGTCTGGTCAAAACATAGGCTATAATTTATTTTGAAAACTTGAACAACTGGCGCAGAACCGCAACAGACCAGCTAAACTATAAGAGATACAAAAATGGTGCGATAACAAAAATTATTCCACGTGATGAGCATTTTCTGCTGAGAGAATTAGTTTGAAGATCTGGAACACCTGATGTGGAACTCCAAGAGCCCAGCTACACTATAACATATACAGGAATAACGTCTCAGCAAAGTTGTTCGGCCTGATGAGCACTCTCTGTGGACATATAAAAATTGAAGATCTGGAACACCTGATGTGGAACTCCAAGAGCCCAGCTACCCCGCGGTGGTGGACGCCCACGGCGTCGGACGTCACAAGACGATCTCCGGCCAACGTAGGCGCGGGCATGCGGGCAGCGAGTAAAGGGCAACTCGCCGTCCGACCATGGACGGCGCGTGGTGTTCCACGCGCGCCTTAAAGAGCGTCAGCATAATGGCGGGGCCCCCTCTCAGAGGGCTAAAGCGTGCCGGGGTCGCGGGACTTATACCATCACCATTACCCCGGAACATAAAGGGCTATTGAAGGACACCGTGGATTTTAGTCAGTACAAGTCTGACAGTCCCTCCCGCCCTGCCCGGGGAAGGAGGACTCATTTGATGATTTACCACGAAAAAAAAAGAGCCCAGCTACACTATAACATGATTTTTTTCAACTGGGCGTGGATGGCTATCTTCGAAACTATGAGGAATATCGAAAAATGTTGAAGACTCCTTTCAACAATTCTGGGAAGTAATCTGTAAGCACGTGTAAGCACGTGCTATTAAATGCCTCATTATACTCCATTTTATATTATATTATTTTATATTAAATTATTAAAGATTATTTACAACCCGCAATCTTAATTTGGCTGCAAAACAATATTTAAAATAATGTTAACTATCAAGCTCGCAATCATGGCGCCACCCCCACTTTTCTGTATAAAACAGCGTGCCGCCATTATTCCGAGCTCAGTTGGTGTCCGACGATCGTGGAGTTAACATCGCTTATTAAATTATTGAGTAAGTCTTATTTTGTAATATTTATTTTTAAATATGATATGATATTTCATTGTATTTTGTCTGGTAAAATCTATTCTTTTAAAAAAAGGATATTTAGTTGATCACTTATTTTAAATATGATGTTTAATTGTTTAAAATTAGTCCTGTTAACTATAAGGAATTGTTATTTTTCATATTATTTTAGCAATATCATGATCTTTGTTAAGAAATAAAGCTCAAATATAATTATCTATTCTTTTATTTTACAATTCAGAAGTGGGATAAGTAGCTCATCCTAATATGTGTATTTTTTTCTTTTCCGGTCGAGAAACATGGATGAACAACGTGTGCTTGCCTCGCCAATTTTGGGAAGTGTTCAAGCGCAAGAAATTGAAAGTGCAAATGATCATCTCGCCTTGGAACAACAATCACAGGATTCAAGACTGAGCTTACGGCGAGTGCAAGGTCGTGTGTTGAGCCCGACTTGCCATATACCCAGTAAAAGTCGATCACGCAGTCCCGTGCGCATTAGTCCACGGCGCAGCAACCCGCGGCACAGCTGCCAGAGTTGCAGAAGCCCGCAGCACAGCTGCCACAGGCGCAGCAGTCCGCGTCAGAGCAGCCCGCGGCGCAGCCGCCAGAGGCGCGGCAGCCCGCGTCAGAGCAGCCCGCGGCGCAGCCGCCAGAGGCGCGGCAGCCCGCGTCAGAGCAGCCCGCGGCGCAGCCGCCAGAGGTGCAGCAGCCCGCGTCAGAGCAGCCCGCGGCGCAGCCGCCAGAGACACAGCAGCCCGCAGTGCAGTCGCGAGGAGCGCAGCAGCTCGCGGTGGGTCAGCCCTTGGCGCAGCTGCCAGAGGCGCAGCAGCCAGCGACATGGCAGCCCACGTCACAGCAGCCCTCGGCGCAGTGAACAGCGGCGCAGCAGCCAGCGGCACGGTAGCCCGCATTATCGCAACGTGCAACATCTTCCCGAAGCAGTACAAGGAACTAGAGGTAACACTGCTGCTTCTAACGGAGGCAGTGGTGATTTAAATATGTTAGTGCAGGCTTTGAGATCATTTGCCCCAAGTCATGATAACATAGGGTCTTTCAATAATACCATACCCGAATTTGATCCTGCAAGGAAAGAGCAAACGATGGGCATGTGGTTGCACAAAGTAAACGAGTGTGCTGCAATTTATTCTTGGAATGAAAAACAAATAGTGCACTATGCGCTCCCTAAACTTCAAGGCATAGCGAAACGTTGGTATGAAGGATTGCCATCGGTGCTCTTTTCTTGGAACGAATGGCAGGCAAAATTAATATCGGCCTTTCCCTCAGAAGAGAACTATGGTCAAATGTTAGCAGATATGTTATCTAAACGTGCACGTTACGGAGACTCTCTTGAAGATTATTTTTACGATAAAATTACTCTTATTAACCGATGTAGTATTATTGGTAAACGAGCAGTTGAATGTGTTCTACACGGTATAGATGACCGCGCCGTTAGGTTAGGTGCCGAAGCGGCTCAGTTTGAAGACTTGGATAAATTGCTCACTTATTTAAGAAATTCAAGAAGTTTAAAACAAAATTCTGACCGAAAATCTAATATTAATAAAACTCAGCCTGTTACGAACTCCTCGGATAAAGCTAAGAATCCAAGCTCCAAAGACAGAGTCCTTCGTTGTAATAATTGTAAACAGGAAGGGCACTTTGTAAGTCAATGTACTCAACCAATCAAAAAATGTACTAAATGTATGAAAGTTGGTCATGAGGCGGAAAATTGTTTCTCAAAAATAATTCCGACTCAAAAATCAGTAAACAGAGTAAATATCAATAGTACAATTTCTGATAAATATTTTAAAACTGTGCGTGTTAATGGAATAGAAATGAATTCTTTTGTTGATCTTGGTAGTGAATGTACGATGCTAAAACAATCTGAATTATCCAAATTAGGAAATGTAGACATAAAAACAAACGATTTGCCTACACTCAGGGGCTTTGGTAATTCTGTTGTGCATACATTGGGCAAGCTAAATACTCTTGTAGAAATTGACGGGGTCACGGCTGAAGTTGAAATATTAATTGTGCCGGATAGTGTTATGCAGGTTTCCCTTATGATAGGTCAAACGTTTACTGAACAACCTCATGTTTTGATCAAAAAGACAAGTGAAAATTTTGAAATTTTACAAAATCGGATAGATAATATCTTTCACAAAAAAATAAAAATCTTTAATAGTGAAAAGATTGAATTAAGAGGTTTAACAATTTTGCAAGTCTATACAGAACCCAAATTCACAGGTGACCTTTACGTCGAGGGAGGCTTGCGTAACAAAAATAACTTTCCTCATATAGTTCTTTCTGGGATTTATCAATTTGACACTGATGGCCACGGCCAGATTGTTGTAAATAGCCTAAATTCAGAGCCTCTTTGTTTCGAGGCCAATATTTTAATTGCAAGGGGTATAACCGCTAACTTAGAAAACGAAAAAAACGTTTTACATGTAGCCAACTCTAAACTGGAAGATCAACAAATGAATTTAATCTGTTCATCGGACCTAAACGTAGCTAAAGAGCTAAGTCAAAACGTGGTTGAGGAATTGCTTTGCTTATTAAATAATTATCGACGCTGCTTTGCGTTCAATCTATCCGAATTAGGGCATTCTTCGGTTTGTGAAATGAGCATTGACCTGCACTGTAACACACCTGTAGTCTATAGGCCTTACAGACTAGCAATAAAAGAGAAAGAAATAGTCAGGGAAATGATAGATGAACTAGTTCAAAATAATATAGTCCGGCCTTCAGTCTCCTCTTTTGCTAGTCCTATTGTACTCGTACGAAAGAAAACTGGTGGTTACCGGCTTTGCATCGATTATAGAGCTTTAAATAAAAATACAGTACGCGAAAATTACCCAATGCCACTTATAGATGACCAGATAGATACGTTAGCTGGTAACATGTACTTCACAACTCTTGATTTGGCTTCTGGGTACTACCAGATCTCTATTAGAGAGCAGGACAAACACAAAACAGCTTTTGTCACGCCGGAAGGCCATTTTGAATTTAACCGAATGCCTTTCGGTTTAGCAAATGCTCCAGCAACGTTCCAAAGAATGATGCATCAGGTTCTGGGCAACTTACGTCATAAGGAAGCATTGGCTTATTTGGATGACATAATAATACCATCAAAATCAATACAGGAGGGTATGAGACAATTAGAATCTATATTAGTTTTGTTATCAGAAGCTGGTCTAACTCTCAATTTATCAAAATGTGTTTTCTTTGGTCGTTCAGTTACTTACTTAGGATTTAATATTTCTAGTGAAGGTATCCAACCAGGAACCAATAAAATAGACGCAGTAGAAAAATTTCCCGTGCCAAAAGATCAACACAATGTAAGGCAGTTTTTAGGATTAGCGAGTTTTTTCCGAAGGTTCGTGAAAGGGTTCTCAATTATTGCAAAGCCATTAACACAACTACTCAGAAAAAACGCTGTTTGGGTATGGGGGTCCGATCAGCAAAATGCATTTAATACCTTAAAAACAATGTTGATCCAAAAACCAATATTAGCCCTGTATAATTCAAACTCCATGACAGAATTGCACACCGACGCGTGCAAAATAGGTATCGGTGGAATTCTACTCCAAAAAAATGAACAAAATATTTTAAAACCCATAGCATATTTTAGTAGACAAACCAGTCCTGAAGAACAAAATTATTGCTCATATGACCTAGAAACTCTAGCAGTGGTAGCATCGTTACAAAAATTTCGGGTTTATCTAGTAGGGATACACTTTAAAATCGTAACCGATTGTAATTCGTTAAGATCCACTTTCATGAAACGTGACATGATTCCCCGGGTAGCCAGATGGTGGACCCAAATGCAAGAATATGATTTTGAAATAGAGTATAAAGCAGGAACTTCTATGACTCATGTAGACGCGTTGAGTCGCAATCCACCTATCAATAAAAATCACCCGGAAAAAACGGTTAACTCTATAACAGAAACAGACTGGCTCTCAACTGTTCAGAATTCAGATTCAGAAGTTCAACGGATTATCGGTATTTTAAGTAATTCTGAATTTAATGACATCGTAGAAATCAAAGAAAAATATAAAATTAAAAATAGTAAGCTTTTTAGAATCACTCCTGATGGGGATAGGTGGGTTGTGCCTAAAGGCGTTCGATGGCAAATTGTAAAGCAGAATCATGACGATATCGGTCACTTCGCTGTTGAAAAAACCTTGGAAAAGATAAAAGCTCATTATTGGTTCCCAGATATGCGTACTTTCGTTACAAAATATGTAGCATCATGCCTAGAATGCGCGTACAGTAAAGCACCCGGTGGTAAAAGACCTGGCTTTTTGCACCCAATCCATAAAGTAGACGTGCCGTTTGATACTATACACATGGATCATACGGGTCCCTTTGTTCGTAGTAGTAGGGGTAATGTTTATATACTTGTATTGATTGACGCATTTACAAAATACATCTATTTAAAACCGGTGAAAAATACAAAATCAAACACAACTATTAGAATTTTGCGTGAGTTTATTAGTATATTTGGCGTTCCTAAACGAATTATATCCGACAGAGGCACGTCATTTACAAGCGATCTCTTTAAAAAGTTCGTATTAGATAAAGGCATTAAACACGTATTAAATGCAGTTGCTACTCCACGGGCCAACGGTCAGGTGGAGAGGTATAATAAAATTATTGTTGACTCATTAACGGCTAAATGTGTCGTCACAGGTGAAAGCAAATGGGAAGACCTCCTGCCTGATGTCCAGTGGGGTATCAATAACACCTTTAACAAAGGTATCAATAAGACACCTGCAGAGGCTCTCTTTGGGATAAGGCCACAGGGCCCTAGTGATAGTAGAATAATTTCTGCAATTGATGATGATGTCACTTCAGCAAACAAAAGTCTTGGTGAAATTCGTCATGAGATTTCTTCTCATATTGAATCCACACAAGAGTCTCAAAAAGCAACTTTCGATAAAACTCGTTGTAAGTCTTTTAAATATAAAATTGGGGACTTAGTAAGAGTTGAACGGCAAATCCCATCTACGGGTGGTAGCAAAAAACTAATCCCGAAGTATCAGGGCCCTTACAAAATTACTAATATTTTCGATCATGACCGTTACCAAGTAGAGGACACACCTCTTACAAGGAAAGGCAATAAAAAATACTCTGGTATTATAGCTGTGGATAAGTTAAAGCCATGGATTTGCTTCAATAGGCCGCATGATGACGTCTAACTTCTTAATCAAAAGGTCAAACTACGGAAATTTTATTTGAATATTTATGTGATTATTACGACCAATGGGGTCAATACATTAAGGACCAATGGGGTCAAAACATTAAGACCAATAGGGTCAATACATTAAGACCAATGGGGTCATTACATTAAGACCAATGGGGTCGATACATTAAGACCAATGGGGTCGATACATTAAGACCAATGGGGTCAATACATTAAGACCAATGGGGTCTAATATAATAATTTGAACTAATAGAGACTGCACTAATTGAAAACTTAATTTATCAAAAAAAAAAAAAGTGTTGTATCATTATTATTTTTTTGTTTTGTCTTTCACTTGCATAATAATATTGAAATGTATTAAACTGTCTTATATTGTTTCTGGTTCGCTTGATTTGTAGCCAAGTACCGGGACGTACTTACAGTTTGCTTGGATGGCCGACTGTAAGCACGTGTAAGCACGTGCTATTAAATGCCTCATTATACTCCATTTTATATTATATTATTTTATATTAAATTATTAAAGATTATTTACAACCCGCAATCTTAATTTGGCTGCAAAACAATATTTAAAATAATGTTAACTATCAAGCTCGCAATCATGGCGCCACCCCCACTTTTCTGTATAAAACAGCGTGCCGCCATTATTCCGAGCTCAGTTGGTGTCCGACGATCGTGGAGTTAACATCGCTTATTAAATTATTGAGTAAGTCTTATTTTGTAATATTTATTTTTAAATATGATATGATATTTCATTGTATTTTGTCTGGTAAAATCTATTCTTTTAAAAAAAGGATATTTAGTTGATCACTTATTTTAAATATGATGTTTAATTGTTTAAAATTAGTCCTGTTAACTATAAGGAATTGTTATTTTTCATATTATTTTAGCAATATCATGATCTTTGTTAAGAAATAAAGCTCAAATATAATTATCTATTCTTTTATTTTACAAATCATACACGGAAAACTTAAGAAAAACGTATTATTCAAAAAAAACTGATCAATCTTCAAGGCTATGACTGTATTCGAAACTTAAGTTAACCTTTTCTTCTTTGAAAGCATGCTTATTTTTGTTCAACTCAAACCCCAGTTGAAAAATTCAACCTGTATAGGAATGACGTCTTAGAAAGAGCTGTTCAGCCTAATGAGCATTATCTATTGATGTATTAAAATATAAGATTTGGAACACCTGATATGGAAATCAAAGCTATCACTAATTTCACGGACTGATTTTCCATGACGATTAATATATTAATTCAATTTTTATTCTACTGGTCAAACTCCCATGAATTTTTTACCCGGGCTCTTGGAGTTGGATATCAGACTTTTCAGATCTTCGATTTTGCCGACCCCATTGTCGCTGGCATAAGCAACAAGATCCGCGTACGAAGTCGCGGGCAGAAGCTAGTTATCAAAATAAAAATAAAACAATAGTACCTATATTTCTTTACAAGTGCGGAAAGGCTGTCACTGCAAAGAGTTGCAGCAGCAGCCGAAGGCGAGGGTTGAAAAAATGAAGCTATTTAGAGAGGTTGCGAAAAAAAAAACAATTTAATAATAATTATTGTGAAGGATGCACGGTTGACATATGTCGGGCATGCCACCGTCCGGCGGATCAATCCGTCACATTATTTCTGGATGTTCTCGTCTTGCTAACGGAGAATACTTGCATAGACATAACTTTGTAGCCAGGATAATCCATCGGTAACTTGCTCTGAAATACAGCCTTGTAGAATACAAAGTGCCATACTACAGGTATGTGCCCGACCCAGTTCTTGAAAGTGGCAATATCACACTGTATTGGGATCAATCCATCGTCACTGACAGGACTGATGTAGCCAATAGACCTGATATTGTGGTGGTGGATCGATCAGAGCGGCGCACAATGATTGTTGTCATAACCATCCCGCATGACGAGAACCTCGTGAAAGCTGAAAAAGATGAGCAAATCAAGTATATTGATTTGGCTCGCTAGGTTGTCGATATGTGGGATGTGGATTCAGCAGTCACTGTGCCGATAGTCGTGTCGGTCCATGGCTTAATCGCCAAGAGCCTCGACCAACATCTCAGGAGGCTCTCGTTAGGCAGCTGGATCAAGGGCCAGATTCAGAGAGCAGTTCTTCTGGACACGGCGCGCATTGTTAGGAGGTTCTTTACTCTGGAGCCCTGACTGCCGGTAGCTCGGACCCTGTTCCCGATACCGGCGGGCCACTATTATTTATATTTTTAAATGTTTTTATTATTACTTTTTTTGTTTTTAAATATGTTTAAAAATGTACATGATAAGGGAAAAAAATGAATAAGGAAATAATAATTAACAATTAATTAACTAATTAATTAATTTGTTAATTAATTAATTTATTTAATGAAAAAATATTTTTTTTTTAAGAATGGGCGAAACATCTCATCCCTTGTAACACTTCCATCTATATATCAAATGAAAGCACTTGAAAAGTGTATCATTTCAATGTATGACAGCAAACCTGTAAAGCATGGGAGAAAAAAGTTATTGAGAATTAAAAGTCAAAATACCAATGATACATAATGTTAGGCAGAAGTCGTGTATGTCTTAAATTATATTAATCCATACTCAATGCTGTCCTTGTGCTAATGCATCGTTGACATTTCTGTATTTAAAAAATGTCAGGAGGGGTTCTTGATTTAACCAATGCGCGCAGTGGTAAAGAAAAAAAGAAAAGAGAAACGTTTATTTGAGAGCCGGTACACACAATAAACAAATAAAGAAAACATAATAAAAAAAGAATATGATAACAAATCATGATGATGTCAGAATCCTTTAACCGATTTTCGGACTACGGCTCGTCCACGGGTCTGTGCCATAACGATTGGGTTTGTAGACTATGGAAGTAGAAAACGGGCGTTGTTGATTATGTGTTACGTGTTCGCAATCTTTGTTATAGTTTTTAGTACTATGATTTTCTTTTAAAGAGTCAGAAGTGGGTGCCAGTTTAGGTCCGGTTATGTCAACAATGTTACTCTTTCTCATAATCTGTACACATACTAAATAGAGAAAAAGCTAAGAGCAGCTGTTTTCTTCTAAAAATCGAAATTCATCTTTTGACATAAAAGTCTCAATAACTTTTCTCTCCCATAGTTTACAGGGTTTGCTGTCATAATAATGAAATGATACACTTTTCACGTACTTTCATTTGATATATGGATGGGAGTGTTACAAGGAAAGGGAAAGGGACGGGGTCCATACATTTCTGCCCATTCTTTATTCATCCAAAATATTACAATGTGACATATGTTTGGTGAGCCACAAACAAAAGCGCCGTATTCACGTTCCATCTTGCTGTATTCACGTTCCATCTTGCATCATGCAAAAATACCGTGAATAGGCTTGACGTACGTCATAATAATAATAATAATTGACGTACGTCAAGCCTATTCACGGTGTTTTTGCGTCGTGCATCGTGCATGGCCTTGGCGGGACGTACAGCAAGATGGAACGTGAATAAGGCGCTTAAGCGTCGCTTGTATCTTGTGGCTCTGGAGTACACATTATAGTTTGACAATTTTAGGATATAATTACAAAAACAAAACAAAAATATAAATAAAATAAAAGTTGGGCGATTGTTGTTGTATAAGTGAGCGAGTATGTGTGGGTATATGAGCGAATGTGTGTGTGTGTGTGTGTGTGTATGTATGTATGTGTAGGGTGCTATATCAAGGCTTCGGTGTCTTCGTATGATCATTTTAGCAGTGTCGAAGTTAGAGTTTTCTTACAGGTTGTAGTTGAGCACTCTTTTAGGTTGCAGATTTTCCAAACTTTATTATAAGTGTTGGGTAGTGAGAAATAGGTACAACGTCTAGCTAGTTCCGAGTTTGCATTTGGTATTACTTTAGAGACGCGTTTGTTTATTATTTCTTCATAGTCGGGCCGTTTTATTATCATTGTGTGGTATTTGAGTGTTGCTTGGAATACATAAATTTGTCGTACCCTGAGTACTTGAAACTCACGGTAGATACGGTCTGTAGGAAATCTTTAGGGCTTTTGTAGTGCAACCTTGATCAGTGCCCGTTGCGCTCTCTCTAGCGTTACAAAAGTGCTCTTGCCGGCGCGTCCCTAAATTCGGATGCAGTACTGTATGATTGACTGGCATAGTGCAGTGTAGACCATTCGTAGAATTTCGAGTGGGGTACAGTCGCGGAGTTTTTTTAGGACGTGTACTAGTTTTTGTACTTTGGAGGAGAGGGCGTTAATGTGGGCTTTGTATGTTAAGTTGCTATCGATCGTAATTCCGAGGTATTTAATCGTGTCGGTGCGTTCTAGGGCTGTACATGCGCAGTGTTGGTGTGGCAGGTATGAGACAATGTTGTGTTGCTGTGGGCAGGTGTGTATTTTCAGGGACATAGTTTGCGAGGCATTGGAGGAGTTAGTTTTGGAGAATGCAATATATATTTGCTTTTGCTGGTGTTTAGTGTCAGCAGGTTAGTGTTTAGTGATTGCGCTATCTGGGAGAGACCTTGTTCCGCCAGTTGGGAAGACGATGGCTGTGTCGTCAGCATAGGCTATCACTGTAGCGTTTCTGAGCGAGAGATTTACTACGTCATTAATATAGAGTGTAAATAATGTTGGGCCAAGGGTACTGCCCTGTGGAACGCCGAACGCTATAGGGAGCAACTTACTTTGGTGTGTGCCTACTTTACAATATTGATACCGCGATGTTAAGTAACTTCGGAACCCTTTCTAGAGGTGTTCCTCGTATACCTATTCCTCAAGTTTCTTCAGAAGCAGTCCTGGTGACACCGTGTCAAAGGCTTTTGCCAAATCAAGAAAGACACCGACACAACGTTCTCCATTTTCAATATGGTGAGAAACTTGATTTGTCAAAAATGAGACAACGTCTTCGTTGGTTTTTCCTTGTCGAAATCCGAACTGCCTATCTGAGACGAGGTTGTGTTTCTCTACAAAGTTCACCAGTCTTTTGTTCACAATTTTTTCCAAAATTTTAGAGACAATACACAACAGGGCAATAGGTCTATAATTTTCAGGTTCATCTTTGGGACCACTTTTGTAGATAGGGGACACTGCAGCAGTTTTCCAGCAGTCAGGAAATACTCCTGTTTCCAAACTTAAATTAAAGATGTGCACAAGTGGCTTGGTTATACTTTCACGGGAATTTATGAGGAGTGAAGAATTTAGTTTGTCTGGCCCAGGGGCGCTGTCTATTTTCAAATTTCGTATTATGTTGGACACTTCTTCTTCGTCGGTCGGATGCAGATTATGAGATATTAATGAGAGGTGAGTGGTAGAAAGTTTGTCTAATATCTTGGCTGCGTATTTTTCTCCAACAGAGACGAAATATCGGTTGAAGTTATCAAGTGCTGAAATTGGAGAGACACTTTTTTTTTTTTTTTTCGTGGTAAAATCATCAGATGGGGGCTTCCCAACCCGGGCAGGGCGGGAGGGACTGTCAGCCCTTTATGTTTCGGGGTCACGGTGATGGTATAAGACCCGCGACCCCGGCAGGCTTTAGCCCTCTGAGAGGGGGCCTCGTCATTATGCCGACGCTCTTTGAGGCGCGCGTGGAACACGACGCGCCGTCGACCCGGGCATGGTCCATGGTCGGACAGCGAGTTGCCCTTTACTCGCCGCCCGCATGCCCGCGCCTACGGTGGCCGGAGTTCGTCTTGCGTGCGACGTCCGACGCCGTGGGCGTCCACCACCGCGGGTGGGGCGGAGGGAGGACATTGTTCTCTCTCTCACGCGGCTCCGTCTCGCAATTTGGAGAGACACTGGACGCAATTAGGTGTGAAGAAGAGTTTTTAAGAGATTCAGTTCCACAAGTATGTTTTATGGCCGTCTAAAGTTTTTTTGGTTTTCTTCGATTTGCTGTCTGTAGTGTAGGTTTCTAAGTTTCTGAAGAAGTGTATGCACGAAGTTCCTATATCTAGTGTAAATAAGATGTTTTGTATGATCGTCAGGGTTGGCTGTGTATTCAAGATGAAGTTTGTCGCGTTGTCTCATGCACCTTATTAGACCAGGAGTGACCCAGGGCTGGATGGTGGTCATTCTGCGGCTAAGTTTGACATTTTGAGTGTGTTTGTCAGTGGCACGCGAGATAATATCATTGAAATAGTTTGCAGCAGTGTTTAAACAAGAGTAACTGGATCCCAGTTTGTATTTGTGATCTCGCCAGTTACAGCAGTCCAGTCAGTTTTGACTCTCCATAGTTCAATTATTTTAGGGCGTGCCGGTTTAATGGGGACACAACACATGGCTAGGTCGTGATCGGTAATAGATAGCTTGAAGACGAGACCAAGAGACAAGTTCCGGATCTTGTTGGGAGAGTTATAGCTGGGGATAAACCGTCTGAGGCCATGAGACAAGCGTAGTTAGATACTTGATTGTTACTTGGTCGTTTAGGTTTAAGTTAATGTCGCCGGCCACAATAAGTGTTTGTTGATTTTTGAGATCTAGTAGGACGGAGTCCAGCGAGTTAAGAAATGGTTCTGTGTTTGTAAAAGAGGGAGACCGGTAAATGGCTAGGATGCTTAATTTGTTGTTGGTTTTTATTAATATACTATCGGCGTCAGCGAGGTTTGATTCTACGGTAACAGTACTGCTGTTCCAGGCTGTTCTTGTGTAAATAACAATTCCCCCGTTTTTGTTTATATGTTTAAATGTTCTGTATGAGCTGTACCCCTGCAGGTCCTCTATAATGGAGCCGTCAGACAACCAGCATTCAATGAGCACGATAACATCGATGTTCGCATCTAAACGATTTAGAGCAATTTGAATATCGGCAAAGGTTTTGGTAACTTCTGATATTGTATGTTAGCACCTTAATATTGTCTTTGGAAGTATTTAGTATATTCTTGCAGCTTTCAGAGATTCTACTGAGCGGCTTTCTATGTTAAAGGTTTCGTCTAGATCGCGTATTTCCCTTTCCGTGTTCAACTGGCGACACTGGTCTCGCGAAATCCACACGTTTTTGTTTTACTACGGAATCCTACGATCCCGTGTTCAATTCGCGTCAACTGAGCACGCCTTTGTGATCAAGTGGCGCTGGCTAAGGTTTAACAAAAACGTGTGCAGTTTTTAAGAGCGAGCGAAGCGAGTTCGGGACTTGCTGGCACCCCGACTCGAACAATTTAGGTTAGAAGTCTTCGTGGATTTTTTTTTTAACCTCCCAGAAGAAGGAGCCCCGCGAAGCGGGGCTCCGTCGACCTTTTCATTACCCAGTTAAAATTTGTTATGAAAAACAAAGTAACAAACAAATAACAAATTGCAATGAGAAGCGCGCGAATCCAACTTCGGGCGCTCTCGCCTGCTTTGGCCCGCACGATTTATCCCGAACATTTACGATTGCGCTAAATCAGTACGGATTTGTTTCGAATAGACAGGTTAAAAAACCGTGTTCAATTCAATTACACACTGTTTTGTAAAACTTCTTTTAACGTTGCTTGATCGCAAAAGCGTACTCAGTTGACGCGAATTGAACACGGGATCGTAGGATTCCGTAGTAAAACAAAAGCGTGTGGATTTCGCGAGACCGGTGTCGTCAGTTGAACACGGAAAGGGAAATACGCGTCTAGTTCATTGGATACGCTAAGTAAAACTTTTTCTCTTCTGTTCACGCAATAAATTCGTTGTAAAACTGACTTTTCCGGAAAAGTTCTCCGAAGCATTTTGTGCAATTATACTGAGTTCCGGTGGTGTTAATTAAAAAAAAAGGGTCGAAATTACTCATTTTGTGCAACATACAACTAAACTTGCAAAGAAAATTTGTGTAAAATGGCGCCAACCGTAGAAAATAAGCAGAGTTTTTCTTTGGTAGGCAATGGCAATGGTAAATGGTGAAGACCATTTTGGTAGGCTTATGGAAATATGCCCATACAGCTTAGTCTAAAGTAGTTTTTTTTCTATTGATATGAAATGAAAATGAAATTTAATGAGACATGTCGACGCAGCCGTGCGCCGATGCGCCTGCCGGAGCCGCATGTGGTGGCTTCTCAGATTTAATGCAGTTTGGTCTATTGCTCTTGTGATACTTACTTACAGAGTTTTATTTTCTAAAAAAGAAAAACACTTTCGAATAGTGTACGTAGTCAGAGTCGAAACTGTAGACTACCTGCGGGAGGACGCGGGTAATCTGTGGCGGGTGGCGGGGTGAGACCACGTAGCGAATGTAGACACTTTCCGCTGCGCCGCGCGGCCTCGTGTAGTCTGGATGAGCAGCGAAGTTGCAAAGCCTATCGCGGCGCAGCGGGAAACCATAAGCTGCCGCCACGTGCATCAAGTTTTTCAGACTGACTGCTCTACGGCTCGAGTTTACACATTGGCCCGCTCAGGACTCCTCACGCACGCGCTCGCTATGTCCGCAGTGAGCCAGAAGGAGAGGGAGCAGCTGGCGCGGCTGGTGCGCGGCCACCCGGTGCTGTACGACGCGCACTACCCGCACTTCAGGGACAAGGCACAGACGCACTACGCCTGGCAAGACATCGGCAAGCGCATGCTGCGGACAGGTCGGTTGTGCTCACTGTTCTACACGCTAAACCTTTTTTACTTCTAATATCATTGCGCTAAACACTTCACATTCAATTTGCTTGGAACTCCAATTTGCAGACAATGTGACAAGTAGCAGTCATCTACGTCACGGTAATATAATCATACAGTACTCCAACTTCATAGAAACGGACGAAAAGCGAGCTATACCTACGCGCCTCGATGTCGGGGCGCGCTCGGGGTGCAGACAGTCGCGGCTGTACCGGAGTGTCGAGCGGACGGTGTGTTGGTTTTTTAACAATAACCGCGTGTTTTTATCTCTAAAAATCAGTTCGAGTACATATCTAATAAGACGAGTAGTTTAATTAAGCTTTATATTAGAATGCGGATTTATTATACTTTAAAATTTAACAATAAAGCATTTCGTACGACTCAGTCGTGGCGCAAATATTTTTCGGTTTCAAATACTTCTATAATATATCGGACTTTTTTAAGCCCGATTTGTTTTTCAAACAAAAACATGATTTTTTAAATGAAATCTACCAATCAAAAAACAACACGCATTTTTATTGAACACTTCCTATTCATTATACAAAGTATTTCATTTATTTATATAAAAAAGTATATTTACAATCACAAAACTAAAATAGAAACAGAAAGTACGCAAAGGCAAATGTTATTAAAATGTTGTAGACGGGTAGCCCTAACGCATGTTTACGTACCGCGCGGCTGTAGGTATTTAAATCTGTCTGGCGGCCGAGTTACGCTACTGTATGATTATTATACTGTGTCTACGTCTAGCCTTTACCCGTTTTGAAAAGTTCTTGGCCCCACCAAGAAAACAAAGAAAATTCAACTATAATTATATTTTTATATTACTTATATTTTTTAAGTCAATAACTTAAAAAATAGGGTGAGTGGGGGTAAGATGTAAAACGGGGAAAGATAAAAAAGATACAATAACGCCGAATATAAAGGAAAAAATCTTTTAATGCTGGCAACGTCATTGTTGACACCGTTTATTTATTATATACTTTATTGTACACCAAAATTACAAACAGCTTGCAAACCGTTTCGTTTTGCCCAGTGACAGATTAACCCTTAATCAAATTAAGCAATTGCTTAGAGGGCATCACGTCTGGGGGGGGGGGGGGGCAGAAGAAGCATGAATAAATCCTAAGGTAGGATTTTATTGTGCTTCCGGGCATTAAGTACGTCTCACTATCACGTCACCAAAACTTACTGAAACTGCTCAAATTGTCTAGCTCGCTAATCCTATATGCATAGGCCTGGCCGGTTACCTTATTTATTGCAAATACAAAAAATATCGAGCTTGCTCTTGTATATTCTTAGGTTCTGTTTTACCTACTGAACAAAGTACTTCCCTACATAATACCTTCCATATCACTAATGAATAAGTATGTTAAAAAAAATTCAAGGCAGACACTGCTGTGGACAAGTGGGAGACGCTCACGCCATCGGACTTCGCGAGGCGATCTCCGGCCACCGTAAGCGCAGTCATACGGATGGCGAGCACGATGGGTGACTCGCCGTCCGATCATAGACTGCCAGGGTTGACGGCGCGTCGTGTTCCACGCGCACCTCAAAGAGCTGTCAGCACACTGACTGTGCCCCCCTTTAGAGGGAAAAGACTGCCGGGGTCGCGGGACTATCTCATCCAGTAATTGTAATCCTAGAACGTAAAGGGCTATTGAAGGATCACCGTGGATTTCAGTCAGTACAAGTCTGACATTCCCTCCCGTCCCGGCCTGGGCGGGACGACCTATTTGATGTAATTAATCACGAAAAATAAAACCTGTGGGGGGGCAAAGGCTTCAATTGCTTAATCAAGTAGTCTTAATCCGTCACTGGTTTTGCCCCGTTTTGCATAAATTAATTAATGTCTACTTTTTGTTTTATTAACAGAATCAGAATGCATCTCGATATTGAAGTTACTAAAACTGAGGTACAACCAAGCTGTGCAGAGGCGCAAAGTAAGGATGAATCAAGGGTTTATAATAAAACCATCAAAATATGAGGACTTTAAGTCGTTTGTAAAACCCTTTTTAAACAAAACTGAAGCCACCGCAGCAAAGCGCGTGCCGAGGCCGAAGAAGTTCACCTGTGAAGTGCCTGGAGCGACAGCGGGCGCGCACTCAGCGCAGCAACAACGAAACAATTTCGTGGAGCTTTTTCGAAATTTGGGTGAAACTGTAAAGGACTTTCCATTGGACGTAAAAAACCATGTAAAATATGAAGTTTTCAAAGTAATCAGTGATGCAAGGGAATTTGTTTTAAGCAATACTTCAGTGGAACAATTATTTGTGGTGCAAGATATAAAATCAGAACCATTAGAGTCTTAATAAACGTTAATAAAGTGTTATTTCTTCGTCGCTCGTTTGGGCGCAGCAAATCCACCTCCATTTTCATCATAAAGGTATGATTCCCGGCATCCTGTCGCTCCAGGCTTTCGAAGAACTATCGCCTTCGTGAGGGTACGGTGGTGCTCCGCCCAAGCGGCGACCCAGTCCTGCACCGTATGCCCTACTGTGTCCTCCCGGCGATCCTCTCAGTGGTGATACCCAGGCGTTTCCTCCTTCCCCATACGACAGGTATCTCAGGCGTTGGTCAGCGCGCTGAGGAGTTGTGGGATGCCCATCGTGCCCACGACAGTGGTTCCGCGCTTGAATGAAATCATAGCACTTCATGGATATAGGTAATAATATACCTATGGTTAACACAAAATATTCACGGATATTATATTAGTCCGAAGAATATAAAACATGCGGTCAATGTGTGAAGAAAACTAAAACTAAGCTGCTAGGGCGAGCCCACAAGACTGTTTTAACACGGCCCAGTCTTTTGCCGGAGCCGGGTAAAAACCGTACTAGCTTGCACACAAGAAGGATTGTACACGACCCGGTTTCATAGAGGTGCAGCTTTCATTCTGGTAGTCGACACGGACCGGGCGTAGGTCCAGTCTTAAGTATAAGTGCTCACACACTGAAATACTTTACCGCGCACCGACCGTAGACGCGGCAAGCACCGTGCCCGGTCGAGCGGTCAGCTGGTGCTGGTGCCGGCGTCGTCGTGTGAATGGCTTGGTAGTGTCCCTTAAAATACTGACCGGCCGTAGACCCGGTTTGACAACGGGTGTTAGGCTTTTCTTCCCGCCCAATCAGACATAGGAACCTCCTGAAGCATCCGTGTACGGTGAGGACCTGTGTCAGGCGGATCACTCGTGCATTTTCTATCTGTGTCTGTCTGTTTCTTTTGTTCAAGTATAAACGAATGTTTTAAATGAATTACATGATTGTACCCACGTTATAATGTAATTTTTAGGGTTCTGTAGCCAAATGGCAAAAAATGGAAACTTTATGGACTCATCACGTCATACACTTTTTTTCGAAACTATAAGAACTACTGTGCTGGTTCTGTTGAAACTTGTTAAGTAGATAATTATATTTTATATAATTATAGTAAGTACAGATAATTTCTTTTTGTCCGTCCGATATCACAGACACTTATTTCGGAACTATAAGAACTACTGTACTGGTATCTGGTACTGTTGAAACTTGGTAAGTAGATATTATATTCTGTGTTTTGACATTTTCCCTACGGACACATTATCGCGTAAAATCGAAATTTTTGTATTCCATCAAGCGGGGTAAGACTAAAATCGTAATTATGGTTATAAACATAAGGACTATTTTAGTCACTATTTCATAGAAGGTCTTACCCATGTTGACATGTTTTCTTCATTAAAACCATATTTAATTACAGTTTTTTCATAAAATATTGTTTCACAATGATTTCTTTCAACATAATAGAAACAACTTGAAAATGTTTTTTTATCCAAAACAAAAAATGCATTTACAGTGCATCCCTTTGTGTGATAACAGTTTCAAATCAACACTGTTCATCTCATCATATTTTCATTCCAACTTACCCCCATTCAGGGTGAGTGGGGGTAAGTTGGAATGCCTACCGGAAAAAAAAAGCGCGACGGCGGAAGTTGGTCTTTAGCTAAATGAATACTGACTGGTCTGTTTCAGTTTTAAGACCTGGCAACCTTAGCCAAACGTGTGCGTTTGCTATGGTGCGATCCTATAATACCTATTTTCAATGGCCGACGAATGGCGAGGTGAATTGGTGATTGTAATAATGTAGCTCTGCAAGTCGCACCTGTGTGGTCGCAGCTCTCTGTCGCGTGACGCTGACGCCCTCCGCCGCGAGACGGCGCTACGGGAGCGAGCGAGACACAGGAGCCGCGCCGCCACGCGTGGCCGCGCGTCTCCCCGCGGCTCCGCAACTAGTTCATTGTGCGCCTGTGTTCCGAACTGCCAAGTGTGTTCATACAACAAATACTCGTACCAAGTGCTAAATTGCTGAATACAGTGAATACTTTGTGACCGGGTGCCCGTGCCGTGCAGCGGCAAACCGTGTGCCACGTGACCTTTCCAAAAAGGTTTGTAAAAATTTACGCCGTATTATAAAGGCAAGATCGTGTTGGATCACCATGAATATTAGTTCCTTTTTTCCCCATAACGCATGAGTGTCGCTTCAGTATTTAGATTGATTCTTTATCAGAAAAAATCGCTAATGGCCAATTTCATTTTTTTTTAGGGATTTTGCATTCCCTGTACTTGGCTCCTTTATATAGAGTTATACTTTTAATAAAAGCATGAAATGATAACATAAAAATCTCACGAGTAAAATGTAATGGAGTATTTTAATCTGTGGAACTCATATGTCAAAAATGAATGTCATGTGGTCTATGCTTAGGGTCTATGAAGAAAAATCTGCTCTGTGGTAAATGATCTGTCAATAATAAAAGTCTCACTACGTTTACGAGAAGTTATTTATTTTAATATCGCAAAAAATCCACACGATTATTTAAAAGGTTATGGGCCCAGTCATAGCTTACGGCCTAATTATCGTGCTGGATTAGTTTATATCAAGAAAGCTGCGGTCAAGCGGCAATAAATACGTCGGTCAGTACGGGGCTTCAGTGGCGGCCGGCGGTTTGGTCGGTGAAGGCAAATATTATAAATAACGCACGTGAGACGTGTTGCGGTAAAGCAACAATAATACGGCGATGGATTCCGTCGGAAATATGGCTACTGGACAAAGCTATCAGCAGCTTCAAGGTGTTGAAAACTGGACAGCGTGGTGTTTCAAAATACGAGTCCTCCTAAGAGCTATGGATCTCTTAGACGTCGTTGAAGGCACATTCCAGGCCGACGAAGATCAGATCAAATGGATGCAGAAAGATGCGAAAGCTCAAGGTATGTTGGTAACAAACATATCTGAAAAGGTTATACCACAAATAGTAAGCTGCAAAACGTCAAAACAGATCTGGGACAAGCTACATACAATATTTGAACAGCGCGGCGAGCTGTCTGTGCATATACTTCAGCAGAAGTTCTTTTCAATGAAATTTGAAGAAAGAGAAACCGTATCAGAGTTTCTAGGATGGTTCGAGTCTCTCCTGAGTAAATTGAAAAACCTCAACGCTGAAGTGAGTCAAACTATGGCCATAACAAAGATAACTTCATCTCTCCCATCACAATTCCAGCACTTTGTGTCAGCGTGGGAATCGGTGCCAGCAGAAAAAAGGACCATGGACGAGCTAGCGGCGAGATTACTGATAGAAGAGCAACGTGCTTCAACCAAAAACAAAGAAAATGAATCGTCAGCGTTCATTCACAAGTCAACAAGAAAATGCTATCGGTGTGGCAAAGTAGGACATCTGAAAAAGGACTGCAAATCAAAAAGTAAAGGTACAATAATTAATGATACTAAGTGTAATATTTGTAAGAAAAATAATCATAAAAGTTCAGATTGTTGGTTTAAAAATAAAAATGAGAATAGTCAAAATGTTAACAAAAGAAATCAAAGCAATGCATTCTCTGTGTTCGAGCTATCATCATTGTTTTACAGTCAATTAGAAAGTGATAATTGTTGGGTAATGGATAGTGGAGCTTCAGAGCACATGTGTCATGATTTTAATATGTTTCTAGACTACAAAAAACTGGAATTTCCTAGGTCCATAGTAATTGGAGACGGCAAAATCATACAAGCCATTGGTGTTGGAGTTATTTCTTTAGAAGCATTTACTGGTAAACAATGGATAAATACAACATTAAATAACGTTCTACATGTACCTAGCATCAAGATGAATTTATTTTCAGCAAGTTCAACTACAGATAGAGGTTATGTTTTGACAATTACTAGTAAAATGTGTTATTTCAGAAAAAATAACAACAACAGTGTTTGTGCACTAGCATATAGAAAAAATAACTTATTTATAATGAAGTTTAGGTCTGATAAAGTTCAAAATGCTTGTGTTGGTAAATCAAGTGACAGCTTATCTGAATGGCATGCTAGAATGTGCCACCAGGATATAGAACAGGTAAAAAACATGTTAAATAAATGTGATATAGATTTCAGTGCTGGTAAACAAGAGGAAATAACATGTGAGCCATGTCTTTTGGGTAAGTTACATAAGAAACCGTTTCCTATAAGTCTAAATAGGGCAGAAAAGCCCGGTCAATGTTTACATATGGATTTATGCGGACCTATGGAGACTGTCTCATTAGGTGGATCCAGGTATTATCTACTCATAAAGGATGACTTTTCAAAGTATAGAACGGTTTATTTTCTGAAAAATAAGTTTGAAACAGTTGATAAAATTAAAACTTTTTTAAATGTCGTTACTAAAAACTTAGAATATAAAATTGAAATAATAAGATCAGATTGTGGTTCTGAATTTATGAACAAAGAGGTGAAGTCTCTCTTAAATCATTTAGGTATTGTACATCAAAATAGTGCTCCGTACACACCCCAGCAAAATGGTTGCATAGAACGTGAAATGCGTACAATAACCGAAGCGGCCAGAACAATATTATTGTCCAGTAATTTAGATAAGTGTCTCTGGGCTGAAGCTGTCAATACAGCTGTATACGTTATAAACAGAACTGGTAAAAGTAGGATTAAAAATGTAACTCCATATGAGCTCTGGTATAAAAAGGGATTATATGATATAAATAATTTAAATGTGTTTGGTTCAAGAGTAGGTGTACACATTCCAGATCATTATCGCAAGAAATGGGATAGCAAAGCTGAAATAGGATACTTTGTAGGTTATAGTGAAACAACAAAAGGTTTTAGAATTTATTTTCCCCATAAAAATGATGTTTTGATTAAAAGAGAGGTAACATTCTTGAAAGGCAACTCTAGTAATCAAAAGTTAGGCAATACTTGTCAAGGTCATAATATTATAACCCCATTATTATTAAAAGAAGAAATAAATAATAAAGAGGATGAAATAAGAGAAAAATATCACAGTTTTAATGAGGAAGGTGAAGAAAATGTAACACAGTTATCAGATCTTGATGAAAATACAGAAGTACAAACAGAGGAAATACTAAATTCAGAAGAAACATCCGAGTCAGAAGACGAGGCAGAAGAAACACCTCAAGTACTGACACATTCACGGAGAGGCAGAGCAATAAAGAAACCATCAAGGCTAGTTGACTACGATACAAACCTTCTGTCCATCGGTACAGAGCCAGCTACTCTAGAGGAAGCGCTTGACTCTGAAGAAAAAGAAGAGTGGAAGATTGCTATGAAGACTGAGCTAGATACTCTGATAGAAAATAACACATGGACTGAAGTAAATAGCGTACCAGAGGGGAATAAAGTAATTTCTAGTAAATGGGTTTTTAAAATTAAACAAGTAGGTACTAATAAAGTATATAAAGCTAGGTTGGTAGCTAGAGGCTTTGAACAGTCTGATTGTGATTTAGAAGTATATTCTCCTGTAGCTAAATTGCCTACTTTTAGAGTTTTTATAGCAGTTGCAAATAAACTTCAACTTCCAGTTCATCAGATGGATGTTGTAGGCGCCTTTTTACATGGTGACATTGATGAGGTTGTATACATAAAGTTACCAAGCGGTGAAACATGCAAGTTAAATAAATCATTGTATGGTTTGAAAAAGTCTCCTAAATATTGGAATAACAAGTTTGATGACTTCATGAGTAAAGAAAATTTCAGTAAATCTAAAAATGATCATTGCTTATATTTCAGAAAGGTAAATGAATATATGCTATATGTTTTGCTATTTGTTGATGATATTCTTATGTTTTGCACTGAAATCAAGGTTTTGGAAGATTTTAAAAGCGAGCTAAGTAGTAACTTTAATATGAAGGACTTAGGTATAGCCAAATGTTATTTAGGTATCGATATTGATCAAAAGAAAGGTACAACGGTAATTAGTCAGAAAACATATCTTACTAAAGTTTTAGAGCATTATAATATGTCAGATTGCAAACCAGTTTCTACTCCAATAGACCAAAACTTTAAGTTTGAAATACTAAAAAGGGAAAAATCTGAAAGTCCAGAAATAGAGAAAAAGTGTAGACAACTCATAGGCAGTTTAATGTATGCAGTTTGTGGTACGAGACCAGATCTATGTGTATCAGTTTGTTTCCTCAGTAGGTACCAACACTGTGCTAGTATTATGTTGTACAAGGCATTGAAACGTATTCTGAGGTATATAAAAGGTACATTAAATTACTCTTTGGTATATAATAGCACATCCACAGAATTGCAAGGCTTTGTTGATGCAGATTGGGCCGGTGACACACAAGATAGAAAATCTACCACTGGTTATTTGTTTAAATTATTTGATTGTACTTTAGTATGGTGTTGTAAAAAACAACTTAGTGTGTCATTATCCTCCACTGAGTCCGAATATATTGCATTAAGTATGGCTATATCAGAAGCTTGCTGGCTGAAAAACTTGTTATATGATTTTGATATTGTTGGTAATGAAGTGATCTTGTATGAAGACAATCAGTCAGCAATAAAACTTGTTTATAAAAATGAAAATAATAAAAGATTAAAGCACTTGGATATAAGGTATCACTTCATTATGGACAAAATAAAGGATAAGTGTATTTCAGTAAAGTATATTAAAACCCAAGATAATTTAGCTGATTTATTGACTAAGCCATTGGGAAAAACTGTTTTTGAGAAGTTTGTAAAGTTAATTTTTTAAGAATAGGCTATGCACATAATCTATGTAATGTTGGTCATGCATTTTTAGAGTTACATTCCGTTAAAAATAAACCAGTAAGTTAAGTATTTGAATGTGCCAATATAAAATGCATCACTAACAATTTAGTTAGGATTAAATAGCTTAATATTTATGTTTTAAACAGGGAAAACAGGAAAATATTATGTTGAGGGGTGGTGTAAAAATTTACGCCGTATTATAAAGGCAAGATCGTGTTGGATCACCATGAATATTAGTTCCTTTTTTCCCCATAACGCATGAGTGTCGCTTCAGTATTTAGATTGATTCTTTATCAGAAAAAATCGCTAATGGCCAATTTCATTTTTTTTAGGGATTTTGCATTCCCTGTACTTGGCTCCTTTATATAGAGTTATACTTTTAATAAAAGCATGAAATGATAACATAAAAATCTCACGAGTAAAATGCTTAGACTATGGAAAAAAGAATGGACTCGGCGTAAACAATCTATACGAACAAAATCGCAGCGGCCCCCCGTGGCCGGTCGCCATGTTTTGTCACGGCTTTTTAATCTGTGGTCAAAGCCAACAACAAGTACATCCGTTGTCATCGCAACTTGTTTGTTTAGGTGTTTTGAAGAAAATTTAGTGATATTAAGCGAAAATTGTGCTTGTTTATAGTGTTTGAACTTGCATAATACTGTATTTATTATGGGTAGGTGCAGTGTGTCAGGCTGCCACATGAAAAGCGACAAAAACATGCCAATATAACGTTGCACAGGTTAGTAACCGAATTCATTCAAAATATCTTGTTTTTTCTACTATTGTAAAAGATTGTGCTATTTGCGAGGAAGTTCATAAGGATATTCTTGCTTTTCTGTAATCATTTATTGTTTTACTATTAATACTAAGTGTTTTTTAAGAAAATCAGTTGTCCCTAATAAATAGAGTTTCGGTTCGACATTTTCAATTTATCGACAATATATCGATAGGTGGATATTTAAACACGATTTGTTTTTTTGTGATTTCAGATTGCCAACATGTAAAAAAGAAAAGAACAGTGGCATACTTGGGACTGAAAATTTGAATACTACCAAGCATATTTTTATTTGTTCCCTACATTTTGAAGATAAATGAACATGATAACATCACATTTTGAATATGATTGAGATCGACGGTTAAATGAACTCACATTTGATTATTGTGAAAAAATACTTATTCAAAGAACGCATTTTTAGAACTCGACTTTAACCGGAACCAACGGCTATTATAATTTTTATTAAATCTGTGTAAAATGTTTTTCTGGTTTCATTTTCATAATGCTGTCATTTTTCCCAATCTAACATAAACCTTCTTCTTTTGTGATGAAGTTGAAAATATCGGAGTAGGAAAAAGCCTATAGAAAGCTATTAGAAACTCATTGTCGAAAAACACCGTGCAAAACAACTATCGATAATAAAATGCGCGCAGCTCTACGGCAAGCCGCCATCTTTGTGCCAGACACATTAGTAGGCAGGCACGTTTTTTTCGAAGGTATTTCATGTCTACTCTTTTCCATAGTCTAAGGTAAAATGTAATGGAGTATTTTAATCTGTGGAACTCATATGTCAAAAATGAATGTCATGTGGTCTATGCTTAGGGTCTATGAAGAAAAATCTGCTCTGTGGTAAATGATCTGTCAATAATAAAAGTCTCACTACGTTTACGAGAAGTTATTTATTTTAATATCGCAAAAAATCCACACGATTATTTAAAAAGGTTAGTCAGACAAATAAAAAGAAAGGCGAAACATAAACTAGTAGGCAAGATACCTAGTAGGTAAACTTGTATTTGTGTTCGAGACGGATCATTTTGCCGAACCGTTTAGTTTAGCGAGGTGGTAAGAAGCCAACGCTAGGCCCGAGCTTACTTCGCTAGCTCTTCAAAGTGCAGTCTATCAACTATCTGACTCACTCGAAGTTAAATTACGGACCGCAAAGTACTAGGCTCCCGTTTTACCTACCCTTAGGGTACGGCATCCTAAAAACAAGAAAATAAGTATTAGGTATATTTGTTACAGTCAAAGTGATTAAACAGAATTAGAATAAGATGCATAAAAGGTATAGGTACCTACTATTATTTATTTATTTATATCAGGCAACTTTGGCCCATAGACAAATACCTTACAAACTAACATACATAATTTTATAAAAACAACTTGTGTTAGTAATAGAAACTTAAGCCTATGTTAGTAAACACTTCACTACACTATGCACTAAGTCATTGTGCGTTCTGGTGGCACTTGTCCGCGGAAGCGACGAAACACCACATCCTTCGGCCAAAAGTCCTCCTCCATGACGAGGTGCAGAAAACACGTTGGTACGCGCACCACGAACGCCTTGAAGTTGACGTTGCGTTGAGTTGGAGATATACACCGGAGTGTTCGGCATGGCAGCACGTATAGTGTTGGGCTCCGCAGGAGCCTTGCCGCAGCGGTTCTTGTTGGCTCGTTGACGGCGCTTCCTCCTTTGCACCGTTACGAAACCATCATCATCATCATCTGCCCGTTTCGGTGCCTTTTCAAGCACGGGCCTACGAGTAGCGCCAGGCGCACTTGCGGTGACGCTAGCAAAGTCCCTTTTAGGGGTATTCATCTGGAGTGCAGACACTGGTAGCGGGACGGGGCCAGGGGTACGTGCGGCTTTGCTCGGAGGAGCCGCGGTGACGAGCGCGGTGCGGGGCACGCAGGCGGGGGCGGGGCGCACTGCAAGCTCAGCAATCGACGGATGCGCCGGCGATGAAACTGCTGACGCAGAATTCGACGACGATATATCGAGGCCGGCTCCGCGACACGTGTTTACGTTGGACGCATCGGCAGGTGATCTAATTACCGCCACACTGTTGCGCAATTCGGTAACTTCTTTACGCAAATCAGCGACGGTGTTCTGGGATGCATCCAATTTCGTTAGCACATCCGCCAGGCGGGCCTTCAGAAAGACAATGTCCTTCAAAAGGCTGTTTACGTCGACGTGGTCGAAGGTGACGGGAGGCAGCTTGTGTAGCTCCTTCGCCACAAACGTCGGCACGTCGTCGGGGTCGGTCTCCTTGAACAGCGTGATAATATCCTGCAGGCTCTTCTTCGTCCCGTCACGTCGGCGGGACACCATCTGGTCGCGCTTGTTAAGCACACTGAACAATAACAGCTTGGCAGCAGCTATGTCGTCCTCGCTGAAGTTCGTTGCACAGATCTGGAAAGCGGACACCTCGTCCATCACATCCAGCTTTTGTTGCAGGAATGCCAGCAGCTCATTCGCCACTAGTTCGCTATTCATGGCGGATAAATTACGAGCGACAGCCTGCGCTGCGCTAATCGAAACACAGAAAATGCAAACACGTCCGCATCGGAACGCAGCACAAGCGAGACTCGATTATGCACCTTATGTAGTTATTATGAATAGGATAGGAATCTATATCTATACATATAATAAAATAGTAGAAAAGTCAAAACTGTACATTGAATATTTTTTTTTAAAGAATACTTGGGGTGTGATCTACAATCGATCACATGTAAGAAATTGATGTGCTTAGATACTTACCTATTTGACAAGAATTTGGGTTGAATATTTGAACTAAAAAGAGTAAAATTAAAAACTTTTTTTTAAATAACCGCCTTCAAATCAACCACAAAAAAGGGTGAAATAACCTACAATATAACTTTTCTTTTGGAAGTCGGTGGCAAAAAAGACAACGAAATATAATGAAAAAAAACCACAGTAAAAAAAATATGGTTTTTTTTCCTTAACCGTTTACGCAGCGCACGCAACGGAAACGCTCTCAAAATGGAATACATTTTCCCGATCTCGAAACATTTCTTATTGCTGCTCTGCTCCTATTGTTCGTAGCGCGATGCATCCTCCTCCATTCCTCGATTAATGGACTAACCAACACAAAGAGAATTTTTCAATTCCAACCCGTATGTAGTTCCTGAGATTAGAGCGTTCAACCAAACAAACTATAGATATACATGATATACATACTGATATAGTACTTATAGATTAGTCAAGACATTTTTTTTAAATTGTTTTTTAGTTTTTCACCGGTTAACAAAATGGATGAAGAAAAGTTGATAAACATGATTCGAGAGCGAAGAGAACTGTACGACTTGAATCATCCGCTGTATGACGTGCGACCGAAGAGAGACCTCGCCTGGAAGCAGATCGCGGAAGTGTTGAAGCATTCACGTAAGTATGTATATTACGCACTAAGTTATATTATAATTATTTTTTCACACTACTTGCTCGTAAATGTCAAATTATATGTCAGGCAAACTACTGTAAAGCAAGTCATTGTTCCCCCTCGCTCGAGTCGGGCAATAATGTCTTACTGAATTTCATTATTCCCGTGGGAATAATGTGATTTGAATTTGGAACCTCAAATAAAACCATATGAAAACTTTCACCAAGGAGTATCAGTAATGGCGGCCGCTGGCCGCAAGAGCTGATCGCTTGCAGTGGTGCCAACTTCACGGTCGAAGGTTGCCGTACCACATCAAATTTCAATAATCGAATTTATTTCCTCGCAGTAGGTGTGTATCGCACCGCTCGCCCCGCCCTAGGACCGGTGCTGGGCTTGCTGTACATACCTATAATATTACGTGTTAGTCGAAGAAAAAATGATTAGAACCATTGATTGACTTTTATATTAGGTACTTATATATACCTACTTTTTTTATCGTGTTAATATCATCAAATGAATCCTCCCACCCAGGGCAGGGCGCGAGGGACTGTCTGACTTGTGACCGCGACCCCGGCAGGCTTTGTTCCTCTGTGAGGGGGCCCCGTCATTTTGCTGACGCTGTTTGAGGCGTGCGTGGAACACGACGCGCCGTCGACCCGGGCATGGTCCATGGTCGAGCGGCGAGTTGCCCATTACTCGCCGCCCGCATGCCCGCGCCTACAGTGACCGCAGCCGTATATTAGGTATTGGGGTGCTAAGACAGGAAACCTCCACGTGCGCCCGTGGACTGGAGTTCCCTCTCTGATACGTCCGGGGTGAAGACCAGTTTTTCGGGCCGGTGCACCCTGGGATGCGGGCAAAAACTCTTCCTTAGGCACTGTGTACCTAAGGGGTCTCTTTGCCCTTATGCGAATAGCCTGTCTTGTGGACGCTCCAACGCGTGTCCCTGTGATCCGCAGAGGGCACAGCGGCGGAGCGGGCTTGCGGACGGTGAGTAATGGGTAGCTCGCCGTCCGACCGAGGACCAAGCAGTCCCTTCCGCCCCACCCAGGGCGGGAGGACTCATTTGAAGTTTTATAACAAAAAGAAAAAAAAAATTCCCGCGCCTACGGTGGCCGGAGCCGTATATTAGGTACTGGCGTTGAATTGAACATCACTCACGCAACTACCGGGAGTAGAGTCCGCGTCGCCACTCATGACCTGATGTATCATGATATAGACATTGAACTAATTATCTTCCGTCTACTGGTTACATAACTAATATAAGTACCTAATTTTAATTCACAGCTCGAGACTGTAGAGACAAATGGAAGCGGATAAGAGACTGTTATAGGAGAGCGCAGAAGCTACGGAGAATGAAGTCTGTACAAGGAGCTAAAATCATTAAAAGACCAAAATATGAGCAGTTATTGACATTTCTCAACGCATATTTACGGGACGATGTGGGCAACGGGCCCTCATCTGTAGACAACCCTGATTATAGCAATGATGAGAACAGCATGGTCGAGGACGAGGCCGGCCCTGCAGCCGTCGCAGACACACACAGCCCCGCCCTGTACCGCGCGCCGGAGCTCGTGGACTGCGCGTACTCCGCCCCGCTCGCGCCCGCGCCGCACCGCGACAAGATCACAGACTTCTTCATGGGCCTAATCGAAACTGTTAGGGATTTACCAGAAGATGTACAAATCCAGGTGAAACGCGACGTGTTCAAAGTGGTTAGTGACGCGGAAGAATTGGTTTACAAATCAAAGACAGAGAATCTATCAGCAAGACAAATCTTAATTAAAGAGGAAAACTAATGCTAATGTTTTTCAACACATTTCCTCGTAAACTGACTGTTTTTGTGCTATACATTCAAATAGTATTTAAAATGTTTTCTTCTGAAATGAGTCCGGGTAAACACATACAGGGCCATGTCATAAAATGAGAAGGCACAATACGGCCGACGTAACTTGGCGCAGGTTTTGCAAAAACATTTTTAGGAACCAAAATGCCGACGTACGGCTTATACCAAGTTGATTATTTTTATTAATAAACTAGCTGACCCTTGCCTACTTCGTTGGGCGGTAAACATTTTAACTTGTGATGAAATGATGAGTGTGGTTCGGTTAGTACTGAGTGCCGAGTGCTATGGTTTATTTCCTGACTGCCAAAAGGAGGATTTTGTTTATATTGCATACTGACAGTAACCGTCCGCCGTCTTTCTGTTGATAGGCGTTGCTCATGTTCAACGCTAGATTCCCGAGCACGGGCCTGCGATGTTCTCACTGTTTGGTTAGCGAGCCACTGCGAGGGCTCGGCGCTAGTCTGATATCACTTGTTGCTGAGACATGCTGCTTTAAATCACTGAGACGCTGCGGCGCACGTTCAGCGCTAGATTCCCGAGCATGGGCCTGCGATGTTCTCGCGCTTTGGCTTTTTTTTTTCGTGATAGGAGACTCTTGGAGTTGGGTAATAGACTTATCAGATCTTAAATTTTGACGATCCCGTTGTCGCTGGCATAAGCAACAGGATACGCGTACGAAGTCGCGGGCATAAGCAACAGGATACGCGTACGAAGTCGCGGGCAGAAGCTAGTTAAAATATAAAATACAAAATATCTTTTAGTAACGTATTTGAAATACAAAATACAGTATTTTAGCTATTTTTAATTGAAATACAAAATACTTATTACAAATTACATTTACAAAATCAGTTATTTAGGCATAGGATGAATAAATAAATAAATAAATATTCCACAACTATCACACAACGCTATCTAGTCCCAAGCTAAGCAGAGCTTGTGTTATGGGTACTAGACAGCTGATAAACGTACTTATATATTTCTAAATACATACATATTATAGATAAATTACACCCAGACACAGAAGAAATGATCATGCTCATCACACAAACATTTGTCCTGGGTGGGAATCGAACCCACGACCTCCGCATAGCAGTCAGGGTCACTAACCACTAGACCAACAGGCCAGTCAAAAACTTTTCAGTCAGTGAATGACTGAAAAGTGAGGGAATTCTTAGCCCAAAGTTCACAATTCGACGTTCTTTTTTTGTGTGTGTTTCAAGCCAAGTTTGACGTACAGTGTAAGTTGACTGGACTGTTGGTCTGTCGTCCGACTACGTGGGCGTCCACCCTTTTAGTCAGTAAGAGTCTGACAGTCCCTTCCGCTCCACCCAGGGTGGGAGGACTCATTTGATGATTTTACCACCTAAAAAAAAAAGCACGAAACTACAATAATTTTGAAAAAATGAAGTCGGCATCTTTAGATTTATGTTAAATGAATTTGCTTGTAAGATATCGAAATTGTAAAAAAAAAAACACACGTCAAACATGATGTGTGTAAGCTAATAGCTAAAATGAATTATGATTAAAGTAAGTCAGAAAAAGTGGACATTCTGCGAAAGGGACATTTTGCGAAGTGGACATTCTGCGAAAGGGACATTTTGCGAAGTGGACATTCTGCGAAAGGGACATTTTGCGAAGTGGACATTCTGCGAAAGAGACATTTTGCGACCAGTGGACATTTTGAGAAGTGGACATTCTGCGAAGGAGCCGAATTTGCTTGTCAGTATTTTCTTTTTAAATAATTATATTATTTTGTACAGACCAATAACTTGTATGTGTGGTTTTTAAGCTGTAAATTCAAGTTGGTTATTATAAATAAATAAATAAAATAAATAAAAACATTTTGTCGAAACCTTCTTCATACAAGCAAAAAGTAGCGCCATCTATGATAAACCATACGAACTACGTTCAAGTAGCGTTGCAAAAATTAACGACGTGATCTTGTCAGAGCGTACGCTTTTTAATCAGAATTAAGAATGTTCTAAATCAAAATAAAATTTAGAATGTAAGAATAATCAAAACTTTCACTTACCTAACATTCTTAAAAGAATTATATTCAAAATGACTTTCAGTACGTCTGTAATACATACTCTTTTTTACAAACTTAAAACGACGTTCGTGCAAAGTTACGTCGTTACTACTGAGTTGCTTCAGCCCGGAACGACAGCTCCGTGATTGGCGGCGGGCCGATTACAGTCTGTCTATGAAGTCATGATACGAAAATATTCCGCAGCGCCCTCATCGATTGTCATAATCTCATAGACATACTGTACACTGCGGGCCAAAAAACTGGTGCCATTTTCGTTGTTCGGTAGGGCCTGTCCTTACTGTTTAAGTCAATGATTCAAAATGAGAATATATATATTGCAGAAGTCAATGCTTAAAACACAAATACTACCGCCATTGACTTAAACAGTGAGGACAGGCCCTACCGAACAACGTACTCTAAAAGCTACTATATCTACTAAAACATAAAAGAGAACTACTCATAAAAGCTACTCTATCTACTAAAACATAAAAGAGAGAAATATGGTGTCGCGGATATTATTGTAGAACTATTGAAAGCGGACATTTTTGCCATACATTGTTTTCAATTATAAACAACTGTTAAGGCAGCGCATGCTAATAACTCTGTTGGAAGAGCAATTTTTTTCCGCCCGGCTAAACAAAACTTGAGACAGTTCAGCTAATATGCATGATATCTTTATAATATAGGTTTATGTTTTATTTACTAACACTGATTGTATTGAATATGTATTAATTTATTATTACTTATAACTTTATATCTGTGTATTTTATCTATGGGCCTTCGTTGCCTGAAGACAAATAAATAAATAAATAAAATAAATAATTTATAGCCGATAGTACTCAGGGATAATGTAGCTTTCTACCAGTGAAACAATTTTCAAAATCAGTTCATTACTTCCGGAGATTACCCCCTTCATACAAAAAAACCTCTTTATAATATTAGTATAGATTGAATGATATTGCCAAAAATATATCTTAAGCATTTTTCCTCACATTTCATAAATATTTTGTGGATTGACATTTTTGTACCTACTATTTTTTTTGTTTTGTCAATTCAAATGTGCTTAGCGCGTTAAAAAAGTGAGAAAAAGTAGTTGAGTAGTGTCCCAATTCAGTGCTGTTTTAACGCCGAAAAAAAAGCGCACGTGCGAATGGGTCCTGTTTGTTTTATTGCTTAAAAAGAAGTAATTACTAATTCAAACAGTTTTATTTTAACTACAATTTAATACCTCTGTAAGAGGAATGTAGCTTCATTTTCCAAACTAAACAACCAACCTACGATAAGTGAGCCACAACCATGAGGTAGGACTCTGCCCAAGTGCCACATAATAAAAACGTCTATGTCAACACTCTAAATAAGTCGGTGAAATTAGCGTTTCACTTGGAAATGAGAGATGGCGACGTGACGTGGTCTTGAGTTATCGATCATTAACAACACAATACATTCAATGTCACCTTTGTGAAGTGTTGTGGAGCACAACATTATAATTTATGGTGTGCGGTCGCACTAAAGCTCCAATTATCTAGCTCTTAACATCATCTCTCTATTCAATATGGCTAGTTCGATTCCCGCACGCAACAAATTTTCGTATGGCAAACAACTAGGTAGTTCTTGGATATGAATTTGAGGTTTTCATTTTCATGACATACAAATTCTTTCGTAATGTTGACTTATTTAGACGTTTTTATTCTACGACAATTTGGGCGAACATTCGGAACGGACACAACAAAATTCTGTACCTAAATGTTCTTCTCAATTCTCAAAAAATACAATAAATCTCGACTTGAATTACTTAGTAACAACACTATGACTGTCATTATTGTCTATTTGGAATTCTGCTGCTGCCGGCCGGGCGCGGCTCTAGCGCGCCTCCTGTGGGACGCGCGCCTCGTGCTCGGCCGGCTGGTGCTGCTCGCGCGGCTGGTGCTGCTCGCGCGGCTCGTGCTGCTCGCGCGGCTCGTGCTGCTCGCCGCCCGCTGCGTCCATGGCGGCGGCCATCTCGTCGTCGTCGTCCTTGCCGTACAAGTCGGGGTAGTGCGACATACACTCCTGCATCACGCTGAACTTCTCGTAGCAGTCGCTGCCCTTGGGATCGGCGTCACTGGAACATTTGATTTTTAATTAAGTACTTGCTAATGAGATGGCAAAAATTACCGGTCTTACTTATAAAAATCAACTAATCAAGTGCTTAGCATCCTCTTAACTATCACTACGTAACTCCCTATGCATTACTTACTATTATACTACTACTAATCACACAATAGTTATTTATGATACTAGTGCGGAAAGTTGGTTTTTACAAACGAGTAGACAACGTACGAGGGCGTACCGTAGTCACGAGTTTGTAAATACCAATTTCTGCACGTGTGTCATACAATGTTTTTCAACACATTTATCCATATTAATATCAGATTCCTCCCTTGAACTCAGATTAGTCGCAACAATTTTTGAAGTTCCTAATATGAAAATGGCGCGACTTTGAAAATGGCGCCACATGCACGTGGTGAAAATTAGAACTACATCTTTCATCTCATTTACTCTTTAGTATTAAAGCGAGACAACGTATTGAGCAAAAGCTCTTCCAAGGAGGTTCGATCAGTCAGGTTGTTTATTTTCATAATGTGAAACTCTTTGGTGGAATTCTTTTTTTTTTTTTTTTGGAAATTAAAAAAAAACCGTAAAGAAAACGCACGCTGCTCTACAAGGGCGCATGCGGTAAAATAGGTACTTAGGTGAGAGTACCTATTTTACCGCACGCTGCGTTGTATGGTCCGTAATTTTTAACTTTCGAACACTGTATACAGGCTTTGTAAATGCGTTTTACGAGCAAATGTGTTGAAAAAAATATTGCTCTGTACTAGTACTATCCATAGATACCAATTATTTTCAATGGAATAAAAAATTATCTTCTTTGCATATCAGTGACAGGTTGTAAGTGGATCAAAATATGATTCGAGACATTAACTAGACTTGAGTATAATACATTTTAAGAATAAGAATGATCAAAATATCGCCTACTAGCTTCTGACCGCGACTTCGTACGCGGATCCTGTTGCTTATGCCAGCGACAGCGGGATCGTCAAAATCAAAGATCTGAAAATTCTGATACCCAACTCCAAGAGTCCGAGTAAAAAATTAATGGGAGATTGACCAGTAGAGTAAAATTTTTGTTAATATATTCATCCCTAGAGCAGTGGTGGCCCGTGGTATCGGTCCCGACTTACGAGTAGGTGGTGGGTTCGAACTCAGCCAGGCGCATTACTTGATGTAATTTATTTCATCACCACTGCCCTCAAAACGGTGAAGGAAAACATTGTGAGGAAACCGACATGTCCTAGAACCAAAAATTTGAAGACATGTGTTATCTACCAATCCGCACTGGGCCCGCGTGGTGGATTATGGCCTACTCCCTGCCTCAGAGAGGAGGCCTGTGCCCCAGCAGTGGGAACATTATCGGCTGATGATGATGATTCATCGTTAACGTCCGCCGCCGTGGGCGTCTACCACTGCGGCTGGGGTCATGCGTTTACGAATTCATGAGCATCCATTTTTTTTTGTTTCAAATCCACTAAACTGCAATCAAACACAATGAACGACAGATGGCCCAATTTCCAAGAACAATGCACAGCGTCCGCACCCCAACCGATGCATCCCAATCAGATGTTAAAAACGAGCAATCTTAATACTTAACGTGCTAAACATTGTTTGATTTGACAGCTAATTTGATACACTACTTATCAACTGGTTTTTAATAAATGTTTATGAGTAAGAAATATTCATAATATAATCTAAATATATATAACTCAAAGGTCTGCCCACAGCCCAAACTACTGGACAGATTGGGCTGAAAATTGGCATGCAAGTAGATGTTATGACATAGGCATCGGCTAAGAAAGGATTTTGATCAATTCCACTCCCAAGGGGATAAAATAGGGGATGAAAGTTTGTATAAATCTTGGACTTCAACTGATTACGCGAATGAAGCCATGGGCAAAAGCTAGTATAATATATTATTCATAGTACCTATTTGTTAAATTATAATAATAGTATTTAAAATTTAAGCAACATTTATAAGTAAGACCGTAATTTGTTTTGCTGTAAGTGGAATCCACCCTTTTTTAACTTTTTTCCTTCTAGTTTCTTTTCAGCAACAAACCAATTTTAAAAAAGAGACACACCTGTAGTGGAAGCAAGAAAAAGCTTCTCTGAATTGTGAACCGCATGGACCCGTAGCCATGCCGCCCAGACATGGACAGCCCCAATTGATGGAGCCATCAGCCAGAATGAGTCCAGGTGTAGGGTCTGGCTCAGGCAGGCTCACCTTGCTCGGAGTAGCCAACTCTTCCCGAGTTGCTACAATCACAACATCCTTGCCATCCAGCCCAGACGACAGCACTGACCGACTCGTCATCTGTGCACACAAAAAATACAAGCTTTTACTACAATAACATAATTTTATAAAATAGCAACAGTTAGGCCATGCAGAAAATCTTGCAGAGATGTGAATTCTGGGTGTAGTCACATTGGGGAAACGGATCCATTAGGATGTCAGAATGCATGAAGAAATTGGACACTTTGGAAAGTGCTATTGGTCACCTTTTAAAAACCCAGTGACCTCAAAATGGGAGATACTGAATGCTCTGCCAAGATAATAGCAGACTACAGGTACATGCATGAAACTTTGTAGTACAAAAATGATTTAAGTAAAAGGCTTACATAGCGCCACTCCTACTGCTGAGTTAATATTATTTATTAACCATATAGAAAACCAATAGCACTGTTTGTTGTGTATGAACCAACTTAGAATGCAAATAAATAATTAAAGACACATTCACTGGACAGTGACACCTTCGTCATAAGTCAGGTGGATACTCTACAATCTACTTCACTGCCTTCAAACTATTGATCGGAAGTATGACGTGAGCAGACAGTAGATGAGCTTACCGCGTAAGTAGAAACGTGAGTAGAACGAGTCCTCACTTCTTGTTCTCTGCGTTATCAGAGCAGCACAGCAAGCGCGGGCGCGACGCCTGACACACGCAGCTCAGTGCCGCTCAAGGCCAGCGCGGCTCGCACGCGGCGCAGCTGCCCGGCGCGCACTCGAACCAATGCGCTCCCGCCTCTTGCCACCAGAACTTCGACGACCAGCGAGCCGGCGCCGCACTCGCCGAACACACTCTTTGTCGCTTCTTCAATGGCACTACGCACTGACAGGCGGTTTGACTCCACACTACACCTAAAAATTTCAATACACTGTTTACCTGTTTAGGTTTTTGTCATCTCTTGTTTATTACGCAATGTTAAGCGATTGTTACTCACGTTAACTTCAAATATAAATATCGTGAGCTCATCAAAATTGGACACAAAACAAACCAGAGCTATCTTTAAAAATGTAAACGACTATGTGTTCCTGAAAACTGACGTTTGTGAAATAAGCCGTAAAATTAAGTTAAAGATAATTGGTCATCTAAACTTGTGGATGTGAATTGTGAGCAAGCAAAATCACAAATTCACAAAATTGAGGTTAACTATTTTTCAACTGTCACATAGAACTGTCAAGTGTCAGGCGTCAGGGGTGCGTTTAAGTCAACCATCCAGTTTAAAATTTATACCGAGATGTGAAAAATTAAACTGATTAAAATTTAATATGCCCCGTTCAGGATCGTCCGCTGGTATAAGTTTTCGCCTACTAGGATAAATCTTAGCGACCTTTTTACCTCGCTAAATTTTATCCAACTGTCAGATTGACTTTGACATGGAGCTGTTTGCTCAATTCGCTCTCTAGAAACAAATATTTGTATCAAGTACTTATTTTATCATCTCCGTGTTTTTTATTTGTGAGTCACAAGTAAATAAGATTTGAAAAAAATGAGAATAATTAATAACAAGCTGAGCTGTCAATTGAATTTGACAGTTGAATCTATGTGTCCGTTCAGAGGGGTGCGTTTAAGTCAACCATCCAGTTTGAAATTTATACGGATTAAACGTTAAACACCCCGTTCAAGTACACCGAGAGGTGAAAAATTAAACAAACTAAAATTTTATATGCCCCGTTCATGGTAGTCCGCTGGTATAAGTTTTCGCCTACTAGGATAAATCTTAGCGACCTTTTTACCTCGCTAAATTTTATCCTGCTGTCAGATGGCTGTCAGATTGACTTTGACATGGAGCTGTTTGCTCAATTCGCTCTCTAGAAACAAATATTTTTTAACAAGTACTTATTTTATCACCTACGTGAACTTTATTTGTGTGTGACAAGTAAATAAGATTTGAAAAAAATGAGAATAATTAATAACAAGCTGAGCTGTCAATTGAATTTGGCAGTTAAACCTATGACTCCGTTCAGCGAACTCTCGTTAGTTTAATTTTTATCTGGATGGTTGACATAAACACACTCCTTGGGTGCGTTTAAGTCAACCATCCAGTTTAAAATTTATACGGACTAAACGTTAAACACCCCGTTCAAGCACACCGCGAGGTGGAAAATTAAACTGACTAAAATTTAATATGCCCCGTTCACGGTCGTCCGCTGGTATAAGTTTTCGCCTACACGGATAAATCTTAGCGACATTTTTACCTCGCTAAATTTTATCCTGCTGTCAGATTGACTGTGACTTGGAGCTGTTTGCTCAATTCGCTCTCTAGAAACAAATATTTGTAACAAGTACTTATTTTATCACCTCCGTGAACTTTATTTGTGTGTTACAAGCATGGGTGTTTCTTTTAACCCTTAAAGTCGCAAGACGTTTCATCGAGGTAAAACATCAAAATTATTTTTACTTATGTTTATTTGGCTTCTAATAAGGGTAGGAAAAATAGTGAAAAAAATCTAATTATCTGGTAATCTGAGATAATTAGTGTATAGTAGTACTATAGTAGTACTAGTAGTAGTGTAGTATTATACATTGCCACCGACTTAAGTAATTCTCAACCGTAAGGAGCGTATAGTATAATATACAAAAAACACTTTTGACATAGTTTGATCAAAATAAGATAACAACAAAATTGCTTCTAATTATAATAAAATAATGACAATCAGGGGTGCGTTTAAGTCAACCATCCAGATAAAAAATAAACTAACGAGAGTTCGCTGAACGGAGTCATAGGTTTAACTGTCAAATTCAATTGACAGCTCAGCTTGTTATTAGTTATTCTCATTTTTTTCAAATCTTAATTACTTGTCACACACAAATAAAGTTCACGAAGGTGATAAAATAAGTACTTGTTACAAATATTTGTTTCAAGAGAGCGAATTGAGCACACAGCTCCATGTCAAAGTCAATCTGACAGCCATCTGACAGCAGGATAAAATTTAGCGAGGTAAAAAGGTTGCTAAGATTTATCCTAGTAGGCGAGAACTTATACCAGTGGACGACCGTGAACGGGGCATATAAAATTTTAGACAGTTTAATTTTTCACCTCTCGGTGTACTTGAACGGGGTGTTTAACGTTTAATCCGTATAAATTTCAAACTGGATGGTTGACTTAAACGCACCCGCTTATGATAACCTACAAAACAATTCCTTTTAACCCCGTAACAAAGGTGGACATTGCACTAGGTCAAACGAGTACTGCTTTGGCCTTTTTTTGCAATATTTGCACCTCAGATACTTGCTATGTTCCATCCAGTGACCTTTCAGTTGAAAACTTTTGAAAAATATAACGTCTGCAATCTTGCCGTAGTCTACCAATAATTCTTGTGGTGTTACACAAGTGGGATATCAACATCTCCCATCAATAAATTGATGGAAAAAAATCAACTGTATCCTCTCTAAGCGCTTGTGTTGACTATCTCGTTTAGAATGCTATATAAGTAAGTGTTATTTGCTATATCAGGTGTAATGTCGTCAGGAAAAATCGATAGCAGTAGCTCACCGTCAATCAATTGCATGAAACAGGTTCCTAAATGCCTCGATAAGGCAATTCAGCTGCATATTGAAATTTTCTGTTAATCCATTGCAAAAAAAGTTAAAATTTCTGTTTGTATTTTTATGTTATGTCTTTTTATTCAGTTAGCAGACCTCTGTATTTTCTTTGGTCCCTTTTTGACGTAGTTTGCAGCGTAAACAGTGACAATTTAACTGCAAGGAGGGTAGTAATGCGAAACATGGTATATCATTGAAATTGTATTATTTATCACAAGGAAATGCTCTCAAATGAATGAGTGTGAGTGGTGTTGGATTTTTGCCGATTTCGGACACAATTTTGGGGCTTCAAAAATCTAGATTCTGAGTCAAAATGAAGAATCATTCATAACATCACTACCACCCATAAGTTAGCAGTGTATAGAATGATATACATCATTAACAAAATATCATTTTAGCAAACAGTGGCAATGTATAGTATGCTATACATCCAAGATTGTGGTTGTGAAAAGCTATGTAAAATTGTATATAACATGGATAATTTAGCACTAATAGGACCTCAATATGTTTATGATTTGAATTCACAGAACGCAGAACAGCTTTTCATAATGAATAAGAAATTATAATACATTTTACAGTGACATTTATCAGGATTCCTCCGCATGGTTTTGCATTTTTGTCATAATTGTCAAATATACCGAAAATAATACGTTCATTTACTTATTATTGGAGAGATTGGCGCTCTGACATAACTTTTTGGTAAAAATATTTCATTTTATAGTATTTATTTTCCGAAAATATTTTTTTATATTTGAGTGTATAGTATACTATGCAAAGTGACTTTAAGGGTTAAATTGGCCAAAAGGGAGAAATCCAAATCCATAAGAGATGCAGGAAAACTTTCTTAGGAACTTTAAGCTCTTTTTTGATTTTGACAATTTTGGCGTTTTTATTTTTTTGGTCAAGTGCGAGTTGTTCACAGAAATGAGTGAAATTGGTTAAAAAAAAAATTAGTGCCGTTCGACTCTGTTTCATGTAAGGATTATTTCATTGTATTACAAGATAAAAATCGGGACGGCGGTAGTTGGTCAAAGGAGAATGAATGTTGATGGTTTCGCTTTTTAAAGCGTATGGTCACTTATGCAAATGTATAAATAACTAGCTGTTGCCTGCGGTTTCACCCTCTACAACTCCCGTGGGAACATTAAATCGGGATAAAAACTATTCTATGTGTTTATCTAGGTTATAAACTATCTGTGTACCAAATTTCATCCAAAGGCGTTCAGTAAATGACGGGGCCGCCTCACAGAGGGCCAAAGCCTGCCACGGTCGCGGGACTCATTTCCATCACCGTGACCCCGGGACATAAAAGGCTATTGAAGGACACCGTGGATTTTAGTCAGTACAAGTCTGACAGTCCCTCCCGCCCTGCCCGGGGTGGGAGGACTCATTTAATGATTTTACCACGATTAAAAAATAAATCCGTTCAGTAGTTTTTGTGTGAAAGAGTAACAAACATCCATCCACACATACAAACTTTCATGTTTATAATATTAGTTAATCTAGGTTATAAACTATCTGTGTACCAAATTTCATCGAAATCCGTTCAGTAGTTTGTGTGTGAAAGAGTAACTAACATCCATCCACACATACAAACTTTCACGTTTATAATATAAGTAGGTAGTAGGCTTTTATTATATAATGTTTAGATGGAGCGTCAAGTGCGCTCAAACCCGTCAAAAATATTCAGCTAACTGTTGGCTGATTAGTGCTTACCCGCCAATCAGTGCAGATAGTGTCGCTTTAAGGTGAACGCAGATCTAGCCGCACCGCAGTCTGCGCAATCCCCGCAGTCATCGTTTTCTTACCGCTTCTGCGGCTACTGCGATGCGGGTGAGTGTGCGAGGTTTCATAGAACTTCATACAAAGAATTCGTAATGCGAGGACTGCGGAGACTGCGGTGCGGCTAAGTGTGCGTTTACCTTTACTGTCACCACGGATTACGCGCGCTAAGTAAAACACAAATATCAGCGATAAAATGACGGTATGTGCTATTAAATTGTGCGGGTATTATAAAGGAAGGATAATAAATACAACAGACATCACCTATCATCGGTAAGTAACCAAGAAACTACATAATTATTTTTTGTTTTTATGGTTATCAAAACACGCCATATTTTATAAGTGTTGCCAGTTTATTTTTTTTACTCTCCCTACTTAACGTCATTTTTGTGGGTAAATATTAATTGGTTTATAGTTCCAAATACTGCTTAAAATATTATTTTAAATATTGTAATACTTATTTAATTAACTTAGTTGATTTATCTACAACATTCAACCACCCAACTCTAATTAATTTTATGTTTTTGATTTATTTAAAAAAAGTAAAAATAAATTAAAATACTTACACTAAAACTGAATAAAACTACATACATACACCTAAAATTTATCTTATTTAATAAGTCTATTTTTTTAATGTGATTTATGGGAGAATTGCAGTAGCTGGTATCATTATTTACGCACACAGAGACATTGACGCGTAGTGTAAAACGACGCCTGCACGCACACATACTTGAAAATGTTGACTCGTTTTCTTTGATACGATTGAAGTCCGACGCTCCATCTAGACATTATATAATCAAAGGAAGTAGGATCATTATATGTAACCCGTATTATTGTCATTGGGGCATGAGGTGCTAACCTATAAGAAATTGTAATACTAACCATAGCTATAAGAATTCTTGTTAAGTATAATGTATCAGTATATACAATTGTTGGTTGGCCAGAAACAATAAATAAATAAATAAATTTTAAACTTATTTCAGCACTAGCTTCTGCCCGCGACTTCGTACGCGTATCCTGTTGCTTATGCCAGCGACAACGGGATCGTCAAAATCTAAGATCTGAAAAGTCTATTACCCAACTCCAAGAGCCCGGCAAAAAAAGAATGTCTTTTGGCCAGTAGAGTACAATAAGAGTCATCGTCATCGAAAATCGGTCCTAAACTGTTACCGCCTTTACTGCGTGGATTATTTATTTTTTATTATGTTATTTTATAATTTGTATAATTATAAAATACTCACTATATTAATTTCACTGTATGTGAAATTAGTGATAGCTTTGATTTCCATATCAGGTGTTCCATATTATTATCTTACATTTTTATACATAACGTCATTCTTATATGTTATAGTGTAGCTGGGCTCTTGGAGTTCCACATTAGGTGTTCCAGATCCTCAATTTTTATACGTCAACAGAGAGTGCTCATCAGGCTGAACAACTTTGCTTAGACGTCATTCCTGTACATGTTATAGTGTAGCTGGGCTCTTGGTATTCCACATCAGGTGTTCCAGATCTTCAATTTTATTCTCTCAGCAGAAAATGCTCATCACGTGGAACACTTTTTGCTATCGCACCATTTTTGTATCTCTTATAGTTTAGCTGGTCTGTTGCGGTTCTGCGCCAGGTGTTCAAGATTCCAGAATAATTTATAGCCTATGTTTTGACCAGATTTAATACCTATACAACAAAAAAAGAATCATTCAAATCCAGTACTTTTTGAGTTTATCCCGGACATACATACAGACAAACAGACAAACAGATAAACAGACAAACAGACAAAAATTCTAAAACCTATAATTTTGGCTTCGGTATCGATTGTAGATCACACCCCAAGTATTCTTTAAAAAAAAAATTCAATGTACAGTTTTGACTTTCTTACTATTTTTAACCGACTTCAAAAAAAGGAGGAGGTTCTCAATTCGGTCGGTATGTTTTTTTTTTTTTTTTTATGTATGTACATCGATTACTCCGAGGTTTCTAGTCCGATTAGTGTGATTCTTGTTTTGTTCGATGCAGGATACTTGCAGTGTGGTCCCATAAAAAATTCATCAAATTTGGTTCAGTACTTTTTATTTTGTGAGCATTTTTATTAATTTCGCCTACTTGGATGACATGATGATCTTTACTTTTTGCGTGTTTGTTACGCGATTACTTCGCCAATTGTGGACCGATTTTGAAAATTGTTTTTTTGTTGTATTAAGGATCGTTCACCTTAGGGAAAACTGCAAGTTTCATCGAACTCTGTTCATCATTTTTTGAGATAGGGAATTTTATTGGAACTTTCTTTTTTTATGTACACAACATGGGCGATGTTAATACCGGTGCTACGGATTACAAAATTCTAGTGCACCTATAAGAAAATGATGTATTTGCCAAGAATTTGGGTTGAATATTAAAACTAAAAAGAGTAAAATAAAAAACTTTTTTCAAAAAAAAAATTAACCGCCTTCAAAAACAACCACAAAAAAGGGTAAAATAACCTACAAAATAACTTTTCTTTCGGAAGTCGGTGGCAAAAAGACATCGAAATAATAAAACAAAGCCACCGACTTCCGAAAGAAAAGTTATTTTGTAGGTTATTTTACCCTTTTTTGTGGTTGTTTTTGAAGGCGGTTAAATTTTTTTTTGAAAAAAGTTTTTTATTTTACTCTTTTTATATTATATGTATAGAAGAAGATAGATAAATTCACTTAAATTATTTGTGGGGTTTTTATTTTCAATATTATTAGAAATTACTATTATATTTTTGTTCCGGTATAGGGAAGGGCTACATTACCAGGTGTCCGTTTCGACCGCACGGCCATGACGTTTTTTTAAATAAAAACCATCCCAAGTTTTTGTAATAAAATGTAAAAGTCGATTCCCAAAAACCATTGTCAAAGCAATGATTAAAAATTTATAAGGGTTTAAACGTGGCCGCGCCATCGAAACGCGGCGAACCGCGCGGCCTTATAGATCTTTTAAACTAAGAGTCGCAGAGACCTGAAATTTTGGGAAATAGTAGAAGTAGTAAAAGTATAGAAAAAAATCCTGTGTTTATTTTTTTGCGATTTTTCGTTGTATTTTTACTAGTTTCGACAAATTCAAATCTATGTTTTACAAAAAACTTCAGACGTCTGCGTTGCTTTTTCAGCGAGATTATATTTTTATTATATACTAGCTTCTGCCAGCGATTTCGTACGCAGATCCTGTTGCTTATGCCAGCGACAATGGGGTCATCAAAATCGAAGATCTGAAACGTCTGACGTTGAATTCTTAGAGCCTGGGAACGGGAAAACAACGGGACGCGCATGATGATACCAGACGTTCCAGATTTTTCATTTTTGTACGTCAACAGGAAATGCCCATCAGATTAAACAACTCTTGCTAACATGTTGATTATGAAATGATCCTTACATGAAACAGAGGCATTAAAAATAAATGGGCAATTTCACCCATTTCTGTGGACAACTCACACTTGAACAAAACATATAAAAAACGCCAAAATTGTCAAGATCAAAAAAGAGCTAAAGAGGTTCCTAATAAAGTTTTCCTGTATCTCATATATGGATTCGGACTTTTTCAAAGTCGAAGTCGAAGTCGAAGTTGAAAAACAAAGTCGTAGTCGAAGTCGAAGTCGAAGTCGAAGTCGAACCCGAAGTCGAAGTCGAAGTCGAAGTCGAAGTCGAAGTCGAAGTCGAAGTCGAAGTCGAAGTCGAAGTCGAAGTCGAAGTCGAAGTCCAAGTCCAAGTCCAAGTCCAAGTCAAAGTCGAAGTCGAAGTCGAAGTCAAAGACAAAGTCAAAGTCAAAGTCGAAGTCGAAGTCGAAGTCGAAGTCGAAGTCAAAGTCAAAGTCAAAGTCAAAGTCAAAGTCAAAGTCAAAGTCAAAGTCAAAGTCAAAGTCAAAGTCAAAGTCAAAGTCAAAGTCAAAGTCAAAGTCAAAGTCAAAGTCAAAGTCAAAGTCAAAGTCAAAGTCAAAGTCAAAGTCAAAGTCAAAGTCAAAGTCAAAGTCAAAGTCAAAGTCAAAGTCAAAGTCAAAGTCAAAGTCAAAGTCAAAGTCAAAGTCAAAGTCAAAGTCAAAGTCAAAGTCAAAGTCAAAGTCAAAGTCAAAGTCAAAGTCAAAGTCAAAGTCAAAGTCAAAGTCAAAGTCAAAGTCAAAGTCAAAGTCAAAGTCAAAGTCAAAGTCAAAGTCAAAGTCAAAGTCAAAGTCAAAGTCAAAGTCAAAGTCAAAGTCAAAGTCAAAGTCAAAGTCAAAGTCAAAGTCAAAGTCAAAGTCAAAGTCAAAGTCAAAGTCAAAGTCAAAGTCAAAGTCAAAGTCAAAGTCAAAGTCAAAGTCAAAGTCAAAGTCAAAGTCAAAGTCAAAGTCAAAGTCAAAGTCAAAGTCAAAGTCAAAGTCAAAGTCAAAGTCAAAGTCAAAGTCAAAGTCAAAGTCAAAGTCAAAGTCAAAGTCAAAGTCAAAGTCAAAGTCAAAGTCAAAGTCAAAGTCAAAGTCAAAGTCAAGTCAAAGTCAAAGTCAAAGTCAAAGTCAAAGTCAAAGTCAAAGTCAAAGTCAAAGTCAAAGTCAAAGTCAAAGTCAAAGTCAAAGTCAAAGTCAAAGTCAAAGTCAAAGTCAAAGTCAAAGTCAAAGTCAAAGTCAAAGTCAAAGTCAAAGTCAAAGTCAAAGTCAAAGTCAAAGTCAAAGTCAAAGTCAAAGTCAAAGTCAAAGTCAAAGTCAAAGTCAAAGTCAAAGTCAAAGTCAAAGTCAAAGTCAAAGTCAAAGTCAAAGTCAAAGTCAAAGTCAAAGTCAAAGTCAAAGTCAAAGTCAAAGTCAAAGTCAAAGTCAAAGTCAAAGTCAAAGTCAAAGTCAAAGTCAAAGTCAAAGTCAAAGTCAAAGTCAAAGTCAAAGTCAAAGTCAAAGTCAAAGTCAAAGTCAAAGTCAAAGTCAAAGTCAAAGTCAAAGTCCAAAGTCAAAGTCAAAGTCAAAGTCAAAGTCAAAGTCAAAGTCAAAGTCAAAGTCAAAGTCAAAGTCAAAGTCAAAGTCGAGGTCAAAGTCGAGGTCAAAGTCGAGGTCAAGTCGAGGTCAAAGTCGAGGTCAAAGTCGAGGTCAAAGTCGAGGTCAAAGTCGAGGTCAAAGTCAAAGTCGAGGTCAAAGTCGAGGTCAAAGTCGAGGTCAAAGTCGAGGTCAAAGTCGAGGTCAAAGTCGAGGTCAAAGTCGAGGTCAAAGTCGAGGTCAAAGTCGAGGTCAAAGTCGAGGTCAAAGTCGAGGTCAAAGTCGAGGTCAAAG